>OZ024833.1:82903327-83573946 GCA_964016985.1 Anodontia alba | reverse complement strand
CACCCCCCCCCCACCCCCCTCCCCCACCCCCACCCCCTCCCAAAAAAACAATGGGCCTTGGCATTTCATGCAAATTGTTTCCTAAGAAGACAATTTGCATGAAATGTCAAAGTTAATAGCTGAACTCAGTTGCTGATAAAATCAGATTCAGATCAAGTTCTCAACATCAAAGGGAAAGATAGACAAATACAATTAAACAGCCACAAAAAGAACACATGGTAAGCAGGGTTGACAGCCCTTTCCCAAAAAAGGTGGCAACTCTGTTACCCAAATTTAACTGACTTAATGGATTGCTAAAAAAAAAAGTAAGTCAAACACTAAAGAACATAAATTTTAACAAAAAGTACCAAAATGAAAGTACCGCTTTGGAACGATCTATTTTCCGGGAAAATAAATAAAAACTTCAAATTGTCGTCCGCTGAATCAGCCCAATGAGTGGTAAAGGTTAATGCTTTGCGACCCAAACCAATGACCCTTTGCAATAATCAAACACCAGTAAACTTTTCATCCCCTCCGTACTGTTTTAATTATGACATCAGGGCCCAGTTGCTCAAAACTTTACAAATTTGTCGGCTAAAGGGACGTTGAAATCTTAAAATATGGCAAATACATTGATATTTTTGCTGGAAAAAAAATGTGAGTAGCTTTTGCATTGCAAAAGCTAATCATATTTTTGCAGCAAAAATATCAATGTATTTGAAAATACCTTAGCTACAACATTTGTTATTAACGAGCTTATTAAGCTACCGATGCAATGAACAACTGGGCCCTGTACTGTTTATGATGACATCAGATTTGCAATATTAACACATTTATGCCTGGCGTCCCATAAAAGGGACATTTGCAAACAATGTAGACCCAGATCAGACGCCGCAGAACGCGGCGTCTGATCAGGGTTTACACTGTCTGCATTAAATACAGGAATTTCTATAAAACATGGTGATGATAACAACTAACCAGATACCCCTTAAAAAGAAAATGGCCGGTCCAAAGAGTTGAGGTGGAAGCGTAAATGGGTTAAGAGGAACTGACAATTTCTCTTTTGCCTTCTGAAAAGGGGCCAACTCTTAATAAAGAATTTGCTCCCTATTTGGTGTGGCGGAAAGCAGACAGTAAGTTAAAGAAATGATGTTTATGTTGGTGGTGGTGGTGGTTTTGTCAGTTTGTACATGAGGGACATGTCATGTGACTTTTTGTTTGCTTTCCAGCACATGAATCCTCTTCTGAAAAAAGTAGCCTACCCTAAAAATCCAGAATTAGCTCCCATTTGCTCATTTTAAAGTAGGCTCCTTTTCAGAAAATGGGTCAAAAGTAAATGTGGCAGAGCTGTCTCTCCTGAAAGTGTCCTCGTTCCCCTTAAATAGGCTAATACGTCACGTGCAGTGCACTTATTAGTCCATCTGCTTGACTGATGTAAGTTTATACATCTGAGCCGCAATGTCAGAAAAAGTACCTTCGGGCAGTCTGGCCACGAGGTTATAAAACTTTTTTCATGCTCAATTCAGCTGAGCATGAAATTTGTCCAGCTAATACATCCCAAATTACTAGCAGTTGCAAATTCTTTCTTGTTAAACATAGCTGAGCATAAAATTTCTCTGCTAATAAATTTGAAAATGCCAACTTTTGTTGGCATTTTCAAATTTATTAGCAGAGAAAATTTCATGCCTCGGGGCCTGATCTCGCAGCCTAGTCAGAACCTTCTCTGAGAGCATATTCGGATAACCAAAAATGCAAAGTTTCTACATGTGGATAACGAAGACTACGATCAGACAGCGCGGATCATGGGCTGATTTGGGTCTTCGTTGTGCGCACATGTCAGAAAGTACGTTTTCTCACGTTGCGACACATTTGTCTAACGAGAATATTGACAAGAAATGTTCACACTTTTCATAATATCGTATCTTAAACCTGTTAATTATCCATCTCAATGCAGTAGTTATCCTAACAAGAGGGCCATGATGGCCCTGTAACGCTCTCCTGAGTATCATAGCACTTACAGAACCTGGCCTAGAACTGATCAAAGCAACCATTCTGACCAAAATTCATAATAATTATATAAACAAGTAAGACAATGTAGGAGCAAACAATCTGAGCAAGTTTCATCAAGATTGGGTAAAAACTGTGATCTCTAGAGTGTTAACAAACTAATTGTTGATGATGGACGATGGCCGACGGATGACGACGGACAGAGGGTGATCACAATAGCTCACCCTGAGCTTTGCTTAGGTGGGATAAAAATTGGGACATATCAACTTCTTACTATACGTTTCCTTAGATTAGAATAAGTCTTTTAAACTACCTGTTTATGACAAGTATGGAAAGGGGGACAAGGATAAACACGGTATACAGTAACGTGAAAGCACCATTGACCAATTTAAGCCTGATGTCCCATAAACGGACATTGGCAAATAGTGTAGACCCAGATCAGACGCCGCAGAACGCGGCGTCTGATCAGGGTCTACACTTTTTGCATTTAGTACAGAAATTTCAATAAATTTCAGTTGACTCTCGATAACTCAAACATACATATCTCGAACTACTGCTTGTCAAAAAAATAAAGGACAATATTAGTTTAGTTTGCTATATGCTCTTTATATTTCCACTCCTTTTATCTCCAACTACTGTTATCTCAAACTAAAACTCTGAGCCCAGTTGTTCAAAGCGTCGTTAGCTTAACGAGCTCGTTAAGGGTCATTTCGTTAACTGTTTTAGCGGATTCAATATACAATATTCTGATATTTTTTGCTGAAAAAATGTGAGTAGCTTTTGCACTGCAAAAGCTACTCACATTTTTTCAGCAAAAAATTTCAGCATATTTGCATATCACTTGATGTAAATTTTAACGAATCGTTAACTAACGACATCGTTAGTTTTGAACGACTGGGCCCTGGTCCACTGAAGTTTGAGATAATTAGAGTCCACTGTAATAAAAACAAACCGAACACTCCTTCCAGTAGATATGAACCTGCCCAACTATAGAGGTAGAAGAGTCCATTAGGCATTAAGGGGTTAAGCTGAAAGTTTTTGCCTTCTTTTTCTAAGGGTGACTACTCTTGTAGAAATGAATTCTGTTTCATATATATTAATCCGTTATGAAATGAGTCTACTCTTAACCCTGGTAATCTAGCTACTCCAGGAAGAATCCGCTACCGGCGTAGGCTGGAAAAATCTTTACATTAAAAGCAACCCCTTTGTGATGCAAACATTATCGAATCAAAGTGATCTACCTTGGAATCCTCCTAAAACTTTGCTAAATGACAGGTTCGCATGTACTTGTGTACTTAAATGATAATAGATCACCTTTGTATTCAAACTGAAAGTTATAAAACAAGGATTCATCCCAAAACAACAGCCTATGTATACAGTATTGCCTGCGCGCCCAGTGAGGACTGATCAGCATAGTACCCACATGTGTTCGTGGAGACATGATAAAAAATTTTACCCGATACGTGCAGATGCAAGGGTATACTATAATGTAAAATGACAGCACTGTTTCTTTTAACCTTTATCACTCTCTGGGCTAATTCAGCAGACAACAAATCGGTGATATTTTTCTTATTTTTTTCCCCAGAAAATAGGATTTGACATTCCAGTGGAAACAATTTGCATGAAATGTCAAATCCTGTTTACTGGGAAAAATAAGAAAAATATTTCAATATGTCGTCTGCTGAAATTTTAACCCAGAGTGCTAAGCCTTAAAGAAAAAAAATCAGAGAACGGCATACTCCAGTACATGAGAAATGGTACATCCTGGCCGGGCAACCTACCAAGAAATATCCTTTCGACCAACATTTATGTAGACTGCTTGTGGTCTAAATGCTTGCAACATATGTTCTACAAGATATTTGGCATAAAAATGCGAACAGCAAAGATATGGGTCAAACTGCGCAAATATACAGGAGTCCCGGATTTTTGCTGCTCCATTACGAGAACAAGCCTATTCAAATATACTGAAAATTTTACCACCAAAAAATGAAAGTTTTCAGATGAAAAATTCTAAAAATAATGTATACCCCTGTAAAGCCCAGTTTTACTATATAAAAGTGGGGTTTAAGGGGGTCAAAATTATATAGGTATGTTTTCGTAGGTATATAGGTATGTTATATAGGTATGTTTTCGTGATGTCGGCGAAGCCAGATTGTACCTTCCTACATGCAAGTGCTCATATACTCGGCGAAAAAAGTTTTGGACCACCTACAATATTATCAAGTATTTTCATTAATAAATACATTTATTGGATTTCGACATCTGAAACATTTTTTTTCAGACTCCAGACTCTTTCAAAAGGGAAAAAACGTAAACATTAGCAAAAACAACAGTGCGTGACAAAACTTTGAAGTACAGTGAGGTGTCAAATAACAGTGACCAAAAGTGGAAAAAATTGCAAATCTCTAAACTCTGCATATCACAGTTTATGGTGATTTCCTTACACTCAATCGTCAAAAAACCATAGTCTAATGGTCTTGCATCAGTAAACCATCTCACTTTAAATTTCATGCGTTCCATGTACTGAAAGGCCAGAATTCACCTCAAATGCCTAATTTTTCATTGTATCCAAGGCAGTGACCATTAACAGGATCAGAATACGCTACAGGCAAACAGGACTGTTTAAGGATAGACCACGCTCGGGGCGACCAAAGGTTACAACGAGGGCTGAAGATTGCTACGTCACCAATGTTGTTGCGAGAAACCGCTTCGTGACTGGACCAGGAACTTTAAGCTGCTAGTGGTCCGGAAGCCTGGCCTGTATGAGTTCAGACCGTGCGGAATCGCATTCATGCAGGTGGTTTCAAGTTAAGAGCAGGGTTGCCACTCATTTTCTATTTCAATTCCCTGACTTTTCCATGACTTTTCCCTGATTTTTCACCATTTTCCAGACATTTTCAAGGGCGGCTCTCAGCCACCATATGTTCCAAGACTGCCCCTTTATTTCATTAATTACTGAACAATTTGCACACTCTTCATCTTCTTTTCAAACATAGCTTGAAATATGAAGTATAGCATTCTTGTCAAACAATCTGGGATGCAAAGAAATTCCCAGAATGTAAATTTTTATATCATTTAACAAAACAATGAAGACAATATTCTGTAAATTTATCAGTTTCTGAAAATTAAGAAGACTGCCATAGACATCTCAGTTTTGACAAAATTTTTAAATTCCCTGCTTTTTCCATTACTTTTTCCAATTTTTTGCCAATTTCCCTGACTAAATTTCCTTGACTTTTCCCTGACCTGGAAAATTTTTCGTTTTCCAGACTTTTTTCCATGTCCGTGGCAACCCTGCAAGAGTGCCTGCAAAGAAGCCAGAATTCAGCCAGCGGCACAAGAATGCTCATATGGCCTTCTGCCGTGTAGGCTGGAACAACCCACAATGGAGAAGGATTATGTTCTCCGACGAGTCATGGTTTTATCTGAAGCGAGTGGTTGGAGAAAACGAGTCTGGAGACGAAGAGAGACATGTTCCAGCCACAGAAATTCCGATAGTAGCCTTTCATGGTGGCGGAGTCATGGTGTGGACCGGGATTTCAGCGACTGCAAAAACAGACCTGGTCTTCATCGAAGGAAACCTGAATGCACAACGTTACATTAACGAAGTCCTTAAGGCCACACGTGCTGCCGTTTCTGCGCCAGATGCCAGTCGCCAATACAATATTCCAGGATGACAACGCCAGGCATCATCGAGCGCGCATTGTTGATGACTTCCTGCGTACGAACAACGTGAACAGAATGGACTGGCCCGCGATGTCTCCCGATTTATCATGTATATAGAATGTTTGGGAAGTTCTCGGAAGAGCTGTTTCGGTACGTCTGGAGCGCAACAGCACACTGCAAGATCTTCGGCGGTTCCAGAGAGAAGTATGGGCCCGAATTCCACAAAAGACTATCCGGAAACTTGTGTAGTCTTCAAAGAACAGAGTCCGTGAATGCCGGCGTAATAATGGTTGTTACACACACTACTGAACATTATTGACTTTTGGGAAACTTTTTGGAATGACCCCTTTAGGGTTTAGCGGATGCTGACAGGATATCAATGATACTTCTGAATGAATTTTTCATTTATTCTGATAAAAAATAAAATGCAGAAACGTGAGTTGTTAATATTTTTGTGTTTATGCCAAATAACTGAACAAAGGATTAAAATTGTAGGTGGTCCAAAACTTTTTTTGCCGAGTATATATTAACCTTCACAACTCTGTGAGCAAACTCAACAGACGACAAATTTACCAGTCGACAAATGATGCTATTTTTATTTTTATTTTTCCCAGAAAAAAAATGCGTTGGCTTCTTGAGAAATGTCTCAAAAGGAGACAAATTGCACGAAAAGTCAAATCAAAATTTCTGGGAAAATAAAAAAATACGTGTATATAGTTCAAAATGTTGTCTGCTGAATTTTTACCCAGCATGCTAAGCGCTAAAAATATGCCTATTTCCTTCCCACGCACTGATCAAATGGTTTTATTGCAAAGCCCAAAGGAATCCCTAAACAGAAAAGCAAATAAATTCCAATTATTCTTCTTTAGACTTTGAAAAGTCTTATATTGAACTACGCGAAATTGCCATAGAATGCTAAATAAATACATTAATAAAAAGTTTAACTTTCCTTCTGAGATTCTTAATAGTTAAACCGAATAAATAAGAATATTGTTAACCCTTCTCTTGCTGAACACGACATACCCTGTCTTAGCAAACAGTGTAGATCCAGATCAGTTGGCTTCTGGAGAAGCCAACTGATCTGGATCTGCACTGTTTGTCATTAAATATGTGAATTTCTATCAAAACCCGGATCAAGTAATCTGATTGGCTGGAAATTAGAAGTGGGCGTGGCATCTTAATTTATTCAGCAAGACAAGGGTTAATATTGTTAACAGCTGAGTACAATCAAAACTGCCTTAAAGGGCATCTGTATTAAACAATCAATGAATACTTTGTTGTGGGCCTTTTTGAAGGGAATTAATACGTACATTTTTCAGAGAAGACAATTTTATCAAAACTGTTTCTGTCTCTCTCTGGAAAGGGTTCTACTCTATAAGGTAAGAATTTATTCCCAAAGAGTAGACCCGTTTTCAGAAGAAAACCAGTGCGGTATGCAAGAGACCTTTCTGCCGGATGTATGCAGCGACCATGTTTCGCGCGGATCATGGCGGCCGATGTGTGCTTGGTGAGAGATGTGTTCTGCTAGCAGACTCCTGCTCTTCACAATTTCATTTCAAAACTCCCTTTATTCATTACTTCTAACGCAGTTAAATCATGTGAGACAGAGTGCTATAAAAGTACTCTAAAATCGGTGCATTTATGTTTATATACTGTCATTTCATGTATGACTGTAAAATATACAGATGTATGAAACAATATTTATGTACTTGTCTGGATATCGTTCAGATTAATTATTGATTTATTATTCATTCTGAAATTGCAAAATAAAAGAGAAAATTTTCTTTAAAAAAATCTTCTCAGCGTGACAATTAGGAAAACTCCACGCTTTATCCAATTTCTCCAAATACGGTATTTGCTCTCATAGAAAATTAACAAACATAATATTAGCACGCTAATCACAACTGCAGCAGACGACATTTTGATTTTCTGTTTATTTTTTGATAATATAAGACTTGTCATTTCATGCAAATCGTCCCATGAAATGTCTCATTTTCTCAGAAAAAATAACAAACAAAAAATATATATAATGTCGTCTGCTGCATTTTCCTTAGCGCTTAATGGGTTAAAATACCCGTTGTTTTGAAACGATGTTAACATACATTAATTTTGCAAAAACGAACAAATCAAGTGATCTGCTTTCACTCGTTTGTGCAGAGAACATACTAGGCTGCATGACACAAATTTGTTCACACCGAGTGATGCACAGTGTGCTGTTCAGAGAATATGGCTCATTCCCGCCAGTTTCCCATCAATGTTTAATGACGGTGTCAAAGGCAATTTTTCTTGCAGATTTAAGGGGTCTGGTTACACCCGATAGTTTTTCGCCATATTTTACAAGGGAGGCAACTTTTGCGACTTCCTGTTTGCTTTGAAGTCCAGAAAGTCCCTTCTAAAAAGGGGTCTATTCAAAAAGGAAAGAATTTGCTCCCAAGGAGCAAATTCTTTCCTTTTGGAGTAGATCCCTTTTCAAAAGAAGGCAAAATCAATTTTGACAGAGTTGCCTCCCCTGAAAATGCATTCAACCATTCTTAAAAAGTTAGTTCATACGAACTTCACACTTTATATAAACTACAGAACAGAGGAGTTCCGCATTTAACCTAAATATTCGGATACCTTTACTTCTTACCATAATTGTCCTAAAATTTGAACAGGATCATTTTACTACTGTTGATGTTTCTAAAATTACTGGATGAGTTGCAAACAGTGTAGACCAAGATCGGACGCCGCACAACGCGGCGTCCGATCTGAGTCTATACTACTGCTCAGGCCCGCTTGTTCAAATATTTACGATAAATACGGTACGGTCTTCCGAACAGACGAAAGTTGTGTGGATACACTTCATAACTTAACAAGGAAAACAATTTTGATTTTTGATTTCAAATGTTCAAAGCTGAATGAGAAATACTCGTGTGTGTGTGTGTGTGTGTGTGTGTGTGTGTGTGTGTGTGTGTGTGTGTGTGTGTGTGACAATAAATGTAACAACTCTGAAATCAAAATACAAAATAAGGTTGGTTCACTGTTGAATAATGCTACTGATATTTAAAGTAATACGAAACAACGTATTTGCATATCAATTCACGTGCACGAATTAAAAATATCTCCACTTCTAAAATCACAAGAACAATATCATAACTGTACATTCCCTTCTCCCCACCCCATGACATACCACGTATGTCGGGTGTATAATCACGAAATATCACCTTAAGTCTGGTAAACAAAAGGATTATATCAAGGTGATCTTTTCCAAAGCAAATTAACTTTCAGGCATATAACCATAACTTTCCCTCCCCTTTTCACTATTATATAGTTATATAATAGTTCTTTTTAAGCTGAAAAGCAAAACAATGAAACAAACAAACAATTTTTTTTTCGAAAAGTAAGTCTACTGAAGAGTTTTTTAACAGTTGTTAGTTTATACATTTTATATGAGTTAGTGAATAGCCGCATCATACAAAAGGCAATCTCAGTGACGTGAACAGAGAAGATCCAGCGCACATGAACAGAGAAGATCCAAAGAAGCCAGAGTACGCATGTAATCTGAGCAGACCTCTTACTGCAGAAAGACTTGGTACAATAGTATCTTTTGACTCAAGACGACAGCTTTAACAACCACATAGGCTGACTTGTATTTTTTTTTATTTTTTTTTTTTTTTTATACTTGGGTTAAGGTAACTTCTGATATATGCAGGTTCAATGGTAAAGAAATAAGTCATGTAACTCCGCCAGAAGACAACATAACAAACCTACCATATTTTTCCATAAGGCTACATTACATGTCATACATTGTGCATAACATTCTATATGACAGTACTGCAAATTACATGACTTTTCATAAACAGACTTTTTTACGTAATTTGCTTTCAAAGGATCTATGTTTAAGAATTCATTTCAAAATATTGGGAATGAAAACGGCATACGACATTTTATCTATTATTATTATTTTCATTTTTGGAACAAACGATTCACATGAAAAGTTAGGTTTTCTCTGAAAATAATAATAATAATAATAATAATAATAATAAATAATAATAATAATAATAATAAAAATAATAATAATAATAATAATAATATTAGGTGAATGTCGTCTGCTGCACTTTTGCATAGAGCTTAAAGCCTTAAAGCAAAGAGTTAAAGATTAGAGCAAACAACCCAGCAAATGGTTACTAAACAACCCTTAATGGCTCACGGTGTTCATATATGCACTGTGAGTCCCCTTTTCATGATGCTGCCATTAAACACCCGTACCATATTTACCCTAAAAATTCGGACACCGTAACTCTTTACCATAACTGACAATGTTTAAACAATTGGAGCCATAAGTAGGCTATGTTCTGTGATTGTGGCTCTTCCTGGACACATACTTTACTATTTTCCATTTTACTTCGAGCTGATGCTTCTAAAAAAATGTTGGATGAGTGGCAAACAGTGTAGACCCTGATCAGACGCCGCATTTGCGGCGTCTGATCGGGGTCTAAACTGTTCGCTCAGGCCTTTCTTACGGAATATTTAAGGAAAATGATTAGGGTAAATACGGTATATCATGTTGTCGCATAATTCCAACTCTTCATTTTTATGCACATTTCAATCGATTTGATTGGTTGATGGAAACTTTTACGCTTCAATAAAGTCCACAGGAGGTATCCGTTTGGACCTATTTTCCTTCCGCCGTCTCATAAGACTGATATTTTGGAAACATTTGTAATATTTTGATGACAAAGTTGGAACGATAAGAAATGAATTATTTTTTGTGTGGATTTTATCGATGTATGAACTCCGGTGAATCACTTTCAAACTTAACATAAAGACTTTTAGGCTGTATTTAGTTTGTGAATGAGATTACACATCGATAAAATCCACACAAATAAAAGTAATTCTTATAATAATTACACTAAATCACACTACTCACGGACTTCAGGAACTTCAGCTCTGCTAAACATTTTCTTTCCAGTTTCTGGGCTCCTGTTATGTGGTGTAAACTTCTGCATTTCTCTATCACATATTCTGCGCATTCAATGTACCTACAAAATATATGGATTTGATATAAAGGACTGACTATTGAGAATAACGAAAACAATCTCAAAACTGAAAACAGCTCAAGTGTCAAATATTCTGGGCCAGACTAGCAAGTTTCGGCCAATTAGGCCTCATTAGTGACCCGCATTTAAAATTTCAAAAGTCCCGGAATGGGCGCAATGATCACAAAGAACCAAATATATATTCTACACTATAATGAATTACAGGGAGACGTTTTACGGTCGTCACACGGCACCAACACAACCAGTATATATATTCTAAAAGGAATCCGCGGCGCAGCATTGTCACGTCCCTGTTTTATCTTGAATATATTTTTATATGTACATAGTATAAAAAGAAGTTTGTTTTCATTTTTATTAACCAGGATAGATTATTGCATTTGTAACTGGAGCGCTGATCATGATGACTGTTTTACTTTTTAAGCGAGTAGGTACACTTCAGCTTTCAAGTTACGATATTACGGTAATCACGAGATATGTATGCTAGGGGTGTATTTGATTATTTACGTCTATATACTTGAGCGGTTACCAGAACATTGTATATTCCGAGTGAACCTAGGTCCGGTGATCAATATCTTCACTGTTCTGGGATTGATTTTTGTCTCAAGACTATCTTTCGAATGGGGAGACAATTGTCTTTCGTAATTTTGCAGTTTTGTAGCATTCCGAGAGAAAAATGTTTTTTACTTCATAGTTTGAGCAGTCGCTGTGTAAAATTTTGCACCGTTCGGACAATCGAACAGGTTTTTTTAAATCTTGACTATCACGGTATTCATGTGAATATTATTTTTAGATCGTGAATATCACGGGTTTCTTGTGGACACATGTTTCAAAACGTGCCACATTACTATAAAAGTTCCCTGGTTAAATAGAACTACACACACTACAATATTTTTCATTTGAAGACTGACCATTGCCTTCCTTTCTATTATGTTATGATGTTGTGCTGTATCTCGGGGATCTGACCATGGTAAGTCAATAATTTATTTAATTTTATTCTTGCAATATTCTTGCTCGTCTTTACCGCAGCTAAGATTCGAGTAGGTAAATTTATTGCTTTACTACGTTGCGATTCATATATCGTTCGTACTAACAAACCCCGGCATGATATGTAGATAGACCCTGATCAGAAGTGTACACTTTGGTTATATGTGTAGACCCTGATCAGACGAATAAGCCGTGTCGGGTGTGTAGACCCTAATCAGATATGGAAATTAAATTTGGTCGATTCTATAGATCCTGGTCAGTCAGGTGAGTCTGATCGGTTCTGTAGACCCTGATCAGAATGCAAACATTAATATTCTTACTTGAGTAGAGAGATAAATGGATCAGAGCAATGACAGCACTAGCATATTTTAACATAACATATTCTGATCTGACATATATTAATTTTAACCTTCATGATAACCAGACATATACGCTTGAATGTACGACACAGTTAGGCGTTATGTTAACTGCATACACATTCTGTAATTAACACAATTGTCTTTGTATGTATTCATAATACTTACACAATTGTATTTATATGTATTTGTATCACAAATGACACATATGATATTTATCTTAAACACATGTACAGAGGTTCTTTTTATTTTGATTATACGCAAGTCTGTTCACTAGAATATTGTACTGTAAAATGGCTCAAGCAGCAAGGAGTCATGTTTGAGGCTATGACGATGGTATGTTGATATTGTACCCAATGATTACGTGGGGACGATATGTGATCGTGTAATCATTGTGGTGTAATGGCAGTTATAATTTATTTTAGCCTTTAGCATTCTAAAGGGATTCTTACAGTGGAAGACCCATGGGTTCTTCCTGTAAGAATGTGTAATCGTCGGGATGCCATTCCTCCGATTAATGTAGAATTTGGTGTGTTAGTCAGATATATTCTGACTGTGTGTCTGCCTGTGTTGGATATATGTGCACTATTATATGTCATTAACAGCGTCCCTGTGGTTTTAGGATCTGATTTTGCTACATAATAATCAATTGCAACGGACTTGTTGAATTACAACATTTGGCGTACACACTCTGTATACCTAGTGGAAATTAATAAGGCAATATCTTGTAATGTTTGATATCGAGATTTCTTGGACATGATACTTATTTTCAGGTCCCGTATATGTATCTGTTTTCGTCACTGTGTTTGTATCCTGTTATCATCGTCACATCATGCGTCACTCTATAACCATGATGTGACAACTACAAGTTTTTCCGGGAAGTTGTATCCAATCAAGTACAAGTGCTACCCGGTAGATGACATGGAGTATACATCCGTTTACATCACAAGTGACTTAAGTTAGATATCATTTTCAATTTTATCCGCATGGTGAAAATTGTGAAACTACCAGGATCTTCCAGAAATATCTCGGACATTCATTTATGAAATTTTGATTGAAGATTGCTTTATATAGTTGTTGTTGTTTTTTTTGTTTTTTTTTCTTAACTTTCTAAATACATGCTTGTTTTTATTTATAAAACTGTTGTGTTTATCCTATGATTGCGTCTAGTCCATCGTCACCGTCCCAATGCTCGTCCGTTCACGTGACAAGCATTTCCTGCGCACATTCGCACAAGATGATCAAAGATGATCAATCTTCGCTGTCCGCTTGAAGACGCTTTGGACTACATTTTAACTAGGTCCTTCCGGCTGGAATCCTCCGTTTTTTTTTTTGTTGTTGTTTTTATGGTTTGTTTTGTTTTGTTTGTTTTTTTGTTGTTTGTTTGTTGTTGTTTGTTTGTGTTTGTTGTTTTTTGTTTGTTTGTTTTTTTGTTTTGTTTTTTTTTTTATCATAGAACCGCAACAGAATTAAACTGAATTAAACTAATACTAATAGAAACAAAACTGTCATTTTTTTTTTGCTACAAATCAACGGAATATTTTTTAACTTTAGATATTTTATTGCATAGAAAATATTTTCTTTCTAATATTTTTGGAAGCTTTATTGGTATACGACCGTGTTTAAATTAGATCTCAAGAAAAGGGACCCTATATACTTAATGGAGATGCTAATGATAAGAGCAAAGGAATCCCAATTAACTGGACTTAGTCGTTTACAATGAGTACTCTGGGGAGTTTACAATGAGTACTCTGGGGAGTTAACTGACTGCTGTCTCCCATTCCTGTCACTGTGTGGCATCGCTTACAATAAGTACTCTGGGGAGTTAACTGACTGCTGTCTCCCATTCCTGTCACTGTGTGGCATCGCTAAAATGATAGGCTAACACACGGGAAATAACCGAACCAGGTTATTGCCGTTTCTTCTGCTTCGGTATTATACCATTACACATAAAAATGGGAATGGGACTGGATTCCTGCTATACATGCAATATTAAATAGTTACAGAGAGATATTTACGTGTTTGTTGTTGTTGTTGTTTTTTGTTTGTTTGTTTGTTTGTTTTGTTTGTGTGTGTGTTTTTTTTTTGTGTGTTTTTTTTTTTTTTCAATTTTTTTTTTTTTTTTTTTTTTCAAATTTCGGTATGCAAATTCAGTACAGCCACACACTAAAAGCAGCTGAAATATTTAAAATTTGCTTTTTCCGCTCTCTGGGCTAATTCAGCAGACGATAACTTTATATTTTTCTTATTGTTCTCAGAAAACAGGATTAAACATTTCATGCAATTTGCATGAAATGCCAAAACCTGTTTGTTTGTTTTTTTGTTTGTTTGTTTGTGTTTTTTTTTTTTGGGGGGGGGGGGGGGAATAAGAAAACAATTTCATTTTGCCGCCTGCAGAAAAGTTTACCCAGCATGCTTAACCCTTAGTGCAAAGCAAAATTTGTAGCAGACGACATGCTATTTTTATAGAGAAAATTTTGTCTATTTTTATAGAGAAAATAAGTCTTAACATTTCACGGGAATTGTCTACTTGGCGGACTATTCCCATGAAATGTCAATACTTATTTTCTTTGAAAAAAAAATGTTTGAAAATGTCGTCTGCTGCAGTTGTCATTAACGCTTTAAGGGCTAACTTTGTCATTGACGCTTTAAGGGCTAACTAAGTTTTGCTTCATTCAAGCTGCTGGGAGTTTTATAAAACAGCAACAAATATATCTGGCACCAGGAGTGCCTGTGTGACTCAGCTTCTTAAGAAAACAACAAGAACAAAACAAAACAAGAACAATATTTTGCCTAAAGTTAGTTCAACCCGATTGTTTACGCGAGAAAAAATTAATTAATGGGATGACTGTCCTTTCACGTTTCTGTATAATTTAATTATTCAGCGATTGTCTCATTAATTACAATATCATATTATATCACTCGGGTTGTGTTGGTTAACTGATTATTTCCATGGCAACTGGAACATTACAAATTAAAGATTGCATTTAGGTATTACTCAACAGCATTGCTGTAATTAAATTTTCCGATCCTTTGGTACCGTTAAGTTAATATGTTTATCAGAAAATAGTTACTTAAAGCGCTCTTACAACGCAAAATGCAGAAATGCAGCAAATAGTTCTGCATTTTGCGTTGATAGTTAGGGCAGTTACGTTTTAGCTCAACTATGGGAAATAAATGGACCTAAGTCACCTTTAAAAAAAATATGTATATTTTTTGTCCTCGGAGTTCACGGTACAGTGATTTGTTTTATATGGATACAAAGATAACGGTTAAAAAAATCATCTTCCAGATGATGACACATAACACAACCTCATACACTGGCGGATTTTTCTTTTTCTACATTTATACATTTTAAGTCGATATTGACCATATCGACGCAAAATGTAGAAAGGGAAAAAAAACCCAAGAAGTATCAATAAGCAGTCCTTATTAGATACACTGCATGACGAGATTGAATACACATATTCAGGGTTCATACATTTAGAATTGTCCAAAATTCCCTGACATTTTCCTGACTTTTCCCTGTCGTAAATTCAAATTTCCATGACAATATCAGAGCCGGAAATTTGATAAATTTAGCAAGAAAAATAAATCGGGACCAAACATTCCGGCTTAATCGGGCTGAAATGTAAAATTCCATGACATTTCCCTGACACTTTTTGCAAAATTTCATTTTTCCCTGACACATCACAGAATTCCCTGACCTTGAAAAAAAAAATTTCCCTAACATTTCCCTGACATGTATGAACCCTGATATTAGCAACATATCGAGGGTTGAGCGCAAGACTATTGTAACTCAAACATATTTTTGAAACCCTTGTTTAGGGGCAACCTGGACCCCTTTGTAAACAATGCAAATTTAGGTGCCATTGCTCATACGAGCAATGGCACCTAAATTTTCATTGTTTACAGAAAGAAATGTTGTAATCTTCATAACGCCTTCATGGTGAGGAGATTAGGTTTGGGGAAAAACAACCATCTGACTTACGCTAGTCTTGCGCTCAACCCTCGATATGTACTAAGGCAAATAGAACTCATTGTTTCCTTTGACGAAGTCTTTATCAACATCCTCAAGATATAAATGAGGCAGTATATAAAGAAGTTCGCAGCTGTGTTTGGGATCCCCAAGTGGTTCTTCAACAAGAAATCGAAAAAAAATCAGAATAGGGCAGCTAGATTTGTAGCTAGCAATTACTGCTATGAAACTGGGAGAATGACTGGAATACTGGAAAAACTAAGACGGGTGTCTCTCTAGAAAGGAGGTTAGACAGCAGACTGGTTCTTCTGTACAAAGGTCTAAAGGGTGCTGACAGCATTTCAACAGATGACTTTATTCCCCACCCGACCCCTCCCCCGCCATACCAATTAGGCGTAGTAGAAATCATCACTCACAAAGTTGATTTTCAGACCCCTGCTGCAAGAACTGACATTTACAAGGACTCATTATTCCCTCAAACAATCAGAGATCGGAATGCCCTTCCAGATTCGATTATTACCTCTGTTGAAGGTGCAGAGGATGGTGTGACGAGGTTTACCTTTCTGGTGAGAGCCAGGGACTAACTTTCCATGTGAATGAATGTCATTGGACGTGTCACCAGTAAAAACTCTGATTCTGAAGTGGAGTGAGAGATATTTCATATCCCAGTATCTCTCATAAACCCAGGTCTGCTGTTTATACAGTTTGTATCCAGCCTTTACTTCTAAACCCTCCTTTTCAGATTATTTATACAATTTTCACATCACTACTGTCACTACGCGGGTACTTTGCTTCATAGATTGTGGCACAATAAAAACTGAAACCAATATGATTCTCAATGCTCAAAGGAAGAAAAGGGAATACGATGATTAATCCGCGAGAATGCACAGTCTGCAGTAATACTTTGCTATTAGCATACTGACCAAAAAATGCAACACTTCTGACCTGCAAAGAAAAGTAAGATTAATATTTTTCTGTTGCAACTAAATTTATCTACACTGTTCTTCCAAAATTCCTTGAATGTATACTTTACATACAGTGAGGAATAAACAATTCAAATATAAACTCATCATAAAAACATGCCTATATAATGCTGATCCCCTTAAACCCCAATTTTATACAGTAAAACTGGGGTTTACAGGGATATACATATACATTTTCTTCTTTCTGCTAAAAACCTTTGATTGTGGGTACTCACTAGAACCGCTTCGGCGAGGCGGTTCTAACAAGTACACATATTCTATGTTTTGAGCAGAAATATGAAAAATATCAGAATTTTTATCTGAAAACTTACAAATTTTGGTGGTGAAATTTCCAATATATTTGAAAAGACATATGTTTTCCTAACGTGTTGATTAACATGCACGTTTTACACACTAGATCAGTTTTACAATAATATGGTATTAGTCTTTGTTTCATTTGTCATTCTGAAGTGTTTAATTTCTTCTTTTTCCTTTTTTTTTTTTTTTTTGAGGGGGGGAGGGGGTCAAGATATATTTATTAAGGTGACTGAATACACTTGGTAGATTTTCCACCATATTTTACAAGTAAGACAACTTCTGTGACTTCCTGTTTGCTATCCTGCTCACCACACCCCTTCTGAAAAGGGTCTACTCTAAAGGGAAAAAATTGCTACCCCTAGGGGACAAATTCTTTCTTTTCAGAGTAGACCTACTTTCAGAAGAAAGGCAAGAAACAATTTTGAGAGAATTATCTTCCATAAAAAAACATCCATTCCCCTTAACATTTACCACTGGGCTAATTCAGCAGACGACATTCTGATATTTACTTATTTTTCCCAGCAAACAGGATCTGACATTTCATGCAAATTGAGCCTGCCTCGGTGGCTTAGCTGGATGTGCATCCGACTGGAGACCAGGAGGTCATGGGTTCGACCCCCGCCGAGGTTGGCAACATTCTTTCATGGAGATTGATCGTGAAATATTTTCTACGGTCATTCTCTCCCTTCCGCTGATTCAAGAAGGGCAGTTGTCAGTTTCTGGCGAAAGAATGTGCACAATACTGGTTAACCACTTAGAGGACTAAGCCTGCCCAGGAAACGTGTGGTTAGGTAAACTGACTGCACTCGACATGACCCCATTGGGTTGACTTGGCCGTAAAACCTCAACACAAACAAATTCATGCGAATTTTCTCCTCAGGAGACAATTTGCATGAAATATCATATCATATCCTATTTTCTCGCAAAAATAAGAAGAATATTTCAAAATGTCATCTGCTGAATCTTTCCCAGCAAGCTGATTGTTAAGCTCCGTTGTGACATGATGAATATTGGTCATTATTACCTTCCTAACAGCCCTTGAAGGTACGTCCTATCTCTATCAGGAACAGTCCCACTATATGCCATCCTACAAAATAAAAAAATTGTTGAATCAAGAAGACAGATGACATTGGAGCCTATACGGATAATGGGGAAAATCTTTTCGATCTTCTACACAACAATGGTATAATGAGTGTACTCATAAGAATCACCTAAATGAGTACACACCACATACAATTTCATGATAAAATAAGAAAATTTCCATAAATATTTGTTTTCTGGAGCTATTGGAAGGGCTCTGTAGGGACTCAAACATGTGTTGAATTAGCCATGGTAAACAAGCAATCAGTGTTTGAGACATTGAGGTATGACTGTATATATGACAGCTTCAATATTCCTTTTCTTCAGCCTGTAAAATTCAAACACAGCATTAAAATAGTTAAATGATTTATTTTTAATGCTCTGCATGCTGGGTAAAAAAAATCAGCAGACAACATTTCCAAATATTTTTCTTTTTTTTTCCCAGAAAATATGCTTTGACATTTCATGCTAGCTGTCTCCTATGGAGACAATTTGCATGGAATACTTGTAAGCTGTCAACTGCTGAATTAACCCAGAGAGCGGTAAAGGTTAAAAGACAAATCTACAAGCTCTCTGTGACTATTGTCTGACCAAAATAACTGTTGAGGTCAACCAGTGAAATTCTTCGGATTTTCAGTTAAACCTTTTTTTCCTAAGATAAACAATATGTATTTGCAAGTTTTATGAAGATCTGATGAAAAATGCTACCCCAATTGGGGCTGTGGAAATACCACACCTGATTTGTCCCATTTCCCTGAGAACAAGTAAGAAATTTCAATCTACTTGTCCTAGGACTTGTCCTTAGCTCTAGATAAGAATAGTATCCAGATTATGAGATATACATGTTTTCTTATTTCTCAAAGAAAACATATGTTGTGCTTACTCATTAGAAGTGCCTCAGTGAGGCACTTCTAATGAGTACCCACAACATATGTTTTATTCAAGAAATAAGAAAAATGACGATTTTTGAATAAGTATATCTTGGTTGAACAAATGGATTTTGACCATTTACTTGTCCATGGACAAGAAATAAAATTTGCTCATTCCACAACCCTGATCTTAATTATGTACACAAGCAAACTGCTCAGAAAGGACCATGGATCAAGTAGATCCCATTAGCTCACCCTGACCCTTAAGTCATCAAGCTAAAAAATGATAGTCACTAGATTGAAATAGAGATCAAACACATAAAATGATAATACATTGTTTGTGTTGAGGTTTTATAGCACAGTAAACCAAATGGGGTCATGTCGAGTGCAGTCAGTTTACCTAACCACACTTTTACTGGGCAGGCTTAGTGCTCTAAGTGGTTAACCAGTATTGTGCAAATTCTTTTGCCAGAAAGATAATACATTGCATGAGACCATGCAGTGTATGCCAAGTTTTATATTGTAGACCCTACATGTACTCATACTAAGGCTAAGGGCTGTGGAAATACCATGCCAGAATTGTCCAACTTGTCCCATTTCCCTGAGGACAAGTAAGAAATTTCAATTTACTTTTCCTGGGACAAGGACTACATAGCTCTAGTTAAGAAGAGTATCCAGATTATGAGATATATATTTTTTCTTATTCATCTAAGTAAACATATGATGTGTGTACTCATTAGAAGCACCTCACTGAGGCACTTCCAATGAGTACCACAATGTATGTTTTCTTCAAGAAATTAAAAAAAATGTCAATAATGATAAAAGTAACAAAGTCATTAGACAGTAAAATATATATCAAGATATAAAAAATGACACTGCAATCTTTGTGTCTATGTTAATTACAGTAAAACTGGGGAGTAGCAAAGTACATGTTTGAGGACTGCAGGTCTAACAAGTGATCAGAAATGCAGCTAAATGATAGGGCTGATTTAAAAATGACAAAGCCTGTAATCTGTGAAATATGTCATGGTCACAAAATGATATGATATTGTTTGAGTCCATGTTAAGGTGGATATATCTTGTTTGATGATTGCAAGTCTAAAAGTTAATCAGAAATGGATTTAAACACTGTATAGGTATAAATATTGATGGCTGGATGAACAGACCATGGATAAATGGACTGATAGAAAATAAAACCCGTATATTATTCCTGTTTTCCAAAGCAGATGTGACAAACTTGTCAAAAATGGCACCTTTACAATAAATTATCTAAGTTCTCTCTCAGAAATATTCCAACAAGCCCTTGAATTTCTTAACCTCTGATCCTGGAATTCACAGTTTATATCATAAAGTATTTCACAATAAACAAGTTTCACAGAATAATCCTAATATTTTAAACACCAATATCCTAGCACAAAATATTTGATGAAAGTCTATGACATACCCAAAAGACAATCTCATCCCTTTATAATGTAACAGAAGATTCTAGTAATTTCATCAGTGTCTCGAAATAGCCTAGAATCTTCTTACATGTCTATTTATAAAAGAATAGGTTTCTACAAGATTCTTCAGTTTACAAGAAAAAAATGATTACTGTACTTGTACGTTTCATACATGGAATTACAGGACAGATCTCTGGTCGGGTCTGGTGTGATCATGACCAAGGATCAGCTGTTAAAAGCGTACCAGCTGGGGTGAGGGGGTGTATTGTAAACAACTTATAGTGTATATAGTGGAGTCGTAGTAAAAGTTCTGTTGCAGACCCAAATAAATAACTAAAAATAAAGATTTATCTTTTTCTATCTTAAAAGCTTATTGTTATTAATAGTTAATATTTTGCCAATGACAAAATTTAATGTCCAAAATAATTATGACACGACTGGTGAAATACCAACAAGAATGATGCAAAAAAAAATATTATGCGGAAATAAGTGGTATTTTAGTTTCATAGAGTTTCAAGGTAATTTGTATTTCTTGATATATCAATGGGAGCGAGTACCTGTCAACGACCGCAAAGCCTTTTAAATTTTATGAAAGTTCTTCAGTTATCAGAGTTTGTGTTGTTTACATATAGGTCACGGAAACGCTTTTCAACAACGAATAAAGCGCCCATGACGAAGGGTATAAAAACCGTTACCTTGATACCGTACCTTTGTCTTGTAGCTAGAAGTCCAGCCTTCGTGGGGACACCTATACTAGCCTGTTATGTATGTAAAGTATGTACACTCATAAACGGACTAGGGGTGAATGGCGCATGTTCACGACTACAAGACTGCTCCATGTCTCATATGTCTGTTTTAAGGCCCTATATTTTTCTATTGTTTATATTCATGATTGGCATTGATAGGATATAAATAGTTCTTCAACTTCACACATTTGCAGGTGTCTGAAAGAAAAAAAAAACTCATCAAGTTTTATTTGTTTATAGGGACTTTATTTCATGGAAGCGGATATGATCATGGTAGCCCAGTGGTAAGTGCACTGGCCTCTGGTACTAAAAGACCCAGGTTCGATATCCGCTCAGGGTGAGAAAATTTTCCGGGTCAAACCATGTTCCTATATGATCATGGGCAGGGGTAATGTTAATACAGTGCACCGTCTTTTGGATCAGAACGGTAACTGGAGGGCCATATGTGGGGAGAGACATTCCCTGTGCAGGTTAAAGAGCCCACTATTGAGACAAAATGGCTCACCAGCACTTCAAGTGTTCATATATATATATATATATATATATATATATATATATATATATATATATATATATATATATATATATATATATATATATATATATTGTTACGAGCCAGGCGTAACGAGAAAGAAATGAAAGTGAAACCAGCAACAAGCTTTAAATTATTAACAATATTTATTCACAAACAAATAAGATAAGATTCAAAACAAAAGAACGTAAGTGAACAGTACCTTTCAAGTTTATGTCACAAAGTCCCTCAAAAATAATCCACAAGAATTTATAAAACAAATCCTTTGAATATCGGTTTCTGATCCCACAATTTAAAGTTCCTGAATTCAGAATTTAAGTCCAGAATGAATAAAATATTAAAGTAATCCAGTATAGAATAATTTCCAGTGAAAGTATACAAAGATGCCCAGATGAAAATCTTCTCTCCTTATATAATATCAAAGAACGTTCTAGAAAAAGAATTTACTACAAGCATCTCTTATTTTCTAGGTTCCTTCAAGAAACTTCCAAATATTCCATGATATGCCAAAAAATAACTCAGTCCAGAATCAAGAACATAAACATCATGTTATTGTAAACATGTTGTTCTAGAAAGTTATTTTTGGAAACATAGTAAATAAAGCTATTTATGGAAACATAGTAAATATGATGTTTAAACACCCTGTTATATAACACACCCCCTCTTCAAGGAAAAGAAAGATTTATGTAATAAAGCTTTCTTTTGCCATAAAATTATCATAAAATAAAATACTGATAAAAGCAATTACTATCTTACATACAGCGAATTACAGGAAACCACAGATCAAGACATCATGCTCTAGACAAGGCATCAGGAATAATATTATCTTTTCCTTTGATATGCCTAATGTCAAGATTGTATTCCTGTAACAACAGATTCCATCTGAGCAACCTCCGATTTTTATTTTTCATCTTATGGATGAAAGTTAGCGGATTGTGATCGCTGAAAACAACAATAGGTGAGGACGAAGAAGTCAGATAAACTTCAAAATGTTGAAGAGCAAGAATGAGAGACAAACATTCTTTCTCTTCTGTAGAATAATTCTTTTGATGTTTGTTAAACTTTTTGGAAAGTAACAAACCGGATGATCCACACCATTGTTATCCTCTTGCAGCAATTCACCACCTGCACCAACATCACTCGCATCTACTGCTAGCTTGAATTCTTTATTAAAATTTGGTGCCAAGAGAACCGGCTCACTTCTCAGTATGGCTTTCAGTTTATCAAAGGCATTCTGACAATCACTGGTCCACTTAAACCTCATTCTCTTACTAAGTAAATTAGTCAGTGGCTCAGCAATGACAGAAAAATTATTACAGAATTTTCTGTAATAACCGACCATACCAAGAAACCTCATCAGTTGTCTTTTGCATGTGGGCACCGGACAATTTGAAATAGCTTCAACTTTAGCCTCTATATGTTTAACCTGACCATGACCCACAACATGTCCTAGAAATGTTAAAGTCGCATGACAGAATTCACTTTTAGCAAGGTTTTTTGTCAGTTTTGCTTCCCTTAGTTTATCAAAGAATGCTTTGATAGTTCCAAGATGGTGATTCCATTCATCATTGTATATGATGGTATCATCGATGTAAGCCTCGCAATGCTCGATTCCAGCTATTATGGTGTTGATTAAGCGTTGAAATGTTGCTGGAGAGTTTTTCATTCCGAAAGGCATTACTTTATAGTGATATAATCCATCAGGAGTAACAAATGCTGAGATCTCTTTGGCTCTTTCTGTGAGAGGAATTTGCCAAAATCCTTTCAGAAGATCAAATTTAGTTATATATTTTGAATTTCCAATTTTGTCAATACAGTCATCCATTCTTGGTTTGGGAAAAGTGTCTGTTTTACTCAAATTATTGACCTTCCTGTAATAGGTGCACATCCGATATGTTCCATCAGGTTTTAGCACAAGAATGCAAGGTGAGCTCCTTTCACTTTGGCTTGGTTCAATGAAATTGTCCAGCAAATACTGAATTTCCTCCTTAAGATATTTTTGTTTTGTTGGATTCATTCTATATGGATGTTGTTTGACAGGTTGTGAGTCCTCAACATTCACATCATGATAAATTTTGTCAGTCCTTGTAGGAATGTCCGGAAATAAGTGTTCATATTGATGAATTAACTGTTTCAGTTCCTTTCTTTGGACTGGATCTAGGTGTGAAAGTTTCTGGTCGAGATCCTTTAGAATGTCAGAATTCTGGAGTTTTGATGAAGCAGGATCAGATTTTATCAAGTTCATGTCTTCAGAGTTCATTTCACTTTGCTCCTGAGGGACTGAACTAACAATACTAATTGGTGCAAAAGAAGAGCTATCCCTATCTATGTATTGTTTAAGCATGTTAATATGACATAACTGTTTTTGTTTGCGTCTCCCAGGAGTGTTATCAATGTAATTTACATCACTAATCTGTTAATCTACAGTGTAAGGGCCGTAATATCTGGCTTGCAATGGTTTGCCAGGAATAGGCAAAAGAGCAAGTACCCTGTCTCCAGGCATGAACTTTCTTTCTTTTGCATTTTCATCATACCAACGTTTCATTTTCCTTTGTGCTGACTTAAGATGGGTCCGAGCAGCTTCACAAGCTTTAGACAGTCGGTCTTTAAAATCTGACACATACTGAAGTAGTTGCGGTCATGGTACCAAAGCCGTAATTCAAAATCATAAATCCATAAACGAATGACGAATCAGAATGTTCAGACCAACAGACATGGACCCCAGAACAAAGGGTGTAATCAGGCGTCCGCGGATAGTAAGCATTACTTGGTAAGCAAGCTTCGCCCACCATGCCCATGGGCCTGAACGAAGGAAATATCGGTAGAAGCGTATGTCCGGGATTTGGGAAGTCTACTTATGGCGCGTCACTGGCAAAAACATCAGAAACAATTCTGGAAACTGCCAAATTGTAGGGATTGACTAGATCATGATGTCTCCCATAGAACTTCTTAAGTGTTGCTACCAGTTTGGTTTTTTGATACCCCTGGCTCAACAACTTTTGAGTGAGCACTTTCCCACGCTCCATGAAGTCCTGATAATTTGAACAAGTTCTGGCATAACGGATTAACTGTGAAACGTAAACGCCGTATGCTGGTAAGTTTAAAGAGCTGTCATCATTTGAGAGAAATTTCTCTTTCAAAAGTTTCAAAGGTCCACGCACAGTATGGCCAAATACGAGCTCAAATGGGCTAAAACCAAGAGATTCTTGAACAGATTCTCTAACGGCAAACAACAACAAATGGATGCCCTCATCCCAATCTTTTTCAGTATCAAAGCAGTATGATCTGATCATATTTTTCAATGTCTGATGAAATCTTTCCAGGACACCTTGACTTTCAGGATGGTAAGGTGACGATTTATACTGAGTAATGCCCAACTCATGCATGACCTGCTGAAAACTTCCAGACATAAAATTTGAGCCCTGATCTGACTGAACAGACTTTGGGAGACCTACAAATGTGAAAAAACTTTACCAGAGCCTTAACAATGTTCTTAGTTTTAATATTCCTAAGTGGAATGGCTTCTGGGAAACGTGTAGAAGCACACATTATAGTGAGAAGATACTCATGGCCTGACTTTGTTTTGGGCAAGGGACCAACACAGTCAATAATTATTCTGCTAAAAGGTTCATCAAAAGCAGGTATGGGCTGTAAATGAGCTTTTGGTATTGTCTGGTTGGGTTTTCCTACCATCTGACAAGTATGGCAAGATTTACAAAACTGAGAAACGTCAGATTTTAACCCTGGCCAGTAAAAATGGTTAAGAATTTTGTGATAGGTCTTGTTTACACCTAAATGACCTGACAAGGGAGTCTCATGGGCCAAGTTCAAAATTTCAGGGCGATAAACCCTTGGAACCACTATTTGGTGGTTAACAGTCCACTCGTCTTCTGCTGAGACATCAGGAGGACGCCATTTTCTCATTAAAATGCCATTTTTGACATAAAAACAGACTGGGACTTGATCTATTTCTTTCTCATCTAAAGCCCTTTCAAGCAAAGGCAAAATTTCAGGATCATTATGCTGTTCCTTACAAAGTTGTGACCTTGACACCAAGTCATGACCTTGACCTTGGTCATTTAATATTGGGAGTAATGACTGGACTCTGACTTGTTACGTAACTCTGTCTGTTTGTCAGACAGGCTGGATGAAAGAGAATTTGTAATCTAATGTTTAAAGACTGACCCAAAAAGGTATCAGTTAAATCACTGTCCCCATCATTCTGTTTTGCTTTCTTTGCCATGGCCCTTGTAACGGCACAAGATGGGTAAAGATCAGGGATTTCCTGCTCAATGGGATCAGGTGGCTGATCAATACAAGGTATGTTAGTCAAAAGTGGGTTTACCACAACCTTATCTCCTGCTAAATCATTGCCTAACAGTAAGTGAACACCTTTAAAAGGTAAAGAAGGTCGAATACCGACAGACACTAAACCAGTCACCAAGTCTGAGGATAAATAAATGTTATGAAGAGGAACATTAACAAATCCACACTCTACACCCTGAATAAGGACACTTGTCCCAGAAGAAGTCTTCTCAGTAAAAAACGAAGTGTATCTGCTAAAATAAGGGATTGAGAAGCTCCGGTATCTCGTAAGAGTTTAATTGGGGTAGACTGGGCATAGTCACTATTTAGTGACACAAAACCATCTGATAAGAATGGTTCATAAATCTCCATAACAGAATCAGTCTCAGGCCTTTCGGTCTGGATAAGATCTTCCTCCTTAACACATGACTGTGGTTTTGACCGTAAAGAGGTAAGGCCAGTAGGTTTAAGCCCCTCTTGTTTTTCTTTCTTTCTTTTCAAATGTAAGCACTCAGAAATAATATGACCTGTCTTTTTGCAATAATTGCAAATTGGTTGAGATAAGGGATTTGGATCCTTGTTTTCACCAGATTTGGATTTAAGAGTAAATGTTTGGCTATAACTGCCAGATGGATTACTAGGACTATGTTTGGATCCTGATTGTGGGAAAAATGGTCTTCTAGAGGGATTTGACTTATTTATAAAGGAAACTTTATGTGTTAAAGCATAATCATCTGCAAGTCGAGCTGCAGCTTCCAAAGTTTCAACATGTTTCTCATCTAAAAAGGACTTAATGTCTGAATTTATGCAACTTTTGAACTCCTCTACAAGCATGAGCTGCCTAAGTTTTTCATGATCAGAGCCAATTTTCTTTGAAGAGCACCACCTGTCAAATAACTGTTCTTTAGTTCTAGCAAATTCTACATGGGTCTGCTCATTTTCTTTCTTACAGTTCCTAAATTTTTGCCTGTAAGCCTCAGGAAACAACTCATAAGCCTTAAGAATTAATTCCTTTACAGTATCATAACTGGAGCTCTGCTCGACAGTCAGCTGAGTATAAATTTCTCGAGCCTTCCCGATTATAACGCTTTGCAAAAGCAAGGTCCAATGCTCCTTTGGCCATTTTAAATTTTCTGCTACTTTTTCAAAATGAAGAAAATATTTGTCAACCTCTTTTTCCTGAAATGGAGGAACCAATCTGATGTGTTTCGTAACATCAAAATGAGCGCCAGAGTCTAAAGATTGCCGTTTTACCGTCATGTTTTGCAATTTTAGTTCTTTCATTCTTAATTCTGCATCAAATTTTAATTTTTCCCTTTCTATCTGAATTTGTTTTTTTTTTTTTCTCTCTCTCTCTCTCTTCCATTTCCATTCTTTCTTTCTGCATTTGTCTTTCTTTTTCTTTCTCCCTCTCTTCCATTTCCATTCTTTCTTTCTGCATTTGTCTTTCTTGTTCTAATCTTAATTTTTCTAACTCAATTTGCTTCTGAATTTCAAGCTCTCACATATGCAAAGTTTTATCAAGTAAATTTATCAATCAGAGTTTATTTCTGACATTTTTCAAAAGTCAATACTTCCTTTTTTTATTATTATTATTTACTTATATTTTTTGAAAGTCAATACTTGTTTTATCAAAATAAAGTTATTTACTGATTTTTTTAAGTCAGTACTTGTTTTATAGCAAACATTTTTTTTTTTTTAA
This sequence comes from Anodontia alba, assembly GCA_964016985.1. NCBI lineage: Eukaryota > Metazoa > Mollusca > Bivalvia > Lucinida > Lucinidae > Anodontia > Anodontia alba. The sequence goes on along the minus strand of OZ024833.1, from coordinate 83,545,980 downwards.
AGGTCAATACTTGTTTTCTTTAAAAAGCTCAAACTTGTTTTAGCTCAAGAAAATGTTCGATCCCGGACGAGCCCCCAATTTCTGTTACGAGTTAGGCGTAACGAGAAAGAAATGAAAGTGAAACCAGCAACAAGCTTTAAATAATTAACAATATTTATTCACAAAAAATAAGATAAGATTCAAAACAAAAGAACGTAAGTGAACAGTACCTTTCAAGTTTATGTCACAAATTCCCTAAAAAATAATCCAGAAGAATTTATAAAACAAATCCTTTGAATATCGGTTACTGATCCCACAATTTAAAGTTCCTGAATTCAGAATTTAAGTCCAGAATGAATAAAATATTAAAATAATCCAGTATAGAATAATTTCCAGTGAAAGTATACAAAGATGCCCAGATGAAAATCTCTCCTTATATAATATCAAAGAAAGTTCTAGAAAAAGAATTTACTACAAGCAAAGACGTATAAAATTATTGTATTATTTACGTCCTTGCTACAAGCATCTCTTATTTTCTAGGTTCCTTCAAGAAACTTCCAAATATTCCATGATATGCCAAAAATAACTCAGTCCAGAATCAAGAACATAAACATCATGTTATTGTAAACATGTTGTTCTAGAAAGTTATTTTTGGAAACATAGTAAATATGATGTTTAAAATAATTGAACCCCCTGTTATATAACAATATATATATATATATATATATATATATATATATATATATATATATATATATATATATATATGCGCAAAATGCAGATTCAGATTTATCCCGTGCATGCGCAATGTCTTATCCGGGCATTTGCTCTCCAATGATACATTATATAGTAGCCAATGATTCTGTCAGAAGATAATGAAGGTCCTAAACAGACTGCGCGGATGCTAATCTGGGCCTTTGCTGTCTGCAAATACCTGAAGGCACGTTTTCGCATGGTGCGGTACATATAATCTACAAGCCCAGTATTCCCAAAGGACCAGAAAATCAAATATATATCAGCACCATATCGAAGAAGGAGATGATATTTTACAATAAAAATTCCAAAAAGCTGCCTTTGGAAACAAAGAACACACAAGAGAACAAAAATCGGAGATTCGGCTTTATTTTCTTCATATGCAGCAATGTACAATCGTAGTTTGCGAGGCTGCATACGCCCTGGCACTGGCTTAAGCGGTATTCAAGTTTCAAACCCAGTCAGCATTCTACGTAAATCTATATCGGGCCGTCATCGGCTCGTCAGGGTAGCTGACGGGCCGATGACGGCCCGATGTAGATTTACGTAGAATGCTAGCTGGGAAAGTAACCAGAATGGGCTCAGTGATCCCAAATGAAATATTAATTTAATCTGTACTCCAAGTTTATTTAAATGATGATCCTAGACTTCGACAGTGGCATTTTTATTGCAAGCTCAGATTCGCTTCCCTATATATTTCTATGGGGAAATATTGGCACGTTATTTTCTCAAACGATACAAAAGACTAACTGAGCTTACATCCTTCATGAAAGTAGTAATATCTCCCAGTTATTATCACAACTTTATCCCTAGGGGTCGTCTGCCCCTCCCCCTGGCTGGATGCATTTATAAAATAATGTATTTTGTTAATCCCTTTTAGTCTGGTGACCCCCAAAAGGGTAATTGGCAAACTGTGCAGACCCAGATCAGACGTTGCAGAACGAGACATCCGATCAGGGTGTCCACTGTTTGCAAATAGTTTAGCCATTTTTTCTCTCTGAATACATGTATCTGAATCTCGTAGCCTGACATACCTAAAATCGAAATTCGACTCTTCCGATATATAGTGTGGGGAAGTCTGAAATGGGTTAAAGAATGTCTTCGCCGCTGAATCTGATTGGCTAATTTGGTATTTTCTACTTTTGGTGGCTTGGAGTGGCTCTTTTCGTTTATTATGACTTTTTCTGGGTATTATTTCATTTTTAACCGAGTTTGTACATGGACAGTGATGTACATGTCATTACGAAAACACGCCTATCCAAATATACTGAAAATTTTACCACCAAAAAAATGAAAATTTTCAGATAAAAATTCTGCTATTTTTCTTATTTCATATTCAATAAGAAAACAACTGGAGCTGGTGTTTGTAAAACACTATGCCCCTAACTGCCTTACTCTAACACTGCTTGCCCATGACGGTAACAACAGTACAAATATACCAGATTTCAATGCTATTTTTTATCAAAAGGGAAATAACTAAAATGGGAGATAATTTGGATAAGAAAAAAATACAGGTCACCTATTTTTTCATGAGGAATCCATATATGAAATTTCACTTGTAAAACACTATGCCCCCAACTGCCTTACTCTTACACTGCTTCATATCCCAATCAGTATACCAAATATCAAGGCTCTAGCTCGAATACCTTTTGAGATATCTTGCTAACGTGATTTCAATGTCATTTTATAAAAAGGGAAATAACTCTAAACTGGGAGATAATTCAGATAAGAAAAAAATACGGGTCACCTATTTTTTTCATGAGGAATCCACATACTAAATTTCAAAACATTAGCATACATGGTTCTTAACTTATGCTATGCACATGAAACCAACAAGAATAAAAAGACTAAAATTGCAAAGGGCCATAACTCCAACAACATTTCATTTAATTTTAATTTAATCAGGTGATCTCCTCCTCAGTCCCAATCAGTACACCAAATATCAAGGCTCTAGCTCAAATACTTTTTTTTTTGATATCTTGCTAAAGAGACTTCAATGTTATTTTATTAAAAGGGAAATAACTTTAAAATGGGAGATAATTAGGATAAGACAAAAAAAAAACAGCTCACTTATTTTTCGTGAGGAATCCATACAGGAAAGTTCAAAACATTAGCATACATGGTTCTAAACTTATACATGTACTATGCACAAGTAAGAATGACGAACAAATGAACAAACAGACAAGCCAGAAGCAATATGCCCCCAACTTTTTCAAAGTTCGGGGGCATAATAATGTATACCTCTGTAAACCCCATGTTTACTATATAATAGTGGGGTTTAAGGAGGTCAAAATTATATAGGCAGGTTTTTGTAATGACGTCCATTTCTAATAGCAGTAGTGTCCGAGTGATTTTATTATTACCATATTTTAAAAAAATTTCTGTACTTAATGCAAACAGTGTAAACCCTGATCAGATGCCGTGTTCTGCAGCATGTGATCTGGGTCTACACAATTTGCCAATGTCCCTTTTATGGGACGCCAGGCATAAATGGTCATTCACTGTTTATCATGGTTGCCATCGTAGTACTGATTTTTTATGGGATCTGCAAATATGTTATGGCTGTTTCACTCAGGTAAGTGTACTGTGGCCCATGACACTCTTGTTTGCATATTATGCATTTAAAGATGTTTGCGTAAGAAAATTGCAGTTCAGGGTCATAAAATGATACAACCATGTTTCAGTCTCTATTAGACAGGAGGGGTTTGCCTAATTTGGTGATTGTACATCAAATAGTTAATAAGAAATAGAGTAAAATGTGGCTGACAAAACACTGTGAAGTCATTAGGCCATGATACACAGGCCAAGGTCATAAAATGATATGGCACTATTTCAGTCCTTGTAAGACAAACTGTATACCAAGCAAAATGATTGTAGGAGAAATACAAGTTATTTAGAAATGAACATAAATACTAAGGTTGACGCAAATTTTCACAGATGGATGGACAGAAAACCGAACGCCTACATCGCATCTGAAGCAGTTGCAACTATAAAAAGTCATGTATGAATCATTTTTGACATGGCACACCATACTCATGCTTGCTACCAAACAACAAATATGATTTTGACAAGATTGTCCATTATCGGCAATCAACTGAAACACTAGAAGTAAGTCAAGAAGGTTGAACATTCTTCTTTCATTTTTGGACACGTACTAAATGCAAAACCAAACAACTGACAAACCAGTTATTGTATGTATATTGATGTAACCAAATAAACAAAATCAAATCAGTCAAATCAAATCATTAAATGGGTACCGGCTTTCACTGTGGTGTTGGGGGAGATAATGTAAATAGCTTGTATATAATGTATATATAGTTGAGTCGTGGTAAAAGCGCTGCAGAGTTTATGGTGATTGTTGATCCGAATACATAAAGATTATTTATCTCTATCTTTTAAACCTATGTCTTTTTCTTTGCAGATAAAACAATGCCACTATATGGTTTCTTAATGCTTAGCACTCTTGGTAAAATTTTCAGCTGAAGACATGAAATATTTTCCTAGAAAAATACGCTTTGGCATGTCATGCAAATTGTCTCCTTTACCTGTATTTTTTGCTCCCTGCGAGCTCACTGCCTCTAAAGTTTCTGTCCCTTTCCAAGTGTTATCAAAAGGACAATTTTCATTCATAAGATTGAACTGAGATGTATGATTCGTTTTTGTTAAATTTGATTAGTTTACTAGACTCAAGAGAAAAACATAACTGCTTATATTATACATGTACTTTTATTAGCATTGCACAAACAATAAATATTTTAATACATTTCTTTTTTTCAATGTGCAACTAAAGAAATAGAGCAACGACACCTTTTTAACATCACAAAAACATGCCTATTTAATTTTGACACCCTTAACCCACTTTTATATAGCAAAACCGGGGTTTACAGGGGTATACATTATTTTTTCTTATTTCTGCTCTAAAACATAGATTGTGGGTACTCATTAGAACCGCCTCAGCAAGGCAGTTCTAATGAGTACCCACAATCTATGTTTTGAGCAGAGATATGAAAAATATCAGAGTTTTTTATCTGAAAATTTTCATTTTTGGTGGTAAAATTTTCAGTAAATTTGAATAGGCATGTTTTCATAATGCTGTTGTAGTACTCTCTTATCCTATGTAAGAAAGGTTTAAGGGAACTGGATACACTTCAGTGACTTTTGAAAACTGAGATGAAGGTCATTGATGAGGGCCAAACTGGCTGAAACTAGCCAGCATGGCCCTAAAAACTTGGGACACATGCGCAGATTTGTGCACACCAACATCCATCTGAAAAGGCATCTGCTTTAGAAGAAAACAATTTTCTATACCAGAAATGTATCTATAGGACACATATGCCCCCGCCTGAAAAACCAATGCAAATTGCTAATGTCATCTCAGACGCGGATGGAAATGGAGGGACAGGGGTAACACTATATGCCCTTTTCACCATTCTATGAATGGTGGCGGGGCATTAAAAGGATGCAAATACTTTCCTTTTAGAGAAGACCCCTTTCAGTAGGGAGCCTAAAACAATTAAAAAGAGTTGCTTCCCCTGAAAGTGTATCCATTCCCCTTAAATTATCGTCTAAGATGAGTATTTTGAGTTTGCCGGTTCTGTTTTTATATAGAGAACCCTGTGGTAAACCGCAATACAGTCAACTCTTGTTATCTCGTCTTCACTTATCTGGAATAACTGCTTATTTCAAAGTAAAAATCTGGTCCCTATTTTAACATGGAAATCTAGCAACAGTAACAAAATATTGTAGAAAAGAGGAGAAATTGCTCCTAAGGAGCAATTTCTCCTCTTTTCCACAATATTTTCAATATAAAGCAATTTCTCTTCTTTTCCACAACATTTTCCAATATATCTCTAACTTCAGGAGTCAAATTACATATTCATTTGTGAAAGGTGGTTGTTTGATTTATTTTTCCTCAATTCTGCAAATCTGATATGTCGAGGTATGGATATCTTGAAGTATTTCAGACAGTCTCTTGGACATGGAGATAACGAGTCGACTGTAATTTAAACTTTCTTCTTTTTTTTTTTCAAGTTTATGCATGACAGACTGACGATCCAGGTCTTAGGTAATTGTAAAGACATGTCCAAAATCTTCCACACAATGCCTGCAGACAAACATATACACAACTGATGTATAGCTCCAGACATAATACATCACAAAAACATACCTATATAATGGCGACCCCTTAAACCCCACTTTTATATAGTAAAACTGGGGTTTACAGGAGTATACATTATTTTTCTTATTTCTGCTCTAAAACAGACGCGGTGCTAACAAGTACCCACAATCTATGTTTTGAGCAGAAATACGAAAAATATCAGAATTTTTTATCTGAAAATTTTCACTTTTTGGTGGTAAAAGTTTCAGTATATTTATCCAGTTCTTAGGTAGTTGTAAGAACGTGTCCAAAATCTTCCACACAATGTCTGCAGACAAACATGTGTACAACTGATGTATAGCTCCAGAAATTATAAGAATGCTTCCACAGCCAATATGAAAAGACAGGAAGTATGTATGCCCTTTCATAGCTAATCACTACGCTGTCTTCACAAAAACTCCATTTTGCATATTTTATATATTTAGACAGAGGAAACAGTGCAGACCCAGATCAGATGTTGCAGAATTTGCCACTCCCCAGCAGTTTTTGGATACACCAACAGGCAATTATATTGACTTGTTTGATTTTTTTACATGTATGGTTAGGGATGAAGTATATTAATGGAAAATACAATATTTTATCCATAGAAAGTCTTTTATTTGTAAACAGGCTACTTCTACTGTCATTCACAGAATCCCATCATTTTATCCAGAAAGGCTGCAAAACGTTCAGGCTTTCCAGGTGTAAATGGTTTTAATTTAGAAAAGTCAACTGTGTCCAGAGTCTCCATCAAATTTCTGAAATAAAAGAAGGTACTGTATTTACATGTAACTTAAGTATTCGGACAGAAATGTTTGAGCAAACAGTGTACACCTAGATCAGTCACCACAGAAAAATATACATCATTATCTGGATACTCGTCTTAGTCCCAGGACAAGTAAATTGTAATTTCTTACTTGTTCCATCACAAAAACATGCCTACCCGGTATATAATTTTGACCCCTTAAAACCCCACTTTTATATAGTAAAACTGGGGTTTACAGGGGTATACATGTACATTATTTTTCTTATTTCTGCTATAAATCATAGAATGTGGGTACTCATTAGAACTGCCTCACTGAGGCAGTTCTAACAAGTACCCACAATCTACGTTTTGAGCAGTGAGGTGCTTCTATATGAGTACATAACATATGCTTCTATACGAGTACATAACATATTGTTTCATGGAGAAATAAAAAAAATATCAGAATTTTTTTATCTGAAAATTTTAATTTTTTAGTGGTAAATTTTCAGTATATTTGAATAGGCCTGTTTTCATAATGTCCTCAGGGTGGACAAGTTGGGCATGGTATTTCCTCAGCCCTGCAGTTTGTCACTCACCCAGCAGAATCTAGACTTACCAATAAATAGTAAAATGGACGTGTTCCAATGTTAAGTCATGTATGGGAAGGAGTTAAGGTGTCCGAATATTTATGGTAACTATGGTAAATAGTGGTCAACACAATGTTGTTATTACAAGTGAATGAGTCCAGTAATTTGCTGGTGGTTACCACTGCATAAGACCTTACTTTATATTAATTACCGGAAGTTTTGTGGGTTCTCTACATAAAATGTCTTATTCTTGAAAAGTTCATATTTAAATTAATGTATCAACCAGTTATGGGGAAATACTGTGCTTGAATAAACAAAGAAAAGGTTACAAGTGACACTGAGTTTATTTTACATTGTGACCAAGTTTATCTTTACATGAAAAAATTCAAGTACATTAACAGTACTGAAATGTTAATTCACATTAGTCAGTGCTGAAAGTCAAGCAGTACAATACCACATACATAACTTTTTAACATGTATACATGGGCATTAAAGAAACTACCAATATACAAGAATATAAAACAAATACAAATGAAGTTACCCAGGAAAGTACTTCCAGCACAAATGTTTTCCAGCCAATGCATAACTCCAGATAAGGCACTTTTTTCAACCAAAAATAATAATATTTTTCTTGTGTCTCTCTGAAAACATGTTGTGTGAACTCATTAGAAGCACCTCACTGAAAAATTTTGTTTGTGTTGAGGTTTTACGGCCCAGTCAACCCAATGGGGTCATGTCGAGCGTGGTCAGTTTACCTAACCACACGTTTACTGGGCAGGCTTAGTCCTCTAAGCGGTTAACTAGTATTGTGCACATTCTTTCGCCAGAAACTGACAACTGCCCTTCTTGAATCAGCGGAAGGGAGAGAATGACCGTAGAAAATATTTCACGATCAATCTCCACGAAAGAATGTTGCCGACCTCGGCGGGGGTTGAACCCGCGACCTCCTGGTCTCCAGTCGGACGGCGCATCCAACTGAGCCACCGAGGCCGACTCACTGAAAAATATTTCTAGGATACCCCATCTTATCCATATACTAATATTTTCCCCAACAAACATGTCACATAAGGTAGCTCCTGAGCAGGGACATACCTACCTGCAGTTGCAGTAATACAGATGACCATCATTAAAGAGTTGATATGCCAATTCTAACTGGTGATTGCCCATCAAATCATCATTTATCACCACTAATAATGATTTCCCAGCTCCTAATGACTCCAACACACTCCCAGCTCCTGTAAAAATATAGCATATATTTTTGAGAGATGTAATTTCCATCTTGTCTGCTCATGTTATTTATAAACATTTTAAGCCATTGTAGACTGAATGAACTCCCCCACACTATATATTTGAAGAGTACAATTTCAATTTTAGGTACGTCCTGCTACGAGATTTAGATATTCCTGGAGAAAAATGGTTGAACTATTTGCAAACAGTGGAGACCCTGATCAGATGCATTGTGCAGCATCTGATCTGAGTCTGCACTATTTGCCAATAACCCTTTTAGGGGTCTCCAGACTATGATGGGTTAAAAACTGTCCAACCAACATCAGTCACAAAAAATGGATCCTGAAAGATGATTATTAAAAAGAAAAGTTCAAGTTGCTGAGATGGAGTCAAAGGCCCACACTGACATTAATGTATGAGTGACAGGAGTGACAGAAAGATGCCTTCTGCATTTTGTATTACAAGCCTGAACAACGAAACAGTTTATAGTTTTATAAAAATTAAAGTTAGATAAAAACTCACAATAAGTCCAACATGAATTTTACTAATACATGACACCAGAATGTACAAGTTTTTACCTGCATGACTGATAACAAGGTCAGCTGCACCAATGTCCTCTGATATAGAAGGTTTGTATTTGAAATATTCTACATCTAATCCAGGAATCTGATCACAAACAGAGGCATCAGGGATACACTCTCCTGCTCCAATCTGAAGGGTCACCTTACTGTAACCTAAGTATTTCAACTTCTGAAAAAAATAACAACAGTGTGGTCAAGTGAAATGTAACACAGCTGATACAGTCAACCCTCTTTATACCGACACTCGATACAACGACAAAATTCGTTACAATGACAATTTGAATGCCACGAAACCTTCACTCAAAAAGTGACGGTTAATGAGAAATTATGCAAAAACATTGCATAAAATCTTCAAGCAACATATGTTTTGGATATTTGTTAGAATTGCCTCAGAGAGAGGCAATTCTAACAAATATCCAAAACATATGTTCTATGAGGAAATAAGAATAAACAAGGCCTTTTCATATATCATTCTGTCCATTAAGGATTCTTTACAGCAACAAATTTATTATTATGGCAACATTTTTGGGAACTAATGCTGTCGTTGTAACGAGGGTTCACTGATATATTATATTCACAGCTCAAGATAAGATTAGATTTTTCCCAACAAAAAGCAAATCTCCTGATAAGGCACTTTTTCAGCCAAAAATTACTGACACTTTTCTTACTTCTCCATGAAAATATATGTTGTGGTACTGAAAAGAAGTGCCTTGCCGAGGCCTGAGTACCCACAACATATATATTGCGTAGCAAAAAAAGAAGAATACACATTAACCTCTTTAGAACATGGTTCATTAGAACACGGTTTTGGATATTACACGGTCCAAAGATGAATCCCAAAAATGTATAGATTATATAGAAAAATGACCATAAATGGTCATTTTTCTATATAATCTTTACATTTTTGTTTGGATATAACATGGTTGTTTAACTAACAAAGTTTATGCTTAAGACCCCAACAATCGTGTTATAAAGTGGTTGTGGTGTAATTTGCAGACATCCCCTTTCATCTGGAGCTGTGAAACAAGTATTGAATTTTCCTTATTCCCCCCCAGGATTGCATGCTTTGGTATTTGTTTGAATGGATGCAATTCAAATGAGTATCCAACATACAAGTACATAAAAGAAAATATTTACCCTGATATTCCTAAACCTTGTATAAACCTTGAATTGTGGGTACTGTCTATTAAGTAAATAATATTAAATAAAACTAGATTGTGCAGTCAATAGCATGCCATCGAAAATCCCCACACTTTCACCACTAAAAAGATTAGAAGTGAAAAATAATGTTGCTCTTGCACACCCTTACCACCCAGGGAAGTCATGTAGCAAGTTTGTATAAATTCTGCCCAGGAGATAGTTAGTTAGTGTGATGGATTGACAGATGGATGGACAGATGGAAAAATAATGTTGCTCTCAAAAACCCTTATCATCCAGGAAAGACATGTAGCAAGTTTAGGTAAATTCCTCCCATTGGTTTAGGAGATAGTATGACAGACAGAGGGACCAACACTGGACTGATGGAAAAAATAATGTTGACGAAAAAATAATGTTGCTCTTACACATCTTTACCATGAGGGGAATTCATGTAGCAGGTTTGGTTAAACTGAAAAACTGAAATTCTGCTCAGCGGTTTACCGTATTTTGGTCTCAGACGCTGCAGTAAGTTTGCTATATATACAGCAATATTTTAGACACAGCAACAGGTAGTAGAATGAACTATTTAAATTTTTGGACAAGTATGGTAAGTAGATAAGGTGTCCAAATACTTACTAGTCTTAGGGTAAATACGGTAATCACCCTTAAACTGCCAATCACAACAATTGTCGTATGTTTTGTCATCTGCTTGTGATTTTAAAAGTCATTTTTGCAAACAGTGTGGACTCAGATCAGTCTGATAAGAGTCCATACTGTTTGCCTGTAAATAGGTTTGAAAAGTTTGCAAGAATATTCAGCAGACGACATTTTCAGATGCAGGTTTTTTTGGCATTTGAAGGGTTAAACAGATTCTATAAGGATAGAGTCAAAAAATCTAATTTATCACATAACTATTTATATCTATAATGAATTACAGCTTGCATACTGACTCCATACCTGAAGAACTTCTTTTGAGCAGACAGTCTGTATTAATTTATCAAATTGTGTTGTGCCAACTGTCACAAATACAGTCTGGTTATCTCCCTTTCTTCTTCTTGTTTCACCAGAGGACATATTGGCAAGAACAGGATTTAAGTTCAGGTCTGCAAACAGATGAAACCCAAGATATACCTACTATTAAGCCATATCTCAAGAAAAATGCCTTCAGACTTTCTGTCACTTAATCAATCTGTCAGTGTTCTTGCCTGGCCATTTAGCAAAGCCTCATCTAGTTTTCTGGCTGAAGTTTCCTCTTGGCCTGCCACTTACGTGAGCCAACTGCATAGGTTCTGGCAAGACTGCATGGATGTGCAGACTCACCTGAAGCTTTGCTGTTCATGGCTCAATTAACCTTTGAACAGGTTTAGAAAAGGGTAACATTCAATCACGATTCTTTAGCAAGAGCATTTTAAGAGGTGGAGTCGGTGTTCAGACAATCACTTATCATTTTGTTTGAAACATAAAAATGAACTACTCAAAGGTCAAGGAATTGGGGTATTAACCCAAATGAGCTGACCTGAGCCAACTTGACACTGAGTCAAACTGACCCAAACTCAATTAAATAGGATTAAAAATCTCACTATTTTAATATTCAAAAACAATTCAGTAAAAATTCAAATTTTGCATAACAGCTTGGAAAGCTCAGCCAGGGGCACAAGGATGGCTCAGGAGCACATTCTCTCATGACTACATGTAGATAAATACCTCTACCGCACAGGTTTGAATCATACTAGTGCCACCAGCAAAGAAAAAAAAAATTGAGGCGGTGAGGGGGCGGGTTGGTGGGGGGTGCAGAAAAACTCCAGGTATGTTCAATGGTTTGTCACTTTCTGAGTTGCGGTGGTTTCACAGGGTACTTCCCACTCAACCTTCCGCTTCCGAGAACTGTCCTAATTTTCCCCCTCCACAAGACAGCTGGCGTCTTTAGAAACAGAAATGCTTGGTTGATCCAGAAAGCCATAAAACTCCAATTATGCTTGAAAAATTTCCATTAAACTTGCATCAGGTTTGCAAGGTATTACAGGTTAAAACTGCAAAGGTTATATAATGATTCACTTGTTATCTTAGAGTGAATAAAGAGGCTGCAACTTGTACGAAAAGCAAAAAAAAAGTTACTCCAAACAGGCAAACACCTCGTTGGTGATTTACATTGGATGAACAAATTCAACAGAATCGCATTTCCTATCTGTCACCATACAAACCGTGCTCAAGAAAATAGCATATTGTATTCAACTGGCAAATAAATTTAATTTTTATTTATTAAACTTTAAAAATATAATAACTGAACTGATTATATCTGGTGTAAATTTAATCAGAACTGTAAGTTAGAATTTAAAAAAAAATTGATTTGAAATTAGCTATTTTGCTTGCGAGCACGCCACCATGACAGTTGGTTTTGCTGACCTTCAGAGGGTGCCCTTATTTACATACTCATTAAAAATCAACCAATCAAACTAGTGCTATTATGTTTTGTGGAAATGAAAGAGGATAAATATAGAAATAAGATAATTATAAAATTTCGGATATGCATGCTAGGTCACATGTTCAGAATTGCCCTTGAAGATTGGTCAATTTTGGCTTTGTATTTCTCTGTAACGGATGATTTGCACCAAAACACACCAACACCAGCGTGTTCTACAGGGCATTCCCAACAAATGCAATATAAATTTAGAAACATAAAGGTTAGCGCATTTAAGCGCAAAAGCTATTTATAATGGTACTGTCGCATGTTGAATACACAGTAAGTATAGGAAAAAATGGAGGACACGGGAGGATGTGTATTGACCCAAATACACTTGCACTGCAAGTTGCAGGTAGAACAGCTGATCGATTTTGACAGAATAAATACGCTGATCGCTTATTTTAAAATAGGCATAACTTTTTTATTTGAAAATCGATTTTAATGATTTAAACACCGTTTTCTTTCTCTTGAATTCTAGTTTTTGGCCTAGTTTTTAAAAATAAGAAATTTAAAATATTTCAAAAAACGTTGATATCGCTAATTGAATGAATGCTAAGAGAACAGAATCAAACAGCTATAAATGGACTTTCTAAGTCGATTCACGTTTCCTTTGTGAGGAGGCACTGGCTATTTCGGTGAAACCTTGTTCAATTGAAAAAATAAGTTCCAAGACTCCAAATTCATCAAGATAAACAGTTCCACAACTCGCCTGATTGTTATGTGGCATCCTACTTACCAGAAAGATAACTCTGCGCGGAATTAGAGATATCTGTAACTGCATTCTGGGATTTTTTCTGGAATTTTATAATATATACAACTGCAGTCGATAACTTAGTTTTCTTCGCACCCACTGTGTGTGTGTGTGTGTGTGCGCGCGCGCGCGCACGCGCGTGCTTGCTTGCGTGCGATTTTTCATCAACCAGAAGAGTCTCCAGAGGCGATATAAAATCGTTTTAAAATCGTTATCGAAAAAAAAGAATCTTGAGTTTGCTCAAAATAATGGAAAACACATGCTTGAGCGCTCCTAAAAGCACTTTAATCAGGTTAGATTCTCGTGGGGGTGGAGGGGGGGGGGTGCGGGAATAACTTGGGGGTAATTTTGGTACGGGTGTGTGAGCCAGTATTTCAAAGCCTACCCCATTTCATATACCTTGCCTTTGAAAAAAACGGACCCATTCATATATCTGATCATCCGAAATGTTGACCTATTCATTTACTGCCCTTTGATTTTTGTACCCATTTATTGCTGCTAGTTAGACAAGATTAACTCAAAGGACGGCTGATAGAAAGTTTGGCGATCCAAGAAAGGCTTGTTTCACCATATTCACATTTACAGTTTCAAAATCAATTCCGACTTCCTGAATTCGCTTTGTTCATTTAGAGTTTATTGTTTAATTAAACAATGAGCAAAACAAAGATTTATTAATAATTTTTACTAAAAGATAAAAAGAGCAGACAAATAGAATTTCTAAGCACACTCAATCCAATTCATACCGATTAGCACTTTAATCTGAGAACATTTAGCCTCGACGAGGCGGTTCTAACGAGTACCCACAATCTAATTTTAGCAGAAATAAGAAATATAATGTTTAACCCTGTAAATCCAAGTTTCACTACATAAAAGTGGGCTTTAAGGGGGTCAAAATTATACAGGCGTAAAAATGGGCCATAAAAAATTAAAAGGAAATTTTCAAATGAAAAACTCTGATATTTTTTTATCTCTGCTGAAAAAAATCAACATATATTTTGATTTCTAACTTGAAGTATACATAGTCTATGTTTTAGAATAGAAATAAGAAAAACTGGTATAGACCCCTGTATACCTAAGTGTCACAGGGATGAAGTAATAACTTATTTTTTCCTCTTCCAAAGTGCACCGTGCGTTATTCTGTTCCGTTCTTGTTAACAGAGTGGCACTTGGTGACATTTAGTTTAACCCATGAGTTATTTTTGGAGTTGGGAATTTCACCAGAAGGGAGAGTTTAAATTTTAACCAACCGTAAGGATTTTTAGAATAAAAAGTATGTAAGATGATGAATGGTTGGGTAATTTTACTAATCTGCATGTTCTACGTAATTAATCCAGCGCGCGCTAAAAAGGTCATTCTCTGTTGTGCTGTCGCCATATTGGCACCGTAAATTGTTGTTTCAATAAAAGACAAGTTTATTCTACATTATCTTTCAAGGATGATGAAAGGATAAATTACCAGGACACCCTTTTTCTAAATAAATGAAAGAATCATCTATGGTCGTAGAGTCTATATGTATTTAAGAGAACTCATCCAGTGCGACAAAAATGGAGCCCCCAGTGAATTTTCTACAAGGGTGTTCTGGTTCATTTTGGTCAGCTTAGATCAACACACATCATCATTATCATCATCAGTTTTGTTGTCGTCATGTCCATGTCTGCTGTTCAAGATTGTGTATTGTTGAGGATCTTCATTTCTCTTCAGTTATAACAGTCATCATGGCCATTGTGTGTATTTATTTAAGTGTGTAAAATAAAAGCTTGCAAGTTTAAAAATATGTGTTTAAATAAATAACCAGCTGGTTAAATAGTATAAAATATATTATATATATTCGCCATGACAACAACAGAGAATCAACGGAGAGGATTCAGTCTTCTACCAAACCCCTGGATGGTATCTAAATTATATTGACACTGGTTCTGCAGTGCTTTAACATTTTTTGTGATTTTTTTTGTATGTATGTGATTTATGTGTATAGAGATAAACTACTGTGCACAGTATTTTGCCTTTGTCTGTTTTGACAAAACATAATTTTCTCAAAACAAACCCGGGTATCAGAGTGCATATAGAGTCTGTATATCTTTGCAAATTATATTTGCAGATCTACAGAGTTTATATACTACAGTGTTTAATAAAAGTATTTGCAATCTTTGTTTATTGTGCAGTAGACAGTGTTTTTTTTTTTTTTTTTTTTTTTTTTTTTTTTTGTTCTTCTGAGTGATTAATAATTTCACAAATATTATTTTTTGTCATTTATTTCACTGAGTTTGTTCTCAATTGTTGCTGAAATAAGTATTTGAGCAGACTTGAAAACAAGCATAAAAAGAAAAAAGGAAAACACTTCTCCTGCTTTGAAATGAAATGAGAATTTTGCATATTTGTTGTCATTAATATTCATTCATCACTATTAACAACTAACATTTTCAGGTTCCATGATGAGTGCTGAAGAATGTTTGTGTTAAATTTTAGTTATTTTTAGTAGTGAATGATCAGTATCCTTAGTAAACAACTGTTCAATATTTCAGGATCTGCAGTAAAAGGTGAGATAATTTCAAGAACCATGTTATAGATGTAGAGTCAAGTAATTACAGATTTTTTTTCTCATCATAGATAAGGTAGGATCTTCTTATTGATAGTGTAGCCCCTGTGTTTTCCCTTCTTTCCTACAATTTTCAGTTACTATTACCAGTATACCCTATGAGTCTGTCACAGTTAGAAAAATATATTAGAGAAAATCAGATTCTACAGCCTCCAACAATACAAAAGAGAACTGTAATTGTTGTCAGTGACAGTAAAGGGAAATATTTGAAAAGATGTGTTGAAAGTATTGTGCCAGAGAAAAATATAATATGGGAGTTTAAAGGTGGCCGAACAACAAAACAAGCAGTTGATCACATTGCCACTAACATAGATTATTATAGGCATAAATATGGTAGCTTATTATTATTATTGTGGACTGGCACATGTGATCTTACTTCAAAAGTAGATAATTCATGTAAAAGGGATAGGAAAATAATTGTAGATATAAGTCAAACTTCTGTTGATGAAATTGTTTTGCAGTATGAAAGATTTTTAAGCGTATGTTCATCTTATGGTGACAATGTAAAGCCTATCATTTTAGAATGTCCTTACTATTCCATTTCTATTTGGAATAACACTCAGGGTCACCCAAATCCAACTAGTTTTGACAAAAACAATTTAATATTACATCAACAGATCACAGAGTTAAATCAAAGAATAAAAACCCTCAATGAAATACATAATGTCACAGCCCCTAGATTTAGTACTGATATGATTAGATGTCGTAAATTAAAGAAAAATTATCCAACAAAAACAGTTTCCTATAGCCTTTTGAAAGATGGTATTCACCCTGGTGTAACACTGTCTAAGTACTGGATCCGACGCCTTGTAATAGCTGTTATATTTAAATATTGTTATTAAAAAAAAAAAAAAAAAAAAAATCTGAAATACTGTCTACCATATACAGAAAGAGAAAGTAATGGAATATATTTAAATGATTTTTTTTCATAAGAACTAAGGTATTATATACATTTATGTTTACTGTTGTTGAGGAGTAGTCCCTTCCAAGTGTGTGTTTTTAGCAATTGAGCTGCCACATGTGCTTGGATGACTCGACTGCTTTTTGACTGCAGTCCTCATTAAGTGTATTGGAATTATAATTGCGTTTGGATTCATGCAGGGAGGTCTGGTCTAGGTGTACGTTTTTAGCAATTGAGCTGCCACGTGTACTTGGATATTTTGAGCTCTCTGTGTGTCTCCCACATTGCAATATAAACAGATTTCATTACTTGAATCAGGTTATATGTGTGTTATAATTCCCCTGTGTTTGTAAAGATTTATATAGTTTGTCCAAGTGTTTGGTCCAGCTGTTTGGATTTTGTGAATAGTGATTATTTTTCTTTTCCCTTACAATATAATTGGTCTACCCAAGTAAAATCATGGCTGATAAAAGTTTAGAGGATATGGTTAAAGCTGTATCAGCTAACCCAGCCTATAAGGTATTGACTAAGGAAGAATATGACCTCCTAGTCTCACTAAAAGAAGGAGCATCTGCTAAAAATAAAGATGTAGACCAGACAGGTAAAAAGGTACCATCTAATGAAGCAGGTAGTCCTGAAAAATGTAAAGAACAGGGTAATGGTATTAATACAAGTACACCTGATAATAAACACGTATATTTTGATGGTACCCGCCCCAAGTTTACTTTTCAAGCTCCAGGCATTTCACCTATTTCAAGGTTGAAATTCAATAACACCTTGCCACAGAACACTTCTTTTGTTCCCAGCTCTTATGTTCCCAAATTACCCACTTTTAGTGGTGCTGAGGAACCACAAAAAGGGGAAACTTCTTATGAAGTATGGAGTTTGGAGGTAAAATGCCTTCAGAATTCAGGTTATTTACCTGAAGCATTACTTTTGCAGGCTATCCGTAATTCCCTAAAGGGAACAGCAAGAAGTTTGTTAGTCCCTTTAGGACAGGATGCATCCGTGTCTGATATTTTATCCAAATTAGATGGATTTTATGATAATGTTAGTTCAAGTGAAACACTGATGCAGTCCTTTTACAGTGATTTCCAGAAAGAAACTGAATCAGTGGTGTCATTTGCTTCAAGATTAGAGCAGACACTGTCAAGGGCAGTTAAATCTGGGCATATTGACAAAGTGGCTAAAGATGCCATGTTGAGAAGTAAATTCTGGACTGGATTAAAAAGTCAGTCTTTGAAAAACTCAACACGACATCTTTACGATACTATTAAGGATTTCCAGTCCCTTTTACGTGAGATACGAAAAGTGGATCAGGAAGAAAATAGTTTAAAAACTTCTAAAAAGCAAGCCACTCAGCAACAACAAAGTGGCCAACTGGCCACTGAACAAGAATCTAC
Source organism: Anodontia alba (assembly GCA_964016985.1). NCBI lineage: Eukaryota > Metazoa > Mollusca > Bivalvia > Lucinida > Lucinidae > Anodontia > Anodontia alba. Next base: position 83,527,722 of record OZ024833.1, on the reverse strand, counting down.
TAATGTAACACTATTACAGTCCATGAAAGAATTAGTAGAAAGGATGGAAAAAATGGAGAAAAGACTGGACCAGCATAGTAGTCAGTCCAGCTTTTCTCAGCAGCAGTTCCCTCATGGCAGAGGTAGAGGTCAATTTCAATATAGAGGTAGCCATAGAGGTGGTTATGGCAGAGGGTATCAGAACTTTAAAAATCAGCAGAATGATAATTCAAGCAAATTTTCTCAGAGAGGCAACACAAGAGGTAGTTCTCAGCGTGGCCGCAGGGGTGGCGCCAACGGCCGAGGTGCTGGCCGCAGCGGAAATGCTGGAAACTTAAATGAGCATTTAAACTTTTAGCTTCCTCTGTTGAAGGGCAAACAGAGGAAGTGTCTGAACAGGCCTCTGAGAAAAGCCCCCAAAATGTTTTTAAACCCAGTCTGTTAGAAAGAATGGTTGGTTCTGCCAACGAAGGTGAGTTGACTGTATGTGGTGTTAAAACCACTGGTTTAATTGACTCTGGTTCAATGGTTACCTCTATATCAGAATCTTTTTACGAGACATTGGTACCTAAACCCATATTACATGACATAACTGAGTTTGGTTTGTCTGTTACTAGTGCAAATGGTACTCAGTTACCGTTTAAAGGTTACATAGAGGCAGATATTTCTGTTCCATTTTTATGTAACAATACAATTTCTATACCATTGTTGGTTGTTGGTGATACTGAGTACAATAGTCGAGTCCCTATAATCATAGGTACCAATGTTATTCGTCAGTGTAAGTATTCTAGTGGTAGTTCTGATATACCTGCTGAGTGGCAGACTGCTTTTGATAGTCTGTGTGACACCACAATACCGGTAAAAACTACAAATAATTACAACATTCGTGTTGCACCTGGTGAAATAAAAACACTTTCAGGTATAGTACGTAATACCAAAGATATTCACACTGCGATAACTGAGCATATAGATACGTCCTTATCTGCCGACTTAACCATTTGTCCAAGAGTTGTTTCTCTAAAATCTTCTGGTTCTACGGTACGGGTTCCGGTTCGTGTGTGTAATTTGTCTGCTAGAGCTATTGAGATTCCTCCGAGATCTCTTTTATGCTCATTGAACAGCGTAGACGTTGTGGATTCGTGGACCCCTGATTCTTCACAGAAGAAACAGGAGCCCACATCCTATAGTCTTACAGACCTTGGTGTAGAAATAGATCCAGATAATCTAACACCAGATCAAATTAATAAAGCAAAGGACGTCCTAAACAAATGGTCACATGTATTTTCTACCAGTTGTACAGACTTAGGTAGAACAGATTTAGTTGAGCATGAAATAAAGCTCACTGATGAAACCCCTTTTAAGGAACCATATAGACGTATTCCGCCAGCTTTATACGAAGAGGTTAGACAGCATTTGGAGGAAATGCTTGATGCCGGTGCTATTCGGCCATCTAAGAGCCCATTTTCTTCAAATGTTGTTCTTGTTAGAAAGAAGGATGGCAGTTTACGTTTTTGCATTGATTTTAGAAAATTAAATAGTAGAACCATTAAAGATGCATACACCCTGCCACGCATAGATGACACAATTGACACCCTCATTGGTGCCAAATATTTTTCGAAGTTGGACTTGCGCAGTGGCTATTGGCAAGTGGAAATGAGTGAAAAAGATAAGGAGAAAACAGCTTTTACGGTTGGAAATCTAGGTTTTTATGAATGTAACAGGATGGCATTCGGTTTGACGAATGCTCCTGCGACATTTCAACGTTTAATGGAACGTTGTATGGGAGATCTCAATCTAAAAGAGTGTCTCATATTTTTAGATATTTTAATATTTTCAGAATTTTTTGATGAACACATTTCTCGACTTGAAGCTGTTTTCAGTCGTTTAAGTGAGCATGGTCTGAAGTTAAAAGCTTCAAAATGTGAATTTTTTAAATCCAGTGTGAAATATCTTGGTCACGTGGTTAGTGAGAACGGTGTAGAAACGGATCCAGACAAACTGGATGCATTGACATCTTGGCCAGAACCCAAAAATGTTAAAGAGCTTCGATCTTTTTTGGGTTTCACAGGATATTATAGGCGTTTCATAAAAAATTATGCCAAAATTGCAAAACCCTTAAATGATCTTTTAGTAGGCCATTCTACAATTAAAGATGCCCAAGGTAAGAAGAAGAAGAAGAAGGTCGCCCCTTGGCAGTGGGGTTCTGCTCAACAAACTGCCTTTAACATATTGAAAGAGAAATTGTCTTCTCCTCCTGTTTTGGCATATGCCGATTTTTCAAAACCCTTCGTGTTGCATACTGATGCTTCAATAGAGGGACTGGGTGCAGTTCTGTATCAAGAGCAAGGTGGTATAGAAAGAGTCATTGCTTATGCCTCTCGAGGTTTAAGAAAGTCTGAAAGAAACTATCCAGCCCATAAGTTGGAATTCTTGTGTTTAAAATGGGCTGTTACAGATAAGTTTCATGATTATCTGTATGGCAATAGTTTCACAGTATGTACAGATAACAACCCCTTAACATATGTTTTATCTTCAGCCAAGCTGGATGCTACCGGCCATAGGTGGTTAGCAGCCCTAGGGAGCTATGATTTTAAATTAGTGTATAGAAGTGGCAGAGCTAACGGGGATGCTGATGGTCTTTCTAGAAGACCCCAGCAAAATACGGAATTATTTCCGGACGCTGTAAAGGCCATATGCCAGGCATACACGGTCAAGAGAGACTCTTGTCCGTATTTTGAGACATTAGTTGTTTCCAGTGCTTCTGGTGTTGTAGAGCCAAGTGATTCGCCAACATCAGTTTCAACTGATACATCTTTACAAGATGTTGATTGGTCTAAGGAACAACTGGCTGATCCAACTATAGCCAGAGTAGTTGAACTGGCTACACTTGGGTTTTGTCCAAATAAAAGCAAGTTGACGACTGAAACACCTAGCGTTTTAAAGTATATTCGGGAGTGGAGTAGGTTGTCATTGACTGATGGTGTATTGTACAGAAATACAAACGTAAATAATGTACAGACACGTCAGCTGGTGCTTCCTCTTCATTTTCGATCTATTGTTCTTAAGCAGTTGCATGACGATGTTGGTCATCAGGGCCGAGATCGGACTTTGTCTCTTGTTAGGTCAAGATTTTATTGGCCTGGCCTAGAGAAAGATGTTGAACAAAAGGTTAAGAATTGTGGTCGTTGCATAAGACGAAAGTCGTCTATTAAGCCCAGTGCTGAATTAGTGAATATTACTAGTACTCAGCCCATGGAATTAATCTGTATAGATTTCTTGTCGTTGGAAAGGTCAAAAGGTGGGCATGAAAATATTCTAGTGATCACAGACCATTTCACACGTTACGCCCAGGCCTTTCCAACAAGAAATCAACTGGCCAAGACTACAGCCAAAGTACTTTTCGAAAATTTTATTGTTCATTATGGCTTCCCTGCTCGCATACATAGCGATCAGGGAAGAAATTTTGAAAGTTCTCTTATTAAAGAACTGTGTAGTCTTGCTGGTATTCAAAAATCTCGAACCACTCCATATCACCCAATGGGGAATGGTATGGTTGAGAGATTTAACCAGACGCTTTTGAATATGCTGGGTACCCTAGAAGAACATCAAAAGCAAGACTGGAAATCTTTTGTGGCCCCGTTGGTTCATGCTTATAATGCTACTCGTCATGAAAGCACTGGTTTCTCTCCTTATTTCTTAATGTTTGGGAGGCATCCCAGATTGGCAATTGACGCATATCTGGGTTTGTCTTCTCCTGAGGAACCAAGTTCTGCCTCTCGAGAGCATTATGCAAGTAAACTAAAAAAACGTCTAGAGTTTGCGTACAAAGTAGCTTCTAAAGAAGCAGACAAAAATGCATCCCGACATAAACATAATTATGACTCCAAAATAAGGGAGGCAACCCTAGACGTAGGGGATAGAGTCCTCATTAGAAATGTGGGACTAAAAGGGAAAAACAAGCTGGCAGATAAGTGGGATAAACATACTTATATAGTGATAGATATGCCGGATAAGAGTATTCCTGTGTACAGGGTTCAGAGAGAATCCGGTGATTCTTCTGTGAAGACTTTACACAGAAATATGCTGCTACCCTTTTCAGCAATACCTGGCATATCAGAGGTAAGTATACCCCCTAAACCAATCCCACAAAAGTCGCCCAGAACTAAACAATCTGCCCTCAAAGTACCCAAGTGTATTCCGAATTCAGATAGTGATTCTGATTCTGACCAGTCAGAGTTAATGTTTGCATTTCCAAAATATGTAATTCCACAGCGAAGATCTGCGAATACACGAGAAAATAGTGATAAGTCACATGTGTCAATTGTAAGTGACAAGTCTCACATGCCAAGTAGTTTAGGCAGTGGCAGAGTAGAAGACCGTAGTCATTCTAGTTCTGGGACATATTTAGATACTGGTGATCCGTCTTCTGTCATACAACACAGTAAGACAAATACTTCCACGGGCATTAGTATTTTAGATAAATCTGTAGGTGGTAGTGGGAGTATTACAGGAGGCGGAGACAGCACAGTACATGTTTCCCCTCCCCAACAACCAAGACGATCAGGGAGGGAAAGACGTCCTCCAGATAAGTATGGGGAGTGGATAACCAGTCAGCAAACAGTCTTTAACCCCGATACCCAAATTTGGTATGTTTAGTTCTTTTATAGTTGTAGATAGTTTTTCAAAGTAATCCTACAGGGGAGAATGTCACAGTTATTCTTAATAGGTTTTCCCTTCTGGAAATGTTAGGTGGGTTATTTTTTTGTCCCTGCATATAGAGAATTGACATTTTTCATATAAGCACAGATATTCGCAGCTGTTGGGATATACCTGTAAATATAATTTTTCACGGTTCGATAATAACATTGAATTGTAAACTGTGAAATTTGCAATATTGCTGATTGCATGCAAAGTCATGCAAATAGCATAACAGTGTCTGTGATATTTTAAATATCTGTATATATTATTATTATCTACAGCTGTGAGTAAAATTTGAAAATGTCGGGAGACATTTTTTTTAAAGCAGGGGAGAATGTCACAGGGATGAAGTAATAACTTATTTTTTCCTCTTCCAAAGTGCACCGTGCGTTATTCTGTTCCGTTCTTGTTAACAGAGTGGCACTTGGTGACATTTAGTTTAACCCATGAGTTATTTTTGGAGTTGGGAATTTCACCAGAAGGGAGAGTTTAAATTTTAACCAACCGTAAGGATTTTTAGAATAAAAAGTATGTAAGATGATGAATGGTTGGGTAATTTTACTAATCTGCATGTTCTACGTAATTAATCCAAGTTTATTCTACATTATCTTTCAAGGATGATGAAAGGATAAATTACCAGGTATGTTTTCCATCTGTACTCGTGTTGATATGTTGCTAGCCGTCTGTTTTTATACTTTTATTTGGATTTATGCAACTGAGGTCTGTCATGTACTTTTCATACATGATGTAAACAAATACATGTATTTACACACTGAGTCCGCTGTTTGGTAAAGCTGCCTAATTAATAAATGCATATTGGCTTCAGTGCGACAGTGATGACCAAAAAGGTAGATTGTTAATGTTTCTAGCGCTAGATAGTAACATGCAAATGGTTTTTAAGTACTTTAAAGTTTCAAAGTAATTTTATGTACATCGTGTACATTCTATAAATAGGTGTGTCCTAAGATAAATATAGACACGCTATTTTCCCAGTGTTATAAATAGATACCATCTGTTGCAGTGCATACGGCGTGTCAAATGACTGTATGAATTGTCTGTTTTTGTCTGTCTTGTATGTTTTGTTTGACTTTACTGTTTCCATGTTTGTTTTAATTGTAGGACACCCTTTTTCTAAATAAATGAAAGAATCATCTATGGTCGTAGAGTCTATATGTATTTAAGAGAACTCATCCAGTGCGACATAAGTAATCTATTAGGGTAACAATTATGCCCTTTTCATGGCCTACTGAATGGTTAAAGATATAATTAGAAGAAAAAAAAATTATCTTTCCTAACTTTTCCTTTTTATAAATATCTATAAAAATTATAAACTACATCTAGAAAAAGACGTATAACTGACCAGACATATAACTATATTTCTGTGTCGAATTTGCTATGTGCCGAGATGGTATGGGCCGACTTGGTTATGTGCCGAGTTGGTTATGTGCCGAGTTTGCTATGTGCCGAGTTGATCCGGCACCTTAGACAAATATCGCAGTCAATTCATTGAACACCAAGAGAACAAGGATCTAAGTTGGAACTCTCATATTGAAAGAGAACAAGGATCTAAGCTGGAACTCTCATGTTGAAAACATTACAGTCCGTGCAAACAGAACTTTAGGCTTTGTAAAAAGAAATATTAAAACAAAAAACCAAGAAAACCAAGAAATCCGGACTATAGCTTACAATACTCTTGTTAGGCCTCGAAAAATGGGAACAACGATGGGACATGAGCTTCAAACCCTTCAAAATGCCAGGTCCTGCATATCACAAGAGCTAAATGTCCCATCCAAACCAAATATATCCTCCATGACACTGTCCTTCAAACAATCCTATCGACCAAATATCTTGGTGTTACAAAATCTCAGATGATCTTTCTTGGAGCCCCCATATTGATTTGATTACCAAGAAAGCTAACCAGACTTTGGGGTTTCTTAAACGGAATATTAAGGTCCATAATCAGGACCTTAAATCCACAGCCTACAAAACTCTAGTAAGACCCCAGTTGGAGTATGCTTCGACGGTCTGGTTTCCCCACACAGCTACAAATATTGCTAAAGTTGAAGCAGTTCAGCGCAGGGCAGCCAGATGGGCTACTTGTGATTACCAGCGCACTTCTAGTGTAACCCAAATGTTAAAGGACCTAAACTGGCGCACTCTGGAACAACGTCGGATAGATAGTAGATTGATTCTTATGTACAAGATCACATATGATCTTGTCGCCATACCTGCAGCAGACTACCTACTTCCCAATACAAGGCCATCTAAGTCCAATCACCCCTTGACATATAGACAGATTCCCACCCCCCGTGACTATTACAAGTACACATTCTTTCCCCGTACCATAGTTCACTGGAATGCCCTAGAACACCACATCCCCGTCCTACCTACTGTGGCACAATTCAGCTACGCTGTGTGCCAAGTAGTCCTATCTCATCCTAAACACCCAACAAGCTTTTATCTTTTAACTATACTAACTCTTGTTTCATATCTGTATATTCTTTTTCTTAACCGTGCACCTGTTATTTTCAGCCAACCCCCTTTTGCACTCGTTTACCGAACCCCGTCTGACGTCCTCTGCGGAGGTTAAGACGTAACGGAAGAAAGAAAGTGGAGTATGCTTCGGCTGTTTGGAACCCTTACACGAAAGAAAATATAAACAAAATAGAGATGTTGCAAAGAAGGGCAGCTAGCTGAGTTTACAATGACTACTCACCATACAGTAGTGCAACAGACATGTTGAGTAATCTTGGATGGCGGTCGCTTGAGCTTCGGCGTTATGATTCACGTATCGCGATGTTTTATAAAATCGTATATGGACTGGTCGCTATACCAGTTCTTCCATATTTTGAACGTACCATGGTACAAACACGCCATCATCCTCTTGCTTACAGGCAGATCCATACTTCTTTCAGTTATTACTACTATTCATTCTTCCCAATGACAGTTATTCTCTGGAACAGGTTACCGGCTGATCTCGTCCTTGATTCAGATCTTGACTCTTGCCCTTGCCCTCCTGCCAGAGGACGAGGAAACGCGGTCAGCTTGACTGCGTGTGGGACTATCAAGTCCGGACATCCATAACAAGACAAGACAAGGAATCAGCAAGATCAACCATACACTCCCTTAGGCATATACTGTTTTTATCTTGCTTTTAAACTCTTCTTCTTAACACTAACCCTATCATCTATGCTCACCATAATTTTACACTTTTATGCTGCACTATCTCACTTTTTCTTCTCTTACTAACACACCATGCGCAGCACATTCAAATAATACTCGTAAGAGGGTTTTGAATTATGAGAAGATAGATAGAACAAGCAGCCTCGAAAAAGCTCTGAGCAAAAAATATGTGCATATACCAGGATGTCAGAAAAGTAGGGCCTCTCACATAGGAATCCAGAAAAATCGGGTCATTCATATACTTTTGTTGAAAAAAGAGGGCCAATCATATACCTGGCAGCGCTGAAAAAGGGGGCCATTCGGCACGCACAGCCATACTATGATATATAGGAAGTTACCCCCCCCCTGCCCCCCCCCCCCCCCCCCACACACACACACTCAGGTTAGATTCTTCACTGCTTGTCACCGAGCACTGCCTAGGCACACATCATCAGATGGTCAAATGGACATTCAGAGTTTAGGAAAGGTAAAGAGCTAGGGCTTACTCCCCATGTCACAGGTCCTGGTGAATGTAGACATAACACCAGTAAAAAATTCTGATTCTGATTCCAGCAAAGAGTTTAAGGTAATAACATTGTGCAATTTATATGTTCTAGATATTAATTATTGCATAAAAAGCAGTGTCGCGCGTTATTAACAGTAGTGCATTAACCGATGAAAAGCCGTAGGCAATTCACGCGCTGTTAATGCACGGCTACCCAACTTTCAATATGCTCGTACCAGGGCCACAGATTTGCTGACAGATTCAAGATCTGTTGCCGATATGGTGCGTTGCGTAAACTTGTCATTTTTTAATAACTGGAGCTTCAATTACAGGACCCAGTTGTTCAAAATAGCGATTTCATTAGTTTAACGTATCATTAAAACTTTGATCATTAAATATAGCATATGCGCTGATTGCTGAAATTAAAAATGTGAGTAGCTTTTGCTACTCACATTTTAAAGCAAAAATACCCGTGAATTAGATATTGTACTTCTTAGAAAAGTTAACATTAGTTGGGCGCACATGCCAGAAGGTACGTTTTCTGACGATGCGGCTCATTTTACTGTGACCAGAACAGAACAGAACTTTATACAACTTATCATCACACTCAATAAATAAATAAATAAATAAATAAATAAAATAAAATAAATAAAATAAAAAACAAAACGAAAAAAAAAAACAAAACAAAACATTCATCCGTTTGATGATGTTTTAGAACTTTCTAGACAGGTTGCACTGGCAAATGTGTTAACGCCTACACGCTGGGTAAAAATTTAGCAAATGACATTTTGATTTTTTTTTTCTATTTTTTTTTTCTTTTGAGAAAACAGGATTTGACATTTCATGCAAATTGTTTCCTAAGGAGACAATTTACATGAAATGTCAAAGCCTATTTGCATGAGTGACAAAGCCTTTTTTTCTAAGAAAAAAATACCACTAATTTGTCGTCTGCTGAACTTACCCACAGGGTGATAAAGGTTAAATGAAAAGATAATTAGTGAAATATGATAGTGAGTAATAAAGTATGACAATGAATGCCAAAAAAGAGGATAGGTTAACATAGATGAGAAGAGCTAAAAGGAGATATAAACAAGCTAGTTGGGGTCTAGGACTTGATCTCTTGCCGATTGCCAAATACTGCCTTGAATATGTCAAGGCTTAAGACCCAATTAGTTTTCTACTGGCCGGTCCAAGTCGGTCCCTCTGTTGCTGGTCTTCTGTTTTCGTATGTCAGTGGTTTCATATTTAATGTTTGTTCCTAATCTCTCCTACTTTTGCTACCCCCACAAGGCAGTCCTTCGTGATTGTGGCATTTCCTGAATATCTTCACTTGCATTTTGGCGAGGTAACACTGAAAAGATTTTAGGAACAAGAGGACCATGATGGTCCTATATCGCTCACCTGACTAAACAGATTTGCATATTTACTGTTGAAGTTTCAGCCAAGTTCACTGCTCTAGGATTTTTGTATAAACTTTATAGCACTAACCACCCCCCATCCCCCTCCACCACACCCCTGGCCATGTTTTTTTTACAAATCTTGACGACTTGAACTGAATCTTAAAAGAGGGTCACCAAAAGAACATTTCTGCCAAGTTATACTGAAATTGGTCCAGTGGTTTAAAAAGTTTTATATAGCTATAAAGCCCTACGCCCTAACGTTTTTTGACGAATCATGACAGCTTGAACAAACTTGGTAGAGGGTCACCAAAGGAACATTCCTACCAAGTTATATTGAAATCTGTTCAGTGGTTTCTGACAAGAAGATTTTTAAAGTTTTCTAATTAGATATATAGGGAAAACAAGCCCCACCCCATGGCAGCCATGTTTTTGACGAATCATGATTGCTTGTACAATCTTGATAGAGGATCACCAAAGCAACATTCAAGCCAAGTAATATTGAAATCAGTCATGGGGTATGAGACAAGAAGAATTTTAAAATTTTCTATGCAGATATATATGAAAAATAAGCCCAACCCCCCCCCCCCCCCCCCTGGGGGCCATGGTTTTTGACGTATCATGAAGGCTTGAACAATCTTGGTAGAAGGTCCTCAAAGCCACATTCCTGCCAAGTTACATTGAACTCGGTCCAATGCTTCTTACGAGAAGATTTTTAAAGTTTTCTATATAGATATATAGGGAAAATAAGCCCCACCCCCTAGCGGCCATGTTTTTTGATGAATCATGACGGCCTGAACAATCTTTGTAGAGGGTCACCAAAGCAACATTCCTGCCAAGTTGTATTGAAATCGGTCCATTGGTTTCTGAAAAGAAGATTTTTAAAGTTTTATATATAGATATATAGGGAAAATAAGCCCTGCCCCCGGCAGCCATGTTTTTTGACGAATCATGATTACTTGAACAATCTTAGCAGAGGGTCACCAAGGAAACATTTCTGCAGTTATAATGAAATCGGTTCAGTGGTTTCTAACAAGAAGAGTTTTAAAGTTTTCTATATAGATATATAAGGAAAATAAGCCCCGACTCCTGGCGGCCATGTTTTTTGACGAATCATGACGGCTTGAACAATCTTGATAGAGGGTTACATAAGAAACATTCCTGCAAAGTTACATTGAAATCGGTCAAGTGCTTTCTGAAAAGACTATTAAAATTTTCTATATAGATAAATTATATAGGAAAATAAGCCCCGCCCCCTAGCGGCCATGTTTTTTGACAAATCAAAACGGCTTGAACAATCTTGGTAAAGGGTCACCAAGGAAACATTTCTGCGAAGTTATATTGAAATCAGTCCTGTGGTTTCTGACGACAAGATTTTTTCAAGTTTTCTATATAGAATTATATCGAAAATAAGCCCCGCACCCCCTAGCGGCCATGTTTTTTGACAAATCATGTCGGCTTGAACAATCTTGATAGAGGGTCATTAAGGAAACATTTCTGCCAAGTTATATTGACATCGGTCCAGTCGTTTATGACAAGAAGATTTTTAAAGTTTTCTATATAGATATATAGGGAAAATTAACCCCGCCCCCTAGCGGTCATGTTTTTTGACGAACCCAAATGGCTTGAACAATCTTGCAACAGAATCACCAAAGGAACATTTCTGCAAAATCATATGGAAATCGGTCAAGTGGTTTCTGACAAGAAGATTTTTAAAGTTTTCCATATAGATATATAAGGAAAATAAGCCCCGCCCCCTGGCGGCCATGTTTTTTGACAAATCCAAATGGCTTGAACAATCTTGCAACAGGATCACCAAAGGAACATTTCTGCAAAATCATATGGAAATCGGTCCAGTGGTTTCTGACAAGAAGATTTTTAAAGTTTTCTATACAGATATACAGTGAAAATAAGCCCCGCCCCCTGGTGGCCATGTTTTTTGACAAATCCAAATGGCTTGAATAATCTTGGTACAGGATCACCAAAGGAACATTTCTGCAAAATTATATTGAAATCGGTCCAGTGGTTTCGGACAAGAAGATTTTTAAAGTTTTCTATATAGATATATAGGGAAAATAAGCCCCGCCCCCTGGTGGCCATCTTTTCTGACGAATCCAAATGGCTTGAATAATCTTGGTAGAGGATCACAAAAGGAACATTTCTGCAAAATAATATTGAAATCGGTCCAGTGGTTTCTGACAAGAAGATTTTTAAAGTTTTCTATATAGATATAAAGGGAAAATAAGCCCCGCCCCCTGGCGGCCATGTTTTTTGACGAATCCAAATGTCTTGAATAATCTTGATAGAGGATCACAAAAGGAACATTTCTGCAAAATAATATTGAAATCGGTCCAGTGGTTTCGGACAAGAAGATTTTTAAAGTTTTCTATATAGATATATAGGGAAAATAAGCCCCGCCCTCTGGCGGCCATGTTTTTTGACGAATCCAAATGTCTTGAACAATCTTGGTAGAGGATCACAAAAGGAACATTTCTGCAAAATTATATTGCAATCGGTCCAGTGGTTTCTGACAAGAAGATTTTTAAAGTTTTCTATATAGATATATGGGGAAAATAAGCCCCGCCCCCTGGCGGCCATGTTTTTTGACGAATCCAAATGGCTTGAACAATCTTAGTAGAGGATCACCAAAGGAACATTTCTGCAAAATTATATTGAAATCTGTCCAGTGGTTTCTGACAAGAAGATTTTTAAAGTTTTCTATATAGATATATAGGGAAAATAAGCCCCGCCCCCTGGCGGACATGTTTTTTGACAAATCCAAATGTGTTGAACAATCTTGGTAGAGGATCACAAAAGGAACATTTCTGCAAAATTATATTGAAATCGGTCCAGTGGTTTCGGACAAGAAGATTTTTAAAGTTTTCTATATAGATATATAGGGAAAATAAGCCCCACCCTCTGGCGGCCATGTTTTTTGACGAATCCAAATGGCTTGAACAATCTTGGTAGAGGATCACCAAAGAAACATTTCTGCAAAATTATATTGAAATCTGTCCAGTGGTTTCTGACAAGAAGATTTTTAAAATTTTCTATATAGATATATGGGGAAAATAAGCCCCGCCCCCTGGCGGCCATGTTTTTTGACGAATCCAAATGGCTTGAACAATCTTGGTAGAGGATCACCAAAGGAACATATTTGCAGAATTATATTGAAATCTGTCTGGTGGTTTCTGACAAGAAGATTTTTAAAGTTTTCTATATAGATATAGGGAAAATAAGCCCCGCCCCCTTGGCGGCCATGTTTTTTGACGAATCCGAATGGCTTGAACAATCTTGGTAGAGGATCACAAAAGGAACATTTTTGCAAAATCATATTGAAATCGGTCCAGTGGTTTCGGACAAGAAGATTTTTAAAGTTTTCTTATATAGATTATATAGGAAAAATAAGCCCCGTCCCCTGGCAGCCATGTTTTTTGACGAATCCAAATGTCTTGAACAATCTTGGTAGAGGATTACAAAAGGAACATTTCTGCAAAATAATATTGAAATCGGTCCAGTGGTTTCGGACAAGAAGATTTTTAAAGTTTTCTATATAGATATATAGGGAAAATAAGCCCCGCCCCCTGGCGGCCATGTTTTTTGACGAATCCAAATGTCTTGAACAATCTTGGTAGAGGATCACAAAAGGAACATTTTTGCAAAATAATATTGAAATCGGTCCAGTGGTTTCGGACAAGAAGATTTTTAAAGTTTTCTATATAGATATATAGGGAAAATAAGCCCTGCCCTCTGGCGGCCATGTTTTTTGACGAATCCAAATGTCTTGAACAATCTTGGTAGAGGATCACAAAAGGAACATTTCTGCAAAATTATATTGAAATCGGTCCAGTGGTTTCTGACAAGAAGATTTTTAAAGTTTTCTATATAGATATATGGGGAAAATAAGCCCCGCCCCCTGGCGGCCATGTTTTTTGACGAATCCAAATGGCTTGAACAATCTTGGTAGAGGATCACAAAAGGAACATTTCTGCAAAATTATATTGAAATCTGTCCAGTGGTTTCTGACAAGAAGATTTTTTAAAGTTTTCTATATAGATATATAGGGAAAATAAGCCCCGCCCCCTGGCGGACATGTTTTTTGACGAATCCAAATGTCTTGAACAATCTTGGTAGAGGATCACAAAAGGAACATTTCTGCAAAATAATATTGAAATCGGTCCAGTGGTTTCAGACAAGAAGATTTTTAAAGTTTTCTATATAGATATATAGGGAAAATGAGCCCCGCCCTCTTGCGGCCATGTTTTTTGACGAATCCAAATGTCTTGAACAATCTTGGTAGAGGATCACAAAAGGAACTTTTCTGCAAAATTATATTGAAATCGGTCCAGTGGTTTCTGACAAGAAGATTTTTAAAGTTTTCTATATAGATATATGGGGAAAATAAGCCCCGCACCCTGAGCCCATGTTTTTTGACGAATCCAAATGGCTTGAACAATCTTGGTAGAGGATCACCAAAGAAACATTTCTGCAAAATTATATTGAAATCTGTCCAGTGGTTTCTGACAAGAAGATTTTTAAAGTTTTCTATATAGATATATAGGGAAAATAAGCCCCGCCCCCTGGCAGCCATGTTTTTTGACTAATCCGAATGGCTTGAACAATCTTGGTAGAGGATCACCAAAGGAACATATTTGCAGAATTATATTGAAATCGGTCCAGTGGTTTCGGACAAGAAGATTTTTTTAAAGTTTTCTATATAGATTATATAGGGAAAATAAGCCCCGCCCCCTGGCGGCCATGTTTTTTGACGAATCCAAATGTCTTAAACAATCTTGGTAGAGGATCACCAAAGAAACATTTCTGCAAAATTATATTGAAATCGGTCCAGTGGTTTCGGACAAGAAGATTTTTAAAATTTTCTATATAGATATATAGGGAAAATAAGCCCCGCCCCCTGGCGGCCATGTTTTTTGACAAATCCAAATGGCTTGAACAATCTTGGTAGAGGATCACCAAAGGAACATTTCTTCAAATTTATATTGAAATTGGTCCAGTGGTTTCGGACAAGAAGATTTTTAAAATTTTCTATATAGATATATAGGGAAAATAAGCCCTGCCCCCTGGCGGCCACGTTTTTTGACGAATCAGAATGGCTTGAACAATCTTGGTAGAGGATCACCAAAGGAACATTTCTGCAAAATTATATTGAAATCGGTCCAGTGGTTTCTGACAAGAAGATTTTTTAAGTTTTTAGTTAAAAAATCTATTTTTAGCTCCTGTGACCTAGATATGCAACGGACCAGAACCATTTGAACAACTTTGAAAGAGGACCAACCAAGGATCATTCCTGTGAAGTTTGGTCAAAATCCAATCAGTGGTTTAGGAGGAGATGTTGTTTAAAGATTGTGGACGGACGGACGGAGACGATGACGATGACGACGACGACGACGGACAGTGAGTGATCACAAAAGCTCACCTTGAGCCTTCAGCTCAGGTGAGCTAACAATGATCAGTAGAAAGAAAGAGTTCTTGTATGGTTAAATCCTTTGCAGCACGTAGCTACTGAAATGAGAAGAAACGGCCTCACCTAAAAGCATGAGGACTAGGCTAGGTGAGGCACTGCGATCATGTTGTGGACAAACTTTAAAACAACCAAAATGCATGCATTTACACGTTCTTGTTCAAGTGTGCCCTTCTGAAGTTTTGAACGAGCATAGCTGACACACTCTCTGTCCTATCGTAGTTATAGCTTGTCCAGCTAGTGCAGCTCCCCGCTGCACTTTCTCAATCTGGCAATCTGGGCCCAGTTGTTCAAAACTAAAGATGTCGCTAGTTTACGTATCGTTAAAACTTTGATCATTAAATATGGCATATACGCTATTTTTGCTGAAAAAAGCTTTTGCAAAAGCTACTCACATTTTTTTTTTAGTAAAATACCTGTGAATTAGATATTGTACTTACTAGAGCAGTTAACCTTTTGACCATTAATGAGCTCGTTAAGCTAACGACGCTTTAAACAAATGGTCCCTGGTTTATCTTGCTCTTATTATGAGGACCCCATATGGCTGCACCATATTCAAGCTGCGGCTTACTAGTGTATTGTAGGCTACCTCTCTCACCCCTGGCATTTAGACTTTTTATGTTGCTCTTTATGAAGCCAAGTTTTATTGGCACTTCTACTGATTCTGTCAATGCCAGAGTCTCAGGACAGCTTGGTGGAAACACCAACCCCTCAGATACCTAGCACAGGTGCGTGCTGACAGTCTCCAGGATCTCGTCATGAAGTTTATAGGTTCATATCGGTCAATTGCTTGAAAAGAGAGAGAGAGAGAGAGAGAGAGAGAGAGAGAGAGAGAGAGGGGGGGGGTGAGGGAAGGAGACTTTTCTGCCGTTTTTATTTAGGAGAAAACCTTGTTATTTCCTGTTTGCATTTCTGCACAGCAAGGTTTTTCTGAAAAGGGGTCTACCCTAAAAGGTAAGAATTTGCTCCCAAGGGAAGAAAATTCTTTCCCTTTTAGAGTAGCCCCCTTTTCATAAGGGAGAAAAATATTTTTGACAGCCGACTCCCCTGAAAATGTAGTCATTCTTAAGTTTTCAAAGATCCTGTGTTGCTAGCTAGACCACACTTCCACATACTCGGACAACTTGTATAAAGCAATAACAAAAACATAAAATAAAGTTTGAAATATTTAATTACTATATGATAGATTTGGAAGGTAAAAGTACATGTACAGGTATTGGAACATAGATACATGTATTTTTTCAATATTAATCATTATAGTATAAAATATACAAATACATGAACATCATTTCTGTGATAATGTGGTTGCAGGAACTAAAATTACAACTGAAAAATGTTCATGAAAAACCATCCACAGTCTGTATGCGAAGACCAAAGATTCCAGCTAAATTGGGCAAGGGAAACAACTCTGACATGCAAATATTGATCTCCCTTCTCACTGGAGGCTACTCGCAAAGGAAAGATATTAGCCTTCTCATGATGTGACTTACCACATTTGCCCTAAATATTGGACAACAGGTAGTTTGTTTGTTTGTGTTGAGGTTTTACGGCCCAGTCAACCCAATGGGGTCATGTCGAGTGCGGTCAGTTTACCTAACCACACGTTTACTGGGCAAGCTTAGTCCTCTAAGCAGTTAACCAGTATTGTGCACATTCTTTTGCCTGAAACTGATAACTGCCCTTCTTGAATCAGCAGAAGGGAGAGAATGACCGTAGAAAATATTTCATGATCAATCTCTAAAAAAGAATGTTGCTGACCTCGGCGGGGGTTGAACCTGCGACCTCCTGGTCCCCAGTTGGACGGGGCATCCAACTGAGCCACCAAGGCCAACAACAGGTAGTAAATTATTCACAATTTTAGAATAAGTATGGTAAGAACTCAGTTTCCCAATATTTAGGGCAAAACTTGTACTTAACACTTTGCATGCTGGGTAAAAAAAGTTCAACAAGTTTTGAAATATTTTTCTTATTTTTCTTAGAAAGTAAGATTTGACACTTCATGCAATTAACACTTCATGCAAACTGCATAAAGTGTCAGGTCCTATTTTCTAGGAAAAATAAGAAAACGATCATTAGTTTGTCCTCTGCTGAATCTGCCCATAGCATGGTAAGTGTTAAAAGACAGGCAAAAACATAGCTTCAGATAGGAATTTACCGCGCTCGACATGACCAATACAAACAAACTTTAACCCAAAACTGGAGATACTAATTTTGCTTTTCCATGCAAACCAAAGTTGCGCTACAGAAGCAAGTATAATGAGTACCCTCTTGTGACTACATACACTACCATGGGAAAAACAAAATTCTGGATTCCCTCTTATCTGTAACTGTGATAAATTGACAGCAACTGACATTAATGCCTACATATATAAACACTTAGCATGCCAGGTAAAAATTTCAGCAGATGACATTTTGAAATATTTGTCAAGACAATAGGACCTGGCATTTCATGCAAATTGTGCATGAAATCTCAGATCCCATTTTCTGATGCAAAAGTTTGCATGACTTGTCAGAACCCTTTTTCTGGGAAAAAAATCAAGAAAAATATCAATTTGTTGTCTGCTGACTTTGTCCAGAGCATGCTAACTGTTAACCCTTAAAGCGCCAAGAAAAACTGCATCTGAAAATGTCGTCTGTTTATGTCATCTGCTGAATATTCTTGCAAACTTTTCAAACCTATTTTTGCATACAGGCAAACAGTGTGGACCCAGATCAGACTGCTCCTAAAAGAGCAGTCTGATCTGGGTCCACACTGTTTGCAGAAGTGACTTTTAAAGTAACCAGCAGAAGACAAAGCAGACGACAATAGTTATGATTGGTGCTTTAAGGGTTAAAACCATAGTTTAAGAACCAATAATTTTTTTTTCAAAAAAAATGGGATAAACATTTATGTGACTAGTATACATACGGACCACAGTATGTGAAAATATGCCTTCAAGTGGAAATAAACATCAGCCTGAACGTCAATGCAATTTGGTCAGGGTCTTCATTGTCTGCTCACAGTTTTATTAGACACTGTAAATACATGGCTATATAGCAAAAACATTATCAGATTGAGCGACTTTCAAAATTTTTTCAGAATTTTTACTGGTGACATGTCTAATGACATCCATTCAACAGGATTTACTGGCTCATCGTGAAAACATGCCTATATAATTTTAAGCCCTTAAACCCCACTTTTATATAGTAAAACTGGGGTTTACAGGGGTATACATTATTTTTCTTATTTCTGCTCAAAAATATAGATTGTGGTATTCGTTAGAACCGCCTTGTTGAGGCGGTTCTAACGAGTACCCACAATCTATGTTTTGAACAGAAATATGAATTTGTTTGTGTTGAGGTTTTACGGCCCAGTCAACCCAATGGGGTCATGTCGAGCGCGGTCAGTTTACCTAACCACACGTTTACTGGGCAGGCTTAGTCCTCTAAGCAGTTAACCAGTACTGTGCACATTCTTCCGCCAGAAACTGACAACTGCCCTTCTTGAATCAGCGGAAGGGAGAGAATGACCGTAGAAAATATTTCGTGATCAATCTCCACGAAAGAATGTTGCCGACCTCGGCGGGGGTTGAACCCGCGACCTGCTGGTCTCCAGTCGGACGGTGCACCCAACTGAGCCACCGAGGCCGGCAAAGCAGAAATATGAAGAATATTAGAATTTTTTTATCTGTAAATTTTCGTTCTTTGGTTGTAAAATTTTCAGTATATTTGAATAGGCGTGTTTTCGTAATGTGATATCAATTTTGTTTACAATTGAGCCATAGTATACAAATGCCAAAGTTTCCTTAAGGTAGTTGTCCACGTGATTATCACTGACCAATGTAATCCAACTGGGAGTATGATGAAATCCAGGTACTGGCTATTTATAGCTGTGCTATTCTTGTTCCTGTGACATCAGAGTGCTGTTGATAGAAGGTTATCTGTTAAACCTGGACTGTGACATTTGCAACATTGGGAAACTGTGCAGACCCAGATCAGATGTTGTATGCAGAATATGAACAGGCCCTGCACTGTTTGCTTAAATTACAGGAAGTTAAGGGTTAAATGAAAAAGTCTTAAATCCCTGTTCAGGACCATTTGTCCAGTCTACACTCAGAGACAATTGACCCACCAGTGCTGTCAGTGCTTTGATTACTGTTTGCCTGTACATTTACTTTGAAGACAAAGATTTCATACTAAACATAAAAGAATATGCTCAAAGGAAATGTAATGATTTAAACCCTTAAAGTGCCAAGCAAAATTTATAGCAGATGACAGATTCTATTTTTTTTTTCAGAGAAAATACCAGTAAGTAGATCTGTTGACATTTCATGTGGATAGATAATTCACATGAAATGTCAAGACACACTTTCTTTGAAAAAAAATGAAATAAATAATTTTAGAATGATATATGCTGCAGTTGTGACTGGCACTTTACAGGTTGACATAAAAATACATGCATAAACAATTGAACAGCTTTAACCATTACCCACTCTCTGGACAAATTCAGCAGACAACAAATTGACAATATTTTTTCTTATTTTTCCCAGAAAACAGCTTTAGACATTTCATGCAGATTGTCTGCTCATTAGACAACTTGCATGAAATGTCAAAGTCTATTTTCTGGTTTTCTGGGAAAAATAAGAAAACTATTTCAAAATGTTGTCTGTTGAGTTTTTTTACCATCAAAGGTGTTAAAGAACAACAAAGTCAGATACAGGACACATACAATCAGTGAAGATCTAGACGAGCTTGCTCATCCACCCAGTCTGACAGTTATCCTAAGTATTTAGTCACCACAACTCCTTACCATACTCACCCTAAAATGTGTACATGCCCATTTTACAATCAGGGCCCAGTTGTTCAAAGCATAGTCAGCTTAACAAGCTCATTAATGACAAACATGTTAAACTGTTGTAGCTAAGGTATTTTCAAATAAATTAATATTTTTGCTGAAAACTGTGAACAGCTTTTGCAATGGAAAATCTACTCATTTTTTTTTCAGCAAAAAGTAACACTGTATTTGAAATATTTGAAGATAGAAATTTTAACGTCAGGTTAGCTAACAACTTTAAGTTTTGAAAGACTGGGCCCAGTTTATGTTCTTACAAAGTGCTGTCTGAAAGGCAAATAATGAAGACCCTAACCAAATGGCTCCTTAGGAGCCATTTGGTTAGGGTCAACACTGTTTGCTTAGGTGCATCTGTCTGAATATAAGGTGGTATACACACTACACAATAGTGATGTATGGTTCCTATAAGACAACATAGATAGGCAGACTAGTCTTGTCTTCACTGTTTACATATGTTCTAAGCTACCTTCGTACTCTTTTAAAGCCCGCATACAAACTCTGATTGTTTTCAAGCTAAAGCTTTTAAATATACAGGAAACAATAAGTTTGGCAGCTTCTCTTTGAAGGTTAAACCCTTAAAACCAACCAACAAGCAATCACAATGAACTGTATCTTTGTGGCTGCTATAAGCAATAAGGCCTTTTATCTTATCTGGTTCTAGTGTAAATGTTAATAGTTGTCCTACACCACACCTCAATTCTTCCCTTCACCCACCTATCAAATTGTGAATACAAACATATAAAATTGTAAAAGGGGTCATCCTTGATAAAACATGGTTCCTTTAAGCAATAACCCAGCTAGCATTCTACGAAAATCTACATCAGGCCGTCATCGGCCCGTCAGCTACCCTGACGGGCCGATGACGGCCCGATATAGATTTATGTAGAATGCTGACTGTGAAGTGTGAAGGCCTTTTATCTTATCTGGTTCTAGAGTAAATTTTAAAAGTTATCCTACACCATCCCCACACCACTCACCTCTTCCCCTTGCCCACCTATCAAATTGTGTATACAAACATATAAAATTGTAAAAGGTGGCATTCTTTGATAAGATGTGCATCTTCTTTTATCTACATGAAGCATAGCTCTAGACTAGAAGCCGCTCTCTGAGGTCCTACTGAGTATCCACAACAAATGCTTTCATGGAGAAAGAAGGAAAATGTCTACTTTATGGTTGAAAAAGAAATTTCTGTGGAGCAAAATGATGTATAATGTAGTGAAATTACCCTGACATATCATTTATAGAACAAATTAGGAAATGTACCAAACAAAATATGGTTCTTATAACACATACCATAATTACCCTAAGTATTGGAACAAAGAGGCCCAAGCAAACAATGTAGACCTTGATCAGAGACTATATAATGCAGTGTCTGAGTCTACACTGTTGGCCATTCATCCAGCAGTTTCTAGCCCATTGTAGTCAGGAGACCCTTAAAAAGGTAACTGAAAAACAGTGCAGACTCAGATCAGACGCTGCAAAATGCGGTGTCTGATCAGGGTCTCCACTGTTTGCAAATAGTTTAGCCATTTTTCTCTTGGAATATCTAAATCTCACAGCCAGACTTACCTAAAATTGAAATTGGACTTTTCCAATATAGAGTGTGGGGGGTCTGTTCTGTCTACAATGGGCTAGACCCATCAAGTGGCAATAAAATGGACGTGTCCTAATTTTAGGACAAATACTGTAATAAGTTCAGGTGTCCCAATATTTAGGGTAAAATACATTATAACAATAAAACAAACAATAAGAGTCCAAATCAGATACCACAGACCTACTGCACATTCAATAGTCTCATAAGACCTCAATTTACAGACAAGAAATGATCCACTTCACAATGAATAAACCTACAGATATTAAGTTAACCATGACCGTGCTGATCCCGGATATGCCCTGTCTTTGCAAACAGCATAGATCCAGATCAGAAGCCAACTCATCTGGATCTCAGAAGCCAACTGATCTGGGCCCAGCTGTTCAAAGCGTCGTTAGCTTAACGAGCTCGTTAAGGGTCATTTCGTTAACTGTTTTAGCAGATTCAATATACAATATTCTGATATTTTTTGCTGAAAAAATGTGAGTAGCTTTTGCACTGCAAAAGCTACTCACATTTTTTTCAGCAAAAAATTTCAGCATATTTGCGTACAACTCTATGTAAATTTTAACGAATCGTTAACTAACGATGTCGTTACCTTTGAACAACTGGGCCCTGGATCTGCACTGTTTGTCAATTAGCATGTGACTTTGTATCAACAACCTAGATGAAGTAATCTGAATGTCTATGTTAGAAGTGGGCGTGACATCTTAATTTTTATTCAGCATGACAAGGGTTAAAGGAGCTCAAGTTTCTGACAAAATGCCTAATGCAAACAGTGCAGACCCAGATCAGACTCAGTTTGGTCAGGGTCTTCACTGCCATTCCACTATTTTAAGTATTTTAAGAGACAATTACATAAAAAGCAAAATTTAAGCCAAATAAAAGCACCGCAAGCATAATGCCCCGCCATAGCTATTATTTGTTTATGTATTAAAGTTATCGTTGCGAAAATGTCTGGAAAGAAAATGACAGAGGGACAGATAACAATCCTAAACCAGATCTTGATAATATCAATGGACAGATAACAATCCTAAACTAGAGCGTCTGGTTAAAAGCCCTTGTTATTTACTCAAGTTATCATCCGGAAACACAATATGGGCATGTCTCGGACAGATAACTCAGTAAAAATTTGATGAAATTTGCCCATTAGCAATTCCAAAACAGATCTCCTTAAGGTCAATGCATATAGCAAGTTTGGTTAAAATCCCTTGTTATTTACTCAAGTTATTGTCTGGAAACTAAAATATGGGTGTATTTAGGGCAGATAACTCTGTAAAAATTCGATGAAATTTGACCATTAGCAATTCCATACCAGATCTCCTTAATGTCTATATATATATAGCAAGTTTGGCTAAAATCCCTTGTTATTTACTCAAGTTATCGTCCGGAAACGAAAATATGGGCATGTCTCGGGCAGATAACTCAGTAAAAATTTTACGAAATTTGTCCATTAGCAATCCCAAACCAGATCTTCTTAATGTCAATGCATATAGCAAGTTTGGTTAAAATCCCTTGTTATTTACTCAAGTTATCGTCCAGAAACGAAAATATGGGCGTTTCTTGGGCAGATAACTCCGTAAAAATTTGACAAAATTTGCCCATTAGCAATCCCAAACCAGATCTCCACAATATCAATGCACATACCAAGTTTGGTGAAAATCCATTGATGTTTACTCAAGTTATCATCCAGAAACGAAAAACGGATGGACGGATGGACATACAACGGATGGACAGACACACAGACGCCACTATTGTGTGGCGGGGTATAAAAAGTATGGAATAAAGTGTTCAAAATTTTAGGATATTTACTGTAAATGATAAGGGAGACAAATTTTGCAGACAGGAATTTGCCTCCCTGTTATTTAAATCCTTTAAAAACTTGGGGGCTACTCTATTTTTTTTCCCAAAGATGGGCTGTATATAGACTGGCCCAGTCTCTTAGATAAGGTCTGAAAAGAATTTACTGAAGACAGAAATTGTGTTCCCAAAGTAATTATCTATACACAAGGTACAAGGCTGCACTTGTACAAAACTATCATGTCATGTTTGAATAGCCAAGGATCTCACATAGGGCTTATGCTTGCAAGCAGTCTACCATAGACCACATACTCTGTAAGCGGACAGCAAGAGCTTTTATTGTGTGTTCCAGGGGTGGATCACTGATCATTTACATTTCTGAGAGGGTTGGATTTAATCAAATTACCATGCTTACTCTACATATTCGGAACAACAGGCCTGAGCAAACAGTGTAGACCCAGATAAGACATTGAAGAATGCAATGTCTGATCTGGGTCTACACTGTTTGCTGCTCATCCAGCATTTTTACATTCATAAGTAGTAAAATGGGCTCGCCGAAGAGAAATATATGTTAAAGAGTAATGAATGTGAATATTTATGGTAAATATGGTACCACAAATTTATCAAATTTCCAAAAACTTCCCATGAAAAATGAAATCTTAAGTCAAAAGGGGGTTCGACTGAACCCCCTGGACCCCCTCTGAATTTGCACCCATGTTCCATCACATATACATTTCAAGCTTTAGCACTCAGGGCCCAGTTGTTCAAAGCTAACGACGTCGTTAGTTAACGATTGGTTAAAATTTACATCGGGTGATACGCAAATACGCTGAAATTTTTTGCTGAAAAAATGTGAGTAGCTTTTGCAATGCAAAAGCTACTCACATTTTTTCAGCAAAAAATATCAGAATATTGTATATTGAATCCGCTAAAACAGTTAACTTAATGAGCTCGTTAAGCTAACAACGCTTTGAACCACTGGCCCCTGAATGCTAAATCATCAGATGAAAATTAGCGATAGTTGTTTTTTTTTTCTTATTTTCAACAGAAAATAAAACTTGGTATTTCATTCATATTGTCTCCTTTGGAGATGTCATCTTATTTTCTATGAAAAATAATAATAATAAATAAAAATATAATGTTTGCTTTTATTTGTAATTTAACTTTTCAGGGGAACCTCTCTAATGTGCTTGTGCAGTTGCTTTCAGACTCTATTCAGTGGGCAGTTAAATAAACAAAAAGTTTTCTTAAATCATTTCTGAGGTTTTAAACATAAGTATGAAAAGAAATGTTAATGTCATTTAGAATTCAGTTCCCCACTTCCAATTTCACCTACCCCCCTCCAATTTCATTTAGAATTCAGCACCCCCCCACCCCCCCTCCTCCCCCTCCAATCAGAAATTATAAGCAAGTTCAAATGATGTTGGCCCATTTGGTGAGGAGTTTTACACTCTGACAATTTCCTCGGGGATTTGAGGAAATTCTATGAGAGACAGACTAGACTGAATCTCACCCTGTCAATGTTTCATAACAGTACAAATGGCTTGTAAGTATAACAAGAAGCTGCTGAGTTTCGTAAATTTTTGTAATTGTCATTTAGGAAGGCTTTACTTGATATCAATGATACATAAATTTACAAACATTTATACATAGTTAAAATATAGACACTCTCATTAAAGACAATTCAACTATTTCTTGCAACAATTCAAATGGACATAAATGACATGCAACATAACTTGTTATTCTTAATCCTGGTCATACTGAATAAATTAAGATGCCATGCCCATTTGTCAGCCAATCAGTTTGCTTGATCCAGGTTGTTGATATAAATTCACATACTAAATGAAAAACAGTGCAGATCCAGATCAGTTGGCTTCTGAGGATCTACACTGTTTGCAAAGACAAGGGACATCCTGGTTCAGCAGGATCAGGGTTAATCCTTAAAAAGCTAAGTAAAATTGTAGCAGAGGGCATTTTAATTTTTTCACTATTAATTTTCAGAGAAAATAAGACTTGGCATTTCATGTGAATCATCTGCTAGGCAAATGATTCACATGAAATGCCAAGCTTATTTTCTCTAAAAAAAATGAAAAACAATATTTCAGTGTTGTCTGTTGTAGTTATGATTAACATTTTGAGGGGAAGTAGGCAACATATCGTGTCACATTCAGATTCTGTTTTTTATTCTCATTTATGTATTGTCTGGAGAAATGTCACAAGTACCACTGATTCTTATTTATGATTTGTTGGAAGAGAAGTCACAAAGTTATATCTGTTGTAGTCCAAATATGAATTTAGCCAGATCCAGAATCTGGTTAGGCCAGACAGGAATACTTATCTGGTCTAACCAGATTCCGGAACTGGCTAAATTCTTACTTAGTTTAGCAAGATTCTAACGCCTAAAATCTCTTTAGTCCAAATAAGAATTCCTATCTGGCTAGACCAATTCGGGATCTGGCTAGACCAAATAGGCCTTTTTTCCCGAGCTCCAGATAAGGTACTTTTTTAACTAAAAATTATCAATATTTTACTTCTTTATGAATATGCATGTTGTAGGTACTCATTAGACGTGCCTCTGTGCACTTCTAATGAGTACCTACAAGACATGTTGATTTACTTATTTCTCCACTAACCTGTTTCAATTTAGTACTCATAATATATACTGAAAGGAAAAAGAAAAGCAGGGTAGAGTTTTTTCCTTCTTATTTTAACCATTTTTTACGGTGTTTACTATAGCCATACACTTTTACAGATTGTCCTGTGAATGTGAACCGCGGGTATATGAGTCTTTGGTCGATGTGCTATCTACCCAGTGTGTGAATTCATTCAACCGTACACTACACAGTGCATTGCACGGACAATACGGAAAGCCAAAATTTCGTGCAAAATAAGCATGTTTAAACCTTCAGCACAAGATTTCCTCACACCATTTGGTACACTTCAACAATACACAACGCTCTTCGATTCTTTTACCGATTTTTCTTTTCATTTTACGCTACTTTGAACTTTTTTTCAATCATGGTACATTTGACTGATGTTCAGATGGGTAGGGCAGTTGCGTTGCTGATGCAGGGTCAGAGGCAACAGCAAGTTGCCAATCATTTTGGGGTTAACGTCTCAACAATTGAACGTCTTGTTAGACGTTTAAGGGAGACAGGGCATTTAGCAGACCGACCGCGGTCTGGGCGTCCACGCGTGACATCGCGACGTCAAGACAGGACAATCCGTCTGGCACATTTGCGGAATCGTCATCTCACTGCTACCGAAACTGCCCTTAATACAGTAGGTACGCATAATCGACAAATTTCTCTGAAGCCTGTTGGAAGTCGATTGCGTGAGATTGGTCTTCGAGCTCGTCGTTCATACGTTGGTCTGCCTCTGACCCAGGCACGTAGGTTGCGTTGTATGGCGTGGTTGATGGCGCATGCGCCCAGGCTATTTCCGATGAGGCAGTGGAGACGAGTTCTTTTTACGGACGAGTCTAGGTTCACTCTCTATCGCGCAGATGGTCGACGTCGTGTGTACCAACATCGCGGAGAACGGGATCGGTTTGGGGCTGGCTCCGTTATGGTCTGGGGAGGCATTGCTCACGGGATAAAATCACAGTTGATTATTGTTGCGGGCAATATGACCGCAGTAAGGTATAGGGATGAGATCTTGCGTCCTGTTGCAGTCCCGCTTGTGCAACAACGTAATCTGATTCTGCAGCAGAACAATGCCCGACCACATGTTGCCCGAGTTTGTCAGGATTTCCTGGCAAACAATAACATCGCACCACTAGCATGGCCACCGTACAGTCCAGATTTGACCCCAACAGAGCACATGTGGGATGAGCTGGACAGAAGGGTTAGGAAGCGCTGAAATCCCCCCCGCAACTCTCGCACAACTAAGGAATGCGTTGATTGATGAATGGAATAACATCCCGATGCGAACTGTCAATGCTTTGGTTAACTCTATCCATAGGAGAATTAGGGCAGCAACGGCAGCAAGAGGGGGGCACACCCGATATTGATTTTCAGTTTGATTTTGATTTCAAGATTTGGGGGGTAGCTACCAATGAACTTCAATAACTCGAGACTTGTTGATCACAAACCAATGAAATTTGGAACTTTTGTTCCATACATGTACTGTTTTGTAATCATAGTAAAATATTTAACAAACTTTTTCAAACTTGAATGAAATTTAGGAATAAAATTTACCCTGCGTTTCCTTTTCCTTTCAGTATATATTTTCATGGAGAAATAAAAATAAAATATATTGAATTTAGTACCCACATGTTTTCATGGAGAAACAAGAAAATTATCATTTTATTATCAACAACCTCTTATCTGAATCTATGTATAATTTCCCAGTACAAACCTGACCAAAATTATTTTTCAGTTTAAAAGATGCAATTTCAGATAGCTAAACATACA
The DNA here is from genome assembly GCA_964016985.1 of Anodontia alba. Taxonomy (NCBI): domain Eukaryota; kingdom Metazoa; phylum Mollusca; class Bivalvia; order Lucinida; family Lucinidae; genus Anodontia; species Anodontia alba. Next base: position 83,499,862 of record OZ024833.1, on the reverse strand, counting down.
CAAAGAATCTCACTTCTGCTTATGAATTACCTGTATGTAACTGAAACAGCACTGTGAGAAATAATTTCCAGTAAAAGGGTTTTTCATCATAAAATGGAAGATAATAGTGTATGTATAAAACCATTAGATAGAAATAATCAAACCTATGAGAAGAAAACATACTAAAATGACAAGGAAATATAGTTAAAATCATCAGAAAGAAAGGTCAATCCGTTAAAATAATCAATTTCATTAGTACTATGAAAAACAACTAAATCTATCTGACAGTCAATGTTATGAAAATGTTCATCATTTTAGACAGGTACAATGAAAATGATATGGTTCTTCAAAAGCTCATTTCAATTCATCATTTTAGACACGTACAAAAAAAAAAAAAAAAAAAAAAAACTGATAAAGTTCTTCAACAGTTCCTTTCAATTTATCATTTTAGACAGGTACAAAGGAAATGATAAGTTTCTTCAATAATTCCTTTCAATTTTATTTTTACTTACTAAAGTTTCATGTGACTGACAAAGGTACAGGGTTTATCATTAAACACTAAGTATGACTTGTGTCTTGTAGTAACATGAAACCTTTGTGGAATGAAGACTGATACTAAACAAATAGTTCTGAATTTTATGAAGAATTATTACAAAATTCAATTTCTGCATGCGACAGAGCACAACAAATTTTTCATGGATCTACAGATAGGTGGACACAATCTAACACCAAGAAGAACAAAAATGTACTTAATGAGTCACACTTGTATTTACATATAAATTATACACCACTGGAAGACAAAAAATGCACCACTCAAACAAGTATATGGCTGAAAACTTTGTATATGCAAAATCCATGCCAGATATTCAAGGCCCAGCTCTTCAAAAGCATCATTAGCTAAAGGGGACTGAATGCACTTGGTAAATTATCCGTCATTTTTGACAAGGGAGACAACTTCTGTGACTTCCTGTTTGCTTTACTACACACCAATCCCCTTCTGAAAAGGGATCTACTCTACAAGGAAATAATTTGCTTCCAGAGGAAGCAAATTCTTTCCTTATAGAAAAGACCCTTTTTCAGAAGGGGACACTTGAGAGAGTTGTCTCCTCTGATATTGTATCAATTCCACTTAAGGGAAATAGACACACCTTCATGAGAAGCAATTCAGTCAAAATAGTTTTGCCGCCATTCTGAAAATAGGACCACTCTAAAAGGAAAGAATTTGCTTGAAAAGTATACCCTTTTTCAGAAGGGGCTTGAGGTGCAGGGAAGCAAACAGAAAGTGACAAAACTCTCCCCTTTAAAATGGCAGGAAATCTATCCAGTCCGTTTTTGAAATTAAGCTAACTAACAATTAATATATTACATAGAGATATACTTTTTTTTTCCAAATACACAAATATGTTAAATGGAAAATGTGAGTATTTTTTCTCTTTGAAAAAATTGCAGTTATGTATGACAAAAATATGCTACAATTTAAGTACATGTATTTAAGGGTACTTGATACAGTTGGTAGATTTTCTGCCATTTTTTACAAGGGAGACAACTTTTGTGACTTCCTTTTGGCTTTCTTGCACTAAATGCCTTCTCTGAATAGGGGTCTACTCTTAAAGAAAAGAATTTGCTCCCGGTAGACAGTGAAAAGCACAAGAGAGCTTATGTTAATTGTTATATATCTGTCATGTTATCTTTAAATAAAATTTCTTATCTGATTTTATCTTAGAAGGGAGACAAAACATTTTTGACAGGGTTACCTCCCCTGGAAGTGTATCCATTCCCCTTGACATCACATTAACAAGTTCATTAAGCCAACAATGCTGTTCAAAGCTGGCTCATGACACTGACATGATCTCTCTACACACTACTAGTACTAAAACCTGTATGCGTAGAAAACTAGTTTGAAAAACAAATATATTAATATGAACTTGCCCTGATGAAAGAATTGGTGATCAGTAAATGATGGCAAAATGTATTCCTTTTTTTAATATAAATGATTATGTTCATCTTCATACATTCATCCCGATATTTCCAGTTTTCAAACTCACATGAGTTCACAAGCAGCAGTAAATTTAATACCGCAATTTTAAAATTTGTAAATGATAAATTTTGAGCAGAGAAATCTTAGTCTTAAAAAAGTGCTGTATGATACCCCAAGGCCACCTGAAAATAGTATTTAACATTTCATGCAAGTTGTGTTTTTAGAAGACATTTCACATGAAATATCAAACATTTTTTCTAGGGGAAATTAGCATGAATTTAATGTTTGCTGATTCTGCCCAGAAACAGCTTATGTAAAGTAAAAACTCTCTGCACCGGCTGACTGACAAAAAAATGCCTGATTCTTGAAAACAGAAGTAGCTATAGTTCTTTAGCGATCATAAAACAAAATTCTCTTCTAAAACAAAATTCTCTAAAATTCAAGGTAGAAAATGAGTATAACAAGAATGCCATTCACAACAGAAGAAGTCTCAAATATACACATAACACAATTTATACACATCATGCAAATAAGAATAAAATACCTTTACCCTGAAAGCACTAAGAAAAATTGTAGCAGACGACAGTTGAAATATAATTTTTATTGTTTTTCAGAGACAATAAGACTTGGCATTTCATGTAAATTATCAGCTAGGCAGACAATTCACTTGAAATGCCAAGACTTATTTTCTCTGAAAAATAATAAAAAAAAATTCAGTGTGGTCTGCTGTAGTTGTATGTAGCACTCTTAGGGTTAAAATTCATCAATTACAACTTAATTGCTTTGAAACATAATGTTAATACTCTTAAAGTAACAGCAGTATTAAGATGGAATTATTTGATTCGCTTCATATAATACTAGTGCTAACAGGGAATGGACAATTTCAAAGGGAAATTACTCCACCATATAAATATTTATCTCACTTTTCAATGGGGACTTCTCTTAACGGAAAGAATTTGCTCCCTTTGGGAGCAAATTCTATCCTTTAAGAATAGCCCCCATTTTTTAAAGGATTTATATAACAGGAAAGCAAATTTCAGTCTTGAAAAGTTGTCTCCCTTTGATATGGTGGTAAAATCTCCAGGTATATCCATTTACCTTAATGTGTCTGTGAAGAGTTAAGTCCCAGATCAGCCTTGATAATCAGCACTGTACAATCAGGGTCTTTCGTTGTTTGCTAACACATTCAGTAACCACTAATTCTGTAGGCCATAAGTAAATACCCTGATCAGAAGGCACAGTGCTCAGGCTGAATCTATGTGGCCAATTTGCGGGGGCAATAACTTTAAGCACTCTAGGCAAAATCAGCAGATGAGAAATTAAAATTTTTCTCCATCTTTTCCCCACAAAACAGTGACATTTCGAGCAAATTGTCTCCTAAAGAAACAATTTCCATGAAATGTCAAACCATATTTTCTGGAAATACAAAGAGAATAGAAAATATTTCAAAATGTTATCAGCTGGGGTTTACCCACCATGCTAAGCATTAAGCTGCACTGTTCTGTGTGTATGTGAAATGGCTCATTTCTGTTCGTGATTTGGTATCAAAAAGTAAAAAATAGGATATGTAAACAATGAAGACCTACACCCCCTACATATCCATGTAATCTTTATTTTTCATGCACAGAGTTTGGAAAAAGCTGGGTGGACAGCTAACAGCCTATGCCATGCACCAATATTTTCCTCAGCATATTTTATTTCCAATAAACAAGGAAATGGGGTTGGACGACAAGTTATACAACCATTAGATTCTGTACTATTTCACAGTACATGTACCCGGTATAAGGTGTTTCACATCTCTTTGAAAAGTATTTACCATATTCAAACTACTGTCCTTTCGACATCACTCGGAAAGACGTTTTTTGCTTGGCGTTTTATTTTAAAAGGAAATATTTTGTTCTGAATGACCATATTTTATCAGAAATCATTTGTCTTTTCTGTTTCTGTGTTTTGTTCTCAAATATATACCCTAAAATTAAATTTATGGCCAAAAATTGGTCTGACCTATGCAATTTCTATAGTAAAGTGATTTTTTGGAATTTTTGATTAAGAAAGTAATTTTCATGTTTCTTTGCAGAAATTGAATTATTGGTGTTTCACAACATTGTGAAAATTTCAGAAAAATTGAACAAGCGGAACTTGTTAAAAATCTGCCTCCAAGTTACCTACCCTACAGATTTCTGCATAATCTGCATTCATTTTTACTATGGGGAAAAGTGATAATACTTGATTTTTTAAAAACCAATGACTAGAATAAAACTTTTTGTGCATAGGTAGTTACGACAAATGGTTTTGCATTAAATCATGACAAAAGTTTGCAAATTTACTTCTTTTGTGTACAGCGCCAGGCAAAAAACAACTTTCCAAAAGATGTTGAAAGGACAGTAATTACTGCACTGTATGCATAGGCTTTTCAAAAAGGGAAAACTTGTTGTAAAATATATATCGCCTATACTAAGGATACACTTAAAAAAAGATCAGTTAAGGACTTACCAAATGATGATTATACAATGCTTTTTGTTTTTGTTCCCTGATTTTCTTTATAAAAGCATATGTTGTGGGTACTCATTTGAATTGCATCGACAAGTCGATGCAATTCAAATGGGTACCCACAACACATGCCTTTATAAAGAAGTAGACAAAAGGTAAATTTGCTGTAATCTCAAGACTACAGTGTTGCTTGACTGTGCACTTATAGGAGTATGTGTGGTAAGTTATATCAGGATGATGGAAGGGGAAAATGAAAAATTCTATGCAATGAAGTGCTATACAACCATGAGCTGAATTGTGTCTGTGGTAGGCTTCGAACCAGGGACCTATTGATCTACTGATCTGCATTCCAGAATGCTAAGTGCTCTGCCACATGGACACTTCTCTGTACAGATGGACATACATACAAGTCAGGACAGAGAGTAAAACTTAATGCCTATGCCCACACACTGGCAAGTGCATAAAAATCTAAGAATGGGAACAAGAATAGCAGAATGACTAGGAGGGCATATGTATAAGGATGCCAGTGAAAATATGTATAATCTATATGGCCCCTTTTATATTTTGTTCCTCTCTACAAATGCAGCAGTCCATTACTGCCATATTAAGGGGAAAGGATACACATTCAGGGGAGACAATTCTGTCAAAATCGTTTTTGTCCCCTTCTGTAAAGAGGTCTATTCTATAAGAAAAGAATTTGCTCCCAGAGGGAGCAAATTCTTTCCTTACAGAGAAGACCCCTTAAAAGAATGTGTGTGGCATTCAGGAAACAAAATGGAAAGACATAAAATTGTCTCCCTTGACAGAAATGGCAAAAAAAAATCTACCAAAGTCAACCAAAAGTTGTCTCCCTTGTAAAAACGGCAGAAAATCTACCATGTGTATCCTGTCCCTTTAAGAGATCATAACAGAATAAAAAGAACAGACAAACGTAAAATAGGCAGCTTTAACACTACAATAGGACTGGGAACAATTAAACTAATTGATGTTATTTGTGTTGAATGTAAACAAATTAATCCTTGTCTTGCTGAACTCGGATATGCCCTGCTTTTGCAAACAAAGTAGATCCTGATCAGTTGGCTTCTGAAGAAGCCAACTGATCTGGATCTGCACTGTTTGTCATTCAGTATGTGGAATTATATCAACAACCTGGATTAAGTTATCTGATTGGCTGAAAATTAGAAGCAGAAGACATTCTGATTTTTTTTACTTTTTTTTTTTTTTTAACTTTTTAGAGAAAACAATTCTTGATATTTCATGAGAATTGTCTACCAAGCAGACAATTCACATGAAATGTCAAGATATATATCTTCTTTGAAAAATAAAAAAAAAAAAAAAAATCAAAATACCATCTGCTGCAGTTGTGACTGGTTCTTAAAGGATTAAAACCTAAAATAATTACAAGTAATACCATGCAAACTGGTTATGATAATAATTTTATAGTGATGAGTAAGCTGGTGTGTGATTACTGACATTTCTGTTAATGCTTAGATCTCTAATGCTGGGTAAAAATTTCAGCAGACAACATTTTGATTTTTTTTTCTTATTTTTCTCAGATTTTTTTATTTTCTTATTTTTCTCAGAAAAACCTCCTGAGGAGACAACTTGCATGAAATGTCAACGTCTATTTTCTGGGAAAAATAAGAAAAATATCATTAATTTGGCATCTGCTGAATTTGCCCATAGAGTATTAAAGGTTAATTTTCAGTGGAAGACATTTTGAAATAATTTTTTTCTTATTTTTTCTCAGAAAATAGGCTTTGAAATTTCATGCAAATTGTCACCTAAGGATAAATATTACCCATTTGTTGTCTACCGAATTTACCCAGACAGTGTTAACCCTTGTCCTGCTGAACCCGGATATACCCTATTTTTGCAAACAGTGTAGATCCAGATCACTTGGCTTCTGAAGAAGCCAACTGATCTGGATCTGCACTGTTTGTCATTAAGCATATGAATTTGTATCAATAACCTGGATCAAGTAATGTGATTGGCAGAAAATTAGAAGTGGGTGTGGCATCTTTAATTTATTCAGCAGGACAAGGGTTAAAGGAGAATTTTCTGCAAGGGACTGCTGATCTTTTATGACTAGTTTTTTCCAGATGACCAGAGTAATCTTTTTGTTTGGAAGTAACTGTTGAACTTTTGCATGTACAAGACTAAAGACAATTGTGGTCAGTGTTTTGTGACTACAGCCCATGTTACATCAAACTGTATATCAAACGGTTAAAATGACGGTAAATGTCCTAAAATTTAAAAACACTTCTTCAATACTTATAATTTCTCCAAATTTTCTTTTTTATGCATTTGTTTCACAAACTATGGTAAATGTCCTAAAATTCTGAACACTTTATTACATTCTTTTTTAGCTTAATTTGTTGCTTTTTATGCAGTTGTTTCTTAAAACACTTAGTGGAATGGCAAACAGTGTAGGCCCTGATCAGACTGCTCCTACAGGAGCAGTCTGATCTGGGTCTACACTGTTTGCACATGCAATTTTGTCAGGCACTTTGGTGTACGAAATTTTAGGACATTTACTGTACTTGGTGTAATGACAAACAGAACAAACCCTGATCAGACTGCCCCATCTGAGTCTCTTCTGTTTACATATCCCATTTTGTTAAAAAGTATGTGTATGAAATTTTTGGACAATCACCGAATACACACAATTTAGTAAACAAACCTGCAAACAGTGTTATCTACACTATACATTCACAATAAAAGATGCATATTTACCAATACAACCTTTCATAGTCATTCCCATAAAATATAATCCTCTCAAATTCATTTATAAATATATAATTATATAATTTCTGCCATGCCTTGAGATAAAAAGTTCCCTAAATATTTGGACAGACATGCCTGAACAAACAGTGCAGAAGCCAATCAAATTTAATCTAGATCTATGCTGTTGCCTTTCACATTACTGAAGATAACAGTTTGTTAAAATAAATATTTTCTTATTTCTCCATGAAAACATATCGAGGGTTGAGCGCAAGACTATGGTAACTCAAACATATTTTTGAAACCCTTGTTTAGGGGCAGCTTGGACCCCTTTGTAAACAATGCAAATTTAGGTGCCATTGCTCATACGAGCAATGGCACCTAAATTTTCATTGTTTACAGAAAGAAATGTCGTAATCTTCATAATGCCTTCATGGTGAGGAGATTAGGTTTGGGGAAAAACAACCATCTGACTTACGCTAGTCTTGCGCTCAACCCTCGATATGTTGTGAGTATTCATTAGAAGTGTCTCACCGAGGCACTTCTAATGAATACCACAAAATATATTTTCACAGAGAAATAAGAAAAAATACCGCCATCTTTCAGAAACTTTGTTTTTGTTTGTGCTGAGGTTTTACGGCCTAGTCAAGCCATTAGGGTCATGTCGAGTGTGGTCAGTTTACCTAACCACACTTTTCCTGGGCAGGCTTAGTCCTCTAAGCAGTTAACCAGTACTTGTGCATATTTTTTCACCAGAAACTGACAACTGCCCTTCTTGAATCAGTAGAAGGGAGAGAATGACTGTAGAAAATATTTCATGATCAATCTCCACTAAAAATGTTGCCAGATCTGGAAAGGGTCAAACCAGCAAACCTCCTATCACCAGTCAGACAAGCATCCCAATGAGCCACCTAAACAGGCTATCTTCCAGGAAAAAAAAGTGCCTTATCTGGCGGTACATCACCAGGTTGGCAAATGGACTTACCCAAAATTTTAAAACAAGTATAGTCTAAACATTTAAGGTAACTATGGTAGGCTGACAAAAAATATCAAGATTATCTGTGCAGTGTAACCCCAACCTTTGCAGTCCTCATAGCCACTGGATACTGGAGAAAATATTGACCCTTAAAGCATTAATCACATCAACAGCAGATGACATTCTGAAGTATGTTTTTATTCTTCTTATCATTATTTTCCAGGGAAAATCATGCTTGACATTTTATGTAAATTGTCTGTTAGCAGACGATTCACATAAACTGTCAAGCCTTATTTTCTCTTAAAATAATAATAATAATAACATAAGATATTTGAAAATGTCGTCTGCTAAAAGTTTGTATGATATTTTAAGGGTAAAAGACCAACAAAGGCACTGACAAGACCATGCCTTCACTGTCCACTAAGCTCTAGATAGGATGCCAAAAGTTGTTTTTTAATTTCAATATTAACAAGAACCTACAGGGAGTTTCACTATACCCATCAGAGATGCAAACTTTATTTATTTTATACTATTAATCAGATTAAAATATGATAATAAATTAATCGGTAAAACAATAAAGAATATAATATAAAAGATCCAGCGGTTGCTCCATGCTTGCATCAATTTGAATTTAAATAGAGGTGTCAAATGTCTTCAGGCATATAGATAGTGAATGCCTAGATCAACCTGCACTTCCATGCAGTCTGATCAGGGTTTCACTGTCCCCTAACAGAATCATTGGGTACTACAGAATATATGAATGGCGAGCAAAGGCCCGTACAATACTCTGAGCTTGTGCAAAATAATCTGAATTTGCACATTTTGCATATGTAGGATGGCACCTTTTGCAGTGTCAATTCAGGGCCCAGTTGTTCACAGCTAACGATGTCGTTAAAATTTACATCGAGTGATACGCAAATATTCTGAAATTTTTTGCTGAAAAAATGTGAGTAGCTTTTGCAGTGCAAAAGCTACTCCCATTTTTTCAGCAAAAAATATCAGAATATTGTATATTGAATCCGCTAAAACAGTTAACGAAATGACCCTTAACGAGCTTGTTAAACTAACGATGCTTTGAACAACTGGGCCCAGACCTGCATTAAATTAAGCTTCTGCAAGACTTTTTGCCATTAGGGACACAAAAATCTTTTAAAACTTAAAATGTTATGGAAAAATCTTTCTTCCTTCATGTGAGCTGAGCAGCACAGCTCCCATGAAGGAAGGTTTTCCCATAAAATTTTTTAAGATTTGACCCATAAATGCCAAATATCTTACAAAGTGGACCCTTGCAAACCATGTAGTCCCAGATCAGATGCTGCAAAATGTGGCATCCGATCTGGGTCTACACTGATTGCTATCAAAGTAAATGGAAAACTGCTCTATTGTAAAACAGTAAACAGGTCTAGCTCAGCAGACGCCAGTCGTAATACAACAGAAGAAACAATATTTGTAGAAAGCAATTACATTTATAAAGCAGCTCTATGATTTAGCGACATTCATACTGCAATATAGCCACTGGCAGAATTAGCATCAGAAAGTGTAAGAAAACTATCTTAAGCGATTTGAAATTTCAAGCGATTTAAAAAATAAATCTTTAAGCTGAACACAGTAGTGTGTATCACTGACAGTTAAGGGAAATGGATACACATTCAGGGGAAAAAACTTCGTAAAACTGTTTTTTGCCTCCCTTCTAGAAAGGTTTCTACTCTAACAGTTTTACTCCCCTCTCAAAAGGGGTCTGAACTATTTCAACTCCCTTTTAACATGTAGTCTATTCTAAACAGTTTTCACTCCCTTCTAAAAAGGGGCCTACTATAAAATGAAAGAATTTGCTCCCTGTGGGAACAAATTCTTTCCTTTTACAGTAGAGCCCTTTTTGGACGGACCGTGAACAAATTCTTCCTTTTAGGGTAGACCCCGTTTCATAAGGGACTTGATGTGCAGAAAAGCAAAAAGGAAGTCTCAAAAATTGTCTCCCCATCAAAAATATGGCAAAGAATCTACCAAGTTGTATCAAGTCACCTTAAATGTGGGGCAGTATCATCTCTGCGGTTTTAATAGGACCTTCACATTTTCTTCTTAGGTGTTATTGTCTTTGTATGCTCAGACTGATCTGAGCTTTCCTGGCTTATGCATTAACCCATTGTAGTCTGGTGACCCCTTAAAGGGTAATTGGCAAACAGTGTAGACCCAGATCAGACGCCGCAGAATGCGGCATCTGATTAGGGTCTCCACTGTTTGCAAATGGTTTAGCCATTTTGCTCTAGGAATATCTAAATCTCAGAGCTGGACTTACCTAAAATTGAAACTGGACTCTTCCAATTTATAGTGTGAGAGAGTTTATTTAGTCTACAATGGGTTAAGGAGATTGCATGCACCGGGAAGATTTCGCCAAAAGCAGCAACTTTTTTTTTACAAATAAAATAGTCTTTCTAGTTCCTGTTTTGTTGTTGTAATGCTTCTTTCAAAAACGGAGCAAATTCTTTCCTCTAAGAGTAGCCCCAATGAGAGGGGAGGCAATTTGTTCCACGTCTGAATTATTTCCCTTGGATGTGTATCAGTTTCCCTTTAGGCCCTATTTTTTCTTCTTGTCTCATAGGATATTTAAAATAATAGTACGCAACAGGGAGATTTTCCTTTCTGCCTTCTGGTTACCTAATTCTTTGTTTTTCCCAGATAACCAGGTAAGCCAGGGGAATATTTGGTAATAACTTTTTTTTTTTCTTTTCCCCCTTAAAAACTTATGTTGTGGGTACTCATTAGAAGTGCCTTGTCAAGTGCTTGTAACGAGTACCCATAATATATCTTTTTTAGGGGGAACTTGCCTTGTCAAGGTGCTTGTAACGAGTACCCATAATATACCCTTTTTGCTGGGGAACTAGAGACAATTATACCAGACTTATCATCAAATACTCCTGGGCCCGGTTGTTAAAGCGTCGTTAGCTTAACGAGCTCCTTAAGGGCCATTTCGTTAACTATTTTAGCAGATTCAATATACAATTTTCTGAAATTTTTTGCTGAAAAAATGTGAGTAGCTTTTAGACTGCAAAAACTACTCACATTTTTTCAGCAAAAAATTTCAGCATATTTGCGTATCACTCGATGTAAATTTTAACGAATCGTTAACTAACGACATCGTTAGCTTTGAACAACTGGGTCCTGTTTAACAACCCCCTCATGAGTCTGGTCATACAAACTGTAAATATTCACGGTCTAGATATGCCATCTATTTTTACAATATAATGAGAGCCATCATTTTTCGTCAGAGTAAACATTTCTTCTAAAAAACAGCAACATGTTGTTTGCTTTTGTACCTGGTGACTCAGCCTCCACCATATAAAACACTGATAAAATATCTGGAATGAGTTCTAGAACCATCTTGGCTAAACATGTACACCACAACCTCTTCATAACACTATTGTTGGGGTCCATAGCATAGACCGTGTTAGTTGGTTAAAACTGTTATATCCAAACAAAAATGTATAGATTATATTGAAAAATGACCATTTATGGTCATTTTTCAATATAATCTATACATTTTTGGGATTCATCTTTAAACCATGTTATATCCAAAACTGTGTTATAACCGTGTTATAAAGAAGTTGTAGTGTACTAATATTATTATTTCATTTGGGATCATTTGAGACCATTCTCGTTACTTTGAATGGGCTAGGTGATTCAAGCCCATCTAGGGGCTTGGACGTGTTGCAGCTTTGCAAACTACATTGCTGCACCTGAAGAGACTTAATAAAATAAAACCACGTTTCTGATTTTCGCTTTTTTGTGTATTCTTTGTTTCCAAAGGCAACCTTTTACATTTTTATTCTTCACATTTTAGATCCAGTATGGAAAGGAGTTAAGGTGTGACAATATTTAGAGTAAATATGTATCAATGCTTAACTCTTCCAGGATGGGCATCGTTTCTTAGAGAGACCTTCTCCCGATATATGGCATCTGTTCAACTATGAACCATTTGTTTGTTTGTGTTGAGGTTTTACGGCCCAGTCAACCCAATGGGGTCATGTCGAGCGTGGTCAGTTTACCTAACCACACGTTTACTGGGCAGGCTTAGTCCTCTAAGCGGTTAACCAGTACTGTGCACATTCTTTCGCCAGAAACTGACAACTGCCCTTCTTGAATCAGCGGAAGCGAGAGAATGACCGTAGAAAATATTTCATGATCAATCTCCACAAAAGAATGTTGCCGACCTCGGCGGGGGTTGAACCTGCGACCTCCTGGTCTCCAGTCGGACGGCGCATCCAACTGAGCCACCGAGGCCGGCTTGAACCATTTGTATTATTGGATGCTGGTTCTGAATTAAGAACTTTTTAGAGCCTAAGCATATTTTGTCATAATCCAGTTTCTCTGAGTTGGAATATTATGGCCCAGTCAACATTGTTAAGATCATGTCGGGCAGATCACTTAACTTACTGACACTTTTCCTGGGCAGGCTCAGTCCTTTAAAACGGTCATCCAGGGCCCAGTTGTTCAAAGCGTCGTTAGCTTAACAAGCTCGTTAAGGTCATTTCGTTAACTGTTTTAGCGGATTCAATATACAATATTCTGATATTTTTTGCTGAAAAAATGTGAGTAGCTTTTGCACTGCAAACGCTACTCACATTTTTTCAGCAAAAAATTTCTGCATATTTGCGTATCACTCGATGTAAATTTTAACGAATCGTTAACTAACAACGTCGTTAGCTTTGAACAACTGGACCCAGTAGTGCTCATACTTTTGTCAGTAACTGACAACCACCCTTCTTGAATCAGAGGACAGGAGAGAATGATCATGGAAATGGATTCATCGCCAAGAAAAGTTATCAGGCCGAGCTGGGATTAAAACTTTCGACCCCTGGAACATATGCTGACATGAACCAGTTTTAGAATCTATCCCACGAGTATTTCAGAAACCATGACAACATAGTCATAAACCATGTCTGCAATTTATCCCACAAATACACCTTTACCACCCACTTTATAATATGTAGCAGTGAACTTTTCAGAACCCTTCTGAAACGTCTCTATCACACATATCTTGGTGAAAACCATTTTAACATGTAACCTTTGAATATACTACTCTATCTCATTTTAGATCATAGCAACAGATAAGGCGCTTTTTTCATCCAAAAAATGCTGATATCTTTCTTATTTCTTCAGGAAAACATATTAGAAGCGCCTTGGTGAGGCGCTTCTAATGAGCACCACAACATATGTTTTTGTGGAAAAATAAGAAAAACATTATGTGGATACCCCCTCTTATCTGTAGCTATGTTTAGATAATATTATTCTATAATTAATACTATTGTTAACACATTCAGAATCCAGAGGATATGTCAAAGAAGAATATATTATGACAATTCTAGGATAATTTTACTTATTTCTCCATAAATATATACAGTCGACTCTCCTTATCTCGAATTCCAAGGGACTCACTGAAACACTTCGAGATATCCGTACCTCGACCTATCAGAGTTGAGAGAGTGAGCAAAACAATAAACTGAACACCCACACTTAATGAATTTGTAATTTGACTCCTGAAGTTAGAAATATATATACAAAATAATGTGGAAAGAGCAATTTCTCCTCTTTTCCTCATTATTTTGTTACCTGTTTTCATAGTTTCATGTTCAAACAGGGACCAGATTTTCACTTCAAAAGCGGTAATTCGAAATAAGTGAGTTCGAGATAACGAGGTTTGACTGTATTCTGTGGTACTCATTACAAGCAACATATTTTTTATGGAGAATCGGAGAAAATTATCCAAGAATTATCACCAAATACTCCTCCTTAACAAAACCTCTAGATTCCATCAATAAAGAACTTGATAATGGATGTTTATATTAGAGTACTTAATGATGGATGTTTATAATAGAGTACTTAATGACGGCTGTTTAATAACATGCATACAACTTTACAACTTATCTTAAAGCCCAATACAAATGAGTATGGTTACAATTCCATTCAGATGATCTCATTCAAAAGTGTCTGGTTATGACCTGTTAAACTCGGGATGAATTGCTGCAGCTTAAAATCATTGCACTATATTAATGTTACATAGTAACGTTTTTTAGAACATATTGTCATTTCTTCCTAAGGGAATTTGTACAAGGTTCTCCACCCGTCGTCTCTGGCTTCGTCTCACGGCATCAGCTCGTCTGTAGGGTTCATTCTTCAAATCTGTAAGAGTAATGAAAAGGCATTTTAACAATTATTTCTTGTATTAAACATGACTAATATGGTCTTACAGAATAACTTTTGATCAACTGGCAGACTGCTTTTATACACACTTAAATCGTTAATAAGGTTTTGGACAATCTGGAACAGTTTTTTCCTTTGACCACAAAATATCAGGGCCCAGTTGTTCAAAACTAACGATGTCATTAGATAATGTATTGTTAAATAGTTGATTATTAAATATGGCATTATGCTAATATTTTTGCTGAAAAAATGTGAGTAGCTTTTGCAAAAGCTACTCACATTTTTCAGCAAAAATACCCGTGATTTATATATTGTACTTACTAGAACAGTTAACATTTTGACCACTAACGAGCTCATTAAGCTAACGATGCTTTGAAGAACTAGGCCCTGACTATTAATATACGTATCTCCAGATAAGGAACTCTTTTTCAACCAAAAAGAATTCATATTTTTCTTATTTACGATATATGTTGTGGGCAGGGCTTGAGAAAATGCCGGTTCTTCGGTCTGAGACCGGGTTTTGAAGTGCTGGACTGATTTTCACCTCAAAAGGACAAAACAAAATCGGTCCATAATAATTCAAGTTTTCTAACATCGGATATTAAAATTTATACCTTATCTGGAGCTATGAAAACAAATCAAACCTTTTGTCAATACATAACACTAATTGTTTACCAGGAATAGCCTTGAGCGATCTGCTCTTTATCGCAACGCCACTTTTAAAATTACACTTAAACCTTGTTATAACACGGAAGTCTGGGTCCAAGCATCGGACCATGTTACTTAACTGAACAGTGCTATAAAGAGGACGATCAAAGCTGGCATCTGCTCAGGGAACACTTGTTAGTTTATACATGAAATAAGCTATTTCAAGCTTAAATGCACATACCTATATTTAATACGCTTTGTAATGTGTGTATAGTTAGTCAATAAAGTTTCTACACTATAGCGACACCAATAAAGATGTAAAAGAAAGAAAAACAGATAATTTTGTTGTTATTCCACCTCCATAATGAATTACCAACAGTTTTTTCCTAAATAACTATTTATAGACAACTGGTTCTTGTCTTGTGTGTACGCGAGAAGTCCGCGGGAAACAAAAAAGACGGAACAAAACAACTTTTAATAGACCTTATCAAGTCAAATAAAGATGGCCTGCACCACGGGTAGTTTTGTAGTTTTCGCTATTTCAAGATCTGACCAGACTGCTTAAATTTTAAGCACTGTCCAATCTTTGTCTAGCACAAGTGTGCATTACCTTTTTTCACAGTGAAATCTACCTTGAATTATTCTGGAATGTTACGGCCTTCAAAAGAAAAAAGAAAATGGACATGTCCAAAGTTAGCCAAGATGGACATGTTCAAATATTAGCATAAGGACATGTGTGGTATGTTAAACTGCCATTACTAAGATCTGTTACACTTACCTAATAAAATGTCTTCTAAAGCACCATGGTAAACTTCATCTTTGTTTAGCAATTTCTTCTCCTTGATTTGTCGACTCCTCTGTTTCAACTCTGACACCATAGCCTCCTGATCAATGAAAGACAATGCAAGAATAAGAGAAATCTATACACATGTCAAAAATTACAAAATTATTCATGGTTTTGTTTTTCACCCATCAATGATTGGCCAAGGCTATTGCAATCCACCACAATGCTTGTGTTTGCCTGTGTTTGTAGCTGGCAAAGAACCTAAGTTTTAAACATTTGTCACAGCAGCTGACAGAGAGAGACTGCAGAGAGTGGAAGCTCTCGGCTATCAACCCTCATGATAGACATACCTGGAGATCTGGTATGAGATCTGCCATGCGTGCAGCAAGCCAGCTATCTGGAAGGGGGCCCACTGATGTGGATGTTGCCCCTGTACCTGCATGTTAATCAAAAATCCGATTATATATATATGTCACATGATGACAATAAAATGTGGTTAATAGTAATAATAAAAGCTAAACAGGTAGCATATAAAAGAGCTATGTCACAAAATACAGTGACGGCCTCAATTTACTTCATTATAATCCTTTAAGGCATTTAGAAGAGCTCACAAGAAGAGCAAGCCACAAAAATTTGACTGAATTCTGGTTTTGTTTTGTGTTGAGGTTTTACGGCCCAGTCAACCCAAGGGGTCATGTTGAGCGAGGTCAGTTTACCTAACCATACGGTTTACTGGGCAGGCTTAGTCCTCTAAGCGGTTAATCAGTATTGTACACAATCTTTCGCCAGAAACTGACAACTGCCCTTCTTGAATCAGTGGAAGGGAGAGAATGACTGTAGAAAATATTTCATGATCAATCTCCACGAAAGAGTGTTGCTGACTCGGTGGTGGTTGAACCCGTGCCCTCATGGCGCATCCACCTGAGCCACCGAGGCCGGCACTGAATTCTGGTCTCTCCTGCAGTGCTAATAGTGTTTCTATGTGTGATCCAGACACAAGAGATGATGATGAATTCAGGTTTAACTACGCATCAACTCATGAGAGTCATTTGCGTCAAAATGGTGTACTAACTTGGTATTGTAACAAAAGGGCTATAATTATTATACGCAAAAAATGTAAAAATAGAACAAATTTAAAAATTAAAAAAAGTGTTTTAAAAACATAAGTGTGTTATCAGCTGGTACATCTTCAAATACATATCCCAGATCATTGGCTTGGAAAAATTGACGTCACACTCAGATACAAGAGAAACTAAGATACATTACCTGAACCTTCTTATTGTCTTTCTTTGTATTAACCATTGGCATCTCATCCTGCCCATACATGGAATTCTCTAACTTTCTTCTTCTCTCATTGTCCAGATACGCTTGCTGTAGGGTTAAAAATGTATTTTTAAAGTAAACTGTAAAGTAGAGCAGCAATTACAACACAGGGAGACAACATTCCTATTTTTCTTTATCTTCACAAGAAAATAAGAATTGATATTTCACAAGAATCATCTACGAGGCAGAAGAATGACATGAAAGGACAAACTTCATTTACTTGGAAAAATAAAATATTTGAGACTGTCTGTTACATTCCGAATGGCCTTTTAAGAGTTACCAGTACAACAAATAATCATTTCAACAAATTATGACAAAAAAATTATGCTGAAATCAATGAATTCTAGATATATTACACGTATATTGCATTTTGACATTCTGTAGGTTACAGACAGACTTTATATGAGCAACTCCACTCTGTCTGCATATGCACTGGAAATATATTTTCACTTGGCATGGTTTGTTTTCATTAAACTAATCAAATTTTGTTACTTTTTGGCCTTCACTATAAATTCTCCTTGATTTTGAAGTTTTATGTAAAATATACAGTAATGTAATACTTGATAATGATGATGATGATGATGATGAGTTCAGGTTTAACGATGTGTCAATCCATGACGGTTATTAGCATCAAAATGGTAAATTAATTTGGTTTGGTAGTGAGAACAGCTATAATAACAATGAGTCAGATATGCATGAGGTATAAAACTGGAAGAATTTAAAAATCAAAATAATTATATTTCCTTCAACAAATTAATGTATATTAAAAAAGACAGAATGTTATCAGCTGATATATTTTTAAATATCTCGAGTCATTTGTCTACAAAAATTGATGCCGTCAGTGACAGATTTCAATGCAGTCATTCGAATGGTGTTTTACTGCAAGTGGCACATGACAGCTTAAACAAAGTACTTGATCTTCTTGTTTAAGCAGAAAAGAATGTGCAAGTCTAGAATGATCTATACGTAGACAAGTAAGAATCACTTCTTCTCACCTTAATGATCGAGTATCTTTTCCAATGACAGGTTTAATTTTATGTATTTTATTGAATGTGTTTCTGTCCAATGACATCTGCCCTTTGGACAAGATGTACTTGTCCATAAAAGGTTTAAAATCTTTAAGAAGAACTTTGAAATGTTATTGTCTAATGATTTAGTACTTACCTTGAACGCATTCACAAATCTGACAAACTGTGAGAAGAATGTGGAAGGTGAAACTGTTCTAGGATTTTCTCCGAAATATTCTACAACTCTCTTATAGGCATCCTGTAACAAAAAAATATCAAATGGGCTACATCAAGCAAAAAGATGTCTTTGAATATGTGCAATATCCACAGATTTAGATACATCCCACATATGCATACAGTATCATCTGGACCATTACTCTCCATTCATACATTCTGAAGTATCCAATGATTCTGTTAGCGGACAACAAAGCCCCTGTTAGCAGACTACGCAGTCTGATCTAGGCCTTTGCTGTCCCAACATGCCCTGAAAGCATATTTTTACTTGGTAAGGCTCAAACATCTACACAGTCTGATCACAGCCTTCACTGACCGCTTATAGAATCAATGGGTATTGTAGAAGCTAAGAACATAAAGAAGTATAGCAAAGTTCCTGATCAGACTATATTTCTCCACTGGCTGATCTGAATCTTTACTGTTTGCATTTACCCAAGACACATTTTCAAATGTTGAGATTCAAATGTTCAAAAACAAAAGAAAAAATTGAGCCAGTGCATGACAAAACCTACAAAATGGCATGTGTGCCCAGTGAAGACTTAGATCAGCCTGGGCATCTGCCCAGTCTGATCAGAGTCTTCCCTGTATGCTCAATGAGTAGCTGAGGAACCAAGCTGTCTTCATGCGGACAGTGAAGACTGATCAGACTGGGCGGATGCCCAGGCTGATCAGAGTCTTCGCTGGATGCACATGCCATTTTGTAGGTTTTGTCATGCGCTGGCTAAATTTACCTGAGCAGTTTTCACATCACTCAGTAGTTTTCTTAGTTTATCCTCTGAGTTGGCTAGGAAATCTCGGAGGATTGTTAGTTGATCTCGAGATGTTCGTCGTGCATCATATTCTCTCTTCGTCATCTCCATACCTTTCTCCAAATCATGAATATCTGTGGTGATATTCTCCATGGAGACTGAAAAAAGGAAAAAGTCAATACTAAAGCGCTATCCAAATTCAGTAGACAACAGTCTTCATCTTTTTTTTTATTATTATTTTTCATTTTGGGTTTACCGACACATCAACCGTTGTAGGTCAGTTTGTGTTGTCTCTCAGAGGAAGGGAGAAAAGAGATAGAAGAGATAGTAGAAATGAAAGAGAGGAACAGGGAAGAAAGAGGAACAGGAATGAAAGTTAAGAAACAGAAGAAATAAAACATTCCCCCTCAACCCTTACCTACCACAAAGATAGCAGGCCTTGCCCAACTGTAAGCCAATATCAGCTGAACGCCCTGGTGACGCAAGATACAAGACATCTTTGCCTCGCCCAACCACCCCAAGTGGGAAATTAGAATGTTATCTGTTGCTGCTGTGGCAGGCACTTTATGAGTTAACACTGTTCAAGGCATCATGAAACTGAATAGCATATCAAATTTGATATCATTATTGTACTTTAACCTCTAATCTGCTGAGTTTTAACACCTGTATTAGCAAACAGTAGTCTAAAATCAGCAGACATTATGCTTTGCACAAGTAACTTCAGATAGTTAATAATCAGGGCCCAGTTGTGCAAAGCATCGTTAGCTTAACGAGCTTGTTAGTGGTCAAAATGTTACTTGTTCTAGTAAGTACAATATCTAATTCTCAGGCATTTTTTCTGAAAAAAATGTGAGTAGCTGCTATTCACATTTTTTCAGCAAAAAATATTAGCGTATATGCCATATTTAATGATCAAAGTTTTAACGATATGTTAACTAACGATATTGTTAGTTTTGAACAACTGGGCCCAGGACACTAAATCATGCTTATTTCTAACAATGTAAACAATTTGAAAATTAGTTACTTTTTGCTGTTTAAATTATCACAAAGGATGATGACTATTTTGTGTTTTACATCCCTTTCAACATTATTTACGTCATATTGAGAGATAAAGGTGTGATAAGGAAACAATGAAATGCTGTACAGTCATCAGCTGAATTCCGCCCCCAGCAGGATTCGAACCCGGGACCTTGTGATCCTAAGTTTGGAGCACTAACCACTCTGCCACCTGGATGCTTCAAACACACAGAATATAAAAGACTGACTACAAGTAACAAATACCTACCTAATGCTGCCTTTTCTATAAACCTGAGCTCCGAGTCGAAATTGATGATCTCTGGAAATTTTTCTTGTACAGTTTGAACAAGGAAATGCATCAAAGTCAACTTCTTGTCAGCATTCTTTGTGTCCATCAACTGAAATTAACATCAATTATTAACTAATTCAACCCTGTGGACCAAAATATAAAGAACTTCGATGAAGTTTATGTCACACCTGCATACTAAAATGTGTAAACAAGCACCATAAGTGGTGTGAGAGTTGTCATACTTGTTTAGCTCAGTGAGATAAAACAATCAGTGAAGTGAAATGATACTAACTGTACAGTTTTACAGTTTGTTAACTTCATTTAGGGTGGACACTGTGGTACTCAAGTTCACAAACAGACGGGCACATGGAAACTGGCACACCTAAGTCGCCCATGTAAACAAAATAGTTCAACAAAACGCTAAATCTGTCAACAGTGTAGACTGAGCCATCTCATCAGGATCTACACTGTTTGCCATTCTGATTTTAATTTTTGACTGACAATCCTATTTGTAACAATGGATGCGTCCAAAGTCAATGAGTTGAGATCAGTTGAAGTTTTACTACCCAGTCAACACTGTGACCATCATGTTGAGCCAGTCAGTAAACTTGCTCATACTTTTGCTAGGCAAACTTAGTCCTCTAAGCAGTTAACCAGTACTTTGTACACATATGATATTTTTGCTAGTAAATGACAACTACCCTTCTTGAATCAGTGGAAGTGGGAGAATGACTGTAGAAATTATTTCATGATCTATCTCCGTGAAAGTTACCGTATTTACCATATGTATTCGGACAGACAGGCCTGAGCAAACAGTATAGACCCAGATGAGATGCCGCAGAATGTGGCATCTCATCTGGGTCTACACTGTTTGCCACTCATCCAGCAATTTTTAGGCACAACATCAGGTAGTAAATTGTACTGGTTCAAATTTTAGAATATATACGGTAAGGAGTTGAGGTATCCAAATACTTAGGGTAAATACGGTATATGGCAAGGTTCAGATTCCAACAAACATAGCGTTTTTAGCAAGAGAAAATAAACTTTTATAAAACAAATATGCTTACCATATCAAGACTCTGCAATTTAAAGCCATACACTGCTCCTCTTTTTGAACTGTTCATATAATTTCCAAATGCTAAAATAATCTGAAATACATTAAAATAAACATAACTCTTCAATGTACCTCCAGACCAGATACTTTTTTCACCAAAAAGTAACTTTTTTATTATTTCATGTCTCCACATGTTGTTGCAGTGAATTCTTTTTAACAGAGAATAAAAAGGAAGATCTTAATGCCTAAATAAAAAAAATGAGAGAAATCCAAAAAAATAGCACCATATTCTGACCAAAATGTACCAGACCTGTTATCGATTACATACAAATGTATTCGATTACAATTACAATTACTTTGTAATTTCATCATTACAGATTATAATTACAATTACATCTTTCCTAAATGTAATCAATTACAATTACAATTTACATTGCAATGTAATTGATTACAAATACAATTACTTTCTTGTTGTTCCATGTTTAAAAAATTTCTAGTTTAAATTAATAATCTGTTTTAATCATTACGAAAACATACCTATTCAAGTATACTGAAAATTTTACCACCAAAAAAATGAAAATTTTCAGATAAAAAATTCTGGTATTTTTCATATTTCTGCTCAAAACATAGATTGTGGGTACTCGTTAGAACCGCCTCGGCAAGGCGGTTGTAACGAGTACCCACAATGTATGTTTTTGAGCAGAAATAAGAAAAATAATGTATACCCCTGTAAACCCCAGTTTTCCTATATAGAAGTGGGGTTTAAGGGGGTCAAAACTATATAGGCGTGTTTTCGTGATGGTTCTTTCAAGCTTCATGCATGGCATGCTATATCTTCTGACAAGATGTTATTCATATTCTTTATACATGTACCATATATTCATTTTTTTATGATATTCCATTTACTATACATTTTCTATGATGTATGGTTATTTTTTACTCTTCCTCTTGGTACCATGAGCTGGTTCAAAGACTTATAGTGCCTGGCTTTTGTTGTACTCCCTGGGGTGCAATATAATTCTGTCAGGCTGTTCATCTTAAGCATTGATATATAAAAATGAAAACAACAATGGAATTAAATCAAGTTTTCATCTGTTATAAATAAGTTTAATTTGCATAAGCAGCATTATTAAGCTTCATGGAACAAAGGAAAGAACAATCCCTTCTCTATCTAAAAATGTAGTGTGGTGGTTGATCAGGATGGGGGAAAATCAATCTTGGCCCGGGGCTGTACAGTTTAAAATTTGCAGTGAATAAGTTTTGTCAGGACATTGCTTTACCTGTCAGTAGACCAGATAAGAGGAGTAAATTGCTGATAATTGAAGGATAATTTTCCTTATCTTTCAATGAAAATGTATGTTGTGGGTACTCATTTGAACCGTCTTGTCGAGATAGTTCAAATGAGTACCTACAACATACGTTTTCATTGAGAGATAAGAAAAAATTATCCCTGAATTATCACTAATTTACTCCTCTTATTTGGTCCTCTGCCTGTATGAAAGAACCAGCTCAAAACCTGTCAATGTCCTCAGGCAATATGTCAAAACTTAACACAGGTACTTTACAGAAGGGTGTAATTGGGCCAGTTTTAGTATTTGCCATAAATAATTCAAGTATTTGGATACTTGATAAATAGGCCTATGCAAACAATGAAGAAAAAGTACATCAGGGTCTACATCCTTTCAAATTCAAATGTCATTGTTTAGATGCAGAAATATATCGCAAGACCACACTCCAACTATAAATTATGACAGGTCAACTTTTGCCACTTAACAATTGTCCAAATGTATTTAACTTTTACAGTAGGTCATCTGACATGAGAGACATTGCTGACAGCATGCACACAATAAACATGAAATTATGTAAGTCAGTAAGTTACTGTAAAAACACTAAAATTTTCATTTTCCATATTACATGTGTGGAGACAGTGAAGGCTCTGGTGGGACTGCACAAATTCAAAGCTGCATCTGAAATGCCTCTTTTGGCACATGCCTTTACCATTATCACATGGATTAGTCAATTCTGATCTGGATCTGCAATGTTTGCCTTGATCTGTCTGTCCGAAAGTATAATACACCGTTAAACAACTATGTTATATCCAAACAAAAACATAGAGATATATAGATAAAAGACTATAAATGTTTGCCAATTTAACAATGTACTGTTAAAATGAAAGACCTTTCTTGTGTGTGTGTGTGTGTGTGTGTGTGTGTGTGTGTGTGTGTTTGTTTGTGTTTGTGTTGAGGTTTTACGGCCCAGTCAACCCAATGGGGTCATGTCGAGCGCTGTCAGTTTACCTAACCACACGTTTACTGGGCAGGCTTAGTCCTCTAAGCGGTTAACCAGTATTGTGCACATTCTTTCGCCAGAAACTGACAACTGCCCTTCTTGAATCATGTGTGTGTGTGTGTGTGTGTGTGTGTGTGTGTGTGTGTGTGTGTGTGTGTGTGTGTGTGTGTGTGTGTGTGTGTGTGTGTGTGTGTGTGCACATGCATATATACACATATGCGTGTGCACATGAGTGGGTGTGTAATACTGTGGTTTCTAATATCATTGGAACACTTAAACCACCTTTAGATAGTAAAGTGTAAAAAATGACTGATAAATATCCTGACACCTTAACCCTTAAAGCGCCAATCACAACAATTGTCGTCTGCTTTGTCTTCTGCCAGTTACTTTAAAAGTCATTGTTGCAAACAGTGTGGACCCAGATCAGACTGCTCCTTTAGGAGCAGTCTGATCTGGGTCCACACTGTTTGCCTATATGCAAAATGTAAGTTTGAAAAGTTTGCAAGAAGATGCAGCAGACGACATAAGCAGACGACATTTTCAGATGCAAATTTTCTTGGCGCTTTAAGGGTTAATTGTCCATAAATTTAAAATTTAAATTTAAATATGTCTTTTTTCCTACCTGCTGATGAGTCAAATTTACTGTACAAGTAGTAATGTGACAAAAACTTCTGGATGACTGGCAAACAGTGTAGACCTGAACAGGTACCGCATTTTGTGGCATCAGATCTGGGCCTACACTATTTGCTCAGGCCTGTCTGTCTGAATACTTAGGGTAAATATTGTGATCAAATAACAATGTGATGATGAAAAATCAACTGACTAAGGATAAGCTACTTACCTCGAGCATTTTTCGAACTTTCTGAGAATTTCTAAGTGACATAGAGGCTGCTATACAGGCATTAATTTGCTGAAAAAGAAAAAAATATATTTCTCTTAATTAAGAACTTGTCAGCCAATTAGTTTGCTTGATTCAGGTTGTTGATACAAATTCACATACTAAATGACGAACAGTGCAGATCCAGATCAGTTGGCTTCTTCAGCCAACTGATCTCAATCTACAATGTTTTCAAAGGCAGGTCATATATGGGTTCAGCAGGAACAGGATGGGTCTAATATTAGACCCATGCTTGGCAAGTAAGATATAAACTAAAGAGGACACGATGCGCATTAGAAGGAAATAACTACATGAAAATATTTATCTCCCAGCCCCGATTTCCAAAATGTTTCAAATATTAAGGAAGAAACTTTCTATCCACAAAATGTGCCCCCAGCTCCCCCACCAAAAAACAAAAAAACAAAACAAAAAAATACCATTTATTTTTGCAAAATGGTGGCAAAATCTTTTACCTTACACAGCTCTTTGATATTTCTCCTTGTTAATAAAAAAAAGGGTCACAAACATATAACAGTCTGCAAAAGCTGGTTTCCCTTTCCTATGCAGACATATCACATGAAACATATATATATATAGGTCACCTCCAGAAACTAGTAAAAACTATGGAAGAACTTACTGGTTGTAAATGATGGATGTCATCATGGAAGTTTGCGATAAAACTCATCACTTGTAACCTCTGAGGTAACCTCTCAACTTTACACAGCTGAAACAAACAAAACAACACATATAGCCTACATTTGGTTAGTTAACATTAAGAAATATAATATATTAAAGTATTTCTTTTTTGAATAGTCTGTCTTACAAACATTGCAGAAAGCATAATATTCTCTGGCCTTCGATGGCTTCAGTACTGGCCATAAAATTGTATTATCTGTGATGAATTTCTGCATCAAAATTTTTTTGCCAGGGGAAGCCACTTTGATTTGTATGATGTTTCGGGTTCTCAAACTTGCAACCTTTTACCAGCTATAGTTACGTTTTTCCAATAAACAACGCACAAACCAGTCTGGTTCTTAAAGGGGATCGACCCAGTTTTACTACCAGTGAACAGGTATAAATGTCTCCACATCGGTGTTCAGGAAGGAGCAACTTCCTTTATTTTATCTGGCACTGTTTTAAAATCCTTATTTGCCCCAATTTTGATATCCGAATTTGTAATGCGGAAATCAGACTTGAAAATAGGTACAATTCTGCAAAAATTGGAACGGTTGGCAGCTCTGCATAACACACACCAATTAAAGGAGATTGTCAATTACTCTGAGAGATAGGTAACTATCTGGTATTATACTGTGTAGTCTCTTCAAATAAACTGCTATGGCTGAAAGTGATTTCTACTTTACCCGTTAACCCTTGTCCTGCTGAACCCGGATATACCCTGTTTTGCAAACAGAGTAGATCCAGATCAGTTGGCTTCTGAAGAAGCCAACTGATCTGAATCTGCACTGTTTGCCATTAAGTATGTGAATTTATCGCAACAATCCAGATCAAGCAATCTGATTGGCTGAAAATTAGAAGTGGGCGTGGTTTTTTAATTTATTCAGCAGGACAAGGGTTAATATGCTTTAATAAGACAACCAGTTGACAGCAAATCGGCAATTTTTATTTTTCCCCTAATTTTTCAAAGAAAACACAACTCAACATTTGCAAATTATCTCCTTGGTATTCAAAATGTTCTTCTAAGATGCTAACACATACTTTTAATTAAAAAAAAAAAAAAAAAAAAATCAATATACATAGCTCTTGATAAGAGGGAGTATCAGTTAAATATTTTTTTTTTTTTATTTCTCCATGAAAATATATATTGTTGAGTACTCATTAGAAGTGCCTCACTGAGGCACTTCTAATGAGTACCCAAAATATATATTTTTGTGGAGAAACAAGAAAATATCAATATTTTTTCTGGCCTAAAAAGCATCTTATCTGGAATTATGAATATAATTATATCCAAGTCGAGAAATTATCAGAAATTCAAAAAAGTGGCCGACACAAAATCTCTACAACCTACCTGCCACATAAACTTGTCTTCATCTGATAACATATCAATAGGCTTCTTGTCCTTCTCATACATTTTGTATGCTTTATGCTGCAAACAGAGAAAAGAATGTTTCACACACCTTCAACAGAAATATTTTTTTGTTTTAGAGTTAGCCCTTAGTCCTCTATGCAGCTAACCAGTATTGAGCACATTCTTTCACCAAACATTTATATTGTTAACTACTGAATTTACCCTAAATAATCGGTCACATTAACTCCATATCAGCTTGTCATCTGCTGAATCTGCCCATAGCATGGTAATATCATCATCATAATCAGATTTTTGATTAACGTGCAGGTACAGGGGCAACATCCACATCAGTGGGCCCCCTTCCAGATAGCTGGCTTGCTGCATGCATGGCAGATCTTACACCAGATCTCCAGGTACGTCTATCATGAGGGTTGATAGCCGAGAGCTTCCACTCTCTGCAATCCCTCTCTGTCAGCTGCTTCCATGTCATTTTGGGCCTCCCAGGCCCACGCTTTCCATCAACCCGCATGTCAAAGGCTGTCTTGATTGCACCACTGAAACGTTCCACATGTCCATACCATCGAAGTCTTCTCTCCTTCAGAATGAGGTCCAGATCCTCAATGCCAAGCCGCACAAGTAGATCATATCACCCTATCTCACTATGCATATGAGTGACTTGCAGAAAAAATATACAATGTAGGTAAGTGTTAAGAATTGCCTACAAGCAGAGAAATCAATAATCAGATGTAACTTATTAGAGGAATTGTTATGGAGGAGTATTTGGCAATAATTCTGGGATATTTTCTCTTATTTCTACATAAAAACATATGTTGTGCACACTCATAAGTGCCTCACCGAGGCGCCACGAGTACCCACATTTTGTTTGTATGAAAAACTGGAGAAAATTATCCCATACAGGGCCTGACAAATCCAAGTTTCAGCCACTTGCCCGGCATTCTACAGCATCTTGAAAATGGCTTTGAATAACAATATTCCCTATATATTCTATACATTTTTCTGGGCAAGTGAAATAAAAAATCACTTGCCCAGCCAAAATTTGGACTTGTCCCGGGCAGCTGGGCAGTGGATTTGTCAGGCCCTGCCATAATTATCACCAAATACTCCCCCTTAACAATTATTCTGATTACTTATGGTGATGCTTAATCATGGACATTTTTCCTAAAATCTGTATTTGCATGTCAAATGTCATTTGAAGTATTTTTTTACTATTCTTTTTAAAGCTATTAAGTCCAGCAGGGCATGCACAGAAAATTATCACTCTCTCGCACTATGCATATGAGTGACTTGCAGAAAAATATACAATGTAGGGAAAAATGTCTACTGCTCCAGACCTACCTCTTGTTCATTTGGCAATATTGTCTGTAATATATCAACAATTTCTATAGATAGCACCTTCAAGTCAATACTGAAAAATAAGTAATTACAAATCATTTGTATACTCTGTTCACAGTCAAGGGATACATCACAGCAACTTCTCAAAGTTGTTCTCTCAATTTCTCAAATATGAAAACATAGAAAAGGCATTAAATAGTGACATTATTCTGACTCTATATTTAGAAAATTTACCCTTTCACAATTCATCCAAGAAAATATGAAGACGTGATGAAATAAGTCACCTGCAGGATACAGATCACCACTGATTGAGTTGCGATAATTAAAAAATTGAAGATGGCTCCAATGCTCATTTCAGATGATGGATCAGACCCATTTTCAATTAGACATAACAGACCCCATGAGACATTCTGAGAAAATCAATTTTATTTTCTTGATAAGATGGCCACTGTATAGCCATGTCAGATGGCAGACTGCAATATATTTCATTTAAACACAACACAGCAAAGCATGTGAAAGGTTTTCACAAGATATAATCAAAATATTCCAAGAGCAAGCAATTCAGTTTACAGTCTGAAACAAAAATAGTTTGTTATATCATACAGCTTATTTTTCTTATGTCATCTGTTTTTTATATGAAAAAACAGTCCAGACAACATTCTATTTTATTATGTTTTATTTACTGTCTACAGAATCTGAGACCAATTTTTATGCAATGAGGTTCATACATTTGCCTACCTCAAAATTATTGACTTTAACCCTTTCAACCCTACAGACCAATACAGATTCCTTTACAAACAGTGCAGGTCCAGATGAAATGGCTCATTATGGGCCATCTCATCTGGATTTACACTGTTTGCCATACTGTTATTGATTTTTGATTGAAACCCCTATCTGCAACAACGGATGTGTTCAAAAATTCACAGATGGAAGGGTCCATGTCAGAAACTCTAGGGTAAAACGGTTAATTTTTAAGTTGACTGATTTTACTTACTTTGTAATAGCTCTAGTTATTTCATCATTACTCAACTCTATTTTTCTTCTTGTTATTGCTGCAAACAAGATACAAAATGAGAGCAGTTGTTATGGAGGATTTGTTTGTTTGTGTTTGTGTCGAGATTATTTATGGCCCAGCCAACCCAATGGGGTCATGTCTAGCATGGTCAGTTTACCTAACCACACTTTTACTGGGCAGGTTTAGTCCTCTAAGTGGTTAACCAGTATTGTGCACATTCTTTCATCAGAAACTGACAATTGCTCTTCTTGAATAAGCGGCAGGGAGAGAATGACAGTAGAAAATATTTCATGATCAATCTCCAGGAAAGAATGCTGCCACCCGGTGTAACAGTCAGTTTCTTCCTCTGTCCAAATCTTCCCCTGGGGGGAAGAAACGGACCCGTTGGTTTCTTTCCCAGGGAAGAAACAGACCAGTTGGTTTCCTCCCCTAGGATGGTTTCTTCCCCCCACTTCAGTCCATTTCTCTCCCCCTCGCACCCCCCCCCCTCCCTCACACACACACACACACACACACACCCCACTTGAGATTTTTCAGCAGTAGGCTCAACCTATTACATATGTATTAAATATGGTGGTAAATCAAATAAAATAGCCATCTGAAGGAGCAAGAGGTGTGATAAGTATGACATTGTTTACTCTTTCTCTCCACCTCCATTTTTTGTGTGTCTGTATGACATTTTCACTTAGATATGTACAAGAATGTTGGAGCAGAGAAAAGTCGGGGGTAAACTTTGGTTGTGAAGTCAACAACCACTCAAAATCTACTAAGAAACCAACTGTCAGTTTCTTCCCCCCTCATCCCATCAATATCCTTTGCCATAATAATAAATTGTTGTAGCTAATCTAATTCATCATATTTAATGATTTACTGCTATTAATTTCACATATATAACTAGTTTACCCTTATGCTGAATAAAGTCCCGACTGGGAAGGGAGGGGAAGAAACTGACAAAAAAAAACAACATATATATTGTGGGTACTAATTAGAAGCACCTCACTATTTCTAACAAGTACCTACAATGTATGTTTTTGTAGACAAATAAGAAAAATAATCACTTGTATACTTCTCTTATCTGGAGCTGTGAGTAAGTACAATCGGTGAAATATAAATTATATGTAAAATAGTGTTGGGAATCCACCAGAATTTCAAAGTCCATCATCGGTTTTGTAAAACCGACTGATCATCGATTAATAATTAATAGACTTGTAGAAAATATATTCACTCTTAATTTAGCCCTCTCCCAGGTACTTATTCATTGCTCCAGATCAATAAGAGGGGTATCCAGACAATATTTTTCTTATTTCTCCATGAAAACATATGTTGTGGGTACTCATTAGTGCCTCAATATCAGTACTTTAGGGCTGACTTATTCAAGACTATTTTTATCATTTTTTTTTCACATTTACTGACCACAAATCTAGAGGGACCCAAACTGACAGCTTTGAATTTCATTTCTTTATAACTTGACTGCTTTGAATTTCATTTCTTTATAACTTGCCTATGAAAATAAAACGTGAGAAAAATACATTTCTAACCAGTGGGGCACGTATACCCCCGAAGAGCGCTACCGCCAGTTTTTAACGAGCACAAAATAAGTAGCTTTGACTCTGGAGATGGTAGGATGGATGAATTCCATGCTGATAGCTATATCCCCTAAACCTCTCTGTAGGAGGATAATAAAATTCAACAAAAGGTCTTGATGGTATAGCTATATAAACTTAGATGCAATTTTTTTTTACTTTTATATGAAATTTCTAAGTCTATGACCTTGACCTGAAGGTCATACCCTATATCTACCAACATGTCAAATATAAATGAAATTCCTCAAAGGTTCTTGATGGTATAGCTATATAAACTTAAACACAAAAAACTTTGACCTTTTTATGAAAATTCTAAGTCTATGACCTTGACCCCAAGGTCACCCCTGGGGTGGGGATGGTGCTAATAAAAACTTTAGAAATATATCTACCATCATGCCAAATATGAATGAATTCCATCAAAAGGTCTTCAAAATATGAACAAAGTATGAACAAATAATGTTTCAAAGGACTGACGGACAGACAAAAAGATTTCTTTCTGATAGCTATATCCGCTCAACCTTTCAGTTAAGGGATAATGACATTTAATAAAAG
This sequence comes from Anodontia alba, assembly GCA_964016985.1. Taxonomy (NCBI): domain Eukaryota; kingdom Metazoa; phylum Mollusca; class Bivalvia; order Lucinida; family Lucinidae; genus Anodontia; species Anodontia alba. The sequence goes on along the minus strand of OZ024833.1, from coordinate 83,468,717 downwards.
ATCTTGATGATATGGCTATATAAACTTAAACGCAAAACTTTTTACTTTTATATGAAAATTCTAAGTTCGTGACCTTGAACTCGGTCACACCCGGGGTGGGGATCATGCGGAGTAAGACGCTAGGCCGATATCTACCAACATGTAAAATATAAATGAAATTCCTCAAGGTCTTGATGATACAGCTATATAAACTTAAACACAAAAAACTGACTTTTTTATGAAAATTCTAAGTCTGTGACCTTGACCCTAAGGTCACCCCCAGGGAGGGGATGGTGCTGATAAAAACCTAAGACCTATATATACCATCATGCCAAATATGAATGAAAACCATCAAAGGGTCTTCAAAATATGAGTTCTTATAACATTTAACGCAAAAACTTTGACCCTAAGACAAAAAAAAAAGTATGAACGAATAATACTTCAACAGACTGACGGACAGACGAACAGATTCCTTGCTGATAGCTATATCAGCTCAACCTTTCAGTTAGGGGATAATGAAATTTAATAAAAGGTCTTGATGATATGGCAATATAAACTTAAACGCAAATATTTTTACTTTTATATGAAAATTCTAAGTTCGTGACCTTGACCTCGGTCACATCCAGGGTGGGGATCATGCGGAGTAAGATGCTAGGCCGACATCTACCAACATGTCAAATATAAATGAAATTCCTGAAGGGTCTTGATGATATAGCTATATAAACTTAAACACAAAAAACTTCGACTTTTTTTACTAAAATTCTAAGTCCGTGACCTTGTTCCCAAGGTCACCCCCGGGGTAGGAATGGTGCTGATAAAAACTTTAGACCTATATCTACCAACATGCCATATATGAATGAAATCCATCAAAGGGTCTTCAAAATATGAGGTCTTATAAACTTTAACACAAAAACTTTGACCCTGTGACTTTTTTACAAAAATTCAAAGTCCGTGACCTTGTTCCCAAGGTCACCCCGGGGTGGGGATGGTGCTGATAAAAACTTTAGACCTATATCTACCATCATGCCATATATGAACAAAATCCATCAAAGGGTCTTCAAAATATGAGGTCTTATAAACTTTAACGCAAAAACTTTGACCCTGTGACGGAAAGAACGAACGAACGAACGAACGTACAAACGAACGAACGAACGTACGTACGAACGAACGAACGGACGAACGGAAAAGCGAAAACTATATACCCCCACATACTTTGTATGTCGGGGGTATAAAAACAGAATTTTCTGATTGGTCAACTATAAAAAATCTTTCGAATCATCAGTAACAAGAGGCACAAGTGACTGATGATCGATTTAAATCGATCATCAGTGGCAACATTATGTAAAAGAAAAGAATATTACTGCCAACTTACCAACATTTCTAACTCTGTTTGGTTCTAACAAAGAGATACTCTCTGGTTTCTTCCGCTTCATTGTCTTTGGTGTTGTGTCACCTCCTTTCAGCCCAAGAACACCGAGTTTAAATGTTTCTTCGAAATCTACAAAGTCTATCACCTGCAAACAATTTGTAAGATTAGTCAAGTCTAGAGCCTTTGCTGTCAACTTATGGCTTTTGTAGCACTTATCAATAAACAAAACAGCATTGAATCAGTCTCTACTATTGCACTCAAAGGAATAAATTAAAACCAAAATGTTAATCAAAGCAATGATAACACTGGTGGGTTGACTGTCTCCAAGTGTAGGCTGAGAAAATGACCCTGAACGAGGACTTTCTATTGTTTCATTTAACCCTTAACTTCCTGTAATTTAAGCATACAGTGCAGACCCTGATCAGATGCAGCATTCTGCAGAGTCTGATCTTGGTCTGCACTGTTTCAGTCTGTTTGCCAATGTCCCAAATGTCCCAGTCAAGGTTTTACAGATAACCCTCTTTCAACAGCTCTCTGACATCTTAGCAACAAGAACAGCATTGCTATAAATAAGCATTACCTGGATTCCAGTTTGATTACATTGGTCAATGATAATCACATGGACAACTACCTTAAGGAAAGTTTGGTGTTTGAATATTATGGCTAGATAGTAAACAATCAACCCAAAACAATACATCAAAAGCAGTAATTAGATTGGTAACTTTCAAAGTAAATGCAACTGTAGTCCTTGATAATCAATGAGCCTAATCCAGGAATTTTCAAAATTTATGAAAGTGTCACTGAATAGGGCTGACTGGCCAAAACTAGCTAGTCTGGGCCAGAAATTTTGATGCAACAGCTACATTTTGTATTTTCACTTTTTGTGCGTGTTCATTACTCTAAGAGGTCATTCATTTAAGAGTCAGTTTAAATGAAGTGAAAGAGAAACAAGCATTTTTTCTGACATTTAGTACTTACAAAGAGAGAAATACTTACATGGTATAATTTTTCATCATCGAGATCAGCAAACACTGTACCCTTGACCTGTTGCGGTTTCATGGGTGTCCAGTTTAACACAGGAAGACGATATCTAGTCTGTATTTTCTTCTTGATTGTCATCGCTGCTCAAAACAAAACAAGGTTTTAGTTTTAACCCTTCAAGCACCTCATCTTTCAAATATATATCAGAAAATATCAAAGCATGATAATGAGTCCAATATATCAAGTTTTCTTTCTGCTTACTCCAAAATTAATTCACAAAAATAAACAAATATAGATTGACTATATTAAATTTAAAAATTTATGGGTGTTCCCAAGGACACACTGAAAGAATATATTCTTTAAGCTTTATTGAAATAAACACCAAATACCGTAATAACCCTAAGTATTGGGACAGATAGGCATTTGTAAACAGTGTAGATCCAGATTAGCTGCTGCAGAATGCAGTGTCTGATCAGGGTCTACACTGTTTGCCATACAAACTGCAATATTTAAGAAACATCAACCGGTATTAGAATGGATTGTTTCAAATTCTAACACCCCTGCTCGTGTTGTTCCTTATTTGTCTTTACATTTCTAGCCGTGCTTTATCTGTGGTATTTGAGCACAGGAATTTCGTCGCGCGCTATCAACTGGAAACCAATCTTAATACTGTTGCGAAAGTTGCGTCCCTGGTAACTATGGACGCTAGCTTATAATATTGGTCGAAACATTCATATACATAATAAATTACATTAGTAAGACAGAAAATGATCTATGATCATTGCCGTTCTTTGACCTTTTTTACCTGATGAGTTCCTCAACAGGTTGTACCATTCAAACACATTCGTTTCCATCATGTACATTTGTTGACATTATCGAAAACAAAAGTGTCGGTTAACGTTTTATATCTGTCCTCCTCAGGTCCATCCCGGCATCCAAATTCATCTGATTTGCAATTCTTTCATGAACACAGGATACAAGTTTTTTTTATGTTTTACATCGTTTTAATATTTTACATCGTCAGCTGATTCGTATCGGTATCCGCCATTTTGAATATTCGTCATCGAAACTTGTAACTACGTAACCGTGTGACGTAATGCTTAAGAGGTATTGTCAACTACCAAATGGGGAAGTCAGGTAATAACAAAAATCTCAAAATCAATAAAAATCTCATTTTTCAAAACATTCGCTCAGTGAGAGGTGTTAGAAAAGAAATAAATTATTCTGAACCGTGCTAAAATGCCGCAGATAAAACACAGTTGAGTTTGGGTTGTACCCATTTGTACACTCGCTCGCTATGCTCGCTCGTGCTCAAATGGGTACAACCCAAACTCAACTGTGCTTTATCTTGGGCATTTGAGCACGGTTCGAAATAATTTATTTCTTAATTTTAGGACAAGTATGGTAAATAGATACCGTGTCCAAATACTTACGGTAAATATGATATGAAGCATTCTCAAAACACAATGTTCTGTGAATATTTCACTAGAAACTTGTCACATTTCATCAGAACCTTGATACCAAGATAAACTGAGCTGCCTGATGTGATCACAAGATAAATTCATTCCATCAAGGCCTAGATTAGCCAGTGCATCTGGGCAGTCTGATCAGGGTCTAACCCCCCACTTACAGAATTGCTGGGTACTGAAGAATATTATTACAATGCTGTATAGCAGTCCCTGATCACAACTGGGCCCAATTGTTCAAAATTTGACATTAAAATTTCTATCTTGAAATATGGCAAATACATTGATAGTTTTTGCTGAAAAAATGTGAGTAGCTGCTACTCACATTTTTGCAGCAAAAATATCAATGTATTAGAAAATACCTCAGCTACAACAGTTAATAAGTTTGTCATTAACGAGCTCGTTAAGCTAACAAAGCTTTGAACAATTGGGCCGAGATCATTACTGTTCTCAAATGCCCAGAAGACATTATTTCTCAATATGCTGCTTTATCCTAATGAGAATATCCATCAACATAACACAATGTACATTTTTAGAACAAATCATAACTTTTGATAAGGCTCTTTTTTCAACCAAAAAGTATCTATATATTTTTTTTTTATTTCTTGACGAAAGGATATGTTGTGGGTACTCATTAGAAGCGCCTCAGTGAGGCACTTCTAATTAGTACCCACGACTTATGTTTTTGTCAAGAAATAAAAAAAACTATTAACCTGATACGTACTCTTATTTAGACCTATGAGAAATATTGATAGCGAAGAATGACTGAACATACCACCAGCAGAGTTCATTCCTGCCCCTGGTGGGGGAGGTGGAGGAGGAGCTCCTGCCCCTGGAACAGGTGGTGGTGGAGGTGGAGGTGCTGGAGCTGGAGGTGGTGGTGGTGGTGGAGGTGGTGGAGTTGCTGATGCTGCTCCTGCTGCTGCCGAGGCTGCCCCACCTGGTCCTGCAATAGTAAACAATTTATAGTTCTTACAATACAAACTGCATCTTATGAATTTGCAATCTTAAACAGTATTTTATTTAGCCGCATGTTAAAAAAAAAAATCTAACCTGCCAGAGCCAATCACAGTTGTAGCAGATGACTTTCAAGAATACCTTATTTTTAATTTTCAAAGAAAAAAGGCTCAACTTTTCATGCAGCAGACAATTCACATGAAATGTAAATCCTTATTTTCTAGGAAAAATGAAATTATATTTATATATTTTAAAAAGATATTGTGACTGGGGCTTTAATGGTTAATCTTTTAACCCCTTACAAAAATAAACTTTCCACTTTTATAGCAGTTTCAAGTCTCGTGCAAACAACACAAAATCCATTCCTTTAATGATGTTTCCACTGCTTTATCAAGGATTGCCATTACTGTTGACATGATCCTGTCATATGTCAAACAATTTCATTGAGTGTTTTCAAAGTCTGCAGTGCAATTGCATTGCCTATAATAATGTGAATGCACTTGTGTTCATTTCAAAATCATATAAAGTGCAAAATTTTATACCATGAATACCAACCTTCAGTATTTTACAAAATATTAAAGAATCTGAAATGGAAAGGACCATACTTCAATTCTTGAATTTAATAACAAATCAAGAAATTTCCAGTCAACTGTGAAAATCAGTGACCCTGAATTTTTGTAACTTAAAGTGACTTGCTCTAAAATACTGGAGCTGGCAAAGTGACTTTAAAATTTTGTTTCTACTCCATTTTAGCATATTTATTATACAGCTTCAGATAAAAAGGGGTATTAGGTAAACAGACTTTTTATATTTTACAACAAAAACATATATTGTGGGTACACATTCCTCAGTGAGGCACTCTTAATGTGTACCCACAATATATGCTTTTGTGCAAAAATAAGAAAAATATCAATACTTTCAATTGAATGAAAAAAAAATATATATCTGGAACTATTGTATACTTGTACTTAAAGGTTTTACCAAATTCAATGTGTAAGGGAATGCAACATGCTGATATTTTTTAATTCTGTCATGATACACTGATAAAAACAGTACAACAGTTTCAATGCTATAGTATGCAACATCAACAAAATGCAACATGCTTATTTTTGTACTATCCCCTAAAATTATAGCTGATGGTAGTAGAAACCAGCTTAAACTGTATGTGCCATTAAAAAAAAAAATGCTTAAGATCTGTTCTTTGTTATGAATCAAGTCCTATGAATTAAGTGTTTATTTTATTTATTTATTTATTTATTTATTTTTTTTTTTTTTTTTCGCAGGCTTCTCCGAAGGATGAAATATGAAAGATAGAAGAAGATGATTTGATGATGATCACATTAATACTTTTTCTTTATTTCAATATAATATACATTTTGTATGAAGCGTTGACATAGCTTAATATGCATTATCATTCCATACAGAATTACAGACAACCACTTTTAAATATCAAATCTTAGCAGGTTGAATAGTCCCAGTACAATACTCATAACATAAGAAATTTACTCTAGTGTTAGTTTATGAACTTAAGAGAATGTTTTATGATGTTTTTTTTTTGTGTGTGTGTGTGTGTGTTTTTTTTTTCAAGTTTTTGATACCAAGTGTTTTCTGTCACCTCATCGGTATCACACACACCATGTTTCTACCTCTGAGAAGACAGAAAATACTATATTTTTCAACGGCTTAAAAGGCGGGGTGGAAATGTCTTGTTATTGTGTATATAAACTGTGAACATTTATACAAATACACACATACACATATATATACATACATACATACATACATACATACATACATACATACATACATACATACATACATACATACATACATACATACATACACACATTTACATATATACACACATATGCATACATACCTATACATACATATACACATGCACATACACACATACATATATAACAGTACTTTACATCCAAATTACAAATCTCAGAAAGAAGGAAGATGAGAAAATTGATGCAATACCCTTGCATAGACTGTTGATCCAGGAGAAGGTTTGAAGACTGGATCAGGGTTAGATTATGCTTGGGTATAAACATTCATGCTAAGACGAACAGACTTTCCCGTGTTGACTTTAGAAAACTTGTTATTTTTGGAGATGGTTATGCCAAACTTTGTGCGTCAAATCTAAGTAATCCTTTTTGGATTGATGTTTTAAATAGTTGGAAAGCTTTTTTAAAATGCAATCCAGCAAGTCAAACTGAATATGTTTTATTTAAACTCACCAATATGGTTTAATTCGGAAATGCAACATGGTGGAAAATTCTTCATTAAAAATTGGTATGAGAAAGGAATAAGGAATATAGTTGATCTTGTTAATGAGAATGGGGTGTTTTATGATTTTAATCAGTTCAAAACTTTGTTTAATGTTCGAGGCACAATTTTAGGTTTTCAAGGAGTAATAAATAGAATACCACAGGTCTGGAAGAATTTATTAAACAATAATATTCAAACCTGTATTGATATGAAATATAATGTAATATGTTCAAAACATGTTAAACTTATTCTTAAAGATAAAAAAGGTTGTAAGAAAATTTATGAAAGTTTTATTAAAAGCAAAAATGATTTACCAAATAGATGGCAACGAGATCTAGGGAATATTTCAAAGGAGGAAAAAAGTCAATATAATACAGCCCTTAATGATATCAAAGAAGTTAAATTGAAAGATTTCCAGTACAAAATTAATAATAGAATTTTGACAACCAATTCATTTTTATACAAAATCAATAAAATAGACAGCAATAGATGTTCCTTTTGTGAACAGGCAATAGAATCAATTAAACATTTATTTGTAGGCTGTCCTAAAGTAAAAGCGTTTTGGAACACATTGAAAAACTGGCTACAGCTTAATGGGAATATAAATTAAAGTATTACTGATAAAAATATCATATTTGCTTGGCCACATGAATCATCCTTAATTAGTTATCTCATAATTATAGCTAAGTATTATATTTATAAAACAAAGTTTTTATCCAAACATTTGAGTATACAAGGATTTCAATCATTGTTGAAAAGAAAATTTAAAAATGAACAGTATATTGCATGAATAAATAATGTATAATAAATTTCTGGGAAAATGGTCTTCCTTGGTCCGCCCGCTTAACACAATGTGAGAAATGAGTTCCGTTTTTTTTGGGTTTTTTTTGTCTTTTTTATATAATTAAAACAGTTCTGACACTCTATAGTATACAAAGTCTTAGATACCTTTAATTTATATTCATATGTAAAAGATAAAAAAAATATAACCCACCCAGGGCTACACACCTGCGAACTATGAAAGAAAATCTCAGTACTAAATATAGCATGTGACATTAATATCTTCTTGGATAGATCTACTGGTAATATATTATTGCAAAAAAGTTGTCATAAAATTATAAGAAACTACTATTTTATTGTTATATGATAATATCTAAATGTACTTTGTAAAGACAAAAATTGTCACATATATGTTTGTGTATGTCTATATATGTTTGTGTATGTCTTTAAAAGAATAAATATGGAAAAAAAAAAAAAAAAAACATTCATGCTAAGACTGTGGAAAGTGAGATAAGATAGATAGGATACATAGAAGTCAATTTATTTATAATTATTTTGATTTTTTTTTCAATACATCTTCTGAAAACACTATTGTATTTTACTGAGTCCCTATTTGTCAAATAAGCTTCAAGCTCCTGGGGAAAAGGTATACAATCTGTTTTTCATTTGAAGACAAAAAAACTTGATACTTAGTTAAATGAAGAGTGCTGCTACTGAATGCAAAATTTCATTTTAGATTAATTTTTATAAATAAAAAGAATCAGGATTAAATTCTACGAACTTCTTAATAGCCTCACTAATATGAAAACTTTTGCCCTATACCACTCTATGTGCAAACTCAGAAGATGACAATTTGATAATATTTTTCTTATTTTTCACAGAAAATTGGCTCTGACATTTCATGCAAATTGTCTCCTTATGAGATAATTTGAATTAAATGTCAAAGCATATTTTCTGGAAAAAAATCAAAAAAATATTTCAGAATGTTGTCTTCTGAAATTTTTACCCAGCATACTAAGCGTTAAGGCATTATGGGGTCTAATATAAAGAGCACCTAAGTCCTTGAACTAAACTACAATGATCTGCAGCCATGTCTTAACCTTCACCACTCTCTGGGCTAATACAGCAATGACAACTGATGATAGTTTTTCTTATTTTCCCCAGAAGACAGGATTTGACATTTCATGGAAATTGTCTCCATTGGAGAAACTTTGCATGAAATGTCAAAATCTGTTTTTTGGGTAAAACAAGAAAAATATATATTTCAGTATATTGACTGCCAAAAATTTTACCCAGAGTAGTAAGTGTTAATATCAACACAGCTCCAAGGTGACAAATGAATTTTGGACAGTTTTTTTTTTTTTATTTCTGTTTTGTGGGTACTCAAAGTAACTGCCATGCTGAGGTAATTCCAGTGAATATTCACAAGCTATGTTAGTAGCAAAAATCACAAAAAGTACCTTCTGAATCCTCCTATTACCAGGACCAAACAACAAAAACTCCAGTCCACTTAGGGTAAATGATCTAATTTTCTAGCTGTAAGGACCCACCGGCCAAAAATGGGTTCAGTATTAAGAGGGATATCCCACAACCAAACAACAAAATTCCAGTCCACCAACCATGTATATAGTGAAAAGCAGCCAATGTAATGCTGACCAGACCAACTGTACGGCTGTGCAGTATGGTCAGGATCATTTCTTTTCAAGTTATGATGTGGGATATCACAGATCTAGGTAAGGTAACTTGAGTTGAAAAAAGAAGGGAAATTGATACACTGTCAAGGGAGGTAACTCAAACATTATTAAGTTTGCCTCCCTTCTAAAGAGGGATTTACTCAAAAAGGAAAGAATTTGCTCCCATCAGGAGCAAATTCTTTCCTTTTAGAGTAAATCTCTTCCTGAAGTGGCTTAATGTGCAACAAAACAAATAGGAAGTCATTAAAGTTGCCGCCCTTGTAAAAAATTAGAGGAAAATTTTTATTTTACACCAAAACATATCATATTGGTACTCATTGTAATCGCCACAAACAGGTGATTCCAGTGTGTATCCACATGGTATGTTTTGGTGCAAAAACAAGAAAAATGATGTTCCAAATTCTTCCTTTACCAGGGCTCATGTTAACACTTAGCTCTCTGGGTAAAATAATCAGCAGATGACATTTTGAAATATTTTTCTTATTTTTTCCAGCAAACAGGCTTTGGCATTTCCTTCCTTGGGAGACAACTTGCATGAAATGTCAAAGCCTATTTTCTGAGAAAAATAAGAAAAATATCTTCTTTTTTTTTCTTATTTTTTTCCAGAAAATGGAAGAAAATTTGCATGAAATGTAAAAGCCTATTTTCTGGAAAAGATAAGAAAAATATCACCAATCTGTCATCTGCTGAATTAGCCAAGAGAGTGGTAAAAGTTAAATAGGAGATATCCCACATGACAATGACAAAGACTATGACCAATCAAGCATGTCTGCAGTGTAAATCAGAGAGCATGCTTTTCACCTGGAATATCATAGCTCCAGATAACAGGGGTATCCAGATAAACAGTTCTCTTATTTCTCCACAAAAACATATGCTGGTGCTTCTAATGAGTACCCACAACATGTTTTTGTGGAGAAATAACAGTAATTTTCAATTAAAAAAAACAACAAAAAACCTTATATGGAACTATGATGTGTAACTTTTCAACAGCATGTCAGGATGATGATTTAGGGGATAACTGCTTTCAAATTTGGCATTTTGGGAGGTAAATCGGCGGTTTTACGGTCGGAAATTTCGCTGACGCGTCGCTGTAAAACGTAATTTGTGACCATAAAACCGCAGATTTACCTCCCCAAATGACAAATCTGATGCAGTTATCCCCATTCTAATGCATTTATTCATTTTTTCTATTGAAAAAATGTACTGTTTGCACAAACGACAAGTGCTGTGAGCTGCGTAAAACCAAATGCTAGCCAATGAGAAGCGACGTTGCGTGATGACGTCGGATTTGCGACAGTATATCGCAGAATATACCATCGCAAATTTTTGACGTTATCCAATCAGACGTCGCGTTACATACGCGAGTGCATTAGAATTGGTATTTTACATCCCTTTCAACATAATCTAAGCTATATTGAGACAATAAAAGGATGATAATGGAAGTCTCTGTGCAATGAATAGCCATACAGTCATAGGATGAATTCCACCTCCGGCAGGATTTGATGATGATGAGTTCAGCTGTTATGACGCATAAACCCATAAGGGTCAGTTGTGTCGCGGGATCTGATCCCAAGACCTCATGATTGGAAGTAGGAAGCACTAACCACTCAGCCATCCAGACACTTTAAATGGGATATGTTATACCTCAAGATAAAAGGCGTATCCAGGTCAATATTTCTCTTCTTTCTCCATATAAACTTATGTTGTGTGTAAACATATGTTATTAGGCACTTCTAATAAGTACCCACAACATGTGTTTCCATGGAAAAATAAAATATCAGTACTTTTCTGAAGCTGTCACAGTAAATGTCCTAAAATTTCCTAAAATTTCAAACACCTTATTCCATACTTTTTTGCCTGAATTTTGCTTTTTATGCAGTCACTTCTTAAAATTCTCCGTGGAATGGCAAACAGTGTAGACCCTGAGCAGACTGCTCCTGTGGAAAGGCAAACAGTGTAGACCCTGATCAGACTGCTTCTTCAGGAGCAGTCTGATCTGGGACTGCACCGTTTGCATATATAATTTAGTCAGATACTTTGGTGTATGAAATTTTAGGACATTTTCTGTATGTGAAATTTTTCCCGCAGTGTGCTAACAGAATACAAGAACAAGCCCATGCTGATACAGTACCCATGTTACCAATATTTTTCTTGAGATGTTCCAGTTCCTGCAGTTTGGCATCAAGTATTGACAGATTCTTCCGAGATTCCTCATCTTTCTCGTTTATGATTTCTCTTAGCTGAACTATTTCTGATTCATTCTGCCGTACGAGATTCTGAAAAATTTATCAAACAAAAATTTTAAAATGTTACATGCAAACATATGATATGCCATGAAAAATATCAAAAATCAAATTATTTATGATTTCTCTCTGTTGCACAATTTCCAATTCAATCTGCCGCAAGAGATTCTGAAAATTTTGTCACACAGAATTTTAAAACATCATATGCATACATATGACATGACATAGAAGACTCAAAAATCAAAATACAGATGGTTATAGAAGAAAAGTATTATCCCTTGAAGTGCTATGCAATTATGTAGCAGGCGGCATTCTAGACTTTTTTTTTTTTTTTTTTTTTTTACAGAGGTAACAGACTTGGCATTTCATGTGACTCGTTCGTATGAAATATCAAGTCTTATTTCCTTTGAAAGATAAAATAAAACTATTTCAAAGTGTTGTCTGCTGTAGTTGTGATTAGCACTTTAAGGTTATTTAAAATAAGAGAACAATAAAAATCACAAATATTACTTCTATTGTAAAAGGATTTTGAATTCCTGAACTTGAAACTTCATAAATTTAAAGCAGAACTGAATAAAGAGCAATTGACTTCTTCAGTTTCCTGAGTATGAGTCACACAAATCAGAAAAAAAAACAAAAATACTGGCAGTGAAATGAGCATAGACGCTGATCAACTTAAGCACTGTGTAAAAAGAGTCGAAGACATCTGCTCAGAGAATGTACATTGCCCACACATTATATTAGCAAACAGCACAGATCCTGATCAGACAGTGCACATTTTAAGTCTGAATAAGGTCTACAAATGATATATATGTCATAAGGTTGTATTTTATCTGGAAAATTGATACCAACGATGATGATGATGATTCGATGTTTTACATCCCTTTCAAAATTATTCAACCCTTCTCTTGCTGAACACGACATGCCCTGTCTTAGCAAACAGTGCAGATCCAGATCAGTTGGCTTCCGAAGAAGCCAACTGATCTGGATCTGCACTGTTTGTCATTAAATATATGAATTTCTATCAAAAACCCGGATCAAGTTATCTGATTGGCTGGAAATGAAAAGTGGGCATGGCATCTTAATTTATTCATCAGGGCAAGAGTTGAGAGAATGGAAGGGTGATAATGAAAGGCTCTGTGCAATGAAGCACCATGCAGTCATTACTGAATTCTGCCTCCATGACCTCGTGATCCAAAGCTGTGATTGCTAATCACTTGGACACCTGGGCCCAGTTGTTCAAAACTAACGATGTCATTAGTTAATATATCGTTAAAACTTTGATCACTAAATATGGCATATATGCTAATATTTTTGCTGAACACTTTTTTCAGCAAAAATACCTGTGAATTAGATATTCTACTTACTAGAACAGTTAACATTTTGACCACTAACGAGCTTGTTAAGCTAACGATGCTTTGAACAACTGGGCCCTGGACACTTTGATACCAAGTGAATGAATAAAAGACTCTTGCTTATAATGAAGAGTGTCATGCTGAACTTTGTTCATGCAAATATGCAATTTTCATCAATCAAAACCAAACCCTTTTACCATGTATATGTCCTTCTCATCATTACAAGCTATGAAATTTTCTATTCTTACATTCTCATCATTACAAGCTAAGAAATTTTCTATTGTCAGAAAACCAAGATTTTTAAGAGACAGGTGATAATACTGACTGCCCTGCACTTTTATGCTGCTTTCCTACTTATTATACTCCCACCTATGGTGCAGGCCAACATCAAAGACCCTACTCAAAGGTCCTGATAAAGGGATTATTCAGAAGATATTTTTATTACTTTTGCACCAAACTGTATCTTGTGGGTTCACACTAGAATTGTCCCAGTGAGTACGCACAAAGTATGCTTGGTATAATGAAACTTCTACTAACTTACCACCTTTAAGGAGAATGGACACACTTTCATGGGAGGCAATTATGGCAAATGTCCTAAAATTCTGTACACCAAAATTTATCATAAACTGGCATATGCAAACAGTGAGGACCAAGAGCAGACGGCTCCTGAAGGAGCAGTCTAATCAAAGTCTACACTGTTTGCCATTTCACTAAGTTTTTTAAGAAATGATTCCTTAAAAAGCAAAATTTAAGTCCCTAAGAATAGGCATAAAGTATTCAAAATTTTAGAACATGGGTCTACTCTAAAAGAAAAGAATTTACTTCCCTTGGGAAGAAATTCTTGTTTAAAACAGACCTCTTTTCAGAAGGCATGGTGTTCAGGAAAGCAAACAGGAAGTCACAAAAGTTGTCTTTCTTGCAAAAAAAAAAAAAAAAAAAAAAAAAAATCTGCCATGTGTATCAAGCCTCCTTAACCCTTGTCATACTGAATAAATTAAGATGCCACACCCATGTCTAATTTTCAGCCAATCAGATTACTTGATCCAGGTTGTTTATACAAATTCTGTACTTAATGACAAACAGTGCAGATCCAGATCAGTTGGCTTCTTCAGAAGCCAACTGATCTGGATCTACACCGTTTGCAAAGACAGGACATATCTGGTTCAGCAGGACCAGGATTAAATTACTTTGCGCCATACTGGTCAGACTATACCAAATATATCTGTATTAACTCTTCTTAAATGGGAAAATCTCGATTTTTCTATAAGCTGCTGCTTGTCTTGACATATTATACATGCATTTTACAGGAAAAACCCACTTCACATACATATATATTCTAAGATTTTGTTCTGCTTGACAAGAGATGTTTATCATCATTACTGACACAAACACAAAAAAACAAAACAAAAAAAAAAACAAACAACAGCAATACATTTTGATTTCTATCAAAATTTTCTCAGCCGAAATCTGAACAAATATTACACTTGTTTTAATGCTCTCAGATTTCCAATATTCTTGCTGAACCATCAATCCGTATGTTTAAATTTTTAGCTTACTCTGTAAAAGTTTCTCTGTAAAACTAAAAGTTTCAACAGATTAACATAATGAAATATTTTTTCTTATTTTCCCCAGTAAATAGGGTTGAAATTTCTCCTTTCAAGACAATTTGCATGAAATGTCAAATCTTTATTCTGGAGAAAATGAAAAAAATATATATGTATCAATTTGTCATCTACTGAATATTCCAAAGGAGTGCATATGATGATTTGACTGTGGCCTGGAAAATACAATCCTCAAAACCTTCCTCTAAAGGATTTTACATAGTCATTAAATAACACTTGTCTAACTGATTAAATGACAGACTGCAGACACCAAGATCAATAGTGTTCATCACAAACATATTAAGGGGAACTGATACAGCTTCAGGAATGACCACTCTTGTCAAAATTGTTTTGCCTCCCTTTGGAAGCAAATTCTTTCCTTTTAGAGAAGACACCTTTTGAGAAGCACCTTAGTGTGCAGGAAAGCAAACTGAAAGTAACAAAAGTTATCTCTCAGGTAAGAAATGGTCGAATCTGGAAGTAACAGAAGTTATCTCCCTTGTAATAAATGGTGGAAAATCTATCAAGTGTATCTATTCTCCTTAAATTTTTTCCTTTCCCAGCCAATGCTCATTTATACCATATCCGTGGTGTCTTTTCTATGTGCTGATGATCTCTCTAAAACTTACCATATTTACCTTAAGTTTTTGGACGAAAGGCCTAAGCAAACAGTGTAGACCCAGATCAGATGACACACTATGGCATCTGATCAGGGACTACACTGTTAGCCATTCAACCACATTAGCTCTTACCTTGCTGGGTAAAAATTTTAGCAGGTGACATTTTAAAATACTTTTTATTTTTCCAGGAAAATAGGTTTTGACATTTTATGCAAACTATCTCCTTTGGAAATAATTTGCATGAAATGTAAAAACCTAATTTCTTGGAGAAATAAGCAAAATATCAGTTGGTCAGCTGTTAAATTAGCCCAGAGAGTGTAAAGGTTAAGCTACATAATCAGGAAGCCAAATTGAACTCAACCCTTGTCATGCTGAATAAATTAAGATGCCACATCCACTTCTAACTGTCAACCAATCAGATTACTTGGTTCAGGTTGTTTATACATACTAAATGATAAACAGTGCAGACCAGATCAGTTGGCTTCTGAGGAAGCCAACTGATCTGGATCTACACTGTTTGCAAAGGCAGGGCATATCTGGGTTCAGCAGGACCAGGGTTAATACAATTTTAAGAGAAGTATAGCTAAAAGGTAAGGGTGTCCAAAAATTCGGGTAAAAAAGGTAAAGTGCATTTTCCATGCATGACCCTTGACCTATCATGTGTAAAGTATGTTTATATTTATTTGCAGTCTACGTCAAGCGACTTACATCAGTTAGCTTACATAGCAGTGACTGTAGCAATAAGATTAAGGCATAATAAAGTTATTTTTAAACCCTTTCATCTCTGAAGACCAAAATAAATGAGCTAGCGCACCAAAAAACCTACAATAAGACTTGTGCGACCAGTAAAGACACAGATCACCTGGCGCATCCACGCAGTCTGATCAGAGTCTTCGCTTATCGCATGTGCCTCCTACAGCCTCGAGGCTAACCAAAGAGGGATAAACGAGACTTTGCCATACTTAATGGATGTGCAAGCCGATCTGTCTTTTAATGGTCACACAGGTCCTATTGTAGGTTTTGTCATGTGCTGGCTCAAATATCTTTGCACACAGTGCAGATCCGGAGAATAACAAGCCATCTCATCAGAAGCTAGACTGTATTATTTGCCACTTTTTTTTTTTGTTTGTTTTTTTTTTTTTCATTTTTGGCAGACAACCCTATCTGCAATAATGGTAATGTCCCAATTCAAAGATGGGAGAGTCCACTTCTGAAGCTCAAGGATGAAAGAATTATGTCTTTATTAACCAATGTGACATGTGATCTACCAACACGAAACATGAAAGTTGCTTTGAAAGCATAACAACCTGGGCCCAGTTGTTCAAAGCTAACGACGTCGTTAGTTAACGATTCGTTAAAATTTGCATCAAGTGATACGCATATATGCTGAAATTTTTTGCTGAAAAAATGTGAGTAGCTTTTGCAGTGCAAAAGCTACTCACATTTTTTCAGCAAAAAATTTCAGAAAATTGTATATTGAATCTGCTAAAATAGTTAACGAAATGACCCTTAACGAGCTCATTAAGCTAACGACGCTTTGAACAACTGGACCCAGAATAATAATGACATAGAAAGCATGTTTAAGTTTGCTTGAACAAGCATCAAAAACCAAAAAAATTTGTTTCTTTAGAATAAAAACAGAAGTGGTATTTATTGGAGCAAATGACTTTTGTTGGTGCTCTGTGAAATACATTTGTTATAGAATAATATACAAAAATATTCTCTACTTTTCACAGATTACATGACGGATGGACAAATTTGTGTTTAATGTCTCTGTCAGTCTTGTCAAGCTAGTGAAAGGGTGATAATGTAAGAATCTATGCAACAAAGTTGTGTACAAACATAAATTGAATTCCCCTTCAGTAGAACCATGAACCATGATTTTCTGCCTAGCACTCTGGGTAAAATTTTCAGCAGACACCATACTGAAATATTGAATTTTTTTTCTTATTTTTCCCAGAAAACAGGATTTGACAGTTCATGCAAATGGTCTTCATTGAAATGCCAAAGACTGCTTTCTGGTAAAAATATGAAAAATATTTCAATGTAATCTGCTGAAAACTTTACCCAGAAAGCTAGGCGTTAATGCTTAGCATGCAGGGTAAAAATTTCAGAAGACAACATTTTAAAATAGTATATTACATGCATAACCAAGAAATACCATGATTTCTACCAAACATAAAACTGGTATTTTCCTTGTTTTCTAATATGAAATATTTCCTCTTAGCCGGGGAAATAAATCTCTTTAACCGGAACTACTTATTTTTGTAACATATGAACAGCCAAGATTTTGACCCTGCTGTCAATATCATTTAGGATAAAAACAAAAGCTATCCTAAATATATTATTTATTACTACGCCGACCCAAAATAAAAATGACAGCGTAAACAAACTGGCAGACTAGACTTGCCACAAAAGCCTCTTAAATGGTGTACTCTATTGCGGCGAAATGCATGTAATATACAGTTTATTCATTTCTCCTATTTTTTATAAACCTTGGGAGGTTAAAAAAAATCCGATTTATCGGATTTTTTTTACCTCCCTCAGTTTATAAATCCCATATT
Organism: Anodontia alba; assembly: GCA_964016985.1. Taxonomy (NCBI): domain Eukaryota; kingdom Metazoa; phylum Mollusca; class Bivalvia; order Lucinida; family Lucinidae; genus Anodontia; species Anodontia alba. The sequence continues at coordinate 83,450,831 of OZ024833.1, read as the reverse complement.
TAAAATAGGAGAATGAATAAACTCTATTTCTTATTTTTCCCAGAAAATAGCCATTGACCTTTCATGCAAATTCTTTTATTTGTTTGTGTTGAGGTTTTACAGCCCAGTCAACCCAATGGGGTCATGTTGAGTGTGGTCAGTTTACCTAACCACACTTTTACTGGGCAGGTTTAGTCCTCTAAGCAGTTAACCAGTATTGTGCACATTCTCTCACCAGAAACCATGAAAATTGTCTCCTATTTTCTGGGGAAAATATCATCAATCCGTATTCTGTTAAATTAGCCCAGAGAGTGATAATTTCTCTGCAAAAGCATGTTGTAGGTACTCATTTGATGTGCTTTGTTGAAACTCTTCTAATGAGTACCCACAACACCCATTTTTGTGGAGAAACAAGAACAATACCAATAAATGCCAATAAATACCAATAAATTTTGATCTAGATCAAAATTTATTGGTATTTATTGGTATTTATTGGATATTATAAAAAGCCAAGGGCCTGATTAAACTGCCAGTCTGGGCCCAGTTGTTCAAAGCTAACGATGTCGTTAGTTAACGATTCGCTAAAATTTACATCGAGTGATACGCAGATATGCTGAAATTTTTTGCTGAAAAAATGTGAGTAGCTTTTGCAGTGCAAAAGCTACTCACATTTTTTCAGCAAAAAATATCAGAAAATTGTATATTGAATCCACTAAGACAGTTAACGAAATGACCCTTAACGAGCTCGTTAAGCTAACGACGCTTTGAACAACGGGGCCCTGATCTGTGTCATTGCTATTTTAATACATATAACACATTTTATTGTCTGACATGGCTAAAACTGTCATTTTCATGTTGAAACTGCTTTACAATTTCTCCTTTACTTACCTTTAGATCTTCAACTTCTGTGTTTGCATCTGATAACTGTTTCTCTAGTTCAACTGAAAATAGAAATAATCATCAGATATTTAACAAAATACAAGTTGGACAAAGTGTAAGCTAGGTATGTTAATGGCATCCTTAAGTTATGTAGAATCCAGCATCATTTGGGCCCCACCATGCGAAAACGTGTCTTAGGGCATATGGGGACAGCGAGGGCCCAAATTAGCCTATGGGCAGTCTGATCAGGGCTTTTACTGTCCACTGACGATCAGATACTAAGAATGTATGAATAAAGGCCTGAATGATACTTTGCGTATGCACAAGATGATCTGAATCTTAGCATTTTGCGCTGTGCGAAGGAATTATTTCGCTTAACGCTGCCCATTTATTGACAAATTAAGGCTCTGTGCACATGTCAGAAACCTATATGCTGTTGTATACAAACAACAGAGACCAATGTCAGCGCAAACCAACAAGTATATCTGCATGGTCTGGTCAGGGTCCCTTCAAAACTGTAGCAGACAACATTCTAATTTTTTCTCCGAGAAAATAAAGCTTGACATGTCATATGAACTGTCTGCTTTGCTGATGATTTGCATGAAATGTCAAGCCTTATTTCCTAGGTATTTTCCATCTCATTTCCAGGTTAATCTCGGTCTATCATGGTCACAAGTAATAAGGTTGATACAAATCTGGTTCATGTGTTTCCAAATCTGCACCTCCGCCAATTACATCACAGACCGCTTGCCAAGATGTATTTGGGGATAATTTTAATGGTATTTCTTATTTCTCCACCAAAAGGTATGTTGGGGGTATTTATCTTAAGCCACTCACAGATGCACTTCTAACAAGTACCCACAACATGTGTGAAGAAATAATCAAAGAATTATCATCAAATATTCCTTGTTAACCCTAGACAGAAGCACTGAAAAATAATGTTGCTCTCGCACACCCTTACCATGAGGGGAAGTGATGTAGCAAGTTTGCTTGAATTCTGCCCAGTGGTTTAGGAGGAGATAGCGTTATGGACAGACGAACGGACGGATGGATGGAGTCGTTAACAATACCCCCATTGCTTTTTTTTAAATAAGCATGGGGATAATGAATCTTCTGAATGTATGCCTACTCACCTGTTTTAGTCATAGCTTCCTCTTCCACTTCAGCTAATCTTTCATTCACCTAAAATTACCAGAAGAACATATAAGATCAAGCTTAGCTGCAACAAATTTCATATGGCAGGTAAAGCCATAATGAATTTAATTGGGTGTACTATAAATGATGATGATTTGGTGTTTTATGTCTCTTTCAACATTATCTAAGTCATACTGAGACAGTGAATGGATGCTCTACCCAATGAAGCACCAGTCAAGAGCTGAAACCTGCCTCTAGCAGGATTCAAATGCAGGACCTCCTGATATGAAGTCAGGAGTGCTAACCACTCAGCCGCACAAATGCTTCTGTACCATAAATACAGTTAGCACAACAGACACACAAATATTTAATAATATAATGGCTGCAGATCTGAACTGAACAGGGGTATAAATCAGGCCCTAGTTGTTCAAAACTTAACAAAGTTGTTAGCTAACGTGATGAGAACATTTCTATCTTCAAATATCAATGTATTTGTAAATACCTTAGCTACAACAGTTAATGAGTTTGTCTTTACATGCTCGTTAAGCTAAAAATGCTTTGAACAAATGGGCCCTGAATGGGTTTGAATGTTGCAAAAATTGCACATCCAATCAGAGGACATGTATGTGATCTGGTACTGACATGCAGCTGGCCTTGAGAATCCTAAGTGGTGGAATAAGCAGTCTGAGTATATACAGTCGAGCCTTTTCAAATAAAGCCTGAGTCAGCCACCCAGACACTCCAACAGATAAGTAGAATGCACAAAATATAATTTACCCTGGTTTTCACTGTTCATGTATAACCCTCTTTCTACTGACACCTCAACTTTTTTTCCCTCTTTCTATTGACGAAAGTCAACATTTTTTTCTCTATTTCCACATTGAAATAACATTAATACAAACACAGAACACATGTACAAAAAGTTAAACCAACTTGTCATTGGTTGTTTTCAGCACCTACCTGTGACAGCTCATCCTCCAGTTCTGCGGCTTTTTCTAAGGCTTCTGTTTTTGTCTCGGAGTCTTCCAATAAAGCAGCCACGTCTATCATGTTATCTAAATAGGCATGTACTTGTACAGACAGTCGGTCACTCTCTGTGTGGCGTAATTTCTACAAGAAAGGAGTAATTTAACTGCAAGGTGGGGAAACTGATCTGCAAGGTGGGAAAATGTTCAACACAAACATGTGCCACCAGCAAAGACTTGCACATCTTTGCATTATGATCAATCCTTACTGAGCTCTCTGTGCACAAACAAGGATTCAAGGTTATCTGAGGTTGACAGTGGAGAGTGAACATGGAGATGAATGCTGATCCGATTCTTCCCCGCATGTACACATCTCGAGGCACATTTTAATGATTACATATAAATTTTTTTCTTTAAATTCTGTTTTTATGTTCATTCGATGTTTTCAGATGAGATCAATTAATATTATGACATAACTTTATCTTCACTGATTACAGGATGTGACAGTGCTCTAAAGGAAGTTTCCCTGTTCTAGGAAGCAATTTTTCCTCCAAAGAAATTGGTTTTATTCCCCCAGAAATTACTAATAATGGCTTCAATATGCTATAAACATGTTTCACTTACTTCTAAATAGTCATCTAGGCCTATAATGGAGAACTCGTGTTGTAAATGTACCCGGAAATTCATGTTTTCAACAGAATGAACCACAATGTTGACAAACTGCATACATGCAACCTACAGGAGAGAAAAAAAATCACAAAATATGGCATACAGTTTGCATATATGGCATACTGGACACACTAAGAACATCTAGAATACAGCTAATTTGGCAATTCAAAGATGGGAGAGTCCACTTCTGAAGCTCAAGGATGAAAGAATTATGTCTTTATTAACCAATGTGACATGTGATCTACCAACACGTAACATGAAAGTTGCTTTGAAAGCATAACAACCTGGGCCCAGTTGTTCAAAGCTAACGACGTCGTTAGTTAACGATTCGTTAAAATTTGCATCAAGTGATACGCATATATGCTGAAATTTTTTGCTGAAAAAATGTGAGTAGCTTTTGCAGTGCAAAAGCTACTCACATTTTTTCAGCAAAAAATTTCAGAAAATTGTATATTGAATCTGCTAAAATAGTTAACGAAATGACCCTTAACGAGCTCATTAAGCTAACGACACTTTTTATATTCATTATCATCCCACACACACATACACATTCACCGATCCAAACCTCTGCTCCCTCACCGAACACACACATAAACAGGAAGCAATTTTCACATTTAAACTATCCTAAATACGAAATAGTTCACAAAATTAATGCCAAGTTTATATCACTGCAATTCCACTTATCTATTAATACTGTCCAAACATTTCATCAAAAATGGCTCTGGAAGTCTCTTTATTTGCGGAAGACTGCTGCACCTATGGCACCTGTGGAATTTCTCGACCATTTGCCTATTAAGTAATGTATTTGTGAAGTCATGATTTCATCGTACTCTTTATGTTAACTTCCTTTTCTAACTGTAGTTAGATTATAATTAGAGTTAGTGGAAAACAGTAATATAATCCAAAAATGACAATACAATACTCATCACATTGAAATGCTGTTGTGCAGAAATAGGGAAAATATCAACACTTTTTGTCTGAAAAAGTGATTATGCAGAAATATGACAATGACCATTTTGGCTATTACAACTCTCATACAGCACAAGACACCTTCCTTGTATAAGATCACAGGCAATGAAATTGTGTTTACAAATGGAAGTTTATATTGATAAGCAAAACAGTACCATGAAATCTATATGGAATTCTTCGTAATTCTTGAAATAGTCCATCAATGTTTCAAATCGATGTCTCTCTGCACAAACCTGGAATAGAAATATAATGTAAGTAAGAGGAGTTAACCATTCTATATTTCATAATAATATTGGGAAAATTCCAGAAAATTTGAACAAGTAGAAAGTGTTGAAAACCTGCCACTAGTCTACCAATCCTATAATTTTTTGCCTAACAATAATTTGCAGTTATATTTTAATATTTGAACATTTTGGAAACCAGTGAAAAGATTAAAACCCTTGGTGCATAAGGCAGTTACAACAAAAGTTGTTTTTTTTATTAAATAATGATAAAAGTTTGCAAATTTACCTCTCCAAGGAAAAGTGCAAGCCAAAAAATGATTTTATAAAATATGTCGAAAGCAGAGTAATAGATTCTAAAAATTTGTTTGGGCCATTCATATGGGTGCTCAATACCCTTGTTCAAAGGACAGAATTAACTGTGCCAAAGAGTAGAAAATGTACTTTATGATCAAGCTAAGTCTCAGATCAGCCTGTACATCCACCAAGGATCCAAGGAATCTTCGTACAGACAGGAAAGACCCGGGGTGGATCCACGAGGATTTCTGAGGGGTTTCGATTTAATCACATTACTGTACTTTACGAATTCAGATGGACTGGCTGGGCAAACAGTGTAGACCCAGATCAGACGCTGCAGAATGCAGCATCTGATCAGTCTACACTATTTGTCATTCACCCAGCAATTTTACACACATTCACGGGTAGTAAAATGGACTTGTTGAAGAGAAGAATAAGGAAAAGTGTCCCAAATTTATCAAAAACTTCCCATGAAAATGAAATTTTGTGTCAAAGGGGGTTCGACTGAACACCCTCAAAAATCCGCCTCTGAAGACGATCAGACTGAGCAGATGCACATCATATGGTACATTTCTCAAGTACACATTAGTTCCAGATTAGCAGGGATATCCACATTTTCTTATGTCTCCATGAAAACATATGATGTGGGTACTCATTAGAAGCACCTCAACAAGGCGCTTCTAATGAGTACCCATAACATATGTTTTCCTGGAGAAATAAGAAAAATATCAGTAATTTTCAGTTGAAAAAAATGCCTTATCTGAAACTATGAATATTATAATATTGGCTGCATCTGCCAACTATGATGGCCATAAGACTACTCCTTTCCTTTTTTTACAACTGACATTGTATTTAAGGGCAACTGATATGCTTTCAAGGTAGACAATTCGGTTAAAATTGTTCCCTTCCGGAAAGCATTCTACTCTATAAGGAAAGAATTTGTTCCTCTTGGGATATACTTCCATGATATCCAGCTACTGTGGGCAACGTAACCTTTGGAGCAAATTGTTTTAGAGTAGTCCACTTTTCAGAATGGGATCATGTACAGGAATGCTAACAGTCACAAAAGTTGCCTCCCTTGTCAAAACTGGCAGAAAATCTACCAAGCATATCCAGTCCCCTTAAAAACAACACAAACTGGTAACGCATGAAACTTTTGATATGATTCAGAATTTTACAGCCCAGTCAACATGTTAAGGTTATGTCAAGCAGGACAAATGACCTATGGTCGTCGTAATTTTCCTGGACAGGCTTAGTCACCTAAGTGGTTAACCAGTACATTGAAGATTGATCATTAAATAATTTCTACATAGAAACTACCGTAATAAACCTAAGTATTGGGCCAGACAGGCCTTTGCAAACAGTGTAGACCCAGATCAGATGCTGTACAATGTGGTGTCTGATCAGGGTCTACACTATTTGCCATACATACAGCAATATTTTAACCACATGAACAAGTAGTAGAATGAACTATTTCAAATTTTAGCACAAGTATGATAAGTAGATAAGGTGTCCCCAGTACTTGCGGTAAATAAGGTTCTAACATTCAGTACATATTCAAATCGACATTCTGCTTACATGTGGATTAATTAGTATGTATACATGATGTCTGACACTGCATAATTATAAACAAAGCAATTAGTTAAGGCCAAGGAAAAATAGCTAAATTTTAGGTTCTTTGTTAAAGAACAGAACTGATGAGATTTTTTTTTTTCCTTTTTCCTTTAATTCTTCCATTGTAAAAGAGTGTCAACTGCTCCTTCAGAACAGCAAAGGCTTGTATATCCATGCAATCTGATCTGAGTAACTGTTTGCCCACTTACATTTAACAGAATTCACAATTCTTATCGAGAATGAATCCAGGACATACAACTCTGACATGGAAATATTTGTCTCTCTTCTCACTGGGGACTACTCTTAAAGGGAAGAATTTGCTCCCTCTTTTTTAACCTTTAACACTCTCTGGACGACAATCTGATGATATTTTTCTGATTTATCCCAGAAAACAAGATCTGATTTTTCACCCAAATTGTCTCCATTGATAGGAGTTTAAAATAATGAGAGTCAACTACATGTAGAAGTTTTTCAAGTAATATAGTGAATTGATGTTATCAAGAGCAGAAGCAAATTTTATACAGTGCACTATTTTTAATACATACTCTGACGACTTGTTAAGGAGGCATATTTGACGATAATTCTCAAATAATTTTTCTTATTTCTCCATAAAAACATATGCTGTGGGTATTCATTAGAAGAGCCTTGGAGGGGCACTTCAAAAGAAACTAAGGCACTTCTTAAGAGTACCCACAGCATATATTTTTACGGCGAACTAGAGAAAATTATCCCAAAATTACCATCAAATACTCCTGTTTAACCCAGGTCCTGCTGAGCCAGATATACCCTGCCTTTATAAACAGTGCAGATCCAGATCAGTTGGCTTCTTCAGAAGCCAACTGAACTGGATCTGCACTGTTTGTCATTAAGTATGTAAATTTGTATCAACAACCAGGATCAAGCAATCTGATTGGCTGAAAATTAGAAGTGGGCATGGTATCTTAATTTATGCAGCATGACAAGGTTTAACAAGTCATTTATATAATACTATGTGAGAAAAGCATCTTGGTTTCTTGGTAAGCATGGATTACCCTTTAGTGTCTGGTTAAAAGAGAAATAAAAACAGTAATAAGACTCTTACATCAGATGAACAGGAATTATTAAACTGTAAAAGAGATATCAAAATTCAACCTAAAATAGCTATATACTATGTGTTGGTGATTAATGACACATCAACCCTTGTGGGTCATTTTGTGTTGGCTCCAGAGAAAGGAAGAAGAGAGATAGAAGAGACAGAAGAAGAGATGAAAAAGAGGGACAGGGGAGAAAGAGGAAAATGAATGAAAGTGAAGAAACAGAAGAAATAAAAACATTCCCTTCTTCCTTTACCTGCTGCAAAGATGGCAGGCCTTGCCCACCTGTAATATTGACTGATTGTGTTGGGGTTTAATGACACGTCAACCCTTGTGGGTCATTTTGTGTCGTCTCCCAGAGAAAGGGAGAAAAGAGATAGAAGAGATAGCAGAGGAGCAGAGAAAGAGAGAAAAGAGATAGCAGAGGAGATGAAAGAGATGGATAGGGAAGAAAGAGGAACAGGAATGAAAGGGAAGAAACAGAAGAAATAAAAACATTCCCCTTCTACCTTAATGCTACATGATCAGCAGGCCTTGCCCAACTGTAAGACAGTATCAGTTGTACGTCCCGGTGATGTAAGATACATGACACCTTCGCACCACCCAACCATTCCTGCCCAACTATAAGCCAATCTCAGTTGGACGTCCCAGTTATATAAGGTACACAACATCTTTGCCTCACCCAAACACCCCCGTAAGATACATGACACCTTCGCACCACCCAACCATTCCTGCCCAACTATAAGTCAATCTCAGTTGGACGTCCCAGTTATATAAGGTACACAACATCTTTGCCTCATCCAAACACCCCCGTAAGATACATGACACCTTCGCACCACCCAACCATCCCTGCCCTACTATAAGCCAATCTCAGTTGGACGTTCCGGTTATGTAAGGTACACAACATCTTTGCCTCACCCAAACACCCCCGTAAGATACATGACACCTTCGCACCACCCAACCATCCCTGCCCTACTATAAGCCAATCTCAGTTGGACGTTCCGGTTATGTAAGGTACACAACATCTTTGCCTCACCCAAACACCCCCACACATACCGGGTATATGGGGATAATTAAAGTTTATTAATGGTGCTATAATTAAACGTGCTATTAAAACAGCTATAGTTTGACAGATACTATTTAAAATGTTCGGGTTGACAGAAGTGTTAATGGTGATGATTTGACGTCTCTTTCAATATTATTTAAATCAACTTGCATATTGAGAGGATGGAAGGATGATAATGAAAGGCTCTGTGCATTGAAACGCTATACAGTTGTAGCTGAATACCGTCTCTTCCGACTGAGAACCCAGAACCTTGTGATACAAAGTCGGGAATGATAACAGCTTTGCCACCAGTACTTAAAATGCTTAAACTGATGAAAGCATATGGATGTAGGAATGGCAAACAAATGGACATTGATCAAACTTGGCAGTAATATTTGATGATAATCCAAACTAAATAAGATCTGTCGCCTGATAACGTAGCATGCCTGAAATCGTGTTTTTCCATTCTGAAGCATTTTTTTAATCCTATGCCAAAAATAAACCAAATCCATCGAAAGCATTACATAAAAAAAAAAAAAAAAAAAAAACTCTAAAAATTCTAAGTCTAAAACCGTGTCCTAAAGATACTATATTCAACATCATATATAAACCAAATCCATCATAGTGTTTGTAAATAATGTGGTCCTTAACCCTTGTCCTGCTGAACCCGGATACACCCTGCCTTTGCAAACTGTGTAGATCCAGATCAGTTGGCTTCTGAAGAAGCCAACTGATCTGGATCTGCACTGTTTGCCTTTCAGAATTTAAATCTATCAACAACCTAGATCAAATTAACTGACTGGCTGAAATTTAGATGTGGGCATGGCATCTAAATTTATTCAGCATGACAAGGGTTAATCTTTAATGTTAAACTTTAACATAAATATTAAAGTCCTGAGGTCATGCAGGTACGGTATTGTGTAAAATGTTCAACCAATCTATATCTTCATACACAAATGGTTTTGGAAAAAATGTAGTCCTCAAAACTTTAACATAAAAAAATCTAATTAAGTCTGTGAACTTGAAGTAGGGGGGGGGGGGGGGGGGGGGGGGGGGGAGGGGGAGTATTGCATAAATGTTTGGATCGATATCTATTATCATACCAAACATGAACACACTCCATCAAAGGGTTTGGAAATAATGAGGTCTTAAAAACTTTAACGCAAAACTTTAACATTTGTGGATGCTGTCACCAACAGCACTGCCGACACCGAGGGTACAACAATAGCTCTTCCTAAACATTGTTCAGGTGAGCTTAACACAAATAATTTATAATTTAACCCAACGTAATTTTATGACGTCTAATCTGAGTTTATCAGGAAGAGTCTATCTAAATTTCTAGGTTTTGTAAGAAACTGATATAAGCATACGACATAATATTTTCCATACAGTTTCTTGGGAAAGAGACTGTCCTTTTGGCTTTCTGCTTGTAGTGTTTTGATTGTGGTGTAGTTGCTTTAAGTATGTCCTTCTTTCCCTTTGGTGTCTGGGCAGAAGATGTTAGGTAATTGTATGGATTCCTGGTCATTGCCTTCCTATTTGCAACAAAATAAGAAGTTGCCATTTCTTTCAAATTGTCAAGGTTTTCAACGGAATGCCGAACCCTAATAAGGACAATATGACTGAAAAGATATATATACCTCTTGATAAGGTGTAGCAAGATAAATAATTTTCTGGGCCCAGTTTTTCAAAACTTAACGAAGTTGTTAGCTAACAGGACATTAAAATTTTTATCGTGAAATATGGCAAATACATTGCAAAAGCTACTCACATTTTTGCAGCAAAAATATTAATGTATTTGAAAATACCATTGCAAAAGCTACTCACATTTTTGCAGCAAAAATATCAATGTATTTGAAAATACCCTAGCTAAAACAATTAATGAGTTTGTCATTAACAAGCTCATTAAGCTAACGATGCTTTCAACAAATGAGCCCTGATTTCTTCACAAAAACATCCCGAGTACTCACCTGAATAAGCAAGGCAGTTCTAGTGAGTACCCACAACATGCATTTTCATTGAAAAATAAGAAAAATGTCAACTTTTTTCTTAGAAAAAAAAAGCAACTTATCTAGAGCTATGGATAAATCGTATATTGCTTACAACATCTGAGTAATACTTAGATTAATACTATCTCTAATGACTACTTACCTCTTTGAAATTGTCGAACGCTGATAAAATAATCTCATGACCACCACTCACTAGACATACAGCCGCCAGCAGCTCTAATACTAGTGCTTTTGTCCTGAAATTATAACAATTCATGTAGAAATAGGAAACATATATACATATACAGGTATAAACTTCGTTTTTATTGAAACAAGAAAAATGACATTATCGACATGTTTTTTTTCCACTAAACAATAAAGGTAACATATCAGTTTGAAAAAAGGGTAACCAACATGAAAAGAAAAAAATGTCCAAAAAGTACAATCTATAGCAATGATCATAGTTCCAAATAAGGCATTTGTTTCAACCAAAAGATATTAATAATTTTCTTATTTCTTCACGAAAACATATGTTGTGGTACTCGCCCAGGCGCTTCTAATGAGTACCCACAACATGTTTTTGAGCAGAAATAAGAAAGCTATCCACAACATATGTTTTTGTGCAATAATATGAAGCTGTTTTTCTCATACCCCCTTTTATCTGGAGCTATGGCAATGATGCTCTTTAATTGCTTGAAAGTGAGTTGGTCCTCATACTAAATGACAGCTCCCTCCTCAATCTGTTTCAAAAGTTAGCATTGGACTATCAATATCTGTGGTCAGGTCCATCGTGGTCCTGTTTGTGCTTTTTTTGTGTTCTAGAACAGACCACTAATGAGCCCTTTGCTTTGTTTCATCACGTTGTATGTAATTAAGTATGTGTTTCACTGTGAAGATTCACTGATAGATAGATTGATTGTGCTCCGGTTTAATGACACGTCAACCCTTGTGGATCATTTTGTGTCGCCTCCCAGAGAAAGGGAGAAAAGACGCAGAAGAGATAGTACAGAAGATGAAAGAGAGGGACAGGGAAGAAGGAGAACAAGAATGGAAGTGAAGAAACAGAAGAAATAAAAACATCCCCCCTCTACCCTTACTTGCTACAAGGATAGCAGGCCTTGCCCAACTGTAAGCCAATATCAGTTGGACGCCCCAGTGACCTAAGATACACGACAACTTCACCACATCCGACCACCCCCGTTCACTGATAGGTAGAGGACCCCTATGCAGACTGAATATGTTTGCAATCAGGAGCTGCATCTGAGCATCAGAATTAACCCATTGTAGACTGAATGAACTCCCCAACACTATATATCGGAAGATTCTAATTATGAATTTAGGTATGTCAGGCTATGTGATAGATATTCTTAGAGAAAAACGGCTGAACTGTTTGCAAACAGCATCTGATCTGGGTCTTGTTTGTTTGTGTTGAGGTTTTACGGCCCAGTCAACCCAATGGGGTCATGTCGAGCACGGTCAGTTTACCTAACCACACATTTACTGGGCAGGCTTTGTCCTCTAAGCGGTTAACCAGTATTGTGCACATTCTTTCGCCAGAAACTGACAACTGCCCTTCTTGAATCAGCGGAAGGGAGAGAATGACCGTAGAAAATATTTCATGATCAATCTCCACGAAAGAATGTTGCCAACTTCGGCGGGGGTCGAACCCGCGACCTCCTGGTCTCCAGTCGGACGCGCATCCAACTGAGCCACCGAGGCCGGCTATTGATCTGGGTCTGCATTGTCTGCCAAATGCTCTTTTAGGGGTCTCCAGACTACAATGACAATGGGTTAAGGTTGAGGTTTTGCGTGAGTAAACTGGTTTTAAGCCCCCAAGAAGTATTTTGACTGATAGTTCCAAGGTGGTTCCTCTACTGCAGTTCTTATTTGTTTGTGGGTTGATGCTTCAATATGTGGCGTTTGCTCTGTTTTCACTTTTTTGAAGAATATGATCATAAATGTATTTTATCAACCTTTCAGGCAAATAAAGACACAATAGTTTTATTCAAATAATGCATATTTTGTGCAACGTCTGTTCCTGAATTTGCTTTCAGATTACTCCCTTATTTATCACAGATTTGTAACCATACAAGTTGCACAGAATTCTAACTATTTAAATTACACTAAATCCACCAACATACGTAGCATCCTCTTTATAATAGTGTCATTATACCACCATTTTCTACATACCATGACAGATTCATAAAGAAAAAATGTCATGGGTTTCGAACCCGCAACCCACGTGGGGAGCGAGCGTTTTCCAACAGGGCTACAGGGGGTGTTTCAGCACTACAGGGGGTGTTTCAGCACCACCTGAAAAATAATTCTACATTTCTAGGTAGCTACATTTTTTTGCTAACGCTAAAAATAAACAAAAATCGATAATGTGCGTATGGAAGGACAAAAGAGTCTTTATCATTTGAAAAGAATTACAAGTATTCTGTTTTTATTTTTATCATTTTCCTGTTTAGGTTTGTTCTAACCTCGCAGTTTTACCATCACCTTAAAACTACTTTTCAAAGCATAATTTACAATAAATAAAATGATCTGTCCTTTCACGGTAATAGCAGACAAGGTTTTGCAGATTGTTTTCATTTGTATGGCATATCTGTGATTTCATACAGCAGCTAACAACGCTAGTTTAGAACGATGATCTTATACGACTACGTCAAAAACATGTACTGAAGCAAAAATGTATAGATTATATAGAAAATGACCATTTATGGTCATTTTTCTATATAATCTATATTTGCATACAACATGGTTTTTTAGTTAACATTTTTTTTTTTTTTTACTTAGCCCAATAACAGTGTTATAAAGAGGTTGTGGTGTGCTGTGGGTACTCATCAGAAGAACCTCATTGAGGCATTTTTGTCAGAAAACAGTGTTGAACAGGGTTGTGTACGTTTCATTGCAAAACAAGAAAAAATATTTATCTGGGCACCTCCTCTTATCTACAGTTAAGTTTATCTAGTATCCCAGCTAGCATTCTACGTAAATCTACATCGGGCCGTCATCGGCCCGTCAGCTACCCTGACGGGCCGATGACGGCCCGATATAGATTTACGTAAAATGCTGACTGGGTAGTATCCCAGCTAGCATTCTACGTAAATCTACATCGGGCAGTCATCGGCCCGTCAGCTACCCTGACGGGCCGATGACGGCCCGATATAGATTTACGTAGAATGCATTCTACGTAAATCTACATCGGGCCGTCATCGGCCCATCAGCTACCCTGACGGGCCGATGACGGCCCGATATAGATTTACGTAGAATGCTGACTGGGATTATACTGGAACATTACCTCAGACTTCTGTGGTTCAAACTCAAGGCTATACAGTTAATGGCGTGAGTATGTGCTATCACCAGGTTAAAACCATACTGAAAATAGAACATGAATTCGAGGGTTGAGCGCAAGACTGGCGTAAGTCAGCTGATTGTTTTTCCCCAAACCTAATCTCCTCACCATGAAGGCGTTATGAAGATTACAACATTTCTTTCTGTAAACAATGAAAATTTAGGTGCCATTGCTCGTATGAGCAATGGCACCTAAATTTGCATTGTTTACAAAGGGGTCCAAGTTGCCCCTAAACAAGGGTTTCAAAAATATGTTTGAGTTACTATAGTCTTGCGCTCAACCCTCGAGTTCAAGCAGTTGAATGACAGTACCCCTAAGGATCTAAATCTTGTGCTCAACAGTGAACAAAAAGTATTTGTCACTCAAAAAGTATTTGTCATTAGCATCAAGCAAAAAGGTATCTTCATGCATACAGGAAATGCCTCCACACACTCTCATCTAGCATATGGCATTTTTTTCAAACAAAAAGTGCTGATATTTCTCTTATTTCTTCATAAAAAATATGTTTGTTTGTGTTGAGGTTTTACGGCCCAGTCAACCCCATGGGGTCATGTCGAGCGTGGTCAGTTTACCTAACCACATGTTTACTGGGCAGGCTTAGTCCTGTAAGCGGTTAACCAGTATTGTGCACATTCTTTCGCCAGAAACTGACAACTGCCCTTCTTGTATCAGCGGAAGGGAGAGAATGACCGTAGAAAATATTTCATGATCAATCTCCACAAAAGAATGTTGCCAACCTCGGCGGGGATTGAACCCGCGACCTCCTGGTCTTCAGTTGGACGGCGTATCCAAGCCACTGAGGCCGGCTTTATTTCTTCATAAAAAATATGTTGTGGGTACGGTAAATGTTCTAAAAAATTTTAAAGTGGCTGACAAATGGAGTATGCAAACAGTGCAGACCCTGATCAGACTGCTCCTTCAGGAGCGGTCTGACCAGGGTCTGCACTGTTTGCCATTCCACTACATATTTTAAGAAACAACTGCTTTTAAAACAGAAATTAGGCCAAAAAAGTATGGAATAAAGTGTTCGAAATTTTAAGACATTTACGGCATTTATTTAAAGCTTCTCCCTGAGGTAGTTCCAGTGAGTATCATAACATATGATTTAATGAAGAAATAAGAAAAACAGAAAAATATTTATCCAGATACTCATCTTGAGCTATGATTCTACAGCATCAAATAATTTTGTGAGCAGCCAGTGATGGAATTGTCAGACTGATAAGAAAAGACAAACTGCCTTAACTATTCCAGTCGCTAAGGAAATGTTTAATGTCATTTCATTACATTATAAACTAGCTGCAAAATACCAGTCATTGTATGATCTACCAGAAAATGACACTTTTCATCATACTGCACTTTGGATATAACATGATGATGGTTTGTTTTACATCACTTTTTACATTATGTTAGTCATATCAAGATAACAGGATGGGTGATAATTCAGTGTGAAGATTTTATGGCCCAGTCAACCCAGTAAGGTCATATTGAGCTGGTCAGTTTACCTAACCCCTCTTTTTGCTGGGCAGGCTTAGTCCACTAAGTGGTTAACCAGTACTTGTACACATTCTTTTGCCAGAAACTGACAACTGTCCTTCTTGAATCAGTGGAAGAATGTCCGTAGAAGATTAATCTCCACAAAAGAATGTTGCCGAACCTAGCGGGGATCAAAGCGTGACCTCCTGATCACCACGTGGACATGCATCCCACTGAGCCATTGAGGCCGGAAGATGAGTGATAATAAAAGGCTCTATGCACTGAAGCACAGACCAGTCATGAGCTAGATTTGTATGAAATATCAAATCCTATTTTCTAAGAAAATTAAGAAAAATATTTCATACCATTGTCTCCTGAAATTTTTACCCAGCATGCAGAGCATTAAGCATAAATTAAAATCCCACTCACCTGATGGTTCATAATTGCTCGTAGACACATAATACACACATGAACGTCATCTCGGGCTTCTCCCATGTTGAGTTTCTGAATGTATCTGTTTATGTTACGAGGAGACCCTATGGTGTTGGAACGTTTCAGACCTCTCGAAGACATCCGGGAAAGTCCCGTATCTAGACTAGAACTCTTCTCCCGATTTAATAACTGCTCTCGTCTGACAAAACAATATAGACCAAATTAACACTCAGACCAGATCAAATTAAATTTTGTATTAATGATGGTCAACAGTAGCGGTTTTAACAGGAAGCATTTGACTTGGATGAAAAGATTTTGTCAACCGAAATTTCTACACATCATAAAAAAATAATAATGAAATAAATTTGAAAAAAAAAAAAAAAAAAAAAAAAAAAAAAAAAAAAACTGAGAGTTAAAAAGAGTATCGTTTCTGTACTGCCTGTTGTGATACTTTCTATTCACAAATAACCCTAAATAGATAAAAAGACACTTCTGTAACAATTCAAAAAAAGTGTCCATGGAAGTCCATGCAACTCGGAAGGCACTTGCATTGAGTACTCACTAGCATTTTTTTTTTTTTTTTCAGTGAAGATATAAGTATGCTTAAACCTTTTTATTGTAAAAAAAAAAAAATAGAAAGATCTTCGTGAAGTTTATGTTACACCTGCATACTAAGATAAAAATAAGCACCAGAAGAGTGAGAGTTGTCATCCTTGTTTAACTCAGTGAGATAAAACAATCAGTGAAGTGAAATTAACTACAGTCGAACTTCAATGGCTCAAACACCTTTGGGACCACGGCAATTTGTTCGAGCCATGGGTAGTTCGAGCCAATGAAGGTTAATCATGGTGTCATGTCAGGAAGCAAATATCGCTAATTCTGGGAGATCTATCGATCTTCTATACAATTATTGTATGTTGAGTGTACTCAGAGGCGATTCTAATGAGTACACACAACATACAATGCCATGATAAAATAAGAAAAAATCATTAGATATTTTGTTTTCTTGAGCTATTGGAAGAATTTTGTAGGGACTGAAAAAAAAGTTCGAATCATCCACGGTAAACGAGCCATCCGTGTTCGAGCCATTGAGGTTATACTGTATAAAGTTTTACAATTTGTGGACTTCATTTGGGGTAGTCGCTAGGGTGGACACTAGGGTGAACGCTAGGGTGGATGTACTTACACAGACAAACAAACAGACAAATGGACAGAAACTTGCATGCCTAAGTTGCCCATGCTAAAGCAGGTGTGACAAAAAGAGCCTTATATAAAGCTATAGATGTACATACTTTGATCTTGTTAATAACATTGTACGAGTTATTGTCTGTTGATACACCAAACCTTGCCGGTTATTTTGTTCCCTTTCCAAGAGAAAGGAGAAAAAGAATATAAGAGCTAGTAGGGAAGAGGAGAGAAACAGAGGAGGATGAAGTCTAGAGTGAATGACAGTGCAGAAACAGGAGAAAAACTACATGCACCCTTCCCCACCTGCTGCGAGTACACCAGGCCCTCACTACCATCCTACTTTAACTCTTTGCATGCCAGGTAATTTTACATGCTTTTTTGTCGTCTGTGGATTTTTTTTTTTTTAAATCAATTTTTTCAAAAACGTCTTTCAGGAATACCATCAAAAAGTCAAACAGTTTGGATCCAGATCAGGCCTGACATTTTGTCAATGGGTCCAAACTGTTTGCAAAGATTATCAGCAGACGACAAAAGTCGCCACTAGTGGGGAAAGAGTTAAAACAGCACGGATATTCCAATGCCTACCTCATGACAACCTGACTGAAAGATAGGTAGTCTACAAGAACATCTAGACCTTGATTTTCTTCACTCAAAAATTCTCGAACCCACCTGTAACATATACAAAATTATCATCACAGCTCCAGATAAGGCACTTTTTTTCAATGGAAAAGTACTGATATTTTTCTAATTTCTGTATGAAAACATATGTTGTCGTACTCATTAGAAGCACCTCAGCGAGGCGCTTCTAATGAGTACCCACAGCGTATGTTTTTGTGGAGAAATAAGAAAGATATTTCTAGGATAGCTCTTCCTATCTGGAGCTATGTATCAGTTATAAAAGCTCTATATCTTCTGTAAACTCTTTGATTGCTCAATAAATGAGCTGCTCGTGAGAAAACGTACCATCTGAAACGTATGTCAAACAGACTCAAATCAGCCTGTGCATCCACACAGTCTGATCAGAGTTCATGGTCCGCATGAAGAAACTTTTTATTATTAAATGTGCCCAGTGAAGATTCCAATCAGACTGCGTGAATGTGCAGGCTGATCTGACTTCACTGAGCACGTCCAAAGGTACATTTTCTGATGTTACTGCTCAAATGACATGTTAACTCATAATGCTCAATCTCAGGACAGCAGATGACAAATTGGTAATTTTCTTTTTTTTTTTTCTTTTTTTTTTTTTTTTTTTTTCAGAAAATAGGGTCAGATATTTCATTCAAATTGTCTTCTGAGAAGACAATCTGCCTATAATGTCAAATCTTATTTTCAGGCAAAAAATAGGAAAAATATTTTAAAATGCCATCTGCTAATTTTTTTACTCAGCATGTTAAGCAATCAAATATTTTTTCTCAAAAAACGAGACCTCAAATTTTGTGTGATTCATCTCCAAAGGAAATAATTTACATGTAAATGTGACATGAAAAAATATTTCAAAGTGTCATCTGTTGTTATTTTAATTCAACATATAAAGCTTTAATGTTATCCTTGCACAAATTCATGTTTTCAACATAAAACATATGCATTCAATATACCAAGTTTACCCAAAACATTGGGACACTTAAACCCTGGTCCTGCTGAACCCCGATATGCCTTGCCTTTGCAAACAGTGTAGACGCCAACTCAAGATCTGCACTGTTTGTCATTTAGTATGTGAATTTGTATCAACAACCTGGATGGATCAAGTAAACTGATTGAGTGAAAATTAGAAGTGGGTGTGGTATCAACCCATTTAAGCCTAGCGTCCCATAAAAGGGACACTGTCCCATAAAAGGGACATTGGCAAACAGTGTATACCCAGATCAGACACCATAGAATGTGGCGTCTGATCTGGGTCTACACTGTTTGCATTAAGTTCAGAAATTTCTACAAAACATGATAATGTTAAAAACTAACCAGCCTCCCCTTATATAGGAAATGGACCTCTCCAAAGAGTTCAGGTAGAAGAGTCCACTTGGCATAAATGGGTTAATTTATTCAGCATGACAAGTGTTAACTCCTTGCCTTTTGAAAAAATCTTTTTATTACATTTTCAGCAATGATTTACTGAGATTTGTCAGTGAATTACATTTGTATAATCTATAATTCACTAAGTAAATTAATTCATTTCAAATGTTTTGACTTCATAATTGCCAGGCGACATTGCTGACATTGTTGGTAACAAAACAGTTGATGTTTCGCGGAAAATTTCATAAAAGCATGGAAATCAGACTGCGTTTTTCACGTCCGGTTGGCATTTTTGAGGAAAGACCTGCAACACAAATATAAAAGGATGATTTTCCTGATAATCCAGTTCAACTTCCATGACATTGTTGTGTCTGTATTTCAAGCACAGGATGCTTTTTGCATTAAAGTGAAAACAAGATGGCAACTGATTTTCAAATTAAACCATGCCTCCTGAAATTCATGCACTAAGACTGGAACTATTTTGGTAGGCGATCATAATGACTGAATGTGAAGATTCAAAGGTAAAACATGAATGAAAATGTAATAAACAGTTTATTTGGTTGTTTTGATCGATTCTGGAGATATAATTCACTCATGTTCTAAGGTTTGCTTGTAAAAAATCTCATTCACTTCGCTTACTCATTTTTTATGCGCAAGCCTTAGAACTCTAGTGAATTATTTCTCCATAGTTGATCAAAACAACCAAATAAACACTATTTTACAACCTGCTGATGTGCCTGAAAACTGCTTAATGTAAGTGGCAGACATTCTGTCATGTCCTATTGGGTCTATACTGTTTGCTAAGGCCTGTCTGTTCCAATACATAAGGTTATTACAGTAGCTGGAGCCAGTCTATTCCTACAGAGAAATTTGTTAACCAGCCTGTCAACAATATTTCAATCATGATTAGCAGTCTCCCAGACAGAGGAAGTAAGAAAAGAAGTGGAATTGATGACTGATGACAGCAACAAACCCTGACTTTGCTTCAAATAAAGCAAGAAACATCCTGCCAGAAATAATAGTATTTATTTATTTATTTATTTTTATTTGGGTTTTATGGCCCTTTCAAAAATATTTCACTAATAACGAGCCAATCATTCATCAAAGGTGGCCGAAAACCAGAGGACCCTGGGAAAAACCACCTGACCATCCATAAGCAGAACTTGGCTTTCCCATATATGACCCGAGTGATGCTTGAATCACAGCGGTGAGAAACCTAATGGATTAAGTCAGCTCTCTTATCCACTAGGCTAAGGGGGCCTGCCCAATGATAGTATGGCCTACCCTCTGAAAGTGTCAACAGAATGGCACACACCACCCTACCACCCACTAAACAGCGAAACTACAGGACTCTGTCATGGTAATTTGTGCACAGAAACATCTGAAGACAGTCAAGTTTATTTTTCTGGTCCCTTGTGATCACCGAGCACATTCTGGGAATTCTGAGAAGGCCTAACTGGCCAAAACAAGCCTGTCTAGAAAAAATTGACACTTTAATTAGCTGTTTTCAGTTTTATAAGGGTGTTCATTGCTCTCAAGTGTCATTCCTTTCAGATTCTATTAATCTATGTGATTCGTGCATAGAGAAATCTCAAGATCTCAAAGAGCTGGTTGTAAACTTACTTTCATGTGATTTGTGCATCGCAATATAGACAAATCTAAAAATCTCAAAGAACTGATTTTAGACTTACTTTTATGTGATTTGTGCATATAGAAATCTCAAGATCTCTACGAACAACTGATTTATTGACTTACTCTAGGTGATTTGTTCATAGAGAAATCACAAGATTTCAAAGAACAACTGATTATTGACTTACTCTACGCAATTTGTGCATAGAGAAATCTCAAGAGCTCAAAGAACAACTGCATATAGACTTACTCTATGTGATTTGTGCGTAGAGAAATCTCAAGATCTCGAAGAACTTGAGTCGAGCTGGAATCTCCCAACATTTTCCGCTTCTGAAAGAAAAACAACACATCATTTTTGATGACATCTTTGTTAACTCCAAGAAACAAACTCTGTGGGCTTTCGGGTTTTATGTAGAAAGCAAGTATCTTCAGTCTGAAATATTGAACTTTTTGAGAAAATTTTTCACATAACATTATCAGCTAATGTTTTATGGACACTGCCATAAATTTAGAAGCTCAAACAGTTTGTCTATGGATAAAGACTGGACAGCTCTAGATAAGAGCAGTATTCGAATAGCTGCTTTTCTTATTTCTCCACAAAAAACATACATTCAATGTGGATCTTATTTAAAGTACCGTGGCAAGGTGCTTTTAATGAGTACCATAAATGTTCTAAAATTTCCAACATTTTATTCCATATTTTTGGCCTAAATTTGGCTTTTTTTGCAGTTGCTTCTTAGAACAGTGGAATGGCAAACAGTGTAGACCCTGATCAGACTGATCTGGGTCTGCACTGTTTGCATATACCATTTTATGAGACACTTTGGTGTATGAAATTTTAGAACATTTACCATAACCATTTTTTTTTTTTTTTAATTTTTTTTTTCTGTGGAGAAAACACTTTTGGCAGAAAAAAGGTCATGGTCTATATTGGTGATATTGGGATATGCCTTCAGAAATGTTTGGGGAGAATATTGCACAGAATACTAAGAAAAATATGTCAAATGCAGCTTATCCAGAACTGTATGGTAGAATTGTATGGTATGGCAGAGCATCAAAGAAAGTACGAAAGAAATACCAGGAGAAACGCTGCTTAACAAGTTTGTTAATGTTCTACATTGTTCTCTAGTCAGAGTTGTTAAAATGTCATGCAGTTACATACCAGTTGTTATCACTTGATAGATACGAACTAGAATTACCTCAAGTAATTAATGCAGATTTGAAGTGCAGGGATTGGCAGACATTCTGAAACAGGTGTGCCGTTATATAGGCTGAAAGTGGGTACATTTGAGATACTAAGATGAACTAGACCACTTCATAATGCAGATTCTTGTCAGACTGTAGTAGGACTGTGCAAATGCAGATGCTGATCTGGGTCTTTTCTGTCTACATGTCTTAAAGACATCTTTCACCCAACAAAGCTTGTAATGAAAATAACCTTCAGGGTAACCTGTCTCAAAAAAGCTGCCAGAGACACTGAGACATGCTTGGAAACACTGCATGATACCAGATTAAAAAATGGCAGAGGTAATGGAAAATATAATCGAACTTAAAGAAATAAATTACAATATCAATAATAAGCAAATTAAGCAAGACTGAATGCAAACATGCAAACAGTTAATAAATCAAAACATGGGTTCATAAAAATATTTAGCTAGCTGCTCATTTATTAAGAACAATTAATGCTGTTATTTTTCATTAGTTGCTTTCAAATTTCCATTCAGCATGATGACCTGTATTCATAGCTGTACAAGACATTAATCTTTTTGCAACTGCTATATGGTATTCACCCTAAGTATTGGGATACCCAATCTACTTTCCATACTTGTCCTAAAATTTGAAATAGTCCATTTTACTACCCATTGATGTGTCTAAAATAGTGCTGGATGAGTGGCAAACAGTGTAGACCCTGATCAGATGCCGCATTCTGCGACTTCTGATTTGGGTCTACACTGTTTGCAAAAGCCTATCTGTCCCAATACTTAGGGTTATTATGTTATTGTTTTCTTAATATTTCTCCACAAAATCATTTCAAATAAGTACCCACAACATAATTATGTTTTCATGGAGAAGGAAATAAAATATCTGGATACACAGTCTTATCTGGAGCTATGTTTAACAGGATTTTTTTTTTCAAGTAGACTTCTGACAATTGTCATTTAGGTCCTGCTAAAGCTCATCTTGGGAGAAGGACCTGAAGATCAGGACTGTAGATTTAAGACAATCTGATCAGCCATCACTGTCAGCCCAAATCTATAAATATGCACATGAAACTGATCACTTTATAAACAGTCAACTCTCGTTATCTTGACTTTGCAGTGATCGCTTATCTCGAATAAACGCCTATCTCGAAGTGAAAATCTGGTCCCTGTTTAAACATGAAAATCTAACAACAGGCAACAAAATATTGTGGAAAAGAGGAGAAATTGGAGCAATTTCTCCTCTTTTCCACAATATTTTCAATATATCTCTAACTTCAGGAGTCAAATTACATATTCATTTCTGAAATATGCTTGTTCGAGTTATTTTTTTCTCAATTCTATAAATTTGATATGATAAAGTATGGATATCTCAAAGTATTTCAGAGTCCATTGGACTTCGCGACAATGAGAGTTGGGCTTCGAGATAATGAGAGTCAACTGTATTACCGTATTTACCCTAAGTATTCTTACCTTAAATCCTTGCCATAGTGGTCCTAAAACTACAACAAATTCATTTTTGCTACCTGTTGATGTGTCAGAATACTGCTGAATGAGTTGCAAACAGCGCAGACAATGAGCAGATACCAACTATGTTCTGAGCTGCATCTACACTGTTTGCTCAGCCTGTCTATCCAAATACTTAAACAGGGTAATGAAAAAATGCAACAAACAATACCATTGTTGAAACTGTTGCTGTAAGTGAAAATTCTTATTTGGATATGACTAAAAGAATTATTTGGATTAATACAATTGCAAATAAATGAACAGCTCCACTGTAAACAAACAACATGCAAGCAGGAATTTCGCTGACGTTTCAGAAAATATGCAATTCTGCAACAAGCCACATTTCTATTCAAAAAGGGAGTTTGTTAAACACACACACAAACAGTGAAGCTCAGATCAATATATACAAACAATTACCGTATTTTTCCTAAGTATTTGGACAGACAGGCCAGAGTAAATAGTGTAGACCCTGATCAACCAGTTTTACGATGCATCAACAGGTGACAAAATAGACTTGTTCAAATTTTTGGACAGATATGTTTATTAAATCTGGTCGTGCTGAACCTGGATATGGCTTGCCTTTGCAAACAGTGTAGCTCCAGATCAGTTCGCTGCTGAAGAAGCCAAATGATCTGGATCTGCACAGTTTGTGATTAAGTACGTGAATTCGTATAAACAACGTGGATCAAGTAATCTAATTGGCTGAAAATTAGAAGTGGGCATGGCATCTTAATTTATTCAGCATGACTAGGGTTAAGAAGTTAAGACATCCCAATATTTAGTGTTTAGTATTTACCCTAAGTATTCAGACAGACATGCCTCAGCAAACAGTGCAGACCCAGATCAGATGCTGTATTCTATAACTAATCAGTGACTACAGTTTGTCACTCAATCGGCAGTCATTAGACACATCAACAGGGACTAAAATGGACTTGTTTAAATTTTAGAACAAGTATGAAAAAAATTATGGTACAGGGGTCAAGCTGGCTCAGAAATTTAGGGAGAAGTGACTTCTCCTTCCAGACAAAACAGGGAGAAGTTTTATAGGATGAGGGAGAAGTCAAGAGTCGGTTAACCTATCACCTTACTGAAAGCATGACACTTAAGAACTCTCGACTCGCTTTACCGCATTGTTTTGGGAATTAACAAAAAAAGAAACAATTTTTACTGTAGATCTATTAATTTTTACTTCTAAACCAATTAAATGATCCACAGAAACACAGATGTGAGTAGGGCAAATGCATCATATATGCACCCATATCTTTTTGGAAATTGATCTTCTGTCAAAACATCAAGATCTGATAAGCTATAAACATAATGAAAAAAAGAAATTTGTTAGCTAAAATGTCTGTCAACTTTTAAACTTAGTTTTTAGCATTTTTAATGCTGTTTCTGACTAATTTTCAGCATGTAAATGGTTCATTTATGAAAAAACGGACACCCACAAAAGCTAATGACATTGATGAAAACGATTTTTTAGTCACTTAGTAGGCAAACAGTTTAACCACATTAGACTTTTATTCTGTGGCATTTCTGATACTTCTAATAACTTTTTTTCAAAAGAATTTTACCTTTGCATGTTTGTTCAATTTTTACTGGATTTCTCCTAACAAAAAGTTCGTTTTGCACAAGTATTAGCTTTTTCAAAAGTTGCAAAAATCAAGGGCAAAGTTTTTGTTGCCCTCAGGGCTTCCCAGGGCGATTTAGAGCCCTCAAGGGCAACTATTTCGCCCCAGTCGCCCTGTAGCTTGACCCCTGTGGTAAGATTTTTTGGGGGGATATATGGTACATACAGTTCAAGCAATCAATATTATCTGAAACTTCATTTTCTATCAGGATTTGATTGAGTTGAGGTTTTACTGCCTAGTCAGTCCATTAAGGTCATGTTGAGCCGGTCTGATTACCTAACTACATTTTTCCTGGCCAGGCTTAGTCCTCTAAATGGTTAACCAGTATTTGCGCACATTCTTTTGCCAGAAATTGACAAGTGCCCTTCTTGAATCAACAGAATGGAGAGAATATAGAAAATAGTTCATGATCAATCTCTACAAAAGAATGTTACCGGAACCAGCAGGGATTGAGTCCATGACCTCCTGATCACCAGTCAGGGATTGTGTCCATGACCTCCTGATCATCAGTCGGACATGTATCCGATTAAGCCACCAAGGCTGGCTTCATCTGCAGGAACACTAACAATGCAGAATCAAAATTGAAAGGCCTCAGACAAGCAGGATCATCTGGGAATTTGTTGCTTCTAATTACCATATTAAGCCTTCATATTCAGACAACTTAACTCCTTCAAATACTTGTCCTTAAATTTCAATAAGTCGTCTTTTACCACCAACTGATGTGCTTGAAAAATGCTAGATGAGTATCAGTGTAGACCCTGATCAGATGCAAACCCTGATCAGAATTGCTGCATTCTTCAGCATTTGATCTTAATAAAAACAGTTGGCTCAAGCCAATCTGTCAGAAGGATAAAACATAGCTGCAGATAATGGGTATCTACATACTATTTTTCTTATTTCTCCACGAAAACCTATATTGTGGGTACTCATTAGAAGTGCCTCAATGAGGCGCTTCTAATGAGTACCCACAACATAGATTTTTGTACAGAAATAAGAAAACTATCAAATTATAATCAATACTTTGAAAAATAGTGTCTATAGGGTAAATAGTGCACATGTAAAGCCATGTTTTTGCATATAGTCTCTCAGTAAGAACTCGAAAACACATTTTGCAACGATTTTTAATTAACATCAAACATTGTAATTCGTATGCTGCAGTAGAGTTAATGATTTCAGTAACATTCTAATGGTTATTTGGTAATGGAAAATACATGCTGTGTCTGAATTTTTACTGTTATTGTAACTGTTACCATATTTAACCCAAATATTATTCAGGAACCATAATACCATTTACCAAATAAAATCATATGTGTTGTTTCAGGTTATAAGGAATTTTAACCCATTAAAGTAGGGAGACTGGTAAAAGGGTAATTGGCAAACAGTGGAGACCCAGATCAGACCCCGCAGAATGTGGCATCTGATCAGGGTCTCCACTGTTTGCAAATAGTTTAGCCGTTTTTCTCTAGGAATATGTAAATCTCCTAGCCGGGCGTACCTAAAATTGAAATTGGACTCTTCCAATATATAATGTGGGAGAGTCTATTCAGTCTACAATGGGTTAAGACAAAAACGGTTCTGGTAGGTTGAACAAAAAGGCTCTCTGTCCATTGAAGTACCATACAGTGTTGAGTTGAAGTCCGCCTCTAGCAGGATTCGAACACAGGAGCTTGTGATCTTTAGGAGCGATAACCGCTCAGCCATACTGACGTTTCTTCGAGAAATTTTTCATAGAGATTTAAGCAAATATTGCTACTTTTTTTTTTTTATTAATCCTTGCCTTGCTGAATAGATTAAGATGCCAGGCCCACTTCTAATTTCCAGCCAATCAGATTACTTGATCCAAGATTTTGATAGAAATTCACGTATTTAATGACAAACAGTGCAGATTCAGATCAGTTGGCTTCTTCAGAAGCCAACTGATCTGGATCTACACTGTTTGCTAAGACAGGGCATGCTATGTTCAACAAGAGAAGGGTTAAAAATAATCCTAAACAGCTGCCATATATAACATATGCACAAATAAAGCATGAGAAATAAGAAAGCCAAGTCGGAAAAAAACAAAAAAAAAAACAAAAAAAAAAGTCTGGCATTTTGAATGTTCATGTTCACTTCATATTGATCTCCCTTGCCTAAGTAAGGTTTTAGCTCACTTTTTCAGAAGACACATGTATATAATAACACAACAACAAATACACATCAACCTCTGTATAACACAGTTCATTAGAACACGGTTTTGGATATTACACGGTCCAAAGATGGCTCCCAAAAATGTACAGATTATTATACAAAAATGACAATAAATGGTCATTTTCTATATAATCTTTACATTTTTGTTTGGATATAACACGGTTGTTTAGCTAAAACGGTTTATGCTTTGGACCTCAACAGTAGTGTTATAAAGAGGTTGTGGTGTACTGTGGTACCATATTGTAAAAATAAAATAACACATAAGGGTACAGTACATACATGTATAAATAGACTGATGAAATTGACCGGTTTCTTCGACATTCTTTATATTACTGCTGAACCCAGATATGCCCTACCTTTTCAAACAGTGTAGATCCAGATCAGTTGGCTTCTGAACAGATCTGGATCTGCACTGTTTGTCATAAATATGTGAATTTGTATCAACAACCTGGATCAAGTAATCTTGCTTAAAATTAAATAATACAATAATAAATGTATCGTATTCGACCTTATTACCCCACTGTGCGCTTAGGTTTTTCAAAATTACTGGGAAAACTTTTGGTAAAATATGTATCCACGGATACTAAGGGTATGCTTAAACAAAGATCAACGAAGGACTCATCAAAGGATGCTTATGCAATGGCTTTGTTTGTTTGTGTTGAGGTTTTACGGCCCAGTCAACCCAATGGGGTCATGTCGAGCGCGGTCAGTTTACCTAACCACACATTTACTGGGCAGGTTTAGTCCTCTAAGTGGTTAACCAGTATTGTGCACATTCTTTCGCCAGAAACTGACAACTGCCCTTCTTGAATCAGCGGAAGGGAGAGAATGACCGTAGAAAATATTTCATGATCAATCTCCACGAAAGAATGTTGCCGACAATGGCTTTGTGTTTTCTTTTTCTGATTTCTTTTATAAAGGCATATGTTGTGGGTACTCATTTGAATTGCATCAACAAGTCGATGCAATTCAAATGAGTACCCACAACATATGCCTTTGTAAAGAAGTAAGGAAAAAGTGCATTGGTTGTAATCTGAAGACTACGGAATTTCTTGACTGTGCGCTTATAGGGGTATGTGCGGTAAGTGGGTCGAATACGGCAATAAAAATCTATCAATATGCAAATTATAACCAAAAGATCAAATCAACAGGTCAATTTGGTCTGCCTATGACAGTATATTAAAAGCATAATTATTTCAACAAATGCGCTCTTATACACTGAAAAGATAGTATAAACAAGATACACCTATAGAAATTTTTCAGCAAAAAAAAAAAAAAAAATACTAATTTTTCAGCAATTTTTGGTAAAACAAGTTGACATTTATTTCAAATTAAAGAGCAAAATAAAAAGGCTAAGCCACATACCATAAAAATCCTAAATATTGGGACAGACAGGCTTGAGCAAATAGTGTAGACGCAGATCAGATGATGCAGAATGCGGCATCTAATCTGGGTAAACATTGTTTGTCATTCATCAGCAATTTTTAGACACATCAACATGTTATAACATAGACTTGTTCATTATGATACGAGTTCAGGTTTAAGGCTGCATCAACCGATGAAGTCATTTGCATCAAATGGATTTACATGTTGTAATCAAATTTCAGGACAAAAATAAGGAGTTAACTCTTTCAGCCCTATAGACCAAACCAAATACCTCTGCAAACGGTGTAGATCCCGATGAGACAACTCACAATGAGCTGCCTCATATGGATCAACACTGTTTGCCATTCTATTCTCAATTTTGTAATGACACGTACCCTTTTCGTAAAAATGGAAATATTTCACCCATTGTAGTCTGGAGACCCTAACAGGTAATTGGCAAACAGTGCAGACCCAGATCAGATGCCACAGAATGCGGCGTCTGATCAGGGTCTCCACTTTCACAAATAGTTTAGCCTTTTTTCTCTATGAATACCTTAATCCCATAGCTGGACGTACCTAAAATTGAATTAGAACACTTCTTTTGTAAAAATGGAAATATTTAACCCATTGTAGTCTGGAGACCCCTAAACGGGTAATTGGCAAACAGGGCTGACCCAGATCAGACGCCACATAATGCGGCATCTGATCAGGGTCTCCACTGCTTGCAAATAGTTTAGCCTTTTTTCTCTATGAATATCTAAATCTCATAGCTGGACATACTTAAAATTGCAATAGAACACTTCCAATGCTTAGTGTGGGGCAGTCTATTTAGTCTACAATGGGTTGATTCAAAGATGGAAGAGTCCAATTCACAAGGGGGTAAATGGTTAAAGTGTCCCAATATTCAGGGTAAATACGGCAGTATAAATCCAACAGCAATTATATTTACTATACTTCCACACTGGGCTAAAGGAAACATGGTGTGCATGAGGCACATTTGCTGAAATGAAAATGAAATTAAAAATGAAATTAACAATCACTGTTGTGTGTGAGGAAATTATATATACACCAGCCATTTGCAGCGTTTCAAACGCAATAAAAGCAAGGCAGAGCATGATACCCCACCACGGGAAAATAAGACCTTGAGTGAAAATGTCAGGGAAACAGAATTAGCAGTCTCAACACTTCGAATCTTTTTTCTTTTTTTTTTTTTTTTTTTTTTTTTCAGAGAAAATAAGACTTCACATTTCATGTGAATTGTCTGCCTAGCAGACAATTCATATGAATTGTCATCTTATTTTCTCTGAAAATTAAAAAAAAAAAAAAAAAATCAATTTTAAAATGGCATCTGCTACAAATTTGCTCAGCGCTTTCAGATTTATCATTTATAAGGGGCCATAACTAATCAGAATCAGAACATAAATGCCATTTTTTATCCCAGCACTTTTCGAAGAAAAAGCAGGGATCTTGTGATACCCCTCCTTCCGTACATATGTACATCCATCTGTAATGTCACACCATTGCTCCTAGACCATTTAAGCTAGAACCTTGAAACTTTCACAGGCAAGAGCCCTATGGATGAGGACTGGAGGAACACATTTGGAATTTTGATGTAACCCCTGGGGGCAGGGCCAGAGAGGTGTGGCCCCGAAGGGTCTAAAATCTATTTTGTACAAACATAGTCATGTTGCATATCAAATCAAAAGTAATGAAAAGTAGAATACAGTGGTGCAAAAACTTTGCTCCAGGGGCATGTCTTGGGGTCACCAGAGGTCGAAAAGTAGGATTTTGGGTCTTTTTTTTTTCTTATTGTCACACAACTCCTCCTAGGCTTTTTGAGCTAGAACCTTGAAACTGTCACAGTAATAGCCCTATGGATGAGGACTGGAGGAAAGCATTTGGAACTTTGATGTGCGCTAGGATATGTAATGGCGCTGGCTCGGGGATATGCAATGGTGCGCCATCGACTTGCTCTAGTCTTTTCTGAACCTGTTTTAAAAATACTGGTTATTATTATTAAGCTTCCACATTAATTTTGTTTGAATTAGATGATAAAACACCGAAGCTACTGTATGAAAAACAATTTCTCAACATTTATCAGGGACCATAATTATCGTACAGTCAAACCTGTGTTAACGCTGGTCCTGCTGAACCCAAATATGCCCTGCCTTTGCAAACAGTGTAGATCTAGATCAGTTAGCTTCTGAAGAAGCCAACTGATCTGGATCAGCATTGTTTGTCATTATGTGAATTTGAATCAACTACCTGGATCAAGAAACTGATTGGCTGATAAATAGAAGTGGGTATGGCATCTGATTTTTTTCAGCAGGGCAAGGGTGAAGCATGCAACTATAGGTAAGCCAAAATGCAGACAGGTGCTTGCTTAATACAGATAAATTTCTACTTTGCCTTTAATAGGATTTGAAATAGTGGCCTTTTAAGACAGGTGATAGCCTTAATACAGGTTGTCTGCTGGTCCCGGATATGCTCTACCTTTGCAAACTGTGTAGATCCAGATCAGTTGGCTTCTGAAGAAGCCAACTGATCTGTATCTACACTGTTTGCCATTAAGTATGTGAATTTATAGCAAGAATCCGGATCAAGTAACCTGATTGGCTGAAAATTAGAAGTGGGCGTGGCTTCTTAATTTATTCAGCAGGACAAGGGTTAAGACAGGTTTGACTGTAATTTGCCCTTTAACAATCCCACATGAAAAACTGTAAAAACCAAAGTAAATATAAAATTTCAGTGGAATCTAGAAAATAGTACACTAAATTTTGTAAACAAATACAGCCATAAATTTTTCTATGTGACAACTTCTGCAGAAGTTATTATCACATAGAAAAGAAATATGGATGTATATGTATTTGTTTACAAACTTTATATATGAAAATATGACAGACAGACAGACACACCGACATCCAGTGTGAAAACAGATTCCCTGTCAGATCGTTCTGAAGTGTACAGATGATGGGCTGCAAATGACTAGTGCAGTAAGAGGACTGGCTACTGTAGTATAAAATGGCAAGGGTTACAGGTTAAACAGGAGATTTGCAATTATAGGAGACATGCAAGGTATCTTTACACAAGTTTTCATTTGATTATTACTTTTCTTTTCTTTCTTTCTTTTTTTTTTTTTTTTTTTTTTTTTCAAAGACAAATTCACAGATACAATATTGTAAGATTTTTTTTTTTTTTTTTTTTTTTCTGTCAACCTGTAATATAAGGCTACAAAGAAAATAAAATAATTAATACCAGAATCAAGTAGCATAGAGTATTTTAAGAGAAAGTGAAAGCATAGAAAGTTAGTAAAAGAATACCTGTAACAGGTATTTGATGTTTTACCATTCTCTGGGCTAATTCAGCACATGACAAACTGACGATATTTTTCTTATTTCTCCTATAAAATAGGCTTAGGCATTCCATGCAAATTGTCATAGACAATTCGCAGGAAATTTCAAAGCCTATTTTCTAAAAAAAAGTAGGAAAATATTTCAAGAAGTCATCTGCTGAAATTTTTACCCAGCATTGCTAAGCTTTATGGTAATTATTATGTAAAAACATTGGTTGTCCTATGACCAGCATTAAATCTCTTCTTGATGCATCCATGCTACAACTTATTTGAGTTGCATCATGAGGAAGGCATTAGGAAATAATCATAAAATCCTCTTAAAATTCATATTTAAAAAAATATATACATTTGACTCTCGTTGTCTCAACCTCGCTTATCTTGAATAACCGCTTATCTCGAAGGGAAAATCTGGTCCCTGTCTAAACATGAAAATCTAACAACGGGTAAAAAATATTGTAGAAAAGAGGTCTCCTCTTTTCTACAATATTTTCAATATATCTCTAACTTCAAGAATCTAATTACATATATATTTGTTAAATGTGGTTAACTGACTTATTTTTTTCCTCAATTCTGCAAATCTGATATGTCGAGGTACGAATATCTCAAAGTATTTCAGAGAGTCCCTTGGAATTCGAGATAACGAGAGTACGTCGACTGTATATATATTGAACTTTGTTGAATTATGTTCCCCCTGCATATTAAATGTGTAAACAAGCACAAGAAGAGTGAGTTGTCATCCCTGTTTAGCTCAGTGAGATAAAACAAACAGTGAAGTTAAGATTTAGAGTTTATAAACTTCAATTTGGGTGAACACTTGGGAGGATGTTAGTACAATGACAAACAAAAGACAGCTAGAATGGATGGACAGATGGATGCCCATGAGTCACCCATAATATTATGCAGGTGCAACAAAAAAAAAACAACAAAAAGCAAAAAAAAAAAATGCTAAAATGAAATGTTTGCTCTTTTTGTAACAAAAACAGCTCCGCCAAACACTGCCACTTTTCTAGCTGCAACGGGAAGCTGTATACAGGTTCTGGAGTGCCTCACTGGTGTACAAGTATATTAACAAGTATTAGCTTGCACAAAAGCTTTGGTTTAACTTAGAAGCATCGATCCAGTGCTAAAAGGTTAGCTCTAGACTAATTACACCCACTTGTCTAGTAATTTTTTTCACTTTTTGTGAAATTTAACCTAAGCCCTCTCTGGGCCGATTCATTATTAAATTAAAGGTATTTTTCTTGTTGTTTTTTTATCTCTTAAAAATAGTAATGCAATTTCATGCAAAAAGTCTCAGGAATTTGCATGAAATATCAAAATCTCCTTTTCTTGGAAAAAAAATTACAGTACATATTAATTAACACTTAACACGTTCATAATGGGCAGATTCAGGAGGCGACAAAGTGGGGACATTTTTTCTTATTTTTCCTAGAAAATAAGATCTGACACTTCATGCAAATTGTCTCCACTAAAGAGACAATTTGCATGAAGTGTCAGATCCTATTTTCTAGGAAAAATAAGAAAAAATATTTCGAAATGTTGTCTGCTGAAATTGTTACCCAGCATGCAAAGTGTTATGGGTTAAGAAACTCAAATACTGATTACCGTAATATACCTAAGTATTGGGACACCTAAAGTATTGGGACACCCTTACAATTCGTAAAAATAATTATTTTTCGTCACCCTAAGAATTGGGACATATAAAAAATCGCTAAAATTTTCAGTAATTTTTTGTACCATATGAATTGGGACAGTGCATTTGGGTGAAAAAATGATCTAGTTAACAGGGTAAAACTGTTTTCTCAGTTTGTGTTTTGTTTTATTTACAAGCAAAGTCACACAATATTTTACGTCTAAGCATACAAGAGGGGGTTCCTACGGCAGGCTGATTAGAAAGTAGAAAATAAATAAAACCTTTCTTTGAGAATATTAATATGAAATTTATTCAAGAAGAAATCTGCAAAAACTAAAACGCACATGCGTTTGTATCAGTCTGGATGCGTCGCCATTTTGTGGTTGTCACGTGACACATCACATTTTAATTTGCAACTCGAGTGCATCAATAAAGTTCTACAAAAAAAAACAAACAAACAAACACAACAAAAAAAAGAAAAAAAAACTGTGAATAAATAATAATAAAAAGAAATTCGACAGAATTGTTTACCGATAACGTTTTAATGCAAAACAGAGTTGGGGGAACCCTAAAACACTGTTGAGATGAACCCCAAAACATCGTTGAGACGAACCCCAATAATAACGTCATCACCCGATGTTATGGCAGTATTTTTAGAACAGGTAGATTGTTCCCCGCATTCGCGGTATCGGTTATGCGCAATTAACCTTTAAAGCGGGGAAGCAGCATATGATTATTTTTTTTCACTTGGATGCTTTCAACACATGATAGATAAACGAGGGGATTATAAATCAAAACAATAAGTGCCAATCTGTTTATTCAATATTAACAATAGATTAGGTTAACGAGACAGTGGTCTGAAAATACACAAAACAATGAACACAAATATGACACATTTTTCATCATTAATCAGTGCCATTTTCAACTACGAGACGTAAGTATTGGGAAACCTAAAAAAATAATTAATTTTCGTGTTTCTAAGTATTGGGACAGCCAGAAATTTAATTATTATTTCCCGTCCCAATACTTACGTATATTACGGTAAATAGAAATAGCTTAAGAGTATTTTTGTAACTATAGAGATTGTAATATAATCTGTATATTTTTATTTCAAATGAAACTAGAAATGTGTCCACAGTACATGGATGTCCTCGCTGTGGGGTACCTGACTATAAAACTACAAAATTCTACCTGGTACAAATGCCTTAACCTGAGTCTAACAGGATCACGTACGTACTGAAAACCAAAAAACAATATGCCCCCAGCATCATCCTATGCGGGGGCATAAAAAGACACCATAAAGTGTCCACAAAATGTACAGTGAGGACTACTTCTTGGAACAGATTTATTATTTCTCTCTACCTCTGCACTGATTACAGCATTCTCCATTCTGAATAGGTTTTTACTAAATTCCAGGGCCCAGTTGTTCAAAACTAACGACGTCGTTAGTTAACGATTCGTTAAAATTTACATCGAGTGATATGCAAATATGCTGAAATTGTTTGCTGAAAAAATGTGAGTAGCTTTTGACGTGCAAAAGCTACTCACATTTTTTCAGCAAAAAATATCAGAATATTGTATATTGAATTCGCTAAAACAGTTAACGAAATTACCCTTAATGAGCTCGTTAAGCTAAGGATGCTTTGAACAACTGGGCCCAGAAAGGTAACAGAATGATGAAAAACTAATACTTGTTATTGTTGTAAAACAAGGTGAGTACATATGAAGGAAGACAGTAATTAAAAGCTCTGTGAGTCCAACTAGCCAGCACACCTGAAAGTGCCATATAACTGCAGCAGATGACATTCTTAACTTGCATGCTGGGTAATTTTGCATGTTTTCTGTCATCTGTGGATTTTTTAAAAATTAACTTTTTTAAAAAAATCTTTCAGGAATACCATCAGAGTGTCAAACAGTCTTGTTGGGCCTGATCTGGTGCAAACTGTTTGCAAAGGATATCAGCAGACGACAAAAGTTGATACTAACAGGGAAAGAGTTAAATATAGATACATTTTCTTTTTTTCAATTTTACAAGAAAACAAGTCTTGACATTTCATTTGAATTATCTGCTAGGCAGACAGTTCACATAAAAAATAGCCTTATTTTTTCTGAAAAAAGAAAAAAAAAAAAAAGAATATTTTAGAAAGCCATCTGTTAGCATTTTGAATAGTGCTTAAATGGTTTAAACCTACCAAAGATAAAATTAGCAGACAACAAATGTCGGTGATTTTTTCTTGTTTTTTCTAGAAAAACTGGGCTCGACATTCCATTCAAGTCAACAAAGATGATGATCAGAAGGAAATGCGTAAGTCTATCTTTTGCACAAAAATCCAAAAATGTTGTCCGCTAATATTTTAATTTAGCACACTAAAGGTGAAAAGTGAATAGGACATTTACCATATTTACCCTAAGTATTCGGAAAGACAGGCCTGAGCAAACAGTGTAGACCCAGATCAGATGCCACATATTGTGGCATCTGATCAGGGTCTACACTGTTTGCCATCCACTCAGCAATTTTAGACACATCAACAGGTAGTAAGTAATACAGACTTGTTCAAATTTTAGGCCAAGTATGGTAAGGAGTTATGTTCAAATAGTCAGGCTATTTATGGTACTGCATAAAACTAAATGATTAGTACTTTCTAGCTATACAGTTTGTTAGTTAATATAGCTCTCGATAAGGCACTTAATTTTTCTTTTTCAACCCAAAAATAATGATATTTTTCTTATTTCCATATATTCTGTGGGTGTTCATTGGAACTGCCTCATCAAGGTGATTCCAGTGAATAATACTGAATACCACAACATAATTTTTCCTGAAGAAATGAGAAAACCGAGAAGCTGTTAATGATATTCTGGAAATTATCCTAGAATTATCACCAAACAAGTCCTTCGGTATCTGTCTTAACAAGAGCTATAATATAGCATGTGAGGCTGGTGAAGGATCATAACAAAAGCTTACAAAAGACATTCTCTGTCGTGACTGCCTGCCCTAGAAACAAAAGCAATGCAAATGCAAGATTTGAATTAAGCATACAAAGGTCTGTCAACAAGCACAAACTTTGGTTCAAGCATGCACAGTTATCTCCCTTGGCTAGAAAACAAAAACATTTTAATTCGATTATTTCTGTTTCACAATGGAATAAATTCTGAAATACAATATTCTATGATCATATTTACCCTGGGTATTCAGACAGATAAGCACAAATGTTCTCTTGTAATACTACTGGCATAAAAACCTTGGCCAACATTAACTAGCACTTGCAAACATTTTTTTTTTTATGTCCAAACCTTTAGTCTAGCACAAAATGTGGAAAAATTATTAGAAATCTTTGTGGACAGCTTACTGTACTTTAATTTAACTCTTGTCCTGCTGAACCCCGATATACCCTGCCTTTGCAAATAGTGTAGATCCAGATCAGTTGGCTTCTGAAGAAGCCAAATGATCTGGATCTGCACTGTTTGCCATTAAGTATGTGAATCTATATAAACAAACTTGATCAAGTAATCTGATTGGCTGAAAACTAGAATTGGGTGTGGCTTCTTAATTTATTGAGCAGGACAAAGGTTAATAAGAGGAATGCCTAGAAAATTTTAAGTCCTGAATAGCTGTAAATTCTTAGGCATCACTCATCTCTGAGGCTTATCATCAACCTGTAATGACTAAACTACTGTTGATGGGATATTAAAATGACAAACCATTCACTGAAAAGAAGTTGATCTGTGTCTCTTTCCCCAAACTGGACCCAGTTGTTCAAAGCATCATTAGCTTAACAAGCTTGCTAATGACAAACTTGTTAAATGTTGTAGCAGAAGTATTTTCAAATACATTGACATTTTTGATATGAAGAGCATATCCATGACCAGCAGGACCAGGGTTTAACGCTTAGCACTCTGGGTAAAATTTTCAGCAGATGACATTTTGACATATTTTTCTTATTTTTTCCAGAAAACAGGATATGACATTTCATGCAAATTGTCTCCTAAGGAGACAATTTGCATGAAATGTCAAATCCTTTTTTCTGGGAAAATAAGAAAAATATCATCAGTTTGTCGTCTGCTGAAAATGCCCAGAGAGTGGTAAAGGTTAAGATCTTGACAAAGCATGCATTTTAATGCAAATTTCATCAAAACTGGATGAAAAATAAGAAAAAATTGCTTTTCTGTGCACCGCCATTTTGAATATCTAATGAGAATTTATGATGTCATAAAGCCTGACTTAACTAAGCAAAACTTCAATAAATATTATTCACAACAATTCTCAATCTGTAAGCTTCTTCAGTGAACATTAAATTTTATCGATTTAAATTGAACAATGCATGTTTTTGTCATCAATCATCATCATCGAATTTTTGATTAACATGCAGGTACAGGGGCAGCATCCACATCAGTGGGCCCCCTTCCAGGTACGAGTTCAGGTTAAGGATGCATCAACCAAAGAGGTCATTTTCGTCAAATGGACTAACATGTTGTAATCAAATTTCAGGACAAAAATAAGGAGTGAACTCTTTCAGCCCTGCAGACCAAACCAATTACCTCTTCAAACAGTGTAGAGCCAGATGAGACAGCTGGCTTGCTGCAGGCATGGCAGATCTTACACCAGATCTCCAGGTATGTCTATCATGAGGGTTGATAGCAGAGAGCTTCCACTCTCTGCAATCCCTCTTTGTCAGCTGCTTCCCTGTCATCTTGGGCCTCCCAGGCCTACACTTTCTATCAGCCAGTATGTCTAAGGCTGTCTTGACTGCACCATTGGAGTGTTCCACATGTCCATACCAGTGGCGCCTTCTGTCCTTCAGAATGAGGTCCAGATCCTCAATGCCAAGCCGAGCAAGTAGCTCATTGGACCTGATGGTGACAATGTCTTGCTGCTTGACATTGCAGATCTGTCTGATCATTGCCCTGTCATTCCGCTGCAGA
Source organism: Anodontia alba (assembly GCA_964016985.1). NCBI lineage: Eukaryota > Metazoa > Mollusca > Bivalvia > Lucinida > Lucinidae > Anodontia > Anodontia alba. Next base: position 83,412,121 of record OZ024833.1, on the reverse strand, counting down.
TGTTGGAGGTTTAGAAGATTTTATTTAATATTTCAAAATATTTAGGATCTCATTAAATATTCAAGATGGCAGCTCCCTTGACAATAGTTTTGGATTCTTTAAACATCAATAGCTTTCTTAGTTTTTATCCCATTTTGATCAAATTTGCACTGGAATGCATGGTTTGTCGATATCTTTCATCTCAGATACACTCTTTACCAATTCTTGTCTTTCCTTTAAACATCTACCACTTTCTGGATAAATTCAGACTGGAGACTGGAGCCAGTCTAGGATAAATTCCCCCCCCCCCCCCTCACCTGCCTCCCCACTCCCCCAAAGAAAATAGGCTTTGACATTTCATAGCATGCAAAGTCAAAGCCTTTTTTCTGGGGAAAATAAGAAAAAATATTTCACTGTGGAGTTACATAATGTTGCTGAAATTTTTACCCAGGAAGTTAAGCATTCAAGGAAAATAAAACATATAAGAGTAATTAAGTAATTAGCATTCCTTTAGTAGTTAAGTTAATTTGTTAGCCTCAATTTGTTATTTTTAGTGTGTTGTTATACCATCTAACTCATTACATGCTTAAATTCTCCCCAAAATGGAACTGTGCCACCAAACAGTGTAAACCCAGATCAGAGACCACTTACAGATTACAGAATGTATTATCTCAGTTGTGGTTATCAAGCTCTGCACTGTCTGTCATGATACAATTTAGGTAGTTTCTGTACAATATCCCTTCAACCAATAATTGCCTAGCATCCCTTAATTATTTCCTTATTTCTCCATGATAACATATGTTGTAGGTACTCATTAGAAGTGCCTCTATGAGGCACTTCTAATGAGTACCCACAACATATGTTTTTCTGGAGAAATAAGATAATATAAATATTAACTTTTTAATTTATGAAAAAGGTTTTATCTAGAGCTAATTATCATCTGAAACACTGTCACTTCTAGTGTAGCTTCTGCTTTGTTTGGTTTCAAGTTTTACTGCCCAGTCAAAACTCTTAAGGTCAGCTTGAGTCGGTCATTTAGCCTACTCACACTTTTCCTGGGCAGGCTTAGTCCTCTAAGTGGTTAACAAGTACTTTGTGCACATACTTTTGCAAGTAACTAACAACTACCCTTCTTGAATCAGCAGAAGGGGCAGATTGACAGGGAATAATTTCATGATTAATCTCCATGAAAGTTACATGGCTGAGCTGGGAATCAAACTTGCCATCCATGGATCTGCAGTTAGACGCACTACCGACAGCGCTGAGTAGCCCACCTTTACAAACTGCCAGCAAATTTAAAAGGCACTAAAAAAAACAAAAGAGGCCCACGGGCAACGATTCGCTCACCTGAGTGACATAGCCACTGCAGACATGCAGATGTTATGCAACATTTTTCCAATCCTATCATCGCAACTAATGAAAATATCATCATTTGAACAGTTCTTAGTTTTGAAGAAGAATATATGGGCCTGACAGTCAATGGAGCATGATCATTTGAATAAACTATCAATCACATTTCAACAGAAGGATCAATGTGAAATTTGGTGGAAATTGGCTAAGTGGTTTCTGAAGAATCGTGATTTTATACATGTAAACAGCACAGTGGCAGGGAAATATTATAAATATAAACCAGATGATGGCCATCTTAGATTTCCAATCAGAACAATTTTAACTACTGTTGATCTACAAGTCACTTCGATACTTTCAATATAAATGTATATGGCCCACACAAATAGGGAAGCAAATTTGACCTTGGAGGCAAAAAGGTCAAATGTCAACATAGAACCATCATTTGAGCAATTTTGGTAGATCTCCTGTCCCCCGTAATTTGTGCAAAGATTAGGACCCAGGGCTTATTTGGTTATGGAGAAGAAGATTTTTAAAGGTTTTTACCATATATGGGCATGGCAGCCATTTTGATCAATGGACCATACCCATTTTAGCAATCTTTCATTCTCCTGCCCACGGAGGCTCCACATGAAATTTGAGCAACACTGGCCCGGAGGCTTCAGAGGAAAAGCCATTTGAAATTATCAACATTTTTTCGATACAAATGTATGGGGCCCATACAAATGCATACAGAAGCAAACTTGACCTCGTCGTAAAAAGGTTAAATGTCAATGTATGACAATTATTTTAGCAACTTTGGTAGACCGCCCGTTCCAGATGATATATGCAAAGATTCAGCCACAAGCCATCCTCGGTTTTGGAGAATAAGATTTTTAAATGTTTCTTCCCATGCAAATGCATAAGGAAGCAACTTGACCTTGCCGTAAAAAGGTCAAATGTCAATGTATGACCATTATTTTAGCAACTTTGGTAGACCCCCTGTCCCCAATGATTTATGCAAATATTCAGCCCCAAAGCATCCTCTGTTCTAGAGAAGAAGATTTATAAAGGTTTTTACCATATATGGGCATGGCGCCCATCTTGGTCAACGAACCATGACCATTTTAGCAATCTTTTGTTCCCCCTACCTAAGGAGGCTCCATATGAAATTTGAGCAAAATTGGCCCAGAGGCTCCAGAGGAGAAGTTCTTTGAAATTCTGAACATTTTTCCCATACAAATGCATAAGGAAGCAAAACTGACCTTAACGTAAAACGGTAAAATGTCAATGTATGACCACTATTTTAGCAATTTTGGTAGCCCTCCTGTTGCCGAAGATATATGCAAAGATTCAGCCATAAGGCATGCTCGGTTTTGGAGAAGAAGATTTTTAAAGGTTTTTCCCATACAAATGCACAGGGAAGCAAACTTGACCTTGCCATAAAAAGGTCAAACGTCAACGTACGACAATTCTTTTAGCAAAGTTGGTAGACCTCCCGTCCCCGATGATTCCTGCAAAGGTTCAGCCCCAAGGCATTCTCGGTTCTGAAGGAGAAGATTTTTAAAGGTTTTTACCATATATGGGCATGGCGCCCATCTTGGTCAACGGACCGCAACCATTTTAGCAATTTTTCGTTCCCCCGCCCTAAGGAGGCTCCATATGAAATTTGAGCAAAATTGGCCCAGAGGCTCCAGAGGAGAAGTTGTTTGAAATTCTGAACATTTTTCCCATACAAATGCATAAGGAAGCAAAATTGACCTTACCGTAAAAAGGTCAAATGTCAATGTACGACCATTATTTTAGCAATTTTGGTAGCTCTCCTGTTCCCAAAGATATATGCAAAGATTCAGCCATAAGGCATGCTCGGTTTTGGAGAAGAAGATTTTTGAAGGTTTTTCCCATACAAATGCATAGGGAAGCAAACTTGACCTTGCGGTAAAAAGGTCAAACGTCAACGTACGACAATTCTTTTAGCAATTTTGGTAGATCTCCCGTCCCAGATGATTCCTGCAAAGGTTCAGCCCCAAGGCATTCTCGGTTCTGGAGAAGAAGATTTTTAAAGGTTTTTACCATATATGGGCGTGGCGGCCATCTTGGTCAACGGACCGCGACAATTTTAGCAATTTTTCGTTCCCCCACCCTAAGGAGGCTCCATATGAAATTTGAGCAAAATTGGCTCAGCGGTTTCAGAGGAGAAGTTGTTTGAAAATGTTAACGGACGGACGCACGCACGGACGCACGCACGGACGGACGACGGACGAAAAGTGATCACAATAGCTCATCCTGAGCAGAGCTCAGGTGAGCTAAAAAACAACAGGAAACCAGACTTCTCCTTCATACTCATATATATAGCAGACACATTCATGAAGAAAAAAATTATGCCTCCACCATCAAATATCAGAACCAGACACATTATGCATCCCAATGGTTTACAGGCAGTCTTTTCAAATTTCTGAGCTATTGTTTGACAATGGCAGGAATACAATGAATATAGGCTACCAGAATTTTCAGGACCTGAGACCAAACCAGACATTAACAAATCAATCAGCCACCATAGTGCTGAATAAGAGTTCATAGTTCTCAATAAGACACTTTTATCAACCATAAAATATTGATATTTTTTCTTATTACTCCATGAAAACATATGTTGTGGGTACTTATTAGAAGCGCCTTGCCGAGGCACTTCTAATGAGTACCCACAACATATGCTTTCATTGAGAAATAAAAAAAATCTTTGCCTGGTACCCCTCTTATTTGGAGCTAAGCTCAAAGATAAGACATTTTTCAACAAAAAGGTATTAATATCTTTCTTATTATTCCATGAAACTATGATGCCAGTTCATATTAGAAGCGGAGGTGCTTCAAAAGATTAAACATAAATGGTAGTTTTTCACAGAGAAATAAGAAAAATATATAATTGAATATTCCCATTTCCTCACCCCTCCATTCCCCCTCTCCCCCCACCCCCCACCCTTATGTACATGTAGAGCTATAAGCTATAATTTTTCCTTACCACAGAAGGACTGATATATTCCTTGTTTCTCCACAAAATAATAATAATAATAGTAATAATAATAATAATTTTTAATCATAATAACAATAATAAACAAAACACGTGTTGTGGTTACTCATTAGAAATCACTCATTGTGATTCTTAAGTCAGAGTCCACAACATGTTTTTTTTTTTTTGTTTTTTGTTTTTGAGAAGTAAGATGAATACCGTGTTCGACCTAATTACCGCACATGCTCCTATAAGCGCAGTCAAGCAGTTTAGAAATTTAAAAGATTACAACCAGTGTACTTTTATCTACTTATAAAAAACATATGTTGTGGGTACTCATTTGAATTGCCTCGACAAGTAGAGGCAATTCAAACGAGTACACACAACATCTGCTTCTATAAAGAAATCAGAAAATAATATCACATAAGGATTATTAAATACACTCCTTATGAAGTCCTCTGTTGATCTTTCTTTAAAGTGTGCCCTTATTAGGTGGATATTTTACCACAAGTTTTCCCAGTGCTTTTGAAAAACCTAAGCGCACAGTGCGGTAATTAGGTCGAATACGGTATCTATACAGCTCCAGATTTAAATGGGGCATCCACGTAATTTATTTCTCCATGAAAACATATGTTGTGGGTACTCATTAGAGTACCCACAACATGTTTTTGTGGAGAAATGAGAAAAAAATATTACTTTTTGTTGGAAAATGAGTCTTATCGGGAGCTATATAAGAATTCATCTGGATTATCCCTCTTATATGTATATGGAGTTCAATATGTTAGTTTGCCAATGCTTACAGTGGGTGCATGAAAAAGCCTTTGTCAAGTAGCACATCACATATGTGATTAACTCTTGCCTTTGTGTATTCCTGTCAGGGTGTTTTGGGGTTTGGCATCTTTCTTATTTCTTCACAAAAATCTCACTAAAATTTCCCTGACAAGAAGCTTCTAATGCATTTCCTTTATGTATATTTTCATAGAGAAATAAGAAAATATTCATCTTGACTCATGCCATTTATCCAGACCCCTAATTATATCCCCTGTGCTGATTTTAATATACATGTTTATAGTTTTTACATCACAGCTCTAGATAAGAAGGGGTATCTGTAGAATCTTTTTTCTTATTTCTCCACAAAAACATGTTGTTGGTACTCATTAGAAGCACCTCGATGAGGTGCTTCTAATGAGTACAACAACATATGTTTTCCTGTAGAAATGAGAAAAATACTAACAATTTTTGGTTCGATAAAGCACCTTATCTGGAGCTACGTAATGTATGTGCCACACATGCATCAAAACCTGTTAATGGGCTATAATATTTGGATATTTTGAACACACTTAGATTACCTTGCGAAGAACCTACATAATTACGAACAATGCAATGGTTAGAAATTATTACATATCTATGAAATAAAACTAAGATATTAGTTTCAAACTTTTAGTTTAAAATATAATCATTGAGTATTTCTTATATTTTGATATTACGAGGGTAAGTCAATAAGTAACCAGCCTAACTTATTTCCGGTTGAGATCCACCTCTTCTTTTTCGATGTAATTGCCCTCCAGTGTGATGCACTTAGACCAACGGCGTTCAAGTGCCATCAGCCCAGAACTGAAAAAGTCCGGGTCCTTTCCATTGACCCACTCCTCAACTGCCGTCACAACTTCTTCATCAGACTGGAAATGAAGTCCACGGATGTGCTTTTTCAAATTTGGGAATAGGAAGAAGTCGCTTGGAGCTAGGTCAGACGAATAGGCATGATGTGGTATTAATTCACACCTGTTTCGCTCTACAGCATCCATTGCAACTTTGCAAGTTGGGACTCTCGCGTTGTTCTGTTGCAGCAAAACACCTTTATAGAGTTTACCTCGGAGTTTTTCATGGATGGTGGTTCTCAGCTGGTCTAACAAGTTTGCATAGTACACTCCAGTTATTGTACTTCTCTTGGGTAAAAAGTCCAACATAATAACACCTTTTGCGTCCCAAAATACTGTGGCCATCACCTTGCCAGCAGATGGTTGCATCTTGAACTTCGTTGGCCTCGGGGACCCAGGCCCTACCCACTGACGACTCTGAGCTTTATTCTCTGGCTCATAATAATGAACCCAAGTCTCATCTACAGTCACCAGACGCAAAAGAAAATCATCTTTTGACCTAAAACGCTTCAACAAGGTGCTGCATACTGATGCTCTTGTTGCCATTTGCTCATCGCTAAGGGATTTGGGGACCCAACGGGCTGTTAGCTTGCGCATACTTAAACGATCATGTAAGATTGTTGAAACGCTACCATGTGAAATGCCTAATGCCTGCGCTATTTCTTCCACCTGAATTCGCCTATCAGAGTATACCAGATCCCGAACTTTCTTACACATTTCTTCGTCGGTGGCATCCAGTGGGCGTCCAGACCTGGCTTCATCTTCTAAAGACGTTCTACCGCATTTGAATTCCCCTACCCAGAATTTAACCTAAACACAAGATGGTGCAGAAGACCGATAAACATCGGCTAACTCGCCGTCTATTTCCTTGCCTGTTTTACCTTTTAAATACAAGTACCGAATTACAGCACGGTACTCAACTTTAGATGAAAAGCATGCCTTTGCATCACTAGCCATGTTTGACATTGTACCCATGTATAAAACATATATTGAAACAAAGCATGAAAATCGTGACAGTCTCTGTCTATCGGAAATGGGATAGGCTGGTTATTTATTGACTCACCCTCGTAGTTTGCCTGATATTAATAAAGTCTTTTTAAAATCAATCTTTCTAAACTAAAATTAGTTTCACTCAAGCCATTTTTTCATGTGTTATCTTTGAGTTATAACAAGATTTCACCCCTGACCAGCTCTACCCATCCCTCTCAACTTCTTTTTGGACTTTTGACAAAATCTTGCAAGACCAAATGCATATGTTAAGAACAAAAGCACCATTTGGTGCAAAAAAAAAAAGAAAGAAAAATAATTCAACATGTCCTTTACAAATATTTAAATTCAGTTTGCAAAGGTTTTACCTTTAACACCCTCTGGATAAATTCAGCAGATGATAAAGTGATTATATTTTTCTTGTTTTTCCAAGAAAATAGGCTTTGACACTTCATGCAAATTGACAATTTGCATAAAGTGTCAAAACCTATTTTCTGAAAAAAAAATAAGGAAAATATTTTAAAATATCGTCTGCTGAAAAGTTTTCCCAGAGTGCTATGGTTAACATTTCCCATACTGCTCTATGTTTGCTTCTGCTGTTAACCATTAAAGTGCTAATCACAAACTGCAGCAGCCAACATTTTGATTTTGTTTTTATTTTTCAGAGAAACAGAAAGTAAGTCTTGGCATTTCTTGTAAATAATCTGCCAGGCAGACCTAGCACATGACTCAAACCAAATGTCAAGTCCTATTTTCTCTAAAAAATAATAATGATAAAAATTAGAACATAAGTTCTACAATTTTGCTTCTGCTGTAAAGCCACTATTGATTACCCAGTATAATTGAGTTTTCTGGGATAATTTGTCAGAATCTGTCGCCACCATATGGGGGTCCTCTACCAGATCCAGTCAGTAGTCAAATGCTTGCTCTCTTCAGAAATGGACCATCCCACATTCAAAAGAGCCTTATGACAGATCTATGAGCCATGTCAAATTCCCAAAACCTTGTTTTGGGATGTATGTGTGCAAATGCCCATGACCAGACCATAGTAATTATGTGCAATCTGGGTCCAGTTGTTCAAAGCTAACGATGTCGTTAGTTAACGATTCGTTAAAATTTACATCGAGTGATACGTAAATATTCTGAAATTTTTTGCTGAAAAAATGTGAGCAGCTTTTGCAGTGCAAAAGCTACCCACATTTTTTCAGCAAAAAATATCAGAATATTGTGTATTGAATCCGCTAAAATAGTTAACGAAATATCCCTTAACGAGCTCGTTAAGCTAACGACGCTTTGAACAACTGGGCCCTGGTATGTAGACTAAAATATGATAAATAAAATAATAAAACTCAACTGTTGTCTGCAGACATTAAAGATGAGCGAATCCTACTGATAAATGATTTCTGTTTTGTTTCTAGTACTTGAAAGACACTTGTACTGCTGAAGTGGCAAACTTACCTTAGTGGATCGTGTGGAGCGGGGATCCAGGTATGTGCGTAGTTTCGTGAGGTAGACATCAGGAGCATCTTTCGCATGGACTCGCTCCTGTAAAGAGAAAGGCATCAAAGGTAATAATAAAGAAAATTTATTTAAGTTTGTCACACCTGCATACTAAAATGTGAGAACAAGCACAAGAAGAGTGGGAGTTGACATCTATGTTTAGCTCAGTGAGATAAAATAATCAGTGAAGTGAAACTAAACTACAACCTCTTTATAACACGGTTTGTTATAACACGGTTTTGGATATAACACGGTTCAAAGATGGATCCAAAAAATGTATAGATTATATTGAAAAATGTACATAAATGGTCATTTTTCAATATAATCTATACATTTTTGTTTGGATATAATACAGATGTTTAACTAATACATTTTATGCTATGGACCCCAACAATAGTATTATAAAGGTGGTGTCTGGATGACCGGTGACTGGTACCTGCTGGTGTAATTGTAAAGTTTTACAGTTTGTAGACTTTACTGTTTTTCTACTGTCTGTGGCCGTAAGTACATGGATGAACGAACAAAAGAATAGAAACTTGTAGGCATAAGTCGCCCATGCAAACCCAGTTGCTACAAAAATACTATATTTATTCTAATAAACATATCTCTCATCTAAGCGCCCCCTCTTTTTTTTTTTTTTTGAGGTGGGGGTGGGGGGGTGTGGGGGAAGGCAAAATCCCATATAAAATGGCTTCAAAACCTTGAAATTTTCATTATTTTCCATATTTTGTCTTAACCCTTGTCCTGCTGAACCCGGATACACCCTGCCTTTGCAAACAGTGTAGATCCAGATCAGTTGGCTTCTGAAGAAGCCAACTGATCTGGATCTGCACTGTTTGTCATTAAGTATGTGAATTTATAGCAATAATCTGGATCATGTAATCTGATAGGCTGAAAATTAGAAGTGGGCAGGGCATCTTAATTTATTCAGCAGGACAAGGGTTAAAATGTCACTTTTTAGAAGTTCTGAATTGCAGCACCCTCCGAGGGTTTATTAGAATACATACCGTTTCTCCAGACAAGGCAGTAATAGTGGCGAATATTTGGATGCTCTCTGCTGCATCATAGCTCCCCATAAAACACATATTTAAACCAAAATACACTCATATTTTTCTTATACTTCCAGGAAAACATATATTGTGGGTACTCATTAGAAATGCCTCTGTGAGGCATTTCTAATGAGTACCCACAACATATGTTTCTGTGGCGATATAAGAAAAAGATTTATATGGATACCCCTTCCCCCTCTCCCCCACACCCCTTATCTGGAGCTATGGTTATGGTGAGTTTTCAGATTCATTTAATGCTTAGCATGCCGGGTAAAAATTTCAACAGATGATATTTTGAAATATTTTTTTCTTATTTTTCCCAGAAAACAGACTCTGACATTTCATGCAAACTGTCTCATAAGGAGACAATATGCATGAAATGCAAAAGCCATGTTTCTGGGAAAAACAAGAAAAAATATTTACAAGTCGTTGTCTGCTGAATTTGCCCACGGAGTGGTAGAGGATGCATATGCAGTAACATGTGCAATTGGAAATGCCAATCTTAATGAAACTGTAATATAAGAAACATAAAAACCTATTTATCTTTCTTTAACTTATGTCACATACAAGCTGCTACAGAAAATCAGCCATGCAGGCTACAGATGAGACTATAATATTTAAGCATGAAATTTCTCATTCCTTCACCAAAGCATATGTTGGACCAGGATTAATAAGCTTTCGCTGTCTTTTGACCCATCAAAACATTGACATTTTTCTTAAATTTCTCCATAAAAACATGCTATGGGTACTCACTAAAAGTGCCTCATTGAGGCACTTCTAATGAGTACCCACAATAATGTTTTCACATAAAGAAGTTTTCTATTAATGTGGATATCAATCTCATTTAGAATTACAATAGTTATCCAATGCATTTGTGCCTAAGTAAAGAGAGTAGACCCAGATCAGATGCAGCAGAATGCAGTATCCGATAAGGGTCTTTACCGTTTGCTACTCATTCAGCAGTTTTTAGACACAGAAATAGGCTGCAAAATAGACTTGTTGAAATTTAAGAAGTACTTATATTCTGGTTGGATTTGGTTTGGAGTTTAACGGCCCAGTCAACACTATTAAGGTCATGTCGAACCAGTCAGTTTACCTAACCACACTTTTTCTTGGGCAGACTTAGTCCTCTAAGCAGTCAACCAGTACTTGTGCACATTCTTTCGCCAGAAAGTTTGAGTGTACCGCTATTTAAGGTAAATTGGTATGGCTGGTCGATTTGCAGATAAGAACATGTAGATTTTCTAGCAACAGATCTTGTATCATGTTTTCATGTCTTGCCTGGGATTGTATTTCTGAAAAAATCAGAGTGGGATCAATGTATTCTAGACAGGAACTGACAAACAGACATTTATAACAGAAGTTTTATCAACAAACTTTTACAAGGGAGCTTTATCAACAGAGTTCTACAGATTTTGGCTTGATCCTCAGAAGGCCACCAAACAATAAATTTCCATTCCCTATTGCCATTTTATTAATTAAAGTAATGGGAAATAATCATCTGAGGATTTAACAGAAATGAGGCTTATACATATATGACCCTACATGATAACTGGATACACGCTCGCACTCTGGCAAAAATTTTCAGCAGATGACATATCAAATTTTTTTTCTTATTTTTCCCAGAAAACAAATCCTATTTTCTGAGAAAAATAAGAAAAATTTTGTTGTCTGCTGAATCTTCTCATAGCATGGTAAGCCTTAAACCTAAGTTGAAGGATTTTTATGACATTATTGCCAAGATGATTGTGGATAGAACACTGCCAATGTAGGTTTTATGCACCTGTTGTCAGCAACATGAAATAAGAAAATTTGGGCCCTTAGAGTAAATGCCCTTTTGAGAAGGAAAGGAAATACTTTACAGGTCAAAGTGATCATCCTTGGAAGTGTAAATTTTCAAGATAAAGTCACCTATCAACCAAAAAATAACATATCACCATGACCAGTGTGATTTTATTTCACCTAAATTTACTTTTTGAAGTTTACAAGAACAACCAACTGCTTATCTGCATAATGGGCTTATAAAATGCACCAACATGAAAGTTTAACACATAGCATGCAGGGTAAAAATTTCAGCAGATGACATTTGGAAATATTTGTCTTATTTCTCCCAGAAAATAGGTTTTGACATTTCATGCAAATTATCTCTTAAGAAGACAATTTGCATGAAATGTTGAAGCCTATTTTCTTGGAAAAATAAGAAAAATATCAGCAATTTGTCATCTGCTGACTATGCCCATAGAGTGGTAAAGGTTTAAATCTCATTAGGGAAACAACAGCCAACAAAAATGCACATTAATTCTTCAAATGAGGGCCAATGTGGGGAAATCCCAACATTTTTTCATAAGCAAATGGCAAAGATCCCAACCAACCTCTGCATCCATATAATTTGGCCCTGATCTTCCCTATTTCTGATATGCCTTCTATAAAGATCCAAATATTGTGCTGGCAAACAGTAAATAGCCAGACCTGACTGTGCAAATGCACAGTTTGGTCTGGCTCTTTACCGTTTGCATATGCACAAATGTCCATTTTCCCTCTGCAGACCTCACATACAATAGTACATGTAATTGTTCCAGGTAAGACAGGATATCAGGTAAAAAAAAAAAAAAAAAAAAAAAATTATGGCAAATATTTTTCTTATTTCTCCACAAAAACATATGTTGTGGGTAATTGCATCAGCAAGGCGCTTCTAATGAGTACCCACAACATATGTTTTTGTGGAGAAATAAGAAAAATATCACTACTTCAGGTTGAAAAAAAAAGTGCCTTATCTGGAAATATGAATAGTACTCCACCCAACCTGCTGTTAAATGTCTACACCTCCTCAATTTTTCTGTAACTGTAACCTGTTTTCATAAATCTGCTATAATAATCAGGTTACAATCTAAAACACATAAAATTTAATAGCCCTGTCAGAGCACAGCATAAAGTTGCTGAGACCCCACTTCAGTCTCAAGATAACTTTAATCATATTTCAAAGTACTCTGTCAAACTTGATTGGTGGTTAATATTTAAGCAGAATTTGCAGACAGACTGCAGACTCCTTCAGTTCTTCCCAGGATCAAAGCCTGTTCAGCTTAATTTACCTTTCTTTAAAAATAAACTGTACAGTAATTTTGAGGAAAGACAAAGTTGTTTATACATTGTACTTCCCTATTTTCTCTATTAGTACAGTAATTTGGAAGTAATTTATACACTTACTTCTTTGTTTTTCATACTTTCTCTAACTGTACAGTAATTTCAAAGAAAGTAATTTATACATGTACTTTCTTATTTTCCTATAGAATTTGTTTATACATTGTATGCATACTTCCTTCCTTTTTTTTCTTTACTGCTGTATGTGTACTTCCTTCCTTTTTTCTTTACTGCACATTCATTTTGAAGAAAGTTGTTTAAGCATGTACCACCCATAGGTCTAGTTTAAAGGCTGATAAGAGGGATCAGATAAAAAAAATTCTTATTCATCCACAAAAAAGTATGTTGTGGGTATTCATTAGAAGTGCCTCGGTGAGGCACTTCTAATGAGTAACCACAACATACGTTTTCATGGAGCTCATTATTATTTTTTTTTTCTTGGCTGAAAAAAAGCACCTTATCTGGAGCTATAACGCTCCTTCAGTTCCTCCCAGGATCCAAGCATGTTCAGCTTAATTTACCTTATATTGTACAAAATTTGTTCATACCTCCTATTACTTTCTTTTTTTCTTATCAACGATAATTCAGTCATGGCAAGACATTGCCTCTAAATTAGTGGGACTTTACCCAACCTGATCCAACGACAAATTCAAATCCTGCCTAAATGAGAACACATTCACTTTCAGGGGAGGCAACTCTGTCAACACTGTTTTTGCCTCCCTTCTGAGAGGGGGTCTTCTTTAAAAGGAAAAAAGAATTTGCTCCTCCTTGGGAAGCAAATTCTTTCCTATAAAGGAGATCCCTTTTCAGAAGGGCATTAATGTGGTAACCACAAAAGTGACTCCAAACTTTGGTCTTGCAAATTCTTTCTAAGTAGACCTATTTTCACAAGGGACCACTGAAGGGACTTCAAACTGTGGTCTTTTTATATAGGCAGTCTTTTAACCCTTCTCCTGCTGAACACGACATGGCCTGTCGTAGCAAACAGTGTAGAAGAAGCCAACTGATCTGGATCTGCACTGTTTGTCCTTAAATATGTGAATTTCTATCAAAAACTCGTATCAAGTAATCTGATTGGCTGGAAGTTAGAAGTGGGTATGGCATCTTAATTTATTTAGCATGACAAGGGTTAATAAGGTTCAGAAAAGGTCTCAGCTTTGATTGAGTACTTTCCAAATATTTTTTTTTTTTTTTTTTATAAAGGGTGGTCTCTCTACAAGATAAAGACAGGTCAAAATTTAAGACAGGATCATTGAAAGATAATTAAATCACAACAACAAAAACAAACCTACATTCCACTGATCATGTCAAGGTTTTTGCTGTTTGCTGATTAGATTTTGCAGGTGCAGTTTGATCAGGGTCTGCACTGCTTCCCATTCCATCACCATATTTTGAACACATCCTCACTTAGTGAACACAATTCCAGATAAAAGGGAGTAGTCACACATTTCCCTAATTTATCCACAAAAACTTACTGAAAGTCCCTCAACACTTCTAACAAGTACCAACATATTGGTTATTCTTTTGTGGAGATTGATCATGAAATATTTTCTACGGTCATTCTCTCCCTTCCGCTGATTCAAGAAGGGCAGTTATGTCAGTTTCTGGCAAAAGAATGTGCACAATACTGGTTAACCGCTTAGAGGACTAAGCCTGCCCAGTAAACGTGTGGTTAGGTAAACTGGCCGCGCTCGACATGACCCCATTGGGTTGACTGGGCCGTAAAACCTCAACACAAACAAACCAACATATTGGTCTAGATAAGAGTGGTTATCAGGTAAATAGTTTGCTTTTTTTTTTCAATGAAAACATATGTTGTGGGTACTCATTTAGAAGTGCCTCACTTCTAATGAGTACCCACAACATACATTTTCGTCGAGAAATAAAATTATTCATACTTTTTGATTGAAAAAAAAAGCACCGTATCAAGAGCTATGCCAACATCACCTTTCACTGAGGAAATAAGAAAAAACCTGGAGCTAAGAGCAAAGTAAATTTGTTCAAATTTTAGGTTAACCCTTTGGGCCTGGCAGATCAAAACAGACACCTGTGCAAACAATGAAGCTGCAGATGAGACGGCTCATAACAAGCCATCTCATGAGGATCTATATGGTTTGCCATTCTGCTTCTGATTTTAAATTGATGCCCCTATTTGCATCAGTGGGTATGTCCAAATTCAAGGATGGAAGCATCCACTTTAGAAAGTCAGGGATGGAAGGGTTATATATTATGGAGTCAAGGTGTTGAAATACTTAGGGTAACTATGTTAACGTGGCAGAATATTTTGGGTGGTTACGGTAATGTTTAGTACATACGGAACAGGGTGAGTTCTCAATCTGAATATGTAATATTGTGGTTTTCACCCGTAGTATGCTGATGACAAATTTAGCAGACACTAAATGAGTAATATTTTTTTCTCATTTTCCCTGAAAAATAGAGCTTTAAATGTCATGCAAATCATCTAAAGCTACTATTTCATGAAATGCCAATCAGGGAAAAAATGCAATTTTTTTTTTTTAAATTCATCTACTACTAGTAAACTCAGCATACCAAATATTAATGCTTTGCCCACTAGGTAAAATTTTCAGCTGATGACAAATTGCTGATATTTTTCTTATTTTTTTACCCCAAAAACAGGATCCGACATTTCATGCAAACTGTCTCCATACTTTGCATGAAATGTCAAATCTTGTTTTCTGGGAAAAAATAAGAAAAATATCATCATCTGCTGAATTAGCCTAAAGAGTGGTAAAGGATGCAGTTTTTACAATTTTGCACCTGGTGACTTATAAGGAACAATTAACTTCTAGTAATTTGTTAACATTCTACAACTTGCAATTACCTCCAGGTGTGGAGAGTTTGTTCAGAGGTGAAGATGCTGCTGGCACATGCTTAAGAAAAAAAATGTTTCACTGAAAACTTATATTATTTACACACAAACATATACTAGTAACATAGCCTACTTCTGCATTTACCAGAAATATTAGG
This sequence comes from Anodontia alba, assembly GCA_964016985.1. NCBI lineage: Eukaryota > Metazoa > Mollusca > Bivalvia > Lucinida > Lucinidae > Anodontia > Anodontia alba. The sequence continues at coordinate 83,396,492 of OZ024833.1, read as the reverse complement.
GCACCTAAATGCCTAGACTGGCTCCAGTCTCCGGTGACTAAATATTAATTCTTATAATCCTGTTTGATAATCTAATCTACTAAAATAAAACCAAAATAATTATCATGACTATAAAGGCTGGTCTAGTGACCAGCCTTTATAATCATGATAGTATTTTGTTATTTTTTAATGAATTATCAAATAGGATTATATAAAAAAAAAAAAAAACAGTCACTGGAGACTGGAGCCAGTCTATTAAATGCCAAAATCATACTTATCAAGAAGTCAAGATACCGTATTTACCCTAAGTATTGGGACTTCTTATCTACTTACAATACTTGTCCTAAAATTTGAAATGGTCCATTCTACTACCTCTAGATGTGTAAACTATTGCTTTATGTATGGCAAATAGTATAGACCCTGATCAGATGCTGAATTCTGTGGCATCTGATCTGGGTCTACATTGTTTGCAAAGGCCTATCTGTCCCAATAATTATTATTGGAAGAGTCTAATTTTGATTTTAGGAATGTCAGGCTATATGATTTAGATATTCCTAGAGGAAAATCGTTGAACTATTTGCAAACAATGGCGACCCTGATCAGATGCCGGGTTCTGCACTGTTTGCCAATTACCCATTTAGGGATCTCCCGACTACAATGGGTTAGTAGCTGCACAAAAGTAATTTAATTTTACATCCTTTAGTCTACTGCTAATTAACTTATTGCAACATGCTGAAAAGTAGATCTCAGACTTCCTGTCTGTTTAATTAACCCTTGTCCTGCTGAACCCGGACATATCCTGCTTTTGCTAACAGTGTAGATCCAGATCAGTTGGCTTCTGAAGAAGCCAACTGATCTGGATCTGCACTGTTTGCCATTAAGTATGTTAATTTATATCAACAATCTGGATCAAGTAATCTGATTGGCTGAAAATTAGAAATGGGCGTGGCATCTTAATTTATTCAGCAGGACCAGGGTTAAGATACTGGTTCAATAAGTTTTAATGTTTTACAATGGTGTTCCATTGCTTTACTTAAGTAAATATTTGAAACATTAATGAAGCCTAATACTGTTTCCCTATTTGGATGTGATAGTCTGTCTCAGTGAAGTATCAATCCACAAACTGATATATCACCACAATCTGTTGATTGTGTTGGAGTTTAACGACATGTCAACCCTTGTGGGTCATTTTATGTCGTCTCCCAGAGAAAGGGAGAAGAGAGACAGAAGAGATAGTAGAGGAGATGAAAGAGAGGGGCAGGGGAGAAAGAGGAAAATGAAAGTGAAGAAACAGAAGAAATAAAAAACATTCCCCATCTACCCTTACCTGCTGCAAGGACAGCAGGCCTTGCCCAACTGTAAGCCAATATCCAATGGACCCCCCCGTGATGCAAGATACACGAAACCTTTGCCTCACCCAACCACTCCAGCACCACATCCTGTGTGATCAGTCATATATGTTATAATATTAACAAGAAATTCGGCGAATGGTGCTAAACGCACAGACTAAACATTGTTCAGTGGGTAGGTCATGGTCAATAAATGCAGATGGCAGTGGGCAGGATGCATCATGGAGAGTGCATGTATAAAGTTTCATTAGCCTAGAAGCCTTGGTGTTTGAGATGCTGAGCTTAACACACAGACAACATAGTTGACACCGACCCCAATACCAACGCCGCCGCCTGAAAGTGATCCCTGTTGCTCCTGCTTGCTAAAACAATTGCAGCAAAAATGTATGCAGTGTAAAAGTTATACATTTATTGATATTGCCATATGTTCCTAGATAATAAAGCTTACAATATTTGAACTAGAGGACCAAGTGGGCCAGAAATCACTCAATTAGATTAGGCTGATCATGATATGTTACATTGTACCATATAGTGGCCATCTTGGCAATCAGATCAGATTGCCTTTAGCAATTCAGAATCTGATGTTGTTTGAAGAGTTCCAAGACTGCCACCATAGCTGGCATCTTGGATATTGGAACTGAAGGATTCAGCAATTCTGAAACTCCATGTCACCCTGATGCCTCCTATCAAGTTTCGACTCAACCTGACTTACTGTTGGGAGGAAGAATTTCAAGGTGGTGGCCATCTTGGAAACTAGAACAGAACGATTTTAGCAATTCTGAATTTCCATAACACCCCAATGCCTCCCATCATGTTTAAGCTCAATAAGACTTACTGTTCAGTAGCAGATGTGATTTGAAGACTTTCAAGATGGCTGCCATGGTAGCCATCTTGGATATCAGAACGGAACCATTTTAGCAATTCTAAATCTCCATGCTGCCCCGATGTCTCCCACCAAGTTTTCTCTCCATCCGACTTAATGTTCAGGAGCAGATAACAATTGAAGACTTTCAAAATGGCCAGAGGAGATCTTGTTTGTAGATTTTCAAGATGGCTGACATGGCGGCCATCTTGGATATTGGAACAGAATGATTTTAGTAAATCTCCATGTGGCCCCAATGCCTCCCACCAAGTTTGGGCTCAATCTGACTAAGGGTTCGGGAGCATTTGTGGTTTCAGGATTTTCAAGATGGCCGCCAAGGCAGCCATCTTGGACAGCCAAACGGAATGATTTAAGCACTTCTGAATCTCTATGTCGCTCCGATGCTTCACATCAAGTTTCGGCTCAATACAACTTACGGTTTGTGGGGAGATGTCGTTTGACGAATGTCGTTTGACGAATGTCGTTTGAAGAATTTCAAGATGGCCGCCATCTTGGATATCTAAACGGATCAATTTTAGCAATCCTGAATCTCTATGTTGCTACGATGCCTCTCATCAAGTTTTGGCTCAATCCGACCTACATGTACGGTTTGGGAGATACGTTTGATATCTTGGGTATCGGAACCGAACGATTTTAGCAATTCGGAATCTCTATAATGCTCCAATGCCTCCCATCAAGTTTCAGCTCAATCTAACTTATGGTTTGGGAAGAGATGTCATTGGAAGAATTTCAAGATGGGCCCTGTGGTGGCCATCTTGGATATCGGAATTATCGGAATTAAATGATTTTAGCAATTACGAATCTCTGTGTCACTGTGATGCTTCCCATCAAGTTTTGGCTCAATTCAACTTACAGTTTGGGAAGAGATGCCATTTGAAGAATTCTTAAATGGGTTTGGGAGGAGATGTCATCTGGAGATATTTTCGATATCAGAATGAAACAATTTTAGCAATTCTGAATCTCTGTGTCACTCCAATGACACCCATCAAGTTTCAGCTCAATACGACTTATGGTTTGGGAGGAGATGTCGTTTGAAGAATTTCAAGATAGCCGTCATGGCGCGGCATTCTTGGATATCGGAACAGAACAATTTTAGCAATTCCAAAATCTCTGTGTCACTGTGACACCTCCCATCAAGTTTTAGCTCTATCAGACTTTCGGTTTGGGAGGAGATGTAGTTTGAAGAATTTCAAGATGGCCGCATCTTGGATATTGGAATGGAATGATTTTAGTAATTCTGAATCTCAATGTTGCCAAAGTGCCTCCCAAGTTTCAGCTCAATCCAACATGGTTCTGGATAAGATGTCAAAAATGTGAAAAGCCAATGACGGACGACCGATGGACAGACGACAGACAATAGACATTGGAATATTTTTAGCTGACCTGGAGCAAAGCTCCAGGTGAACTAATGATCTCCCAAAGAGCCTGTTTGGATGAAAATGCATTCTTACTGAAAGAATCCTGGCTTTCATTTAAATATATGTCAGAAGACAATCTAGAATACTAAAATATATGTGCCTGAAATAGCCAGACCACCTTAGTTACAAAGCCTGAAGTCTGAACTTTCACTCGCCTAACAGACAGCCTCCAGCCAGTCTTGGGTACCAAGGTACATGTACGCGTTGCAGCCCTACCTGGGAATAGCATGCATACAAATTATCCCATGGCTTGTCAAACTGATACTGTTACAAACTCATTCTGTTATTATGGCAAAAAAACAGTTACAGTGACGTATGTTATTTATTTCAGGCAAGTCTGCGGCTAAATGAAACAATTCTCCACAAAATCACCATAGCAAATTGAAAACATGTTATTTAGATTTTCTAACAATATTTCACACTGCAGTCACATTCTGAATAGTTACAAGCTGCAAACATTTACAGACAGCAGCTTTAGACTTGTAAAGGAAGAGTATTTGATGATTATTCTGGAATATTTTTTTCTTCTTTAATTCTCCATAAAAACATATGTTTTAGGTACTCATTAGAGGGGCCTCCAGGCCTCCTCTAATGAGATACTCCCTCTTATCTGGAGTATCTGGAGCTATGAATTATAAACCCTTGTCAAGCTGAATAAATAAAGATGCCACCCCCACTTCTAATTTCCAGCCAATCAGATTACTTTCTTTGATTGTGTTGGGGTTTAACAACACGTCTACCCATGTGGGTCATTTTGTGTCATCTCCCAGAGAGGGGGAGATAAGAGACAGATGAGATAGTAGAGGAGATGAAAGAGAGGGGCAGGGAAGAAAGAGGTACAGGAATGAAAGTGAAGAAGTAAACAAGAATTCCGCGGAAGGCGTCATCGCACCTGCTGGCGCAAAAGTCACAGGAGCCACAATCAGAATGTGGTTATTAAATAAGTTTATTTCATTCTTAGCAGTGCTTACTTGGAAAACTGGGTTGAAAAAAATGTAGACAAAGTGCCTAGTGGGGCACATATATTCCTGGCCAGTCCCAGTCCCTCTAATGGCTATATCTTCAGCACTGACTTTTCGTACCATACAGCCCAATGATAATGGAACGTTGACGTAAAATGTGTAAAAGTCACTGGAGCATGAAATATAGGTCAAGGTCACGGGTCAAGGTACCTGCTAATTCAGTACATCAAGGAGAAGCACAATGCAAGGTATGGTGGTTGTAGGCCTTATAGTTGAGGAGTTATCAAACATCAATGTAAAATGTGTCAAATATAGGTCAAGGTTACTGGGTCAAGGTACCTGCCAAGCCAGTGCAATGAGGTGAAGCACTATGCAAGGTTTAGTGGTTGTAGGTCTTATATTTGAGGAGATACCGAACATCAATATAAAATGTGTCAAAGTCACTGGAGTGCACAATATAGGTCAAGGTCACCAGGTCAAGGTACCTGTCGAGTCAGTACATCGAGAAGAAGTGCTATATAAGGTTTGGTGGTTGAAGGCCTTACAGTTGAGGACATATGGAAGGGTGACATAAAAGGTGTAAAAGTCAATGGAGCGTGAAATATAGGTCAAGGTCACCCAATCAAGGTACCTGCAGAGTCTGTACATTGAGGAGAAGCACTATGCAAGGTTTGATGGTTGTAGGCCTTATAGTTGAGGAGATATTGAACGTTGAAGTAAAATGTATAAAAGGCACTGGAGCGCGAAATATAGGTCAAGGTCATCGGGTCAAGATACCTGCCAAGTCAGTACATATAGGAGAAGCGCTATGCAAGGTTTGGTGGCTAGAGGTCTTACACTTGAGGAGATCTGGAATGTTGACGTAAATTATGTCAAAGTCACTGCAGCCAAAATATAGGTCAAGGTCACCAGGTCAAGGTATCTGCTATGTCAGTACATTGAGGAGAAGCATTTTGCAAGGTTTGATGGTTGTAGGCCTTATAGTTGAGGAGATATCGAACATCGACGCAAAATATGTCAAACTCACTGGAGTGCAAAATATAGGTCAAGGTCACCGGGTCAAGGTACCTGCCAAGTCTGTACATCTAGGAGAAGCACTATGCAAGGTTTGGTAGTTGTACACCTTATAGTTGAGAAGATCTGGAACGTCAACGTAAATTGTGTCAAAGTCAATGGAGCGCAAAATATAGGTCAAGGTCATGGGTCAACATATCTGCCAAGTCAGGAGGTCAGGGAGATGTGTCATGCAAGGTATGATGGTTGTTGTAGCATTGTAGTTGATTAGAATACTAACTTCGACGTAAATGTCAAACTTCGACATAACAGAACTGTTAAGAGACAGACGGACGGACGAACGGACAGACGAATGGAAAAGCGGGCACCTATGTCGCAAAGTCAGGAGGTCAGGGAGATATTTCATACAAGGTTTGATGGTTGTTTAGTCTTGTAGTTGATTAGAATACTAACTTTGACATAAATGTCGAACTTCGACATAACAGAACTGTTAAGAGACGGACAGGCGGACAGACGAACAGACAGAGGAATGGAAAAGTTGGCACCTATGTCGCAAAGTCGGGAGGTCAGGGAGATGTTTCATGCAAGGTTTGATGGTTGTTTAGTCTTGTAGTTGATTAAAAAACTGATTTTGACATAAATGTCGAACTTAGACATAAATGTTGACAGACGGACGGACGAATGGACAGACATACGGAAAAGCGGACGCCTATGTTGCAACGTCAGGAGGTCAGGGAGATGTTTCATGCACGGTTTGATGGTTGTTTAGTCTTGTAGTTGATTAGAATACTAAGTTTGACATAAATGTCGAATGTCGACATAAATGTTGACAGACGGACGGACGGACTGACGGACAGACGGACGGACGGACAGAAAATCGGACGCCTATATCGCACCCTGCTACAAGCAGGTGCGATAAAAACATACCCCTTATACCCTTACCTGCTACAAGAACAGCAGCTAGGCCTTGCCCAACTGTAAGCCAATATCAAATGGACTCCCCAGTGACGTAAGATACACGACACCTTCGCCACACCCGACCACCCCACAATCAGATTACTCCACTCAGGTTGTTGATACAAATTCACATACTGAATGGCAAACAGTGCAGATCCAGATCAGTTGGCTTCTTCAGATGAATCTACACTGTTTGCAAAGGCGGGGCATATCAGGACAAGGGTTAAATGAATATTGAAGATCCTGTTCATCTTGTGTGCATGTGCAGACTGTCCTACGTAATTGCTGCTTAAACAATATACCATATTCAACCTAATAACTCCACATACTACTAAAAGTACACAGTCAAGCAATTTCTAAGACTTTAGATTACAGCTTGTCTACTTTTATCCACTTCTTTAAAAAAATCATATTTGAGTATCCACAACCACGAGCGCCACAACATATGATTTTATAAAGGAAATCAGAAAGCATATCGCATAAGCATCATTAAATATGAACTTCATGCAGTCATTTGCTGAGCTTTCTTTAAAGTGTACCCTTATTTATAATAGATAGATATTTCTCTACAAGTTTTCTTTTTTTTTTTTTTTTTTTTAATCAATAATTTTGAAAAACCTAAGCGTACAGTGCCATAATAAGGTTGAATATGGTATTGCATATTAGGCCCTTTACTCATGGTATGGCCTATATAAGAGTTTCATTAACCCATTGTAGTCGGGAGACCCGTAAAAGGGTAATTGGCAAACAGTGCAGACCCAGATCAGACGCCGCAAAACGCGGCGTCTGAGCAGGGTCTCCACTGTTTGTAAATAGTTTAGCCGTTTTTCTTTAGGAATATGTAAATCTCATAGCCGGGTGTACCTAAAACTGAAATTGGACTCTTCCAATATATAGTGTGGGAGAGTTTATTCTGTATACAATGGGTTAATAGGTACCTAACTGTCAATTCTTCAAAGTAAACTTCACAAAAAAACTATTAAAATCTCAAATTTCAGGCAGTAAAAAGTAGAACATTTGTCAATCTTGACAACAAAAAAATTGTTGTTTGTGCCACATCAAGCAATTTGGGCCTTTAACCAGTATCCCCATAGTTCCAGATAAGGTGTGTTTTTGTTTTTCCAATAGAAAAGTACAGTCGACACTCGTTATCTCGAATTCCAAGGGACTCACTGAAATACTTGGAGATATCCGTACCTGGACATATCAGAGTTGGGAGAGTGAGGAAAACAATAAACTGAACAACCACATTTAACAAATGAATGTGTAATTTGACTCCTGAAGTTAGAAATATATATATAAAACTAGAGCTGGTGTTTGTAAAACACTATGCCCCCAACTGCCTGACTCTAACACTGTTTGATTCCAACACTGCTTAGCCATGACGGTAACAACAGTACAAATATATGATTTCAATGTTATTTTATCAAAGGGAAATAACTCTAAAATAGAAGATGATTGGGATAAGAAAAAAATACGGATCACCTATTTTTTCATGAGGAATCAAATCATGAAATTTCAAAACATTAGCATACATGGTTCTAAACTTATGCTATACACAATAAAGCAACGACATTAAATGGCCCGAAACTGCGAAGGGCCATAACTCCAACATTTCATTTAATTGGTTCAAAATTTATTCAGGTGATCTCCTCCTCAATCCAATCAGTATACCAAATATCATGGCTCTAGCTTAAATACTTTTTGAGATATCTTGCTGAAAAAGTCAAAATGCCTAGAACTACAAAGGGCCATAACTACATCAATTTTTCATGGAATTCCCTAAAAAACAAACCAGGTAATCTCCACATCATCCCCAATCAGCATATAATATTTCAAGACCCCAGCTTAAGTGCTTTTCGAGAAATCTTGCTGACAAGGTCAAAATGAGCAGAACTGCAAAGGGCCGTAACTTTATCAATATTTTCATGGAATTCTCTCAAAATATAATCGGGTAATGTACACATCATTCCCACTCACTGTATTGAATTTCAAGAACCCAGCTTAAATACTTTTCAAGATATCTTGCTCACAAGATTTAATTCTGATTTTTTTCAAAGGGGCATAACTTTAAATAAACATGCTAGACAAGAAACAAAATACGGGTCGGCTATTTTTTCATTGGGAACCCAAATATAAAATTTCAAAACCCTAGCGTGCAGGGTTCTTAAGATATGGCATGCACAAAAAAAGCTTGATGAACGGACAAACAGTCGGATGGACAAATGAAGGCAAAATAATATGCCCCATCAATTTCATTCGAAACTGGGGGCATAATCAGGTCATCTACTCATCACTAACAATCTATTCATCAAGTTTCAAGGCTCCAGCTGCAATAGTTTTTGAGATATTTTGTTCACAAGGGAAACATGCCCAAATTTACAAAGGGCCATTACTTATGAAATATTTTTCAGAATTTACAAAATAATTAATCAGGTCATCTACTCATCATTACCAATCAATTCACCAAGTTTCAAGTCTCTAGCTCTAATAGTTTTTGAGATATTTTGCTGACAAGATAAAAATGCCCAAAATAACAAAGGGGCATAACTCAAGAAGTATATTTCAAAATTTCTTCAAAAGTTAATCAGGTTGTCTACTCATCACTACCAGTCTATTCATCAAGTGTCAAGGCTCTAGTTCCAACAGTTTTTGAGATATTTTGCTGACAAGGTAAAATTGCCCAAAATTACAAAGGGTCATAACTCATGAAGTATTTTTCATAATTTCTTCAAAAATTAATCAGGTCATCTACTCATCACTACAAATCCATTTACTAAGTTTCAAGGCTCTAGCTCTAACAGTTTTTGAGATATTTTGCTGACAAGATAAAAATGCCTAAAATTACAAAGGGGCATAACTCAAGAAGTATATTTCAAAATTTCTTCAAAAGTTTATCAGGTTGTCTACTCATCACTACCAGTCTATTCATCAAGTTTCAAGGCTCTAGCTTCAATAGTTTTTTGAGATATTTTGCTGACAAGTTAAAAATGCCCAAAATTACAAAGGGCCATAACTCATGAAGTGTTTTTCAGAATTTCTTCAAAAGTTAATCAGGTCATCTACACATCACTACAAATCCATTTACTAAGTTTCAAGGCTCAAGCTCTAACAGTTTTTGAGATATTTTGCTGACAAGGTAAAAATGCCCAAAATTACTAAGGGCCATAACTCAAAAGGCATTTTTCAAAATTTCTTCAAAAGTTAATCAGGTTGTCTACTCATCACTACCAGTCTATTCATTAAGTTTCTAGGCTCTAGCTCCAACGGTTTTTGAGATATTTTGCTGACAAGATAAAAATGCCCAAAATTACAAAGGGCCATAACTCATGAAGTATTTTTCAGAATTTCTTCAAAAGTTAATCAGGTCATCTACTCATCACTACAAATCCATTTACTAAGTTTCAAGGCTCTAGCTCTAACAGTTTTTGAGATATTTTGCTGACAAGGTAAAATTGCCCAAAATTACAAAGGGCCATAACTCAAGAAGTATTTTTCAAAATTTCTTCAAAAGTTAATCAGGTTGTCTACTCATCACTACCAGTCTATTCATCAAGTTTCAAGGCTCTAGCTTTAATAGTTTTTGAGATATTTTGCTGACAAGATTGCATCCATATTTTTTCAAAGGGCCATAACTCAGAAAAGGGGCATAATCCTGTCAAGAAAAAAAATACGTGTCAGCTATTTTTTCATGAGGAATCCATATATGAAATTTCAAAACAGTAGCATTCACGGTTTTAAAGTTATGCTATGCATCAAAAAGCGTGACGAACGGACGGACGGACGGAAGGACGGACGGACGGACGGACGAACAACCCAGAAGCAATATGCCCCTCCAACTTCTTTGAAGTTGGGGGCATAATAATGTGGAAAAGAGGAGAAATTGCTCCTTAGGAGCAATTTCTCCTCTTTTCCAGATTATCTTGTTACCTGTTGTCATAGTTTCATGTTAAAACAGGGACCAGATTTTCACTTCGAGATAAGCGGTAATTCGAAATAAGCGAGTTCGAGATAACGAGGTTCGACTGTATTGGTATTTTTCTTATTTCTCTAAAATGTGATTAGCTTTTCAGAGAACTTAAAGCTATATATATAAACTCGCATTTTTGCAGCAAAAATATCAATGTATTTGCAAAATACCTTAGCTGCAACAGTGAACAAGTTTGTCATTAACAAGCTTGTTAACCTTTGTCAAGCTGAATAAATTAAGATGCCACACCCACTTTTAATTTTCAGCCAATCAGATTACTTGATCCAGGTTGTTGATACAAATTCACATACTTAATGGCAAACAGTGCAGATCCGGATCAACTGGCGTCTTCAGAAGCCAACTGATCTGGATCTACACTGTTTGCAAAGACAGGTTATATCTGGGTTTAAGCTTATCTGGGTTTAAGCTAACGATGCTTTGAACAACTTGGCCCTGTAGACTTCAATTCCTTACCATACTTGTCTAAAATCTGCTGGACAAGAGATCAACAGTGTTAACCCAGATCACATACCACATTCCGCTGTGACTGATCTGGGTCTACAATGTAGGCTCATCCTGATCATGAGTCCAATGCACAGAGCCCTCATAAAGTTTCAAAGTTTCACCTTAGGAGAAAATTTGCATGAAATGTCAAAGCCTATTTTCTGGATAACATAAGAAAAATATTTTACAGTTCGTCTCCTGAATTTTTACCCAGCATGCTAAGCATTAACCCATTTTAGTTGAGAAATCCCCAAAAGGGTAATAAGCAAACAGTGCAGACCCAGATCAGATGCTGCAGAATGTGGCATCTGATCAGGGTCTGCACTGTTTGCATTAAATGCAGGAATTTCAATAAAACATGGTGATAATAAAAAGAATAACCTCACATTCCTTCTATTGGAATTCTAGCTTTCCAAACAACTGAGATAGAAGAGTCCACTCAGCATATATGGGTTAAAGAAGAGCACCTTGCCTAAATCTAAGAACAAAACAATGACTGTTACAGCAATATATCTTTCATGTCTGTTTTGACAATCAGAACAAGAATAAACAAACTTCACACACTATTAGTTCTGTCTGTAGTGCCAGGAAATATGAGCCAACACATAAGAAAAGGGTACTTATCACATAAGCAACCAGCAAAGGCTCAGGCAAGCCTGCGCAGAAGCGCAGTATCACCAGAGCCTTTGCTCAGCAGAAATGTAGCAGAGACCTTGAGGAAGCCATGCAAAAAATGCATGGCTGTAGCCCAAATAGGGGGCTGAACCCATTTGAAAAAATGGAAAACCACAAGGTCCCTTTTTCATGTGCCCGGAAATATCTGTCAGGCTGTATTAATTGTTGATAGACTGTATTATTGAACTAGCTCTATAGAAGTTGGCCCAGTATGGTGGCCATTGCTGATGGACAACCAGTTCATAAAGGATCCAAACTTCATACAGTAAGCTGCCCTGTACTCATCCATCTAAAAATTTGGACAGGTCTATTTCCAATAGCATGGTTTCTGGTTAGGTTTTATTATTAAGTTTTATAGAGAAATTCCTGTTTTCAATGCAAACAGTATAGACCCTGATCAGAAACTGCCTCATCTGATCTGGTTCTACACTGTTTGCCAATGTCCATTTTAAAAAAAGCTTGGCATAAATGGGTGGATTCTCATTATCAAAACATACCTATATAATTTTGACACTCTTATTCCCCACTTTTATATAGTAAAACTGGAATTTACAGGGTATACATTATTTTTCTTATTTCTGCTCAAAAGCGTAGATTGTGTGTACTCGTAAGAACTGCCTCACTGAGGCAATTCAAAACAGTACCCACAATCTATGTTTAGAGCATTAATATGAAAAATATCAGAATTTTTATCTGAAAACTTGTAGTTTTTGGTGGTGAAATTTTCAATATATTTGAAAAGCGTGTTTTAGTTCCTGGAAATATCTATCAGGCTGTATTAGTTAGACTTTATTATTGAACTAGCTCAATACAATTTGGCCTGGTAAAGTGATCATTAGCCTGCCACCTACCCCACACCATTCCACATCCCATACCCCCACCCCAATGAGTTTAAGTTTTCTAACTAATAATCTAACAAAAGTAAAACACTCCTCCTTGATTATTTTTCTACGCATATCATCTTCCTTACCTGGCAGAAACTCATAACTGATCAGCCAAATCAGAGAGAAGCACATTCAAAGACAGTTTTTTTTTTTTTGTAAAACATAAATCAGTTTTATGCTAACTCAAAATCAGTTTGACAGAAGACAGTCTAGGTAGTCATTGCGGATAGTAAGCTGCCATGGCAGGGTGTGACAGTAATATCACTGGATATTACTGGAAGGCACAGGATGCAGTACTGAGTAAGCCGTCTGATAACATAGCAACAGATAAGGCGCTTTTTTTCATCCGAAAAATCCAAGCTTTTTCTGAAAGCTAATACTTGGTTATAGATAATGGTGAGTAGTTTTTGTGAACGCTAATACTTAGCTAATAATGTTGAGCAGTTCGTGGAAAATAGCATCAGTGTGCTGATCAGTCCATGTCTCTTCATAAAGTTCTTCTGGTGTAATGACAGACTCTTAGATTGTCTATGCCCATGGGTCAGTTTACTTTGCTACAATGGCCATTAGTAGCACACAACTGAGGTTGGTGGGTAGGGTAAAGGGACAATTTTTGGTCTACTGCACACATCATCTGCCACCTTATCGGCATAGCTACAGATAAGAGGGGGTATCCACATAATATCTTTCTTATTTCTCCACGAAAACATATGTTGTGAGTACTCATTGTGAGCCTCGATGAGGCGCTTCTAATGAGTACCCACAACATATGTTTTCGTGGAGAAATAAGAAAAATATTATGTGGATACCCCCTCTTATCTGTAGCTATGCCGATAAGGTGGCAGATGATGTGTGCAGTAGACCAAAAATTGTCCCTTTACCCTACCCACCAACCTCAGTTGTGTGCTACTAATGGCCATTGTAGCAAAGTAAACTGACCCATGGGCATAGACAATCTAAGAGTCTGTCATTACACCAGAAGAACTTTATGAAGAGACATGGACTGATCAGCACACTGATGCTATTTTCCACGAACTGCTCAACATTATTAGCTAAGTATTAGCGTTCACAAAAACTACTCACCATTATCTATAATCAAGTATTAGCTTTCAGAAAAAGCTTGGATCAAGCTTTTTGTGAAAGCTGATACTTTTGTCACTTACATGTATCCCAAATGTCTAGATAAGAGTGGGTATCAGATAAATATTTTTCTTATTTCTCCACAATACCATCTGTTGTGTGTACTCATTAGAAACGCCTTGTCAAGGCGCTTCTAATGAGTACACACAACATATGTTTTCATGAAGAAATAAGAAAAAATTCAATACGTTTGGATTGAAAAAAAGCATCTTATCGAGAGCTATGGTACCCAGAAAAATACCCATACTTTTGGGTTGAAAGAAGTATCTTATCTAGTGCTATGTTGTTGATTTGGGTTTTACGGCCCTTTCAAGAATATTTTACTTATTCTAGTGCTATGTACTTCTTTATATCAATTCATATATATTTTATAGTTAACAACATGGAAATATCAATTTTTGATAAAGCTGTTGTATTTCATCAGTAATTTACACAAAAACAAACAATTCTAAGATAAAAGGTAAGAAATTTTAAGTTTGGCCAATAAAAACACCAAGAGGTCTATGAACTATAAATGCAACGTGATTCCAGATAAATTGCATATTTTGATGAAAAAGTGCTTGTATATTTTCTTATTTCTCCACTAAGGTATAGTTAATAATAATATGGCATCATTGCTCTGGACAAGGCATTTTTTTTTTTTTCAACCAAAAAGTATTGATATTTTTTCCTATTTCTCCACACTTTATATTTTTTTTATTTGGGCTTAACGTCGCTTTCAACCTCTTTCAGTCATACCACGACGGTGTCTGGATGTGGTAGGGAGCTCAATGCTCACTTTTAGAGAGCTGAGTGCCTCACTGAAATATCACGCCCCAGACACTTTAACATGATATTCCACCCAGTCACATTATACTGACAGTGAGCTGACCAGTTCTAGCTCTACTTTCTTAATGCTGAGCGCCAAGCGAAACAGCAGCTAGTACCATTTTTAAAGTCTTTGGTATGACCAGGCCAGGGATCGAACCCCCAACCTCCCGGTCACAAAGCGGACGCTCTACCACTGAGCCACTGTGCCGCTCCACACTTTATAACATGTTTGTTAAACAACCGTGTTATATCCAACAAAAATGTAAAGATTATATAGAAAAATGACCACTTATGGTCATTTTTCTATATAATCTATACATTTTTGGGATCCATCTTTGGACCGTGTAATATCCAAAACTGTGTTCTAATGAACCATGTTATAAAGAGGCTGTGGTGTATTTTGGGTACTCATAAGAAGTGCTTCTAATGAGTACAAACATTACATCTTTTTGAGGAGAACTAAGAAAAATAGTTTTCTGATAACCCCCTTATCTGGAGCTATGACTTACATACAAAGTATCATTATATTAAACAGCATGATGTTTAGAATATCATAACAAAGTAAAAAGTAATATCCAGAATATCATAACAATGAATAGCGTAATATCTAAAATATAACAATGAATATTGCAATATCTAAACTAGACCATGAAGTGAGCATATGCTCACTAATACCCCCAGCCATGGCCATCAGTATAGCCAAAACAACAAACGGAAATCTCTAAGGGTCCTGGCTCAATGGCCCTTATTTTCTTTCACACATTACAACTAGTCATACTTGTCATGTGTACAAAATTTCAAGTTTCTAGGTAAAGTAGTTCCTGAGATATCTTTGACAGAAGTAAATGCCATGGCATCAGTATAGCCAGAACAACAATGGTAAATAACTCTAATGGACCTGGCCACATGGCCCTTATTTTCTTTCCCACAATACAACTAGTCATACTTGTCATGTGTACAAAATTTCAAGTTTCTAGGTAAAGTAGTTTCTGAGATATCTTTGACACAAATAAATGCCATGGTCATCAGTATAGCCAGAACAACAAAGGGAAATAACTCTAAGGGACCTGGCCCTATGGCCCTTATTTTCTTTCCCAAAATACAACTAGTCATACTTGTCATAAGTACAAAATTTCAAGTTTCTAGGTAGGGTAGTTCCTGAGATATCTTTGACACAAAATAAATGTTAACAGACAGACAGACAGACACACACACACACAGAAAAGACAAAAACTATATACCAGGGGTCATCCTAGAGGGCGATTTGGGAGAAAAAGTCTCCCTAAGCTGGCTGACTTCTCCCTCTCTTGAGCTGAGGGAGAAGTGAAAATGTATAGAATATATAGGGAAATCGAAAATTTGGACCAAAACTTCTCCCTGAAATCCTGAAATTGACGCAAAACTTCTCCCTCTCTGAAAGCTCTAGGATGACCCCTGATATACCCCCATTGCATACTTCATATGCCGGAGGTAAAAGGTAAAGTAGTTCCTGAGATATCTTTGACACAAAATAAATGTTAACAGACTGACAGACTGACAGACACACAGAAAAGACAAAAACTATATACCCCCATTGCATACTTCATATGCCTGGGGTATAAATATAACAATGAATAGTATTAATCTAAAATATCATTATAATGAATAGTGCAATATTCAGAATATCATTATATCATAATGAATAGTGTAATATCCAGAATATCATAATAAATAAGTGTAACATACAGAATATTATTATAATGAATAGTGTTATATCCAGAATACCATTATAATTTTATAGTGTAACAGTATCATTATAATGATAAGTGAAATATCCAGAAATTCATTAAAATGAATAGTGTTTTATCCAAAATACTGTTATAATGAAAGGTCTCATATCTAAAATATCATTATAATGAATAATAAAAAATCTATATCATAATAATGAATCGAGTAATATTCTTAAAATCATCATAATGAATAGTGTAATATCCCAAATATCATCATAATGAATAGTTTAATATACATACCATAGTAATAAATAGTGTAATATTTCTAATACCATCATAATGAACAGTGTAATATCTTAAATAATTGAATAGTGTAATATCCAAAATATCATCATAATGACTAGTGTATCATTATAATGATAAGTGTAATATCCAATATATCATTATAATGAATTGTGCAAAACCCAAAATATCATTATAATGAATAGCATAGTATCAAAAATATCATTATTATGAATACTGTAGTACTCAAAATATTATAATGAATAGTGTCTGTGAAATATTCCCAATATCATTATAATGAATAATAGATTTTTCCAAAACATTATAATGAATTCTGAAGTGTAATATCCTAAATATCATTACAATGAAAAGTATAATATCCAAACTGTCATTAAAAAGAATAGTGTATTACCAGTAATATGAAAAATATCATAATTAATGAAAAGATTAATAATGAAGCACCAATGTTCACCTTTCAAAAGAAGCTCTTATCTAGGGCACAATTTCTTTTAATTTCCAGAAAACTATTTCCAGATATAACTTTCCTATCTTCTTCCATGAGTGAAGACAGTAAGGGCATTGATCTTGTAATAATTGGCCGTTAGCTTGCAACAGATAATCAAGATACAGCAAAAAAAACTTTTAATATTATTTTCTATAATTTTACCATGAAAATAGTTTTGATATTTCTTTCCAAATAATATGAACAAAATCTGTCTTTTCAACCCACAGGGTACTGATTTCCCCCCCCCCCCCCCCCATAAAAACATGCTTATGTTGTGGTATTCACTGCAATCATGTCAGTAAAAATACCATACCAAAAACATTTTTTTTTGAGAAATGAAAAAATTGCTAGGTTTCACCCTGGAAATCAGGTATGCTAGGGATACCCTAATCACACAATTTTGGGTTGATTGTTTATAATCCAGCCATAGTCTACATATACCAAAATTTCTTTAAGGTTGTCCATGTGAATATCATTGACCAATGAAATCAAACCATGCATTTGTACAAAATCCAAATAACGTTTTTTTATAGCCATGCTAGTCTTGTCACTGTGATGTCAGATTGATTGATTGTGTTGGGGTTTAACGACACGTCAACCCTTGAGGGTCATTTTGTGTCGTCTCCCAGAGAAAGGGAAAAAAGAGATAGAAGAGAGAGTAGAGGAGATGAAAGAGAGGGACAGGGAAGAAAGAGGAACAGGAATGAAAGTGAAGAAACAGAAGAAATAAAAACATTCCCCCTCTACCCTTACCCACTACAAGGATAGCAGGCCTTGCCCAACTGTAAGCCAATATCAGTTGGACGCCCCAGTGACAGTGTGATGTCAGAGTGCCATATGTCATCATCATCGGATTTTTTATTAACGCGCAGGTACAGGGGTAACATCCACATCAGTGGGCCCCCTTCCAGGTAGCTGGCTTGCTGCACGCAAGAGGGTTACCTGTAAACCTGGACGCGTGGGACATTGGCAAATAGTGCAGACCCAAATCAGACATTGCCGAATGCGGCATCTGATGCGGATCTGCATTGTTCGCTTAAATTACATAAAGGGTTAAATGAAACAGTCTTAAGTCCCCATTCACGACCATTTTCCCTGTGCCTACAATCAGAGACAATCGAGTGAATCGACCCACCATAGACTGGCTTCAGTCTCCAGTGACTAAATATTTTTTTCTTATAGTCTGTTTAATAATCCACTAAAATAAAACCAAAATAATATGACTTTAAACTTCATGATATTTTTTGGTTTTATTTTAGTGGATTATCAAGAAGGATTATGAGAAAAATATTTAGTCACTGGAGACTGGAGCCAGTCTAGACCCACCAGTGCTGTAGGTGCTTTGATTTGTTTGGCCTAAGTATTCAGACAGACAGGCCTAAGCTAAAATTGCAAATGCAGATCAGTGGCTGCAAAATGCAGCATCATCTGATCAGGGTCTACACTGTTTTTCACACATCCAGCAGTTTTTAACATATCAACAGACCGTTAAATGGATTTTCAAATTTTACCATGTTATCTGGAGTGTTTACTTCAGCAGGGTGAAGTATTCAGCCATAGCTCTTGATAAGCTCCTTTTTTCAACCAAAAAGTATTGATATTTTTCTTATTTGTCTACAAAAACATATGTTGTGGGTACTCATTAGAAGCGCCTCGCTGAGGTGCTTCTAATGAGCACCCAAAACGTATGATTTCGTGGAGAAATAAGAAAAATATTATCTGGATACCCTCTCTTATCAAGGGCTATGATATTATTTAATTTCAGCAACAGATTACTGAAGGTAGTTGACCCAAATTGGCCACAATTCTTTGCAATATCCACAGTTCTAAATACATGTAAGTGGGACATCCAGACATTTTTTTTTTTCTTATTTCTCCACAAAAAAGCATTATAGTTCTTGATAAAATTCTTTTTTTTTCAATCCAAAAGTATTGATATTTTTCTTATTTCTCCCCAAAAACATATACTGTGAGTACTCATTAGAAGCGCTTCAGCAAGGTGCTTCTAATGAGTACCCACAACGTATGTTTTTGGGGAGAAATAAAAAAATATTTACCTGACACCCACTCTTATCTAGACCTATGAACATACAGTCGAATCTCAATAGCTTGAACATCAATGGCTCGTTCACCATGGATAATTCAAACTCGTTTTGAGTCCCTACAAAATTCTTCCGATAGATCAAGAAAACAAATATTTAAGGAAGCTTATTTATTTCATTATGAAATGGTATGTTGAGTGTACTCATTAGAATTGCCTCTTCGAGGCAATTCTAATGAGTACACTCAACATACACTTACTGTGTAGAAGATCGATAGATTTCATAGAATTAGCGATATTTGCTTCCCGATCTGGCGCCATGACTAACCTTCATTGGCTCGAACTAACCATGGCTCGAACAATTTTCCATGGTCCCAAAAGTGTTCGAGCCATTCAAGTTTGACTGTATGTTGTGGATACTCATTCAAAGTGCCTTCGCAAAATACTTCTAATACGAGTACCCATAACATGTTTTCATGGGGAACTTATGCCATGTTTGCAACTACATGTACCTATCAAACAGGTTACTTGTTCGAACATAAATATTTACAGATACAGCTTTACCTAATTTCAAGTTACAACAGTCAGCGAGAAAATCCACCTTATTTCTTTTTCACCTATTCTCTTCCCTCTCTGTCTCCACTGTTCCACTTTTTCAGAAGGGAAGCAAAACCAATTCTAAGTGAGTTACCCCCACCCAACCCCTCCTGTAAGTATATGCAATTCCCATCAAGTTATTCCCCATACATTTTTTTATGTAATGAAAAAATTAAGAAGCACCTTATAAATCTTTATAACAATTCCCCACCCATCTACCAGCTCCCCCTCCTCCTCCCCACAAACACACACACACTTCTATTTCTTTTTATTTTTTCAATCTCATCTGTCTATTTCTTTCTTTTATTTTTAGAACAGTCCCAGAACTTGCTCTGGACACAATCAATTAAATGCAATGTGCTTGTGTATAGTCATGCTGACAAGTATGCCATTATAAATGGGAAAAAATCATGCCTCAAAACCCAGAAAATTTAGTAGATAGACTAAAAACAGCTGTTCTACAAAAACACTGCTCCAACATGGGTAGTCGAATGAATATGAGACGCCATGTCAGAAAACACACCTAGACATGTACGCCCAGCAAAGATTCAGATCAGCCTGTGTATTTGCGTAGTCTGATCAGAATCTTCAACGGGTGCATTTTGGATAGCCTAGCACGCAAAGTTTCTTGATGCAGACAATGAAGACTCCGATCAGACTGTCATAGCAACAGATAAGGGACTCTTTTCATCCAAAAAATGCTGATTTCTTTCTTATTTCTCAACAAAAACATATGTTGTGGGTACTCATTAGAAGCGCCTCAGCAAGGCGCTTCTAATTAGTGCCCACAACATATGTTTTCGTCGAGAAATAAAAAGAATATTATGTGGATATGCCCTCTTATCTGTAGCTATGGACTGTGCCAGCTGAATTGAGTCTTTGCTGTGTGCACATGTCAAAAGGTACATTTCCACATGTTAAGGATCATATAATTGTTTCTTGTATTTCAACAAAATATGGAATCTCATTATTGTCAGAGCTCTATTTAACCTTAACTCTCAGAACCATTGCTGCAGATGAAAAACTGATGATACTTTTCTTATTTTTCTCAGAAAACAGGTTCTGACACTTCATGCAAATTATCTCATCAAAAACAATTTGCATAAAATGTCAGAATCTGTTTTCTGGGAAAAATTTCAGAATGCCATCTGATAAAATTTTTTTTATACAGCATGCTAACAGTTAAATAGCTCTAGCGTCTTATGAGTACCACAACATATGTTTTCATGGAAAAATAAGAAAAAAAAATTCATCAGGATATGCCATTTACCATGAGCTTTGAAAACAACAGCTTTTGTTTTTCTCTGTCAAGAAAGCATGCTTATCTAGAGCCAGGATGCATGAAAACTGATGTTTTTTTTTTTTTCTTTTTTCTGTTAGAACTTTCAGCAGGTAATTATAATCTATAACAGAATTAATTTTTGTCAGCCATGCATTTTATACTCATAACTGACAAGTAGAAAAAACAAATAAACATACACACACAAAACAGTAACTGAAAATTTTTCTCTGTTACATCAAGAAAAGGCATAAGCTTCTCTTTGTGTGTCTTAAGTGGGAGAGGGTGTATGCAAGTGTGTGTGTGTTTTTCAAAAATACTCTAAAAACTTGTGGTAAAACATGCACCTTCATACACTAGAGTACCCCTTAAAAAGATCAGTGATGGACTCATCAAATGCTTATGCAAGGGGTTTTTTGGGGGGTTCTTTTTTTTCTTTTTTTTTTTTTTTTTTTCCTGATTTTCTTGATAAAAGCATATGTTGTGGGTACCATTTTGAATTGCATTGACAAGTCGATGCAATTCAACTAGGTACCCACAACATATACCTTTATAAGAAGTAGACAAAAAGTACATTGACTTTGGAATTGCTTGACTGTGCACTTAAAGGGGTATGTGAAGTAATTAGGTCAAATATGGTGATAAAAAATATCAGAATCTGTTGATGAAAAAGGTGTCTTATCTGTAGCTATGGTACCATATAAGGCTGGCACAATTAATCGGATAATTGATTAATTGATTGATTAATTCCACAAAAATGACTATCATTACAGATTTGCTAAGAATCGATCATTTAATTTATGTGTTTGTTACTTACCGTATTTACCCTAAGTATTCAGACACATCACCATACTTCATCTAAAATTTGAACAAGTCTAATTTACTACCCACTGTTGTGTCTAAAATAGCTGGGTGAGTGGCGAACAGTGTAGACCCTGATGAGATGCTGCGTTCATCTGGGTCTACACTGTTTGCTCAGGCCTGTCTGACAAAACATTATCGATCACAATGGCAGGACTGATAATCGATTATCTTTTCAGCTCTGTTAGCCAGCCTTACATATAAGGCTGGCTAATCAGAGCTGAAAGGACAATTGATTACATATAAGGCTGGCTAATCAGAGCTGAAAGGACAATTGATTACATATAAGGCTGGCTAATCAGAGCTGAAAGGATAATCGATTATCAGTCCTGCCATTGTGATCGATAATCGATTAGTAATCACTAAAGATTTGGTCACATTTTTACCTGTTTCAGCATGACTCTTACCATGTTATACTTTATTATATGTATTTGGTCAGACAGGACTCAGCAAATAGTGTAAATGCGGCATCTCATCAGGGTCTATACTGTTTGCCACTCATCCAGCTATTTTTAGACACAACAGTGGGTAGTAAATTGTACTAGTTCAAATTTTAGATAAAGTATGGTAAGGGGTTGAGGTGTTTGAATACTAAGGGTAAATACGGTAAAGTAACTAACACAGAAATCAAATAATCAATTATTAGCAAATCAGTAATGATAACCATTTTTGTGGAATTTATCCATCAATTACTTGATTATCTGATTAATTGTGCCAGCTTTAGTACCATATACAACTTAAGACAAGTATCAGCAAAATAATTCCATCAGTAATCATTCTTAGCTCCAAATGCATATATTCTCAGGAAGAACCTCCATAAATTTATAACCTCAGTTGATCTGGAGCCCATAGGGTAACTCATGATGAGTCAAATGCACTTCCTGAGTTCCTTTTAATCATATAGGTAGGACCTCAATCTGTTAATACAAATTTGTGAAACAGGAGAAACAAAGAAATGACCCATAACACTCCAACACTAACAGTAATGATTTTCACAGAAAACCCATCAAGAATCAATCCATTAGTCAAACTGCAATTTGTGTGCATCCCAACATATTGGTGAACAGAAGTACATGTATTCATCACATTGTGACGTCATTGTTTAAATCAAAGGCTATTTCCAGATTGTATTGTAAAATTTATTGTCTCACAGTTATTGAAGATACTTTCAAAATGCACAGGGATGATAAGCAAATTGATAAACTAATAAATATACAATTTAGAAAATTCTAGGTTAATACAGGTTTGAAGGAAATATAAAATTTTTAAACCCATAATTCCGTTTTCACTCAGGATCCCAACAATAGTGTTATAAAGAAGTTATGGTGTATAGCTATTTTTTTCCTGTTTCTAAACCAAACACCTGTGGCATTTCTTTAGAACCCTCTCAATGAGCCCCCTCCCCCATTTTGATACTAACAAGCTTCTTCAATGCTTGCACAAACTTAGTAGTTTCTCCATTTTAAATGTCCCTCTAATTTCCTATACTATATACCATATCGAACTACTAATTCTCATAAAAAGAATCTGAAAGATTTTTTACTTAGAGACATATAAATGAAGCATTTGATTATTACTACTTATGAATGGCATCGAGAATTTATCATGATAAATCTTAAATGTCATTCAAAATTTAGCTGAGGGAACATTCTAAAAATACTATTTTACCATTTTTTTTTTTTTTTTCAGAGAAAATAATGCTTGACATTTCATGTGAATTATCTGTTAATTTTTCTTAATTCTGTGAAACTGAAAACATCCAGTAAGGCAAGTGATTAGGATCACCATAATCCAAATAATTCTTACAAGACTCTAAAGCATCTTTGTGATGGAAATAGCATGTTTGGATAAAATTCTGTAAATTTCTATGAAAATATCACAGCTCCAGATAAGGCACTTTTTTCAAACAACAAGTATTGACATTTCTTATTTCTCCTTGTAAACATGTGCTGTGGGTACTCATTAGAAGCACCTCAGAGGTACTTCTAATGGGTACCCACAACATGTTTTTGTGGATACCAGCATCTATAAGTATTCCCTTATCTGGAGCTACATGTACAAAACATACCTGGAATCATTAGAATCCCCTGGGTTAAATTTTAGACATTCCACAACATGTGGAATAATCATAGTTCTAGCTGAGAGTGGGTATTAGATAAATATTTTTCTTATTTCTGCATGAAAACATATGTTGTGGGTACTCATTAGAAGTGCCTCACTGAGGCGCTTCTAATGATTATCCAAAACATATGTTTTCGTGCACAAATAAGAGAAATACCAATACTTTTTGGCTGAAGAAAACGCATCTTATCAAGAGCTGTGATAATTATAAAAAAATCAAAAAAAGTTACCATAATTACTCTAATTACATATTCAGGCTACATAACTCCTGAGGACTTGTTAAGGAAGAGCATTTTCTCCAGTTCTCCATACAAACATATGCTGTGTACACTCATTAGAAGCACCTTGCTGATATAAAGTATAGAAATGTGAGTTCACATACTGTTAATGCCAAGATCTAATATTTTTTTTTTTAGTTTTCTATTTATTTTACCTCTTCACAACTGTCACCTGCAAAACAACCAGTTTTGTGTCATACCATTTTAAATAGTGGCTGTTGCAGAGAAGCTGCTCTGTTCTCAACTTGTTTAAAAGTTTTTGCCTTTTCAATTAAACTCTTAAAAGTGTATTTCAAAACTGCAGCAGACAACATCCCATTCTAAAATATTATTATTTATTTTATTTATTTATTTTTTTTTTTCAGATAAAATCAGGCATGATATTTGATATGCATATCGCAGAATAGCAGATGACTCACATGAAATGTCAATTCTTATTTTCTTTGAAAAAAAAAAAAAAAAGATGTCTCCTGCTGTTGTGATTGACAATGTGTTGACCGTAATCTTATAATATAGCACAGGACTAGATGAGGAGGAATTTTCTATCGTAGTACTGAGATAACTTTCATATTTGTCCATACCAACATGCTGTGTGTACTCATTAGAAGTGCCTCAATGAGGCAAGGAAAATTCTGAACAAAGTGATGATTAAATTAGGAGACAATAAATGAGTGACAAGTACTCTTCACAGAAAACAGAATTTAACCCTTGTCCTGCTGAACCCAGATATATCCTGTCTTTGCAAACAGTGTAGATCCAGATCAGTTGGCTTCTGAAGAAGCCAACTGATCTGGATCTGCACTGTTTGCCAATAAGTATGTGAATTTATATCAACATTCCGGATCAAGTAATCTGATTGGCTGAAAATAAGAAGTAGGCATGGCGTCTTAATTTATTCAGCAGGACAATGCTTAATATTTCAGGCAAATCATCTCCAATGAAATGCTCAGCTTATTTTTTCAGTGAAGAATAAGAAAAGGTCTTTTTAAACCTGTCGGCTAAAATTAAAATCCTGCATACAAAAGATTAACCTTTACCATTCTCTAAGCAAATATTCATCTGACGACAAACTGATGACGTGTTTTCTTATTTTTCCTATGTACATGTAACTGGCTTTGACCTTTCATGCCACTGTTGGAGACAATTTGCATGGAAGGCCAAAGCCTAATTTCTGGGAAAAACAATATGAATATTTCAAAATACATAATGTATCATCTGCTGCATTTTTTTACTCAGCATGCTAAGCATTAAACAATAAACAATAAATTTACAAAAAGAGAGAGGGGAAGTCTGCCAAACAATAGCTACAGTCTACCAACAAATCCACCTTTTGTTTATAGTATCACAGCTAGTTTTCTTTCAAACTTTCTCAGATACTGTAGAAATGATGATTAATCAGGGCAATGAATGTGCTAGATTAGCCAAATTTTGTGGAGAATACATCAATATTACTTTTTCTTTATTTCTCATAGGTCTAGATAAGGGAGGGTATCCAGTAAATATTTTTCTTATTTCTCCATGAAAACATATGTTGTGGTACTCATTAGAAGCGCCTCGCCGAGGCGCTTCTAATGAGTACCCACAACATATGTTTTTGTGGAGAAATAAGAAAAATATCAATACTTTTGGATTGAAAAAAGCGCCTTAACTAGTGCTATGTTTCTTTTGATCACTCTTCAAGCCATCTCTTCAATGCAAATTTAACCCATAAAGCCCCATTCGAAACTGTAGCAGACAGTATTTTCATAAAATGTGTCTCACATTTTGTATTGTCTCTGACCAAAAATTTTTCAAAGTGTTGTCTGCTTTAGCTGTGATCAGCACTTTAAGAGTTTATACAGATGGTACAGGCCATTTACAGACTTGGTGCAATGAAACACCATACAGTCATGAGCTGAATTCATGCTTCACTGGGATTTGAACTTGGACCTTGTGATCTGGTCGGGAGTGCTAGCCACTCAGCAACCAGGACACTTCTTCCCATTAAAGAGGATGCTCCCAATGGCAGCAATATCTAATTAAATTCTAGTTAAGGTGCTTTTTTCAATCCAAAAGTACTGATATTTTTTTCTTATTTCTCCATGAAACAATATGTTGTGGGTACTCATTAGAAGTGCCTCATTGAGGCACTTCTAATGAGTACCCACAACATGTTTTTGTGAAGAAATAAAAAAAAAATACTGTCCTGATACCCACTCTTATCAAGGCCTATGTAAATTGCTCAGAAAAGCCGAAGAAATGCAGCTACATGTATATTGACAGTGAGGCTTATCCATAACAAGATTCAAGATATTTATTTACATGTATTACGAATTTTCGGCTCACATAGGAGCATATACAGCAGGGATCAAGCTACAGGGCGACTGGGGCGAAATAGTCACCCTAGAGGGCTCAAAGTCGCCCTGGGAAGCCCAGGAGGGCGACAAAAACTTCGCCCTCCGTTTTTAGAACTTTTGAAAAAGCTAGTACTTGTGCAAAATGAACTTTTTGTTGGGAGAAATCCAGTGAAAAATGAGCAAACATGCAAAGGTAAAAATCTGTTGAAAAATGTTGTTAGATGCATCAGAAATGCCACTGAATGAAAGTCTGATGTGATTTAACAAGTTCTGGAGGAAAACTGTTCGCCTATTAAGTGACCAAAAGATCGTTTTCATCAATGTCATCAGTTTTCGTGGGTGTCCGTTTTTTCATAAATGAACCATTTACATGCTGAAAATTGGCCAGAAACAGCATTAAAAGTGCAAAAACTAAGTTTAGAAGTTGGCAGACACTTTAGTTTAACAAATTTATTATTATCATTATGTTTATAGCTTACTTACCAAGCCACAGACCTTAATGTTTTGACAGTATCTACTCAAAAGAATTGTCAATTTCCAAAAAGATATGAACTTATGTGTCCAGATATAATGTATTTGCCCTACTCATGTCTGTGTTACTTTGCATCATTTAATTGGTTTTGAAGTAAGAATGAACAGGTCTACAGTAAAATTTATTTCCTTTGTTAATTCCCAAGACAATATGGTAAAAATTCCCAAGACAATGCAGTAAAGTGAGTCGAGAGTCCTAAATTGTCGAGCTTTCAGTAAGGCGATAGGTGAACCGAGTCTTGACTTCTCCCTCATCCTATAAAACTTCTCCCTGTTTTGTCTGGAGGGAAAGTCACTTCTCCCTAAATTTCTGAGCCAGCTTGATCCCTGATACAGATGCATCAAAATGTACTAACAAATGAATAATCAAGCAAAGAGTTCCAAATGACAGAAAATAATTACTAAGAAAGGCAGAAACAATGGAACAAAAAAACAACAACAAAAAACAGATAAACAGATAAGGTGTTCTGGAACCAAAAAGTATTGGTAGTTTTTGTTTTTATTTCTCAATGAACATAAATTCACCCGACAAAGTGAGTTTGATGTTACTGGGTCCAGCTGTCATTATTGCCAGATGACACATAGCTACAGATAAGAAGGGGTATCCACATAATATTTTTCTTATTTCTCGATGAAAACATATGTTGTGAGTACTCATTAGAAGTGCCTCAGCGAGGCGCTTCTAATGAGTACCCACAACATATGTTTTTGCCAAGAAGTAAGAAAGATATCAGCATTTTTCGGATGAAAAAAGCGCCTTATCTGTTGCTATGATGACAGGTTTAGTCAAACCTGTGTTAAGCAAGCACCTTTGGGAGAGCCAAAAATGGTTGCTTAAGACAGATGCTTGCTTAATACAGGTAAATTTACACTTATTTTCCTTGTATGGAACCTGAAAAAGTGACCTTTCAAGACAGGTGATTGCTTAATACAGGTGGCCTCTTAGGCAGGTTTGACTGTATAGTCCTAGATAAGGAATATGTAAAAATTTGTTTTTTAGTTTGATCTGGATTTACACTGTTTGCCTATGCCATTTTATTACAAACTTTGGTGCAAAAGATTTTCAGACATTAACCGTACATGTACATGCACATGTAATTTTGCAGAATTACCAACTGCCAAAAAAGGAGTCCACGACTCTATACCCTAGGCCCAGTTGTTCAAAGCATCATTAGCTTAATTAGCTCATTAATGACAGACACATTAACTGCTGAAGCTAAGTTATTTTCAAAATACATGTAGTTGATATTTTTGCTGCAAATATTTGAGTAGCTGTTGCAATGCAAAAGTTACTCACATTTTTTTTTCAGCAAAAAATATCAATGTAGTTGCCATACTTCAAGAGAGAAATTTTAAAATTTACAATGTAACAACTTCATTAAGTTTTGAACAACTGGGCCCTAGTATATATGGGGCTAACGTTGCTTTTTTTTGGCAGCAGGCTATTCATTGTTTTAGTTGAGGTTGATTGAACGGCCTTGCCAGCATTTCAGTCATGTTGAGACATCTCTCAGTGTACGAGAGGGATAAAAAGAATTATTATGACAGATGAGAAAAAGGTCCAAACCTAGACCACGCTTCAAGCGAGACAGGAACCTTCTTATCAAAATCCAAAGACGGCAAAGCCATCCTTTCAAAAGTTTAAGCAGGGGATCCATCCAGACCACCAATTAACCACCCATGGTAATTGTTTGATTCGTTTCACGTGGAGTTTTGTGACCCAGTCAACACTGTTAATTTCATGTCAAGCTGGTCAGTTAACCTACTCACACTTTTCCTGGGCAGGCTTAATCCTCTAAGCAGTTAACCAGTACCTGTGCGCATACTTTTGTCGGTAACTGAAAACTGCTCAGATTATTAAATCAGCAGAATGGGAGAGAAAGACTCATAGCACTAGTTAAGGCGCTTTTTTCAATCCAAAAGTATTGATATTTTTCTTATTTATCCATGAAAACATATGTTATGGGTACTCATTAGAAGCACCTCGCTGAGGTGCTTCTAATGAGTACCCATAACATATGTTTTCGTGGAGAAATAAGAAAAATATTTACTGAATACCCTCCCTTATCTAGACCTATGAAGACTGTAGAAATGATTATATTATAATACAAATAAACTACATTTATGAAATCACATTTAATGAAACATGTTGTGGGTACTCATTAGAAGTACCTCGCCCAGATGCTTCTAATGAGCACCACAACATGTTTTCATGGAAAAATAAGAAAAATAGCAATACTTTTCCATAGCTCTTGATAAGATTCTTTTTTTTGAATCCAAAAGGATTGATAATTTTCTTATTTCTCCATGAAAATATACATGTATGTTGTGGGTACTCATTAGAAGTGCCTTGCCAAGGTGCTTCTAATGAGTACACACAACCTGTTTTCCTGGAGAAATAAGAAAATATTTACACGATACCCAATCTTATCTACAGCTATGCTTTTCGGTTGAAAAAACGTGTCCTGCATGTATCTGGAGCTATGTGATAGTCTGTCCTACTATAATGTTTATTTTTTCAAACACAAGTACTTTAACCTTTACCACTCTCTGGGCTAATTCAGCAGATGACAAATTAGTGACATTTTTCTTATTTTTCCTAGAAAACAGGATTTGACATTTCATGCATACTGTCTCCAATGGAGACAATTTGAATGAAATGCCAAATCCTGCTTTCTGGGAAAAATAAAAAAATATTTCAAAATGTCTGCTGAAAATTTTACCGGAGTGCTATGCGTTTAATTCCCACAAGAACATAATGATTACTTTAAATTGTCTCTTTCCTGAACCACTTAAAATAAAATGTCCGCATAAATAACTCATAAATATACAATATTATGATTCATATGAAAGAGTTTTTATTTTAACTGGGGCAATCCTTTCGATATAAGAGTCAGATCACAGCAAAACCTATATATTGGTGGCATGTGAAAAATAAGAGCTGTCAAAGGACAGTGTAGCTGACCTGAATCACCCTTTGCTTCTAAAATCTTTAATCAAATCTTTAACATAATTTTTATCTGAAGTCTGTGACCTTGACCTCAAGGTCACTCATGTTGGTTGGGATGGTACAGCACAAAACTTCAGACCAGTATCTAACACCAGTGAAAGTATAAACTACTTCCGAGATACATGCATATTGCATACATGTAGGTCCTGATAATGGGTATCAGGTACATATTTTTCTTATTTCTCTTCGAAAACATATGACGTGGGTACTCATTAGAAGCACACAATATATGTTTTCATGGAGAAATAAGAAAAATATCAATACTTTCGGATGAAAAAAAACAACATCTTACCAAGATCTATGTACATGTGCATAGCCTTTTAAAAAACTTAAGCAGATGTCTGTTTAACCCTTGTCCTGCTGAACCCGGATATACCCTGCCTTTGCAAACAGTGTAGATCCAGATCAGTTGGCTTCTGAGGAAGCCAACTGATTTGGATCTGCACTGTTTGCCACTAAGTATGTGAATTTATAGCAACGATACGGATCAAGTGATCTGATTGGCTGAAAATTAGAAGTGGATGTGGCATCTTAATTTGTTCAGCAGGACAAGGGTTAAGTTTTTGAAAAACTGCTCTACCAGCACATTGGTACAGGTGAGCTAGAATGTGAAGATTCAGACTAGCCTGTGCACCTACATGTACTCACCCTTCTCTGTCTTCCTAATTTATCTTACTAAGCTCCAGAGGATTATCAGATAAATATTTTTATACAGTATCATAGCTACAGATAAGAAGGGGTATCCACATAATATTTTTTCTTATTTCTCGATGAAAACATATGTTGTGGGTACTCATTAGAAGCGCCTCAGCGAGGCGCTTCTAATGAGTACCCACAACATATGTTTTTGTCGAGAAGTAAGAAAGATATCAGCATTTTTCGGATGAAAAAAAACGCCTTATCTGTTGCTTTGCAGTATATGTATTTCTGGACGAAAAGAATTGTTGTGGGTACTTGTTAGAACCACCTCAGTGAGGCACTTTTAAAAAAAGCTATGATCTTATAGATTTCAGGGTTCTCATTAACTCCAAATATGGAAGCCCGGACTCCTATTTTGGTGGTTGGGACTCCCAATTTTTTCAAAGGAATTTAGCAAAATTATATTGTGGGACTCCTATTTTTATATTTTAGCAGAAAATGGCTTTGGGACTCCTATTATCAAAATCCTGGAGAGAACTCCAGATACACGGTGCAGATTATTTATGCAGACAGTGCCCAGTGAGCACACAACATTGAAACAATGTCAATTTAACGGTGGTTCAACGTCTTGACACTGAATTATCATTGTTTCAACGTTGTGTGCCTGCTGTGTGGTCTCTTAAGACTGTCATAAAAAAAATCTCTTGATAACATGGGTATCCAGTAAAAATGTTTCCTTCTCTTACCTAATACCCACTCTTATCTAAACATATGAATAAGGTTTAGAACAGAATCTCTGTCAATGTCAAGCCTCATCTTTTTTTTTTTTTGTGAAAACAGATCAGTTAACAATTCCTCTGAATATACAGTATATATTTTGCAGGCTTCTCATAAACTTGAAATATTGAGTCCAGGACTCCTATTTTGATGATTGGAACTCCACTTTTTCAGAGAAATTTAGCAAAATTACATTATGGGATTCCTACTTTTTTTGACAAAATGGCTTTGGGACTCCTGTTTTCAAACTCCTGGTAAGAACCCTGGGTTGTCTGCTAAATTTGTCCAGACAGTACTAAATGTTTAACTAGACCTTACCTGCATAGCTACAGGTAAGAGGGGGTATCCACATTTAATATTTTTCTTATTTTTCCATGAAAACATATGTTGTGGGTACTCATTAAAAGAGTACAAGGTGCTTCTAGTGAGTACCCACAACATATGTTTTTGTGGAGAAATAAGAAAGATATCAGCATTTTTTCAGATGAAAAAAGTGCCCTATCTGTTGCTATGTTACCTGGTCACAAATAAGATCCCATTTTTTTTCATCATCGTAGTTCTTCAGTACTTTAGCTTTGTCAGGAGGTAAGTCCATAGACGTCTGCAAAAAAAGAATAAAGGTAAATGTCCAAAAAGTTTGTACACCAAAGTTTCTGACAAAAGGATATATGCAAACACCAAACAGTGCTGACCCATCTCAGACTGCTCCTAAAGAAGCTCTCTGATCAGAGTCTACATTGTTTGCAATTCCACTGTAGTACCTTTAACCCTTGTCCTGCCGAACCCGGATATACCCTGTCTTTGCAAACAGTGTACATCCAGATCAGTTGGCTTCTGAAGAAGCCAACTCAGCACTGTTTGCCATTAAGTATGTGAATTTATGGCAACAATACGGATCAAGTAATCTGATTGGCTGAAAATTAGAAAGGGGCATGGCATCTTAATTTATTCAGCAGGACATGGGTTAATTCCTCAACATACTTGTCCTAAACTTCGAACAAGTCCATTTTAAACCCACAGATGTGTTTAAAAACTGTGGAATGAGCATCAAACAATACAGACCCTGATCAGAATCCATGTTCTGCAGGGTCAGATCCTCACTTGACTGAGGATGTGCCAGGTACTGTTTTGGTCGTTCACATTTATAAGCACAAGATACTTTAGTCTGTAACCTCTCAGACCATGAACATGTTGTTTTCAAGAGATATATCAAAGTAAAAGAGAGACAGCTGCTTTTAACAGCTCTAGATATGCCACTTTTTTTCAACCAAAAAGTATTGATATTATCCTTAGGCCAAAAAAAGTAATATGTGTGTTTCAGGTTCCTTCTGAAAATTCACCCCGGGTCGGTAGGTAGGTTATTTTTTTTTATTTTTTTTTTTATTTTTTATATATTTATTTTTTTTCAAGCGACTAGATATTAAAGGAATAGGGTTAGAAAACATCATTGTATTTTTGGCTTTCGTTGTCGACTGCTTGCTTTTATTGAGGGGCGGATGGTGTTGAAAACAAACCTCTCGCATGCTCATACCATTCGCAAATGGCCTGAGGACGTTGACCGCGCCCTCGATGTGCGAGCAATTTTGCATGCGAATTGAAAGTATCGAAGCCATTCTTCAATCGCGCACTCCTCTGAAAGCTTGCTAATATAAAACAACCATGAGTAAATTTCAAGCGTTTAAATGATCGAATAAAATTGTCTGGCTGTCGTATTTTTACTAAAAATAAATCGCGACAATAAATCGATTTTGAAAACCAGCCTATTCAGGCGTCACTGCTTACCGAAAAATGAAACGAACTGCAATGGATAGAAGGGAGAAAATCGCCTGAATCAGTGTTTATATTTTCTAAAACGTCTAAAAATTGATTGAATCAGAAGCATTTGGGCCAAATCGGTCGGGAAACCTGAAACACGGTTATTTTTTTCTTACGTCTTATTTCTCCATGAAAACATATGTTGTGGGTACTTATTAAAAGTGCCTCAGCTTCTAATGAGTACCAACAACATAATTTTTATGAAGAAATAAGAAAACATAGGAAAAAGGCTATAATTATCCAGACCTTACCCCATGAACCCTAAGACACCACTATACTTTTCGCCAAACAACCAAATTATTGTTAATCCCAACCTACCTAACATAGAGGGACCCATCAAAATTGGCCGTAATGACCCAGGACTGAAGCAATCTGTTACTGCCCAACAGCTCCCATATCCAGGGTTTCAGTTTTGACTGGACTGAACCGTTATTTCAGGTGCCCAAGATCTGTGCCTGGCAACCAATCTTCACTAGAATGTAGGATCAATACCTGAAAAGCTTAGGAAACTTTTTGATACCCATTTTAATTACATCCTGCCCCCGGGCATACTGCCGACCATTTTACCTACCAAAGAAACAATACCTTATTTTTTCCATGGTAACCTTTTCAAAAACACCAGATTTTGGCATACTGGAACAAAGCTGATACATGTATGTTGTTTGTGTTATAATATTTCAATGAAGATCCTCTAAAAGTCCCAAAAAGAGGAAAATTCACAATCCTAGCTGGGGCACTGTTTTCACCAGTATCAGCAGCCAAGATCAATCCCTACAGTACCTACTGCATATTTTGTGGATGATTGGTGTGTCACCGTAACCGAATCAGAAGCAGACAAATAAATGCCTATCTTATGACAGAAAAAAAAATACTCAGCAAAATGAACCTGTCATTCACTCTGATCTGGCAATAAATGCCTATCCCATGACAGAATTGAAAAAAAAAATACTCACCAAAACTTTAGTAAACCTCCTGTCCAGTTCACTTGGATCAGGCATTGGCAGACGGATAGGCATGCTGGTGTTCCTCAGCTCGTGACGCTTATGTGTGTTTGTCACGCTTTCTGAATTTCCCATATTCTTGTCTTTTGAGTATCTTTGTATCCCCAGCCCCCACCCAGCTTCCAATGGCTGAGGAGGACAGAGAAATTTTTCGCAAACTGTCTTCACATTTTATAAAGTTTTCACAAAAGTATGCTAGCAGTTAAATAAGATAACATTCTGCCTATATATGTTTGACTACATATGGCGAAACATTAAATATTCCAAAATAGTAAGTTAATAACAGATGATAAACATTTCCACTCAGAGTTCTTCTCCTGACTCACTTCCCGTCTAACTCTCGCGAGAAATGGACCAAATACAAGCTGGGAACCAATATCAGTCTGCATTTAATGACCGAAATGGACAATAATTTATGGAAACGCACCTTCACTTCCAGATACTCCGACATCTGACTAGAGGGCATGGTTAAGAAAGCCCGGGTACTGCGAAACCAGGCTTCTTATACTTCTTCTTCTTTTCTTCTTCTTCTTCTTCTTCTTCGTATCTATTAGGTAAATTTCCTCCAATGACTTTTCGGAGAACCGTCGTACATAACGTACATGAGGGACCAACACTTTTGAGCTCAAATTACCACTGGTGATTGTACGCTCGTATTTTATACGTACGATTTTTGGAAATCTTTTAACTTCAGTTCATTTTCCGTTGCCCTTAGCCAGGTAACAAGAGAAATTGCTTCTCTTGGGTTGTACTTTATGGCACATGATTTACATGACAGATAGCTTTTTTGAAACGCAGCCTATATATATATGTATGTGAACGCAACCTCGTATACTGCTGCTCTAAAGTGTTTTTCCGAACAAAAATTCATTTTTTGAATGTACCCCCACTATGATTGATTAAAATAATAATAAAAAATAACATTAAATTCACAATAGCACTATTTCAGTATGCACACTCTTTAAAATGCTTTTATGGACCTGACAGAAAAGTGAATAATCAAAGGACTGACAGGACTGGTGGATCGACAGTCTCTGTGCACGCTGGGAAACGGTCCTGAACGAGGATTTAAGACTGTTTCATTTAATCCTAAACTTCCTGTATTTTAGCAAAAAGTGCAGACCCTGATCAGACACACATTCTGTGTCGTCTGAGCTAGGTCTGCCCTGTTTGCCAATATCCCAGCACAATCAATCAATCAGATAGATTTTTAGGTAACTGGGTCACATAGAGGCAGCGCCTATGTCCAGCACTAAGCCCAGTCCAGTTTTTTTTTATAGAGAACTCTCTTTACACAGCACTCTGACGTCACAGTGACAAGATAAAAACCCGTTGCAGGCAAGCGACCCCCGCGTCATGGTTTTGTTAGTAAAGGTTTGTGAGTTATAAATTACAATATAATAGGAGGACAACCCCAAAACCACACACACACATCTTCAGATCAAATATGCAAAGTTTCTAAATGATCGGTAGAAAACTCTAGGAGGAGTTGCGCCGACAAGGTATATATTCCAATACTAATTGGACCTGGAAAAAACTAAGTCCAAAAAGTGGAAGAAGTTGATGAAAAATAATGGGAGGATAGCACCAGAACCACACGCACATCCTCAGACCGTGTAGAACAAGTATGCATAGTTTAAAAATGATCGATGGAAAACTATAGCATGAGTTGCGCCGACAAGGTATGTATTTTAATACTAATCGCACCTGAAAAAACAACGTCGAAAAACTGGAAAAGGTTAATAAAATGATGGGAGAATATAACACCCAAAGCACATGCACATCTTCAGATCACGACAAAACACCTTCTAAGTTTCAAAAACTTAAGTATAAAGCTGTAAGTGGTATGCGCCCAAAAGCTACCCGCGTCATTGTGTCACAACTGAAAAAGAAAACTAAATTGAAAAATGCAAAAAGTTGAAAAAAGATAATGGCAGGATAACCCCAAAACCACATCTTCAGACCATGTAGAAAAAGTATGCATAGTCTCAAAATGATCAGTGTAAAAGTCTTGGAGGAGTTGCGCCCACAAGATCGGATATGAAAAAAAAATTTAAAAAAAAATAAGTCACAAAAAGTGGAAAAAGTTGACAAAAAATAACAGGAGGATAACCCAAAAACCATATGCACATCTACAGATCATGTAGAACAAGTATGCTTGGTTTCAAAATGATCGGTGGAAAAATCTAGGAGTTGCGCCCACAAGGTATCTATTCTAATAGTTAAATATCAAACCTGGAAAAAAAATTAAGTCGAAAAAGTAGAAAAAGTTGATGAAAGATAATGGGAGGATAACTCCAAAACCACATGCACATCTACAGACCATGTAGAACAAGTATGCACAGTTTCAAAATGACTGGTGGAAAACTCTAGGAAGAGTTATGGTCACAAGGTATCCATTCTAATAGTGATCTGACCTGGAAGAAATTAAGCCGAAAATGGGTAAAAGATAATAAAAATAACGGGAGGATAACCCCAAACCACATGCACATCTGCAGACCATGACAAAAACACCTGCAAAGTTTCAAAAAAGATTGGTTAAAACTGTAAGAAAGTTGCGTCCACAAGCTACCCATCTTATTGTGTCTACGGACGGACAGAATCTCGGACGGTCGGACGAACCTATTTTAATAGTCCCCTTCGACTCAATCGGGGGACAAATAGCGCGGTTATAAATAAAAGTTACTTAGATTTCATACGAACGCCATTTGCGTGGATTTACTTTATTGGTAGGCGACAGTCATTTGGACAATAGCAATATTAACTCAGATTCTTTAGTAACTTTGGGTAGATTAAACTGTAGATCCAAAAAGTTACATATGAAATAGATAAAATGAGATAAATCAAGGAAAATCAGAAATAAAAATGCAAATCAATAAATTAATTGCAATGCAGACAAATGAATTGAGTGCTAAAGTAG
Organism: Anodontia alba; assembly: GCA_964016985.1. Lineage (NCBI taxonomy): Eukaryota > Metazoa > Mollusca > Bivalvia > Lucinida > Lucinidae > Anodontia > Anodontia alba. The sequence goes on along the minus strand of OZ024833.1, from coordinate 83,359,245 downwards.
GCTATAATTTTCACCAATTGCCCTTTCTTGCACCCTTCCCCCAACCCCGCCACACTATAGAGACTTAAAATCCCTACCACCATCTCAGAGTCACTCAGAAAAGACAAGCCTTTGATATGCATTATTGGAAGGACCTTTCCATAGTGTTCATTTTGAAATTATAGCAGTTTTAGACTGTTTCCTACATTTTACGAATTGCATTCTTTCTCGACTTGTGAAAATGACGTGAACCAGTCTAAAGGTGACAGGAATACTTCTATTCTCCGACTTTCGCCGCCGTGTGTATAAAATAGCCGAAATTAGCTCAAATCAATCCAAAAACTATTTTGCTTACTATTCAATAAGTATTGGCTTTCGCACGTAGATTTCAAGCTTTTCGAAAGTATTTCCAATAAGCAAATACTTTAGAGGTGTGTTGCAAATGCGCATATACATCTAGTAGGGGCTTTAATACCTTGTAGTACCGTGCCTAGAGGTTTCGCACCCTTCTGGAAGAGGTTTCGCTAGTTTTCGCACCTTTTTCGTGGTGATTTCGCCATCCACAAGGTTTCGATTCCTTCCAGTTAGATGAACGTTTTTCGGCTTTGATTGTTATATATATATATCGTAACCATCGTAAATGATCTAACAAACGGGTCTGAACAAACATCGTCGACCCAGATCAAATCAGAATGCTTTCTTTTTAAGCTATGATAACACTGTCGTACCAATTACCGTAAATATTCGTATATACCTAAGCAAGTAGTATTTGCCAAGACCTATTCCATCATTTCAACATGCTTCTAACAATATCTATTCACATAGCATACCAGTGTAATTGTCGTAAATGAGAACACACACACACACGCGCACACACACACACACACACACACCAATTCCCACTCCTAAAATATTGTGCTCTTTTAGTTCTACTAATTTTTACTTTGGCTGGGATTCTGAGTCCTTTTCTGTGTCAGTAGAAGTGAGAATAATTAAGACCAACTTTCCATGGAGATAATCGCGCATGATTAATTGTTGTAAATAGGTGATGTGCAAACAATAGATAATAAATTCCCAGGTAATATTTCTTCGTGTGCTAAAATAAAGTTTATGAAAGAAAATCCCTTTAAAAATATTTAAACATGGCAGTATTCTATAATACACAATTATACTGATAAAATAGTCAGTTCAGTAAATTTTGGTAGTTACCTTAAACTGTTGAGTTTTAAACTATTTATGAGGCCGTTTCGGTAACATTTCTTGGAGCGTTTTTGGTCGGGGGCAGTTTTAATAGGGACAATTGTTGTCTGAGACCGTTTCGTCTGTAATTCGTAAATCTATTTCTATAATCTTATAATATGTTTTTTAATGTATAGAGTATGTTATAAAACATTTGAATATACTCATCCAAGTACATTTTTAAACTACTTAATTATATCCTAAATGGTGGCGAAAACATACAGGTTAAGAACTCCCAATCAGCGAAAATGTATTGGTTGCGAAACCGCTTTCCGCGAAATTGCAGGAGATGCAAAACTGTATGGGTTGCGAACGCAAGTCGCGAAACCTCTGTAAAGCCAACACAATAGGAAGCAAAATATTATCATCCTAATGTTTATATGTTATAAATATTTCATTATTATTTTATTTTATATTTGTAGCTGCTCAGGATGAGCTATTGTGATCACTTCCGTCCGTCCGTCGCCCGTCCGTAAACACATTCGAACGACTTGTTCTCTGAAACCCCCGGCCCAATTTTCTTTAAATTTCACCCGGAGTCTTCTGTTAATTGGGGATTACAAATTTGTTGAAATGGTCAGAATCCGTTAATTAAGATGGCCACCATGCCCATATATAGTAAAAACGCTTAAAAGTATTCTTCTCCAGAACCAAGAAAGCTTTGAGGCTGAATCTTGTTATATAGCATCGGGGGCTCAAGGGCTACCAAGTTTATTCAAATGATGACCCTAGGCTGACCTTTGATGTTTTATGACAAGGTCAAATTTGCATCCCTATGCATGTGTATGGGGAAAATATTGAAAAATCATTTTCTCAAAATGTATTAAAGATTTATATATACGAGTAAGATTGAAGTAGCAAACCCTTTTAGATACAATCAGAATTTTGTCCCCTGAGGGTTATCTGCCCTTGTCCCCGGAGGGTTATCTACCCTTGTCCCTGGGCTATATAAATGTATAAAATCACATAATCTTTAAATGTCTTCTTCTCTGAAACCGCTTGACCATTTTACCATTTTTCACTAGATTTCACATTGATGGGGTATTGTTAGTTTGTACAAATGGTTCTGCACCATTGAACAAGATGGTCGCATGCCCATATATAATAATCAAAGGACTGATAGTCCTAAGAGTCTGCTAGCTTGTAAAGTATTGATGGAGTTCTGTGTATCTTCTATGCTAACACAATACATGCAAAGAAGATAGGTGGCATTCCAATGCTACCAATACTACACCATAAGATGGATCTCTATGGAATATATCAAGCATCTGGGCATTGTACTTCCTGAAAAGAAGATTTTCTTTAAAAAATTCTATCAAATGTACGCCAAGCGAAGACTGCATATCGGTTGAATGAGAAACTCATAGTGAGTGTTGTCTCTAAATCAAGGAAAGGATACTCGTATAATTTATCTCCTGCAAACAGAATTTCATTCATGTTGTTCACATTCCACATGTTGGTACAGATCCTTTTCTGTACAGCTTTCACCAAATATACTAAACAACATGGTAGGCATTGATGCTCTCTTGAATCAGGACTAAATATCTCATCTCCTTGATGGATACTTCCTTGCAATAATACAGATGCATTTTCTTGTAGATTTATATGATTTGATGGACCTGGATTTTGCTCTATATCCATATTTTCACACTTGCTTACAACTAGTGGCTTCATCTAATATTAAATTTACATTCAGAGACAAGGCTTTGTGAGAAAATTTACTATTCCTTGAAAAACAACCAACATGAACACTCTGTACTACATGCTATCAATTTCTCAAAATCAGTCAGATGGAAAGGCATTCTACTTTTTTTAATGTATAAATAAGAATGGGTCTTTACTGAGGCATCTGTGTAAAACATATATACATATATAATCTAACCATGTACTGAAAAACTAAATACAATTATTTCTCTTCTGTTTTGTTTCTTTCTTCACAAAAAATCCATTTTATTATCTGCATATATAGGCCAATGCAGTGATTGGAGTAATGAACCTCTTTATTTTCCAATGAAGTTTATCACCTGATTATTCCAAATGAGTGTATCTCCAGCAGCAATTTCCAATTTCTAGAATTATTAAAGTTCAACTCTAGATATGCTCCAGTTCATACAAATTCAACACCTGATGTAGCTCCACGATTATTCTAGTACAATTTTATAAATTTACTCTATCAACTTATTATTAAGACAAGAGCAGATTAAATAAATTTGAAATGGCTATGTTCAGTCCAGATTAGCGTTAATAACTGATTGTCATTTGCTAGTGCTTCACCTAAGCATCAACAGATTAGCCCGACCAGCTATGCCTACCCTTTTCAAGAGATTTTCAGATGTCCAAAAAAGAAGGGTCATAAACCTATAAATGGGCCAGCAGTCATAAAACAACTCCGTGTCACTGAGGTGTGAATAAAATTGAATATAAAATGTAATTTTAAGTTAAAACTTATTTTTGATAGACTATCAACTTACACCATTGGTCTCTTTGCTATATTTCAGCGTCAGTTTGAATCTTGGTGATTAGGCGCCCCGAGATAATCGCTTGAAGTAAGGTTAATGTCTTAAACTATCACAAAAACAAATTTGGATACATAAACTAATACCCTGGTGTAATTTCAGCATTCAGTTAATAAATACAATGAAATAATTTAGTGCCGTGGGGTGCCTTGGGATATCGTGGGGTGCCATGTGGTGATTAGTAGGACCCCGTGCCGAATTAACGCCTTGACAAAAGTAGCGCGTGTATTACTACACCGAATTTTGAAGTCTATGTTTCAAATTGCATTATCTAAATCGATTTCAGTTACAGTTATGTTAGCGAAATAAAAAAGCCATACAAAATTCCGCTGCTTCACATTCAGTTCACCGTAATAGTGCCACATTGCGTCTGATTAAGAAGTAGTGCATGTATAAATATGCGCATAAATAGCTGTGATGAGAATCCGCTCGTAAAACCCCATGCGATTGCAAAGAGCCTGCTAGCTGTCGCTAGCAGACTCAATAATAATTGTTATTTAAAAAAAAAAAAAAAAAAAAACAAAGACATTGAAAATTCTTCTTTTCCAGAACCAAGAAAGCTTTGAGGCTGAATCTTGGTACACAGCATTGGGGACTCAAGGTCTACCAAGTTTGTTCAAATAATGATCCTATATTGACCTTTGACTTTTTTACGGCAAGGTCAAATTTGCGTCCCTATGCATTTGTATTGGGAAAATATTGAATATTCATTTTCTCAAAATGTATTAAAAATTATAATGGCTGAAACTAACACTGTTTGATCGAAGTAGCAAACCCTATTAGTTACAATCAAAGTTTTGTCCCCTGAGGGTTATCTGCCCTTGTCCCTGGGCTATATATATGTTTATAATCACGTAATCTCTAAATGTCTTCTTCTCTGAAACAACTTGTCCAATTTTCACCAGAGTTCACATGGGGCCTTCTGTTTAAGTGGTACTGTCAGTTTGTTCAAATGGTTCTGCACCATTGAACAAGATGACCATCATGCCCATATATTGTAAAAAAAAAAAAAAAAAAAAAAAAAAAAAACACTTAAAAATCTTCTTCTCCAGAACGAAGAAAGCTTTGAGGCTGAATCTTGGCGCACAGCGTTGGGGACTCGGGTCTGGGAAGGGCTGCAGTTTGTGATTGTGGCACTCCCTGGACTTTTCTCTTACTTTTTTTTCTACCAAATTTGTTCAAATGATGATCCTAGGATGACCTTTGACTTTTTAATGGCAAGGTCAAATTTGCGTTCCCATATGGACAAATGTTTGTATGGGGAAAATGTTGAAAAATTAATTCCTCAAAATGTATTAAAGACTAATGCCTGAAATTTACATTGTATGATTAAAATTCTAAAACATTTTAGTTACAATCAAAGTTTTATCCCCGGGAGTTATCTGCCCTTGTCCCTGGGCTTATACATGTATAAAATAGTGTAGTCTTTAAACCTTCTCTAAAACCGCTTGACCAATTTTCACCAGATTTCACATGGGGCCTTCTGTCGAAAGGATATTGACAATTTGTTCAAATAGTTCAACACCATTGAATCAAATGGCTGCCATGCCCATGTATTTAAATCTTCTTCTCCAGAACCAAGAAAGCTTTGAGGCTGAATCTTTGTATATAGTATTGGGGATGCAAGGTCTACCAGTTTGTTCAGATGACGATCCTAAGATGGCCTTTGACTTTTTATGATCTGTTGCTGATAAAATTACCGTAATAACCGGACAGCCAAGGTTGATCTAGCTCGAATAGTATTAGTCTTATCATTTTCTCATTTCAAAATGAGTCACCCTCTTTAAATAAAGCCAGCTTACCTACCAAGATTTCTTATTTTACGAACGTGCATGCAGGTCTGGATATTTACTGTCTATATATAGGCATGTTTCATGTATTACTTTTATTTAAATAAGAAAAATATATGTTAATGAAATGTATAGCACAAGGCATAAAGACCTTTTTCCCATGTTGACATCTACTGACCCGATCCCCTTTTAACCTCTTTATTTTAATCATCTTGGTTAATTAAAGGGTAATAATGTTGAATAAGGAATATTTCTGCCATAAGATTGTAGCATTTTGCCAAATATATACACGACAGATTGATGAGATTTTTCTTACTTTCCCCACAATTAATATGGTTGTACAGTTCATGCAAATCGTCTCCTAGGAGATGATTTGCATGAAATGCGAATTAATTATCACCTGGCTTGCTAAGTTTTCTTTTTATTGATGAATACATGTCTTTATCTTCTCAGAGTCTACATTGATTGAGGATAATAAAATTAAACTAATAGTCTTTAATCCTTTATCATCGCGATTATCGATAAATCGAAAACAGTTTACAGTTGAATTGACAAGGGTGTCATTGTCTGGATATATCTATTTGAACGTTGAAAGTATACATTTTATATCAGCGTTTTGGTATATGCATACAAAGTCGCAGAGCAGACTGCGCATCTGTTAAACGCCTTTGTTGTTCACGGCTCTGATCATGGTCTACATTATTTGCCACGCATGTGCGCAGTCTGATATAGCTGTAAAAATGAAAAGTTTCGGAATTTTTGCTAAAGCATAAAATGCGGATAATCTTTAGAACCTCGCTCTAACGAGTAACCACAACTTATGTAATTTATTATGGAACAAAGACTGAATTTTTTCAGACTGTGTGACTGGCGAGATTTGTAGATCATTACTGACATCTGTCAGCCCATAGCAAACAGTGTAGACCCATATCAGAGGCCGCTGTATTATGCGGCATCTGATCATGATTTACACGATTTGCCACGCATGCGCGCAGTCTGATATAGCTGTAAAATGAAAAGTTTCGGAGTTCTGCTAAACATAGAAAGCGGATGATCTTTAGAACATCGCCTCGGTCTTGCGGTTCTAACAAGTACCCATAATCTCTGTAATTTTGTTACGGAACAGAGTTACCTTTTCGTTCTGAGTGACTGGCGAGAATTGTTGAACATTACAGACATCTCAGTTACACATCAGACGCCCAAGTGTTTACCATGCATCAGCGCAGTCTGATCTGGCTGTAAAACTGAAATTTTTTGGAATTCTGCTAAACACATATGTTACCGACAGGGCGGTTCTAACTAGTACCCATTAACAATGTTTTTGTTACAGAACTAAGACTTGCATTATTCAGATACTCTTTCAGATTTGTAGAACATTATTGACATCATTCAGTTTACTCTTTTGGGGTGAGTGACTGGCTCTTAAAAGGGCCGTTAGGATTAACACAAAGTTTTTTTTAGACTGCTAATTTAATAGCTATTAAATGTAAAATTATTTCACAATATCTAAAGATTAATATTTAAGTACAATATCTAAATTACCCATTTTTTGGGCACCTACATTGGTGATTTCGATGATTTCAGCACGATGATTTCGGTCCAGGCAAATGCAATTTTCTGTTTGATTACACAATCAGTTGTACTATCCTGAAATATACTAAATAAATTTGATGAAAAACAACTTTATTTCAAGGAATCACTAATTTTTGGGCACCTACATTGGTGATTTGGGTGGTTTTGCATGGTGATTTCGATGATTTCAGCATGATGATTTCGGTCCAGGCAAATGCAATTTTCCGTTTGATTACACAGTCAGTTGTAATATCCTGAAATATACTAATTAAATTTGATGAAAAACAACTTTATTTCAAGGAATCACTAATTTTTGGGCACCTACATTGGTGATTTCGGTGATTTCCATGGTGATTTCGATGATTTCAGCACGATGATTTCGGTCCAGGCAAATGCAATATTCCGTTTGATTACACAATCAGTTGTAATATCCTGAAATATACTAATTACGTTTGATGAAAAACAACTTTATTTCAAGGAATCACTAATTTTTGGGCACCTACATTGGTGATTTCGGTGATTTCCATGGTGATTTCGATGATTTCAGCACGATGATTTCGGTCCAGGCAAATGCAATATTCCGTTTGATTACACAATCAGTTGTAATATCCTGAAATGTACTAATTACGTTTGATGAAAAACAACTTTATTTCAAGGAATCACTAATTTTTGGGCACCTACATTGGTGATTTCGGTGATTTCCATGGTGATTTCGTTGATTTCAGCAAGATGATTTCGGTCCAGGCAAATGTAATTTTCCGTTTGATTACACAAGCAATTGTAATATCCTGAAATATACTAATAGACCGTTTTCACAATCGTAATTTTCGATAATTGCCGAGCGGAAAATTTCTGGAAATGTATCGAGATCGAGGTTGGCGGTGTATTGACAATGCGGAAATGCAAGACACCCGTTACAACCTGTTCAGGGTTCTCGGGGACGCAGAATCCTGCGTCCTGGGATGCATAAATCCGGATCCGGATTCCTAAAAATTTCCAAAAGCCGAGTCCGCCGGACGCATATTTTTCCCCGTAGGGCTACTACTAATTATGATTGGATTATTTGACTGAAATCCGCCACGTGTTATTCTTACCGTCGGTAGCATCTAAAAAGAATAATCCGCCGCGTGTTTTTCACACCTGCGATAGTACAGTTATCTACGTGTTAAGCAAGCAGTAGTTACACCGTAGTTAAACAGGTGTTGGCAGTTAACACTTCAGCGATCGTTAACTGGTCGAGCAATTAAAGCGTGCGACTGACACCGTTATGCAACCCTTCCCTCATTGTATATTGCCTCTACCGACCGACTGATTCATCGAGATGCACACGCGGGAATCATGTCTTTTATACAATGAGACTGGCAGGTTATTATTTGCTGTTGTTTTTTAATTGGTCTTTTTTTTTCCTATTCAAAATTATCGGATGTCGATTTTTTTGTCACTGACTTCAGAGACGCACGCTCACCGTTTTCTGCTGAAAGACGACAAGCACCCAAGCAAAATAGTACCTTATCCGTTTGCGAGATCTGCGCCTCAAAACGTTTATTCCTGCTGGCCACTAAAATAGTTTCTGAGTCCCTCCCAGGGATTATGGGGAACAGGGGAATCATGTCATTCATTTCAGGGGAAAAGGGGAACACAAGTCTAAAAATGAAGGGAACAGGGGAACAAATGTAATTTTGGAGAGCAGGGAAGATAGAAAATTAAGCTTTTGATTTGGGGGAACAAGGAAAAATGCTGAAATATTTCAGGGGAACAATGGAAGAGGTACCCCGCCCCGCGGGGGTGGGGGGTGAGGAGCAGAGGGCCTCGTTTCTAAGTACCACCGAATCCATCACGTAAACCCTGTGTAGAGTCTCATGTTAAGAGATGCTCAGATGCACCCCAGAGGACGATACACTGAACTGTTCGCGTTTCTAATATAAGTTAAATTTTCTATAGCTCTCGCATGAAAAAAAAAAAAAAAAAAAAAAGGCGCTTGCTCATAACGGTAGCGCGTGCTCGTAATGGTAACGTCAGATGACAGCCCGGTGGGGAAACCGTTTTGGGAGAAAAACGAACTATTACCATGTTGGATTGAAGAGCGTTTTCTTGTCGGAAATACATATAAAACAGACACATATTAAAAACAGAACTATATTACCAAGACTGTTTCCGCGAATCAAAGCAGTAGATCGAAGTGTCAGCAAGTAAAAAACAAATCCCGGATATTTTTTCCTTGCGTATATTGACCACAGCACATATAAACATTCGAGTGATGTTTTGCGGGAGGCTCAACAGAGGCAGAATGTGCGGATGTATTTCATATACACGTTTGCGATAGCATATAAAAGAGTTTAAATCAGTTTTGATTAACATATGTTTCACTTAAAATCCATAACACTCAAGATCACTTAACGATCTCCTTTGGGGTGGGGTACTGAATTTAACCAGAAATGAGACTCCTATTTTAGGGAATTGGGACTCCTACGTTTTGGCTAGGACTCCTACTAACATGGATTTATTTTCTGTTACTTTTTCTACTGTTTCTTAAAATATCCCTGAGCTTATTACACGGAAATTTCCACAAATCTTCTATTGTGTACTTAGTTACGGTCTGACGATCCGCCATTGTTATCTGTGATACACCGCAAGCCTCGTTCTGGATTAACGAGATTATGCGTGGATTAGCGAGAGCGGTAAAATTCGCGATTGTGAAACTGGCCTATTAAATCTGATGAAAAACAATTTTATTTCAAGGAATCACTGATTTTTGGGCACCTACATTGGTGATTTCGGGGATTTCAGCGCGGTGATTTCGGTCCAGGCAAATGGAATTTTCCGTTTAATTATAGATTGTGTTGGGTTTAACGACACGTCAACCCTAGTGGATCATTTTGTGTTGTCTCCCAGAGAAAGGGAGAAGAGAGATAGAAGAGGGACAGGGGAGTAAGAGGAAAATGAATGACAGTGAAGAAACAGAAGAAATAAAAACATTCCCCCGTTACCCTTACCTGCTACAAGGATAGCAGGCCTTGCGCAAATGTAAGCCAGTCAGCTCGAAAAATATGCTTCAATCCGCTAAGGGGCGTTACTTGGAAAGTTACCCGTAAGAACCGTCAGTTGACTGAAGACAGTTACTTCCCGTAGGTCGCTATGGCCATGATTCTATTATTCGACACCTGCGGGAACACACTAGATGTCGGACTGCCAATATGTGACAGACAAATCTTTTGGAGTGTTTTGATATGACTCATATTTTGTTTTGTAAATAACTTCTTTGGCTAATATTCATTTGCAGCGACTACATATTTAAAAAAATGAATGAATAAATAATAACTATCCAATTTGCTGAAACTGAAGAAATATATTCAATAACAAAATCTTGTTATTGACTGAACGGTGGTCATTTCATTACTTGTCTATTTGCGTGTCTATTCTTTCTTTCTTTCTCGATAAAATAAAAAAACTGATTATTGAAGTTATTAACAAAAGTGAATATGCCATTACCTTCTGGTAACGTTCATATAGTATAATGTTGGTATGGGGTTTGGACAGACTATTTCAAAACATCTTGGCGATAGTTCGGGAAAGCTTAATTTCACAAGTTTAGAGTGAAATGGAAGAATGAAGAAAAATACTTATTCTACAGTGTTATATACCAGCACAAACTATAGAAAAATCTCTTTGTGTTGGTAAAACTTTCACTGAAAAGGCAATCATTTTAAAATAGAGGCTAAAATTAGCTGTTTTGATCATTTTTGACAAAATATAATGGCAATATATAGGCACAAATAGTCTAAATTTCAAACGCATAGGGAAGAACTAAGATATGAAGTTATTTTGAAAATTTTCATACCTTGTGAAAGTGCAATAAATGTAGATTTTGAAAATAACTTATAAAAGTTATCGTTAAATCAGAAATGCGTGTATTATTTATTTTTATTTTATTTTCCTATTTAAAAAAAAAAGGTAAGAGAAAAGTCCAAGGAGTGCCACAATCACAAACCGCAGCCCTTCCCAGACCCAAAGAGGAAGAGGAAACCGACAAATCTAAACAAGCACAAACCGAACAAACGTACGAAAAGCACTAAGATTAGCTCTCTCTTCCCCAAGCGAGGTAATCGCAATACTAAAAGGACTGAAAAACACAAGAACAAAATGACACACGGAAAGACATACAACAAATCGCCTCGTAGAATAAACCACAAAGCAACAAAGAGTAAGACTAACACCAGGACCACTGCCTTAGAACGGTCGGTAGAGCAAACCACCGGGGGGTTTAAAGCACTTTTACAGCTAGCTAACTTCACCCTGGGTCCCGATGCTACTCTTAATACAGAAATACATAAAAATTCGGTTCGCATAAAGGCTCCCAACTCAGTCAATGCATCAAAGCGAAAACATAAAAATCAAATTAATCACTATAATAAACAAAGACGAGTACTCATGGCTAATTCTACTGTATGCCAGAGTAAATGAAAACCAATAGTTGAACCACGGCGGGCCAAGCCAAAGACATATCGTCAAGCCCCAACCCACTGGTTAAAGTTTTACGAAGAAGCCGTCATTGAGTCTGAGGCCCGAACCGCCGCCGTGCAATTAAAGAGTGAAGCTATGTGTCGCTGAGTCGGATTTGGACAGGTAACTGTTCGGGTAAACCTGCAAGTTAGTATCGGTAAATTTCATGATAAGGAAGGATTTAGTTCCCCATGATCAGCTGGACTCAGCGGTGTTGCAAGCTACACAACACCTTTGCCTCACCCAACCACCCCAAGAACCCATTGTGATATCCTGACATATACTGATTAAAGTTGATGAAAAACAACTCTATTTGAAGGAATCAGCCACTTTTGGGCACCTACATTGGTGATTTCGGTGATTTCCACGTTGATTTCGGTGATTCCGGTGGATTTCGGTTTATCGTGTGACCTTGACTAGTCAATTGAAAATTGCGGTTAATTATAATCCGTTTGGTATAATTTCTATGGTTTAAGCGCAGCAATGCGGGAAACCAACTAATAATAATAGAGAAAAAAAAAAAACAACAATCGAAAACCGAAAAGGGTCTCAAATCAAATTTACAACGTTACTAAGACAGAAAAAAGCTTGTCACACGGTCAGGAAACTTCATAATCGGAGCCACAGGCTCTGATAGGCAAGTGTTGTGTGCGTCTTCCGGAGCACGTGCGGCTCTGAATATAGCGGCTGAAAAAAGAAAACAAAAGAGGTAGGTCAGTCACTCGACGAAAGAATATGTTTTTGTGGGGTAGTTTTTCTCTAAAAGGAGAATTACATGCTGCTCTCAAGTCTTTTAACAGTTTTCTCACCTAATAGATAGTTTGTAAATGTGTACGATATCGTCTGAATTACTTGTGGCGTGGGCTGATCGATGCTGAATAAACAGATCATCGAAGGTTCAGCGACGCTATTCCCGGTTATTTTTTCACTGGCATTTTTTATGTGTGAAATGATTGTTTGACCTATCTCACCTACCGAAAAATAAAAATTGACAACAAACTAATGGAAATGGAGGGCAAATAAACAATGGCTCTGATGGTGTAGGGCGGCTCTGAATATATCGGTCGGCTCTGATAGCTGAGGGCTAATGTTTGCAGAACTATTATTATAAAAGACAGCCTCTGTCCAGTTGCGAGTATTGAAGCCTTGCAGCAATGTTTGTCTCTTCTGATCTTTGGACATCTATTCTGTGCTGTAACAGTTGATTTTTGCTCTAAAATGTCTTGACAGGGACGTACAACCATCAAAATGAGCACAGAAACTGATTGTGGCCTCTGGTAGTGGATTTACATGGATTTTTCTGTTTCAAGATATGCAATGAAATCGATCACGTCACAGGTGCAATTTTTGTGGTCTCGTTTTAGCGGTAGGGGTAACTGTATGATAGGGGATAGAGACATACATAATGTTTTAAATCTCAGAACAAGCAATCTAGACATAGAACTTTTCTTCCATAAACACTCAGAATAAAATCTGAGGTGATAACCAAGCACAATAAATAATTACCTCACCCAGTGAGACTCCCGACTGGGTCGTGGGTCGAGATACTTGACGACGCCAAGGACGAATTCGAGGTAGATGGCGCCGCCGCGGTCTTCTCCACATGGAGGGTTGAGGGAGAAGACCAGCTCAACATCGGCGATGTCGAGATCGCCGACGGCATGCATGCCAGAGCCGGCAGGTTGGTGCTGGACGCTGGGATGGCCGACGAGAGAATGGCGAGGCTGCTTGATAGCCTTCTGGAGGGTGACTTTCTTCTGAAACTCAAGTATCTCCAGGAGAAAGCTGAAGCTGATTGTGTCCTTGAAGACAAGTTTGATCCAGTCCATGCGAAGAGAAAGAAGGGCCAGGGGGTCATCGAGGTCTCCCAGGGCATGAAGCCTGGCGTGTTGACTGGAATTGACAGTGTATTCTATCAAAATGCCTACCCAGTCACCACGGTTGTCTACGGTCTCTGCCCCATCCGGGACCCGGACCGGCCAACCTAGCTCCGCTGAGACATGGTGACCTCAACTGTGTGGCTCAGAGAGTTTTGGAGCACTTCGAGAGGCCATGGACTCACATCCACGCGGCGATGGAAGCTACAAGATAGGGAGAGGGGGGTCCATGAGACTGGGGCCTCAGTTGACGACGTGGCTTAACTGGAGAAGATCCTCTGGAGACCAATCGTCCTGAGGGACATTGCTGGTGAATACATCTTCAACAGCGGCAAATATCGGTCGCGAAAATATTGAATCATAGAACTTGTATACCACAACGGCCACGCCTGGTCCAAAGATCTCCACTTCCTGCAGTCCCGAGAGGTCCACATCTACGAGGGTGATGTCTGGCACGCCATCAGGGGAGTCACCCAGGGTGAGCCATTGGCGGTCTGGCTCCTGAGCGGTCGAGACCGGCGGCTCTTTGTCGACCAGTTCGTGCTCCAGGACGGCCGCACCTATAGGATGCGGGAGGCCCACAATCGACTCAAAGCGATCTGCGCCAAACTGGGCAACCCTGAGCTCACCGACAGAGCCTTCGGCCAAAACCACGCGGCCAGCATTATGGCAAAAGAAAAGAACGGCTGGAAGCCAACCCCAGCCAGCCTCCTCTCAGACATCAAGAAGGCCGGCGTGGAGCACGGTGATGGCGGCCTCTGGAACTCGGTGAATTATGACACGATGGAAGTCGCTTCCATTGACATGTTTGAGACCTTTCAGCGGACCTGCCAAAAGCAGTACGGTCTGGACCCTGCTCAGTATTACACCAGCCCGGGCATTTCGTGGGAAGCCTTACTCAAGAAGACAGGCGTTGAGCTAGAGCTGCTTACAGACTACGACCAGCATCTATTCATCAGGAAGGGCTTGCGTGGAGGCATCTCAATGGCCTCAAAGCGCCACGCCAGAGCAAACAATCCCCTGGTCGAGGGGTACGACCCAGGGCAGCCAAGTAGCCACATCTTATACCTCGATGGGAACAATCTCTATGGTTGGGCTATGAGTCAATATCTCCTCAATATCGGTGGGTGGATGACTGCCAGCAGCTGGCAAAAACTATCGCAGAGCAACCAGCTGACAGCCCCGAGGGCTACATATTTGAGGTGGATCTGGAGTACCCAGAGGACCTACATGACGCGCACAATTCATATCTGCTGGCACCGGAGCGCATGGTGGTTCAGAAGGAGTGGATGTCGGAGTATCAGCACAACCTCCTTGGCGTTGGGGTGGCGCCAACAGAGGTTGAGAAGCTGGTCCCAAACCTCCGTAACAAGGACCACTATGTGCTTCACTATCGGAATCTGCAGCTATACATGTCTATGGGCATGCGTCTGACTAAGGTCCATCGTGCCCTTCGGTTCGACCAGAGCCCCTGGATGGAGCCATACATCCAGATGAATACTGAGCTCCGGAAGAAGGCCGCCAGCGGCTTTGAGAAGGACCTCTACAAGTTGATGAACAACTCGGTCTTCGGGAAGACCATGGAGAACCTGCGGAGGCGGGTTGATGTGAAGCTGGTGCGATCAAACGAGGAGGACAAACTCAGGCGCCTCATCGCTAGCCCAGCATTTGCTCAGGCTAATATCTTCGATGACGACTTGGCAGCTATCCAGGTCCACAAGAGCCGCCTAGAGCTCAATCGCCCGGTGTTCGTGGGGATGAGCATTCTGGATCTCTCCAAGCACCTGATGTACGACTTCTATTACAACCAGCTCCAGGGGCAATATGGGGATCGTTGTCAGCTCCTCTACACCAACACCGACAGCCTCCTCCTCGAGGTCCAGACCGAGGACGTCTTCAGGGACATGGCCTCCCACGCAGAGCTCTATGACTACCCACCGGAGCACCCACTGCACAGCATTGCCAACAAAAAGGTGTTGGGGAAGATGAAGGACGAGTGTGCAGGCCGCCCCATTTCCGAATATGTCGGTCTGTGCCCTAAGATGTACTCAATCCTTGAGGCCGGCGGGGGAAACATCAAGAAGGCAAAGGGTGTGAAAAAGAATGTCGTGAAAAAGCACATCAGACATGAGCAGTACAAAGAGGCTCTCTTCCAAAAGCGAACCTTCCGCCATAGCATGGACGTCCTGCGGTCAGAGCACCATCGCATCTATGGGCAGCACCTGGATAAGGTCTCACTCTCACCCTTCGACTCCAAGCGCTGGATCGCAGAAAATGGGGTGGACACGCTGGCCTATGGGCACAAAGACTCCCTTCCGGCTGGCGCTGCTTAGATGGATGCGTACATGTACATTGATGAACTGCTCAGTGCTTGAGAACCCCATCCGGAGGAAGCTGAGTGTCAGGCGGCACTACGAGGAGTTCCTCCCTGACAAAACCACGCGGCGGGCCGTCCTGCAAGTAATACAACACGGGCTCGTCGAGCTTGGTCACCGAGCGTCCCAGCCGGCATACCTCAAGAGACCATACAGGGTCAGTCGCGCGGCGCCGACCACCCTCCAGCTCGCTGGGCTGGTACAGATAGTGAACACCAACACCTGAAGGGAGCCTCTGCTCCTTGAGACCAACAAGACGGTCGGGAACTACAGAGGAGGGCTTTTGCGCCATGGCCTTGATGGCATCAGAGGGCTTTTTGCCAGTCAACCTAGTCACTTCGCCGTTCAGAGCAGCTACAACGCTAGGCAGCCGAGCCACCCACTCTGTTGACCTCTGACCCGATGGGAGGCGCATCTCTTGGGCGTATTGGTGCCCAAACAAACGCTCTGCGAGGGTCCTGTTCCAGCGCTCTACGATCCCTTGGTCCCGGTGGATGTCAACCCGACTGCGCCGAACCTGAACAGAGTGCTTTGCCAGCAGCTGGCTCACCGCTCCCATGAACTCGCGCCCAGGGTCAACCTGAAGGAGCTTCGGCCACTTCAACGGCCCAAGCCTGTAGATCTGAAAAAGACCATCGGCGACCTCTGCCGGGGTCTTGCTAGTCAGAGGCTCAGCCTCTTTGTAGCGTGAGGCTACATCAACGACCATGAGAGCGTAGCGGAAGGTTTTCCGCCCAACATGGTCGTGTGGCAGAAAGAGCAGATCCGCCTGGTTGACCTTGTTGGGTACCGCCACGTCAAACTTCGGCCGCGGTACGCACCGTGGGGCAGGCAGATAGATCTGCCAGATGGCCTGCCTTTGAGCCAGTCCTTGGCCTGCTGCTCAGTCACCTTTGCTGCAGACGCCAGCTTCTCGATGGCTGCGAGCCCCTTCCAGTAGCCTCGGGGGCTGTAGTATAGGGCAGAGAGCTGTCTGCCATTGCTACTAAGGTATTCCAGCAGCCTGACCAGCCTCCAACATGCGGACGCTACAGGCTCAGGAAGCTGTCCAGTTGTCCCCGGAGGTTGGTCGGGCCAACACCCCCACGGCGAACCGAATGGCTGCCTGTTCATCTTGCCGCCAGAGCTGAAGCGACTTTTGCACGATATCGATCATGGTATGGGCTAGAGGACCAGGAATCTTATGGCGGTGGCCGCGTGCCCGACCTGGAGCATAGCGAGATACAGTTCGTCGGCCAGCATTGCTAGCATATTCCATACGTCGAAAAAAATCAAACACCCGATGAAACACGGATTACTTGGCGAGTCTGTAGGCCACCAGGCCAAGATCTCACGGTCTTTTCTGGTCTTTCTGGTCGTCACTCGGGTGATAAAAGTCGGCGAGGGGTCGAGGTTGTGCCCGGTGACCTGCGCATATTCCTGCATTGCAGCATCAACATC
Source organism: Anodontia alba (assembly GCA_964016985.1). Classification (NCBI taxonomy): domain Eukaryota; kingdom Metazoa; phylum Mollusca; class Bivalvia; order Lucinida; family Lucinidae; genus Anodontia; species Anodontia alba. The sequence continues at coordinate 83,341,957 of OZ024833.1, read as the reverse complement.
CCGGAACGTCTTAACAGCATGACCTTGCCGGCGCAGTTCCTCATTGAGGCGCACGGTCCATTTCCGGGACCATGTTGTGACGATCTCATACTCTAGACTGATGTTTTCAATGTCATATGAGGAGTCGGCATCGCCCGTGGCCAGGATTACGTGGCTGTAATCGTTGAAGGTGAGTTCATACTCCAGGCGGTCTCCAAGCGTGCTTTGGTAGAACGGCATGTGGCCCTCGAGCAGCTGGAAATCGAGCTGGGTGTAGAAGCGGTTGCCGAATGCATCGGCGATGGTCTTGTCAGCTGTGACTGTCTCATCTTTGTTTCCGGCATCGATGCGAATCCGCATTGCGTTTCGGTTACCAGCCTTGGTACTGGTCATTTTTCCTCTCCAAGACCGTCTTCCAGAGATCACCGTAACAGTTGAAGACGTCACTATCATCGACGGACATCACCTCATTGCCGGAGATCTTGATTACAGTCTCCTTCACGATGGCGTGGCCCAGGTTCTGAACCACGGTCCGGTTTGCATATTCACTATTTAGCGCGATTTTGAAGGCCAAAAGGGCAGTCCCTGGAACGATAACGTTGTGTGCGCCGAGGTTCGGGAATCGAACCAGCAGCTGTTGATTCTGATCAATCGTGTTGGGGTTATTGGTTATCACGACAGACTGCCACACGCCTTTGACCCCCAGGGGCTCGCGGAGGCACCTGTAAGGATTAAGCTTGCGTCTGAATTTGCTCGAAGCCATGGTGTATTTGAACCTACGCAACAACCTTCAAATTAGCATCCACTGTCAACGCCGCGATGGATGACGTCACTTTCGAGAACCCCATGTTCATCCCTGATGGGCCTGGAGGACGATGATTTAGTCCTCCCCGACCCCCCTATGGAGCCACCGCCTGACGTCCAGCATCAGCTAAACGTGTATGGGAACGTTTTGCAGAACTTGCGGGACGAGTTGGGACAGGAATAGCTCGAGGCCCAGAAGAAGCGCCTGACTGATACTTTCTACAATGAGGTAAGCCGCACCTATGATGGGCTCCGCCCTTAAGGCAGGATCGACTATAGCCAGTTCGGGATCGACCCTGACGGTAAGACACTTTGCCGGATGCCTGAAGCTGCTGCGACGAGGGGAAAATTCCGGTTTCTGTGTCTAGCCATGCTGGCCCGAAGATAGGGGCTGGTGGCACCTATGCACTGCTGAGATCACTGGGGCTCCCTGAGTATAGATCGAGGGCATCGCGGGGGGCTCGGCAGAGAGGTTGTGGAGACACTCCAGAGTGCAGAGGAATAACGGTTGCGAGCATCCTTACAGCAATCGGCATGGCGATAAGCACTCTCAACCTTGCTGTCACTGGCGGAGGAGCGGGGGCACCCCATCGCCGGCCCCAAAGCCATCCGACAAGGGCGGGGTCAAGGAGTGGATTAAAAAGCACCTACAGGCCCTTGGGCGTGCCCTGGCCAATTTGGCAGGCAAGGCCGCTGCGGCCCTGCCCGGAATCATCGGGTCCATTGTTTCTTGGCTCCTGAGCACGTTAGGGAAGGCTGCGACTTGGCTCGCTGTCAACGTGTGGGCCTTGGTTATCGGTGTGGGGGCACTTCTTCTCGTGGCCGCAAGGGACTGGCTATCTCAACGACAGCTAAAGCACCACTAGGCCGACCCCGACCACTGCGGCTTTGAGAGCCGTTTTCTCTTCTTTGTTGCTTGTCGCAGTCGTGGCAGATGCGTGTTGTTGCGGAGCAACAGTGGCTGGCGTGGGTGGTGACCCTGCGGGTCTGCCACTCGGTGGCCCCTTGTGATCAGTCAAGGCTGGTGCTGCGATTTTTCCTTCGAAGGACTTATCGCCTGTGGTCTTGCCGATCTGCTCCGACTTGTTGATTCCCGGGTTGTGGCCGATGGCTGCTTCTGATCCGGCGATCATGATTTCATTGTTGTAGCCCTGGACATTGCCTGGGTTTAGGGTCATGTCGCTTGGGGCGAGGTAGAGCCCTAACCCGAAGACGAAGTCCAGTGGGGATGATGCATACTGGAGCATCTTCTGATAGCGAGCGATGCTGCTGGGGATGTCGACGGGCGAGGTGATGGCGTCTTCGACGTTGGCCAGGAACTGCTTTTGAGCGTCGAACCCCGTCCCGGCCTTGAGAATATTCGAGCGTGTCTGGGCCTGCGCTCCCAGGATAGCTCAAACATACGTCCGTATACTGTCGTTGAGGCGCTCCACACCCGCTTGCGTGAAGCCTTCTGATTTATCGGGAATGAATATCGTCCACGCCCCTGATATATCCCGGTTATGGCGGATGGCGTCCATCGGATGGAAGAAGGGGCCATCGGAGTAGTGCGCATGCCGGTAGGCGCCCGACGGCTCCATATACGTGCTCCAAGATCCGAGGCCTTGGCACCCGGGGTCTAGCTTTTGTCTCCAATCTGTATCAGGTGAAACTCCGAACTCGTTGCAGAGCCGCTTGTAGGCCCTGGCGTCGTAGGCGTTCTGATACCAAGAATGAGATTGGTCTCCAGGAAGGGCGACTTTTAGCTCCACAAGCAGATGCCTCGTCGCATAGTAAACATGGAAGCGATACAGACTCGCAAGGAGGGGGTCTTTAGCGTGGAGATGGTCATCAGCAGAGACGCCGCAGCCAGCTGTCGCGTACCATACCACAAAGTTCAGTTGGCACTGCCACCAGTCCATCGGAGTGTGTTGCCGCCTGCCCCACGCCTTGTTTCCCATATTGACATCTCAAGTGAGCGGGGGGTTTTGATAGTCGGCGAAGATGTCCGGGAATTTCACTTGTAAGCTATCCCCTTTGTCATCAACCATAATCTTCTGGCTGGCCAGAGAGAGCGCCTGCTTCTCTTTGATACGTCCCCCCGCCGTATATTTTACGGTGCTTTTGAACGAGAAAGCCGACTTGTCCATCGCTATGTACGTCACACTCACCGACATTAAAAATGGGGAACCGGTCTCTGTTCCTGGCACTGTGTGAGCTGGACAAAGAAGCGTTCCGGCCTTTGGGCACTGAACTCAGTTTGCATGCCCCAACCGGCCGCCTGCAGATTTCCTAAAAAAAAAACGCCTGGTGCTGGATTGCGGGCTGGGTTCTCGCGAGGGTTCTCTCAAGAGTTCTTTGAGCCCGGCCAGAGCCACATTGCAGACAAGCCTCATCATCTGTTCACCCATCGGGAGATCTGCGTGCATCTTGCCGAGGTCAGTACGTCGGAGAATCTCCACAACGGTCGCCCCTCCACACTGCTGAAATCCATCCCCGTCGAGAACGAAAGGTGCGGGGGTGGCCGGACAGAGACATTCCCCGTCTTGCAGTACAAACGGCTGGCATCTAGGCCTCTTTCCCAGCTGACGCTCACGATATTAGACATGGGCGGCAGAAAGTTAGGTTTCGACTATTTGAGTGCAGTCTACACATAAGAAGAAATGGGTGACGCGGGTGGCCCAGGGAGCGCCAGGAAATCCCCTGGGGTGGCTTTAGCCGATCTCGGGGATACCGAGGGATTCGAAAAGGGTGGGGAAGAGGGCCAGCTGTACGCTTTCGAGCTGTCCGACGGGGTGTACATACGAAAAACGGTCACTACCCAAGAGGGAGGTGGGGCACAGGAGCTTGGAGAGTTGAGCGACGGTGATGTTTCATATGCCGTTCCCAGACGGCTCCACCAGCTGGCGTTTACTGGGAGCAGGTGGGTCGCCTTCGTGGACCCCATTCAAGAAATGGGCTGGATGATCGACATTCGAATCTCCTCTCCCTACATCGCAACGAGGCAGCATCACAAGGTTCGAAAGGTGACGAATAGCGGTACCAAGCTGTGTTCCTACGTTCCTGAGACCAAAAACGTGGTCATTTCCGAGCAGTACACGCTGAAAATGAGCAACAACCGGGAGGGGATTCTAAAAATGGTATCCGAGTTCTCTCCAGTGGGAATCATCGGCACGGGAAAAGGGCCCACATCAACAATCCTCCTCGATGTGATCCTCGGAGACCCGCCCGACGGCTTCGTAGAAGTTTTGCCCGGCTTCAAGCTCAAGTAGACCAGCGCGTACGCGCAAAAAGAACTTGGGGCCTTGATCAGAGTTCGGGAGCGACCTCTGGTGCGCTTTACATTGGAGGGGGTCCAGCACGAAGCGGAGCACTGCTTTCTGGATATCCGCGAGATCCATGTTGGTCCGGTCGAGCTCAAAAGGCTGAGGTTCACGCCGCAGACCTCACCCCAGAGCAAAGCTTGGTGGTCCTTAGCCATTTGAACTTACCCGACAGTGGTGATAGTTAAGCACGATGGGACTTTACCCACCACTTGAGATGACTGGAGAGAATCACCGACTTCAGCACTTGGCCGAGGTCAGAGCCCGCCTGGTAAAGGAGCGTGACTTCAGAGCATCGCTGTATAAGAAATACCGGCTTTCGGTAGCCGGCACGGCCATGGCTGCCATGGGTGTTGGGCTGTTGATGACGATAATCGCTACACCTGTTGCCATTGGCTTACAGGCCGGAGCGATTGCCAGTGGGTTGTTTGGAGCCGGCGGGAGGTTCATTTGTCGTAAGCTTGAAGCCAAAGCTAGGAAACATGACCAAATCCGGGTCCTGGCCCTCTCAAAGCTAAACTCAATCGCTCATAGGATCTCGGCCGCGCTGACCGACGATAAGATCTCCGAGGAGGAGTTTCGCCTGATTCTCTCTGAGGTCGACAAGTACGACCAAATGAAGGTGGAGATTCGCCGCAGGCGTCAGAAAGAGGGTGGTCTGCCCGAGACCGAAAAAAACCGGCTTATGAACCTCATGAGAGACAAGATGATGCTAACGGGCCGTGGCCAGCTCTTGGAAGAGCTCAGAGCTGCTGGAAACATTGTCACCTCTCGGTAAATATATCTTATTCGCAGGCTTAAAAAAGAGCGCAGGTTGGTTATGGCGCAATGAGCAACCCCGCCTTTGATCACATCCTCACTTACTCCCAGCCCCAGTTCATACAAACTTACATCAGCCTTCTCGTCTGGCGCTTGATATAGCCGAAGGGAGACAACCTGTGTTCACGTCTGTTTTGAAACTAAATATCTGTTTTACACCTTTTAGTCATTGAAAAATAATCGTTTGCTTATCAGTAGCGATTAAGTTTGTCAGCTTTGGTTTTTCTGGTCAGTTAAAGTTTTTCTTGTCAGGTATTAATCGCACTGACGGTTTTATCGCAATGCACAGAAAAAGAAATGTCTCGATACTCTTTTTTCTAAGCGAGTATCAGATTTTTGAGAGGCTAACAGGCTAGTTTTGGAGACGTTTCTTTCTCTGAACAGCATCTAGCAGACGACATTCGCCGGATGTGAAAGTTGAAGCGGTTTGTCAAAGCCTGACCAACCTTTTATGCGGTACGATGTATGGCTTACGGCTAAGTGCATCCTTCTTGCGCTGAGCCCCGGGCCGGTGGTGGGCCGTCCCCAGGCGTCTCGGGCGCCATAGTGAAGCGGGCTGGAGGCTGGCCTGGATAACAGGCTCGGTCCGGAGGTCTGTGCGATGGAGACGGTCGGTTATATGAATTGCTGGTGTTCCACCTAATCCTCCTATTTAATTTCACATTTAAAAGAACCCTTACCATGTTAATGGGCAGATTCAGCAGATGCTGGCCCACGGCACTTTTAAACCCCAGGAGCTGGGTAGAATTCTTTACACGCACATCCCAGTCCTAGGGGTGAACCACCTATCTGTGCCAAATCCTGTTTTCTGAGAAAAATATATTAATATGTGGTCTGCTGAAATTTTTACTCAGGGCGTTAAAATGTACAATCAGGTAAATTACTACTGTTCATTCAGTACACATAATCCCATGTCGTTGTAATATCCACCAAGCAGAACAGATGCGGGGCACCAGATAAATCGGATAGTTTTCGTGTTCAGGTAAGTGCCACCTTTTTTTTGCGTTCAGAGCCCCTGGGCCGGCGAGGGTGGGCCCATCCCTAGGGGCTCTCACTATGCTCGCTTGGGGCTGCAGGGGCTCGGGCCTGGGGGAAGCAGCCGAAGCGCGGCCGCACGCCCGAGGAAGTCGTCTAGACGTACATACAGAATTGTTTGTCTACGTGGGAGAGTCTCGACGTAGCTGCCAATTTTTATCTCCGTGAGGGCCCCTTTGGGGCCTGATCTAGGGGCTGGTCCAGACCCCTTACTATGTATACTACTGGGGGCCGTGCCCAGGGGGCTCGGGCGCCATAGCGGAGCGGGCTGGAGGCTAGCCAGGGGCCTGAATAACGGGCTCTGCCAGGAGGTCTGTGCGATGGAGACGGTCGGATATATAAATGATTACTAGTATTCATTCAGCACACCTAATCCTATTTAATTTCAGCACATTTTATAAGAACCCTTACCATGCTTATGGGCAGATTCAGCAGATGCTGGTCCACGGTACTTTTAACCTCAGGAGCTGGGTAGAATTCTTTACATGCACATCCCAGTCCTGGGGGTGAACCACCTGTCTGTGTCAAATCCTGTTTTCTGAGAGAAATATATCAATATGTCGTCTGCTGAAATTTTTACTCAGTATGTTAAGCGTTAAAATATTCTATCAGGGATGAATTTACAAAATAGTCCTCAAGTGGATGTGCACCAGATAAATCGGATAGTTGAAATTATCGAACTTAAGATATGCAAGGACCATTCTCCTACACTTTCAAAGGTATCTTGACGATCTGTGCTCAAGCCAGGGCCAGTCGTGAAGCAGAACGGATGTGAACCAGGCGTGACACAGGTAAGTGCCTCCTTTTTTTTTTTGCGTTAATTTCAGAGCCCCGGGCCAGCGAGGGCGGGGGGGCCGTCCCTTACCAGCTCCGCTGGTGCTCGGGCGGAGCTAGGCCGTTGCCAATTATTTATGTGGGTCGGGCCATCTTCACATACCCACACAATTACCAATTATTTATGTAGGTCGAGGACGCCCCGGCGTACATACACAATTAGCAATTGTTTATGTACGTGGGAGCCTCCGTGGCCTGATCTAGCTGGTCCATTAACCCCCCCAGCCATCAGAGCCCCAGGGGCTCGGGCGGCAGGCTGGGGGTTGCCAATTATTTGTGTGGGTCGGACCGTCTTCACGTACACACACACAATTACCAATTGTTTATGTACATGGGAGCCTCCGTGGCCCAATATAGCTGGTCCATTCCCCCCCACCCCCTCCCCCGCCCTGCTGCTCAAGCAGAATGGATGTGAATCAGTTAAAGGGGTTAGTCAAAGCCTGATCAAGCTTTGCGTGACACGATATGGCGTACAGGTAAGTGCCACCTTTTTGCATTCAGGGCCCCGGGCCGGCGAGGGCGGGGGGCCGTCCCCAGGGGCTCAGGCGCCATAGCTGAGTGGGCTGGAGGCTAGCCAGGGGCCTGAATAATGGGCTCGGCCAGGAGGTCTGTGCGATGGAGACGGCTCGACCTACATAAATTACTACTGTTCATTCAGCGCACATAATCCTATGACGTCGTAACATCCGTCAAGCAGAATGGATGTGAACCAGATGAATCGGATAGTTGCGTGACATGATATGGCTTACAGGTAAGTGCCTCCTTTTTTGCGTTCAGAGCCCCAAGGCCGACGAGGGTGGGGGGCCGTCCCCAGGGGCTCGGACGGTTCTCAAGCGCAGGCTGGCCGTTGCCAATTATTTATATAGGTCGGGCCATCTTCACGTAAACACACAATTACCAATTATTTATTTAGGTCGAGGACGCCCTGACGTACACACACAATTACCAATTGTTTCTGTACGTGGGAGCCTCTGTTGCCCGATCCGCGGCCCCATCTAGCTGGTCTACTCACCGCCCGCCCCCCCCTGCTGCTCTCGTAAATGACAGACTGTCTTGTAAATGATTCCTGTATTAGAAAGTCAATTTATATTGACACTATAATACTAAAGTTGGTAGAATGTCATAGTTAACCTTCCAATCTATTCTGTCAAGGGATGCACAGCTTCATACAGGTTTGAAAGGTCAACATTTTGACATTTTATGGCCCTGTTTGTCCCACTTAACTGAGAATGTGCGAACTAAGGCCCTATAGTGCCTGTTTAACCAGCTCTATTTCTTTATAATTCCAACATACCCCAGCATGTGCAAACATGCCTACATCTTGGTGAAAGTTAATTAACTATTTTGAAAGTAACAGTTTATAAAGAACAATTAAAGAATCATGCAACTGTTTTGCATGAACTTAGTGTAGAAAAAATGCAATATGTAACTGACTGGAATAAAAAGATTTATCACTATCATGACTAGTTTTTCACCATGTCTAGTTTCAAGAACAATGCATCTAACTGAAATGCAATGTGAAACCGAGAGTAAATTAATCTCATTTGAAAACCTTGGATGTTAACCCTTGTCCTGCTGAACCCGGATATACGGTTTTACCCTGCCTTTGCAAACAGTGTTGATCCAGATCGGTTCAGAAGCCAACTGATCTGGATCTGCACTGTTTGCCATTCAGTTTGTGAATGATATAAAAAAAATCTGGATCAAGAAATATGATTGGCTGACAATTAGAAGTGGGTGTGACATCTTAATTATACCCCCGACATACAAAGTATGTGGGGGTATATAGTTTTTGCTTTTCCGTTCGTCCGTTCGTTCGTTCGTATGTTCGTTCGTTCGTTTGTTCGTTCGTTCGTCTTTCCATCACAGGGTCAAAGTTTTTGCGTTAAAGTTTATAAGACCTCATATTTTGAAGACCCTTTGATGGATTTTGTTCATATATGGCATGATGGTAGATATAGGTCTAAAGTTTTTATCAGCACCATCCCCACCCCGGGGTGACCTTGGGAACAAGGTCACTGACTTTGAATTTTTGTAAAAAAGTCACAGGGTCAAAGTTTTTGTGTTAAAGTTTATAAGACCTCATATTTTGAAGACCCTTTGATGGATTTCATTCATATATGGCATGTTGGTAGATATAGGTCTAAAGTTTTTATCAGCACCATTCCCACCCCTGGGGTGACCTTGGGAACAAGGTCACGGACTTAGAATTTTTAGTAAAAAAAGTCGAAGTTTTTTGTGTTTAAGTTTATATAGCTATATCATCAAGACCCTTCAGGAATTTCATTTATATTTGACATGTTGGTAGATGTAGGCCTAGCTTCTTACTCGGCATGCACCCTGGATGTGACCGAGGTCAAGGTCACAAACTTAGAATTTTCATATAAAAGTAAAAATTTTTGCGTTTAAGTTTATATAGCCATATCATCAAGACCTTTTATTAAATTTCATTATCCCCTAACTGAAAGATTTAGCTGATATAGCTATCAGCAAGGAATCTGTTCGTCTGTCTGTCAGTCCGTTGAAGTATTATTTGTTCATACTTTATTTTTGTCTTGGGGTCAAAGTTTTTGCATTAAAGTTTATATAAGACCTCATATTTTGAAGACCCTTTGATGGATTTCATTCATATTTGGCATGATGGTAGATATAGGTCTAAAGTTTTTATCAGCACCATCCCCACCCCGGGGGGTGACCTTGGGGTCAAGGTCACGGACTTAGAATTTTCATTAAAAAAGTTAAAGTTTTTTGTGTTTAAGTTTAAATAGCTATATCATCAAGACCCTTGAGGAATTTCATTTATATTTGACATGTTGGTAGTTATCGGCCTAGCATCTTACTCCGCATGATCCCCACCCTGGATGTGACCGAGGTCAAGGTCACGAACTTAGAATTTTCATATAAAAGTAAAAATGTTTGCGTTTAAGTTTATATTGCCATATCATCAAGACCTTTTATTAAATTTCATTATCCCCTAACTGAAAGGTTGAGCTGATATAGCTATCAGCAAGGAATCTGTTCGTCTGTCCGTCAGTCCGTTGAAGTATTATTCGTTCATACTTTATTTTTGTCTTAGGGTCAAAGTTTTTGCGTTAAATGTTATAAGAACTCATATTTTGAAGACCCTTTGATGGTTTTCATTCATATTTGGCATGATGGTATATATAGGTCTTAGGTTTTTATCAGCACCATCCCCTCCCTGGGGGTGACCTTGGGGTTAAGGTCACAGACTTAGAATTTTCATAAAAAAGTCAAAGTTTTTTGTGTTTAAGTTTATATAGCTGTATCATCAAGACCTTGAGGAATTTCATTTATATGTTACACGTTGGTAGATATCGGCCTAGCGTCTTACTCCGCATGATCCCCACCCCGGGTGTGACCGAGGTCAAAGTCACGAACTTAGAATTTTCATATAAAAGTAAAAATTTTTGCGTTTAAGTTTATATAGCCATATCATCAAGATCTTTTATTAAATTTCATTATCCCTTAACTGAAAGGTTGAGCGGATATAGCTATCAGAAAGAAATCTTTTTGTCTGTCAGTCCGTCCTTTGAAGCATTATTTGTTCATACTTTGTTCATATTTTGAAGACCTTTTGATGGAATTCATTCATATTTGGCATGATGGTAGATATAGGTCTAAAGTTTTTATTAGCACCATCCCCACCCCAGGGGTGACCTTGGGGTCAAGGTCATAGACTTAGAATTTTCATAAAAAAGTCAAAGTTTTTTGTGTTTAAGTTTATATAGCTATACCATCAAGAACCTTTGAGGAATTTCATTTATATTTGACATGTTGGTAGATATAGGGTATGACCTTCAGGTCAAGGTCACAGACTTAGAAATTTCATATAAAAGTAAAAAAAATTGCATCTAAGTTTATATAGCTATACCATCAAGACCTTTTGTTGAATTTTATTATCCTCCTACAGAGAGGTTTAGGGGATATAGCTATCAGCATGGAATTCATCCATCCTGCCATCTCCAGAGTCAAAGCTACATATTTTGTGCTCGTTAAAAACTGGCGGTAGCGCTCTTCGGGGGTATACGTGCCCCACTGGGCACTTTGTCTAGTTTATTCAGCATGACAAGGGTTAAGACTTATTATGGCAAATATGCTACTACTGCCCTAGAAAAAACGAAGGCTTGAGTAGAAACTGCTTTTCTCTGCCTCTAGATTTTTGAATGATAAGTCACAGATATGACTTGTTAAGTGACAATTGTGAAGCATATGTTGTGGTTACTCATTACAACGCCTTGGTGAGGGGCTATCTCACCTATTTATATACTGGTTTCTAGTCAGAACCCATATCTTAGCATTACTAAGCAATGAGTAGATGATACCAATGTATGTTGTTTTTTGTTGTTATTTTTTTTCTAGAATAAAATTCTGTTCTGTTCAAAAATTGTAAGGCTCTGACTATTCAAGTTTCATGTAACAGGTCTTCAGTTTCACTGCATACCATACACAAATTATATAAACATTAAGATGCCATACCCACTTCAAATTTTCAGCTAATCAGATTACTTGATCAAGATTGTTGATACAAATTTACATACTGATTGGCAAACAGTGCAGATCCAGATCAGTTGGCTTCTTAGAAGCCAACTGGTCTGGATCTACACTGTTTGCAAAGGCAGGGTATATCCAGGTTCAGCAGGACAAGGGTTAAGACAGTGTGTTATGAACTGAAATTAGGTCTTTGATGTTGTCTCAAATTTTACATGTGTTTCATCCAGTGGGGGACTATGGATTGTGTTATAATACATTGCCTTTTGACCGTTACCACCTCTGAACTAATTCAGCAGACAACAAATTAGGATATTTTTCCCAGAAAATAGGATTTGACATATCTGGAGCTTTCATATGTTGAGTTTTTTTTGTTTGTTTCTTTCTTGTTTGAGTAGGAGACGATGTCCTCAAGTTACATCTCTTTCTTGATAAACAGAGTGATAGATGAAGAAATTGGAAGAGGAGATAGTCAGACTTCAAAGCCTAATAGTCTGCAGGTCCATGAAGTTGGTAAGAGAGCCAGAGCTCCATATGATGTACAACACACAGAAAGGGCCCTTATGTAAATTGTGGACAACTGTCTGCGGACAACTCAGGCTCTGATCAGCCTGCGCATTTGCGCAGGCTGATCAGAGCCTGAGTTGTCCGCAGACAGAATCAGTGGATACTGTAGTATATGTCGACAAACAGAGAATGTCAAGATTTCTGGACTTTTGCTGTGCGCATATGGCACAAGGTCCCTTTTCCCACATTGGGCATCATGAGAATTGGTAGTAGGCGACTATTTTCCTTATTTCTGCACTAAAACATATGGCATGGGTACTTATTAGAATGCCTTGTTGAGGGGTTTCTAATGAGTACCCACAACATATGTTTTAGTGCCAAAATAAGAAAACTATCCAGTCTTTCTCATAGAAAAAAGCATCTTACCTGAAGATATGCATAGCGTTGATCAAGGCTGCACAAAATGCCGGACCTTTGGTTCCCAGACCAAAATTTACTGGCTTTGACCAATTTCATTCTCAAAAGGGAGTGAAAAATCGGTGCCAAATATATTTTTCATGTTTAAAAAATTTAACATGAAATTGAAAACACATTTCTCAAGCATTTAGCAAAAATTGTGTGTACACCTGAAATGCCCTAGGGTCTTTTTGACACCATTACTGGTTATCTTACACAGGTGTCTTTCTTGGACCGGTCAATTAGGTAAAACAACAAAGAAAAGTGGATTAACCTATATTGATTTAATGTTGATGTTTGATGTATGAATCACCGATTAAGGCACAAATGGCCTACTCCCAACTAGCTGTTGAATTAGGACGACAGAGGACTTGTTAGCTCACCTGAGGTATGCACAGGATGAGCTATAGTGATCACTCTTTGTCTGTCGTCTCTATGTGTGTGCGTCTGTCCATTAACATTTTCAAACAACTTCTCTGAAGCCGCTGAGCCAATTTTGCTCAAATCTTCCCTAGATCGGAGGAAAGAAAGATTGCTAAAATGGTTCGGTCCATTGACCAAGATGGCCACCATGCCCATATATGGTAAAAACCTTTAAAAATCATCTTCTCCAGAACCAAATAAGCCCTGGGCCTAATCTTTGCACAAATCATCAGGGATGGGAGGTCTACCAAAAGTGCTAAAATGATGGTCCTATGTTGACGTTTGACCTTTTTACAGCAAGGTCAAATTTGTTTCCCCATGCATTTGTATGGATCTTATACATTTACAGTCGACTCTCGTTATCTCGTATTCCAAGGGACTCTCTGTAATACTTCGAGGTATCCGTACCTCGACATATCAGATTTGCAGAATTGAGGAAAAAATAATTCGAACAACCACATTTAACAAATATATATAATTGGACTCTTGAAGTTAGAGATATATTGAAAATATTGTGGAAAAGAGGATAAATTGCTCCTTAGGAGCAATCTCCTCTTTTCCCCAATATGTTTTTACCTGTTGTTAGATTTTCATGTTTAGGCAGGGAGCAGATTTTCACTTCGAGATAAGCGAGGTTGAGATTTTGTTTTTTTGTTTGTGTTGAGGTTTTACGGCCCAGTCAACCCAATGGGGTCATGTCGAGCGCGGTCAGTTTACCTATCCACACGTTTACTAGGCAGGCTTAGTCCTCTAAGTGGTTAACCAGTATTGTGCACATTCTTTCGCCAGAAACTGACAACTGCCCTTCTTGAATCAGCGGAAGGGAGAGAATGACCGTAGAAAATATGATCAATCCCCACGAAAGAATGTTGCCGACCTCGGCGGGGGTTGAACCCGCGACCTCCTGGTCTCCAGTCGGACTGCGCATCCAACTGAGCCATCGAGGCCGAGCGAGGTCGAGATAACAAGAGTCAACTATATGGAAAAAATATTGGGAATTCATATTTTGGACAGCTCCTCTAAAAAGTACCCTCCAGTTGATTTGAAACTTGATAAGGAGCATAGGGACACCTACTAGACACAAAATAGCCAATCAAAAATAGGATGGTTGCCACAGCCGCCACAGCAATAAAAATTCAACCAAAATTGTATCCAGCAATCAAACAATCAACAATCAAAGTTTTATTGTGCAAGGGTTATCTTCCCTTGCCCCTATGCTATATACATGTATAAAATCATGATATTGATAAACACTTTCTCTTCAGAAATCAGTTGGCCAATATCCACCAAGTTTCATGTCGATCCTATTGTTGAAACGGTTTTGAAAGTTTGTTCAAATGGTCATGCTCCATTGATTGTCATACCCATAGATGGTAAAATAACAGTAATAAGGAAAACACATTCTTCTTCTTCAAAACGAAGTCCTGCTCAAATGGTGATCCTTTCATTAGTTGCAATGACAGGATTGGAAAAATGTTGCATAGCATCTGCATATCTGCAGTGGCTATTTCACTCAGGTGAGCAAGCCGTAGCCCATGGGCCTTTTGTTAAGGAGGAGTACTTGTGATATTACGGGATGATTTTTTCTTATTTCTCCATAAAAGAACATGTGGGTAATAGAAGTGCCTTGGTGAGGCACTTCTAATGAGTACCCACATGCTCTGTTTTTTTGTGTGTGTTTTTGTGTTTTTAGCTCACCTGAGCTCTGCTCAGGATGAGCTATTGTGATCACTTTTCGTCCATCCATGCGTCCGTGCGTCCGTCCGTTAACATTTTCAAACGACTTCTTCTCTGAAGCTGCTGAGCCAGTTTTGCTCAAATTTCATATGGAGCCTCCTTAGGGTGGGGGAACGAAAAATTGCTAAAATGGTCGCGGCCCGTTGACCAAGATGGCCACCACGCCCATATATGGTAAAAACCTTTAAAAATCTTCTCCTCCAGAACCGAGAATGCCTTGGGGCTGAACCTTTGCAGGAATCATCGGGGGACGCGAGGTCTACCAAAATTGCTAAAAGAATTTTCGTATGTTGACGTTTGACCTCTTTACGACAAGGTCAAGTTTGCTTCCCTATGCATTTGTATGGGAAAAACTTTAAAAATCTTCTTCTCCAAAACCGAGCATGCCTCATAGCTGAATCTTTGCATATATCTTCGGGAACAGGAGGGCTACCAAAATTGCTAAAATAATGGTCGTACATTGACATTTGACCCTTTTACGGTAAGGTCAGTTTTGCTTCCTTATGCATTTGTATGGGAAAAATGTTCAGAATTTCAAACAACTTCTCCTCTGGAGCCTCTGGGCCAATTTTGCTCAAATTTCATATGGAGCCTCCTTAGGTAGGGGGGAACAAAAATTGCTAAAATGGTCACAGTTCGTTGACCAAGATGGCCGCCATACCCATATATTGTAAAAACCTTTACAAATCTTCTTCTCTAGAACCGAGGATGCTTTGGGGCTGAATGTTTGCATAAATCATCGGGGACAGGGGGGTCTACCAAAGATGCTAAAATAATGGTCATACATTGACATTTGATCTTTTTACGGCAAGGTCAAGTTTGCTTTCTTATGCATTTGTATGGGAAGAAACATTTAAAAATCTTATTCTCCAAAACCGAGGATGGCTTGTGGCTGAATCTTTGCATATATCATCTGGAAAGGGCGATCTATCAAAGTTGCTAAAATAATTATCATACATTGACATTTAACCTTTTTACGGCGAGGTCAAGTTTGCTTCTGTATGCATTTGTATGGGCCCCATACATTTGTATGGAAAAAATGTTGATAATTTCAAATGGCTTTTCCTCTGAAGCCTCCGGGCCAGTGTTGCTCAAATTTCATGCGGAGCCTCCGTGGGCTGGAGAATGAAAGATTGCTAAAATGGGTATGGTCCATTGATCAAAATGGCTGCCATGCCCATATATGGTAAAAAACCTTTAACAATCTTCTTCTCCATAACCAAATAAGCCCTGGGTCCTAATCTTTGCACAAAATATGGGGGACAGGAGATCTACCAAAATTGCTAAAATGATGGTTTTATTTTGACATTTGACCTTTTTACCTCCAAGGTCAAATTTGCTTCCCTATTTGTATGGGCCATATACATTTATATTGAAAGTATCGAAGTGACTTGTAGATCAACAATAGTTAAAATTGTTCTGATTGGAAATCTAAGATGGCCATCATCTGGTTTATATTTATAATATTTCGCTGCCACTGTGCTGTTTACATGTATAAAATCATCATTCTTCAGAAACCACTTAGCCAATTTCCACCAAATTTCACATTGATCCTTCTGTTGAAATGTGATTGATAGTTTATTCAAATGATCATGCTCCATTGACTGTCAGGCCCATATATTCTTCTTCAAAACTAAGAACTGCTCAAATGATGATATTTTCATTAGTTGCGATGATAGGATTGGAAAAATGTTGCATAACATCTGCATGTCTGCAGTGGCTATGTCACTCAGGTGAGCAAACTGTGGCCCGTGGGCCTCTTGTTTTTATATGTGTGTGTTTTTTGTTTGTTTTTTTTGTGTGAGTGTTTTTTTGTTTTTTTTTGTGAAACTGATTTTCGTTTCAGAATTATTATCGGCCAGTCAAACAATCCAGAATTGTTACTCTTTCAGGAGACTTAACCCTAGTCCTGCTGCACCCAGATATGTCCTGCTTTCGCAAACAGTGTAGATCCAGATCAGCTGGCTTCTAAAGGAAGTAATTAAGTATGTGAATTTATATCAACAATCTGGATCAAATGATTTGATTGGCTTAAAATTAGAAGTGGGTGTGGCATCTTAATTTATTCAGCGTGACATGGGTTAATTCAGTCAAAATCATTTGTGCCCTCTTCTGTGAAAAGAATTCTACTCTCCTTTGAGAGAAAATTCTTTTCTTATAAAGTGGATTCATCTTCAGAAGAGGATTGGTGTGCAGAAAAACAAATAAATAGGAAGTTACAAAAAAATTTTCTCCTTGTAAAAGTGACATAAAATCTACCAGCATATCTAGTTCCCTTAACCCTAATCCTGCCAAACCAGGATATATCCTGCCTTTACAAACTGTCTAGATCCAGATCAGTTGGCTTCTGAGGATCTACACTGTTTGTCATTCAGTATGTGAATATGTGTCAACGACCTGGATCAAGTAATCTGATTGGCTGACAATTAGAAATAAGTGTAGCATCTTAATTAATTCAGC
This sequence comes from Anodontia alba, assembly GCA_964016985.1. Taxonomy (NCBI): domain Eukaryota; kingdom Metazoa; phylum Mollusca; class Bivalvia; order Lucinida; family Lucinidae; genus Anodontia; species Anodontia alba. The sequence continues at coordinate 83,325,092 of OZ024833.1, read as the reverse complement.
AGGACAAGGGTTAATTTTATATCAGTGTTTTTCATGTGCAGAATATACCATATTTGACCTAATTACCGCTTTGTGCACGTAGGTTTTTTGAAATTACTAGTAAAATATGTGGTAAAATAATGTATCTAGCTACTAAGGGTACACTTTAAAAAGAGCAGCAAAGACCTTATTTGTCGATATTTATGCATTTTTTTTCTGATTTTTTTTAAAAGCATATGTTGTGGGTACTCATTTGAATCGCATCAACAAGTCGATGCAGTTCAAATAGGTACCAAGAACTTATGTCTTTATAAAGAAGTAGACATAAAGTACACTGGCTGTAATCTGAAGACTATGGAATTGATTGACTGTGCGCTTATAGGGGTATGTGCAGTAATACGTTGAGTACGGTATGCTGGTTTCATCTTCAGTATTTTGGACACTGGTTAATAAAACAAAACAAAACATTTACAAATAGATTTACCTGAAAATAGGAAGGATTTGATTGTTTGAACCATAACTCCTTGTATGGGAAGTATCCAGAGAAATGTTTTCCTTATTTATCTATAAAAACATATGTTTTGAGTACTGATCAGAAGCACCTCAGTGCGGTGCTTCTGATGAGTACCCACAACATACGTTTTCATGGAGAAATAAGAAAAATTTCAACACTTTCTTTGCTTTAAAGAAAGTCGTTATGTGGAGCTATGGTTGGGACCACAAAAATCATTTTACTGATCTGTATTTTAGAACCAGTGATTGCGTTTGCAAAAGCTGCTCACATTTTTCAGCAAAAATACCTGTGAATCAGATAGTTTATTTACTAGTACAGTTAACATTTTGCCCACTAACAAGCTCATTAAGCTAACAAAGCTTTGAACAACTGGGCTCAGTTTTTCAACAGAAAACAAAATGTTGCAGGCCAGTAACTTAGTATTACCGTATTTGACCTAATTACTGCACCATGCGCTTGGATTTTCAAAATTACTGGGAAAACTTGTAGTAGAATATGTATTCACCTACTAAAAGTAAAACCAGATCAGCAGATGACTTATTTAATGGTTCTTACGCAATGTTTTGTGTTTTTTTTGTGTTTTATTTTTCAGATTTTCGATTTTCATTCTAAAAGCATATGTTGTGGGTACTCATTTGAATTGCATTGACAAGTTGATGCAATTCAGATGGGTACCCACAACACATGCCTTTATAAAGAAGTAGACAAAAAGTACACAGGCTGTGATCTGAAGACTATAGAATTACTTGACTGTGTGCGTATAGGGTACAGTACAGCTCAGGTAAAAGAACCAAAAAACTCTTTACTCCGAATATCGGCGTTTCGTGAACTTCCCAAAAACACTCGGAATCAAACCGAGTAAATGTTATATTCGGTGGACACCACTCGCAAGTCTGCCGGAAGTATGTATTATGCGAAGTTACTCGGAATGGTAATATTGTACCCGGAAGGCAATATTTCTCGCGAAGTGATGCGAAATTCCTCGGAGTAATTTGACTAAATATCTGTCCAATTTTTATATATTTATTTATTTAATAAATAAAGTTATTTAGATATTTCTTTAATATTTATTTATATCTTTATTTTTCCATCATATAGTACAGTCTGCGTGAAGGTTATATCGTCCACGCTCATGCGGATGCGCAGGTTGATCTGATTGTGCACTGATCACAAAGTTCTTGTTATCCCAAAAGTGTTTTCCAAATTTCTGCATTCCGATCCCCCAAAATTAGGTCCATTCCCTTGTTTTCATAAAATATCAACCAATACTGCCTTGTACTCTGAATATATTTGGGTGCTCCCTAGGTCCAAAGATAACCTGGGTAGCCCCATTCATTGTTCGAGCATGTAACATGGGCCTCAACAAAGCTCCATATGAAAACGTACCGGATTCTTTGGCTTAGTCTAGTCCAGCCACACAAGTGGGTCCGGCATGGTCAGTTTTACTTAATGTGCCATAGAAAACAAAACAAACACACAAAAACCACAAAGATAATCAAGCATCTGCCCCCAACCGACGAATTACGTATTTATATCTGGTATTCCTGTAATGACCTTTTCCCATGCAACAACCGCACACGCTCAATATATACTACTCAAAATTTGCTAAGGATCACTTTTTTGACGTCAGATATTTTGTTCATAATACCATCATATATAATCAAATTGCTACTAAAGGTAAATCGATGTTCGGGCCTCATAAACGTGTAATGCAGTTATTGATTTGACATGTACATTTCGCACGAGAAGCATGGGAAGAGACCTTCCCGTGAAAATCGTTGATGCCATTTGCCTTCATGTACATGTGTACCTGAAACAAGGTTTTGCTTGTGTTATCGTCAAATTTTGATCGAATTTAACGTAAGGTATGGCGGACCGACAAGAAGAAGAGATGAATAGGGGCATTGGAATGCTTGAGGCTGGGTCGTCACAGAGGGAGGTTGCTCGTGTTCTTGGAGTGTGCCAGAGCGTTGTCTCAAGAATGTGGACTCGATTCCATTTGACTGGAAACGTAATGCATCAGCACGCCGGAGGTCGTGAACGCTCAACAACTCGAGCTCAAGACCGATTTATCGCTCTACAAGCCCGACGTCACCGGTTCAACAATGCAACAAAGTTACGTAGCGAATTGCAGAATGCTACCGGTGTTCGTTTAAGTACGCAGACCATTAGAAATTGGTTGCATGAAGCTGGCTTGAAGTCACGACAACCTGCAATACGCATCCCATTGAACGACACCATGTTCAGGAGCATTTTGAATGGGCACGAGATCATGTTACGTGGGCCCTTAATGACTGGACCCCCATTCTTTTCACTGATGAGTCCAGGTTTTGTGTGGACTTCACTGACAGGCGGGCTAGGGTCTGGAGGATGAGAAATGAACGTTTTGCTGAAGTTTGTATTGCAGAGCATGATAGCTATGGAGGGGGTTCAGTTATGGTGTGGGCGGGAATTAGCGCTCAGGGAAAACAGACCTGCACGTCATGGATAAAGGCACACTGACGGCAGAGAGGTACGTCAATGAAATTTTGGATGTTCTTGTTCGCCCATATGCAGGTGCTATAGGTCCTGATTTCATTCTTATGGATGATAATGCCCGTGCACACAGGGCCCGCATCACCAACCAGTACCTTGTGTAAGCTGCAATTGTGCGATTGGATTGGCCAGCGAGATCCCCTGATTTAAATCGCATAGAACATGCATGTGATATCCTGCAGAAAGCCATTTCTTCTCGCCAGGTCCAACCAGCAACTGTCCGGGAGCTCAGAGAGGCTCTCATTGAGGAATGGGCCCAGCTTCTTCAGCATCAGCTCCGTAGACTTATCGGTAGCATGCTACGGCGATGTCAGGCCGTAATCAATGCCCTCGGGCACCATACACGCTATTAACTAAGCTAAAACTCACAGACTAGTGAGTTTCCTGATTTTCAGATTTCCGCCAGCAATCCTAAAAATGTTGATTTTCTACCCTTACGTTCCAGCCGCCATATTCACGCGTCAGTGAACACTTACTTGGCCATTACTTTATTAAAAATGAATTCTTAAATGAATAACGCTTCCAAAAATGATCTAATTTCTCATGTCGTTTCAATCTATTAAAAGTAGTAGACATTATAAAATGTGATCCTAAGCAAACTTTGAGTAGTATATAAATGATGTATTGTGGTAAAAGACCAGCAAATTCTCACTCGCGTGCAGCAACCACACGTGTCAATATGAATTTACTTAAAGGGGCCCTTCTGCTATCAAAGAGGCATTGAATCAACAAGACAGCACATCTGAAAAGAGTGTCTGTCACACAAAAACACACTTTACGCGCACGAGGCTAATGACAATTCAAACGAGTGAGTGTTTTTTACGTCCTACTAACAGCTAGGTCATACGGAGATGTGGACCTTGGTTTAAAGTCCAGTAGGAAAGGCTTGAGAAGCCTGGGATCGAACTCATGACCCCTGGGTGACAAGACGAGAAGCTTCACACTACACCACCAAGGCACAATTCCCCAATATTTCATACTGTTAAATATCTAATAAAAGGGCTGCAGACATTTCACCATACCCCCGCTACTGCACTTACATTACCTCAAGCAAGTGCCATGACTGTTAATAAACTAATAAAGTTTCAAGAAAATATCTCAAATAGTTTTCAAGTTACAGAGTGACAGAAAAAAAAAAAAAAAAAAAAGAAATATTTCAGAAACCACTAAAATATTTTCGGTTTTCAAAGGGCCATAACTCCAAAAGTAAGCTCTATCGTCCAAAGTACATGAAAGAAAAGAAGGGCAGTTATCAATTTCTGCTGAAATGATTAATAGCTTATGAATAAACCCATCCTGGAAAAGTGTGTGGGCTCGACAAGACCGAAATAGTGTAGACTGGGCCGTTTAACTCCAGTTCAAAGCAAAATTACGTTGGTACAAAGTTCTCATGTCTGAAGTATGATTTACAATGTACGTTCACTGAATCGGACAAAACGTACAATACTACAATGTACGTGCGACCAGCAAAGACTCGGGTCAGTCTCTGCATCGACCCACTAGATAAAGCAAGCTTCTTGGATAGCGCGGAGTCCAAAGAAGGTGCAAACTGTACGATCAGCGAAGGGTCTAATCAGAATGTGCTGTTGCAGTCGCACTGTTTCTCCCGCTTTGGATAGCCCGGCTATCGAAGGTAAATACAATCAGCGAATGCTTTTATCAGAATGTGCAGTTGGCAGATTGACACGAGTCTTCGCCCATCACACAAGACGTTTTGTTAAACCCAGAGATTGTAGGAGGTACATATGATTAGCGAAGGCTCTGATCAGACTACCGATGTGCAGGCTCAGAGTGTGCAGGCTGATCCGTCTCTTCGTACAAGTTATATTGTAGGTTTTGCCATGCACAGACCAATGCGCCATTTGTTTGTGCAAACCATAACGCCTAACACTCTGGGTAAAATTTTCAACAGACGACATTTTGAAATATTTTTCTCATTCTTCCAAGAAAACAGGATTTGCATTTCATGCAAGTTGTCTCCATTGCATGAATGTCAAATCCTGTTTTCTTGGTAATAAAAAAAAGTAAATAACGATTTTTTTTTTAAATTTTTTTTGGTCGTCTGCTGAATTTGCCCAGATAGTGGTAATTCGATACCCGCGAGCACCAAGTGTTAGTATTGGTTTCTAAGGTCTAGGAAGACTCTGCCTAAAATGTCCGCGAGGGCATATGACAATATTATGGACAAATGTCATTTTGAAGATTTTTTCCCGCTGATGCTAGGTTTTATACATGCGTCTCTTTTACTCGTTTAATAAATTACGGTCTGGGTTTTGCATATCGCATGTTGAAGACACAAAAACAGAACACTTTACAAGGAAACGAAAGTTTTGAAGATTGCTCTATAAACCAATAAAGATAATGTTATTAATGTATATACTGTAAGTGAATAACATAACATAATATTCATTTGTACCCTGATAAATGTGGGGTAACGGCCTCACACCGCAGGTTTTTACTCTTTTAAGGGAGCTAACTGCAACAGACTATAAGAAGGGAGTTCACTTTAATTGCTTTACGAGTATGGCCCATGCGAAATGGGACTGGGAACAGCATTTTTTTAGCTCTTTAGCTTTTGCTCAGGGTGAGCTATTGTCATCACACTATGCCCGTCGTCCGTTGTCGTCCGTCGTTCGTCGTCAACAATTAGTTTGTTAACACTCTAGAGGTCACAATTTTGACCCTATCTTGATGAAACTTGGTCAGAATGTTTGCCTCTATGAAATCTAGGTCAAGTTCGATACTGGGTTACTTGGGGTCAAAAACTAGGTCACCTTGTCAAATCAAAAGAAAAAATTTGTTAACACTCTATAGGTCATAGTTTTGACCCAATCTTGATGACACATGCTCAAAATGTTTGCCTGTATTAAATCTAGGTCAAGTTCAAAACTGGGTCACTTGGGGTCAGAAACTAGGTCACCGGGCCAGATCAGCAGAAAACCTTGTTAACAATCTAGCGGTCACATTTTTGAAGCAATCATCATGCATCTTGCTCAATATGTTTTTGTCTTGATGATTTCTTGGTCAAGTTCAAAAACTGGGTCACTTAGGGTCAAAAACTAGGTCACTGGGCCAAATCAGCAGAAAACCTTGTTAACACTCTAGGGGTCACATTTTTGAAGCAATCATCATGAATCTTGCTCAAATTGTTTGTCTTGATGATTTCTAGGTCAGATTCAAAACTGGGTCACTTGGAGTCAAAAACTAGGTCTCTGGGCCAAATCAGCAGAAAACCTTGTTAACACTCTAGCGGTCACATTTTTGAAGCAATCATCATGAATCTTGCTCAAAATGTTTGTTTTGATGATTTCTAGATCAAGTTCGAAACTGGGTCACTTGGAGTCCGAAACTAGGTCACCGGGCTTAATCAGCAGAAAACCTTGTTAACACTCTAGAGGTCACATTTTTCAAGCAATCATCATGAATCTTGCTCAAAATGTTTGTCTTGATGAGTTCTAGGATATGTTTGAAACTGGGTCACGTGGGGTCAAAAAATAGGTCACCGGGCTTAATCAGCAGAAAACCTTGTTAACACTCTAGCGGTCACATTTTTGAAGCAATCATCATGAATCTTGCTCAAAATGTTTGTCTTGATGATTTCTAGGTCAAGTTCGAAACTGGGTCACTTGGAGTCAAAAACTAGGTCACCAGGCCAAATCAGCAGAAAACTTTGTTAACACTCTAGCGGTCACATTTTTTAAGCAATCATCATGAATCTTGCTCAAAATGTTTGTCTTGATGATTTTTAGGTCAGGTTAGAAACTGGGTCACCTGGGGTAAAAAACTAGGTCACCTGGCCAGATCAGCAGAAAACCTTGTTAACACTCTAGTGGTCACATTTTTCAAGCAATCATCATGAAACTTGCTCAACATGTTTGTCTTGATGATTTCTAGGTCATGTTTGAAACTGGGTCACTTTGGATCAAAAACTAGGTCACGGGGCCAAATCAGCAGAAAACCTTGTTAACACTCTAGCGGTCACATTTTGAAGCAATCATCATGAATCTTGCTCAAAATGTTTGTCTTGATGATTTCTAGGTCAAGTTTGAAACTGGGTCACATGGGATCAAAAACTAGGTGGCCTGGCCAAATCAGCAGAAAACTGTTAACACTCCCGAGATCACATTTTTTAAATAATTATCATAAATATTGCTCAGAATGTTTGTCTTGATTTCTAGGTCTAGTTTATAACTGGGTCACTTGATATCAACTAGTTCACCTGGCCAAATCAAAGGAAAACCTTGTTGATGCTCTAGAGGCCACATTTTTGAAGTGATCATCAGGAATCTTGCTCAAAATGTTTGTCTTGATGATTTCAAGGTGATGTATAGTTTTTTGTCCAGTGACTCTCCATTTAGTTTTTTCCATTTAGGTCAGTTTCTTAGTAATTATTGGTCCTACAGAGTGCTATTTGGTACTTGTGAAGTGTTTGTGTTTAGGTCAGTTTCTCAGTAATATTGCTCCTACAGCCAGTGATACTTTGTACATGCATACATCTTAGCATGGCCTCTTGAGTGCAGTCATCCATATTTGACCTTGACCTTTATTTCACAGTCCATTAGACATGCTACATTGTCTTACTTGTTAATATAATCATTTTGAACTTTGATCAGAATGTTTGCCTTGATCAGTTCTAGATCAGGCTCTCAAAGTGATATGTTGCTCAGGTGAGCGTTACAGGGCCAACATGGCCCTCTTGTTTATGAATTGCACCAGTAAAGAGGGCGTGGGGGTGGGGGTGGGGTGGGCATGCTTATACAATAAGCGGTTAACCAGTACACTGAACCCCATTCCGCCAGAAACTTGTAACTGCCCATCTTGAAGCAGTGGAAGGAGCGAATGACCGTAGCAAATACAGTTGTTTCATGATAAGTGGGAATCGAATTGCATTCAATTCTCGCCGGTGCGATATCATTTTTCCAATAAAGTCAGTGCAAACAACTTCTACTTCGAAAGGAGACATTTCATATTTGCATGAGGGTAAAAAGAAAGAGCTTTCCATCCAGAGAGAGAGAGAGAGAGAGAGAGTTTGCAAAACTTGTAAGATTCTGGCTCGTCCATTTTAGGTACATCCGGCTATGAGATTTAGATATTCCTAGAGAAAAATGGCTGAACTGTTTTTGCAAACAGTGAGTACTCTGACCAGACGCCCGCATTCTATCATCTCAATATGACTTAAATATTTTCTTTTATTTTATTTTTTGTTATTGTTGAAAGAGACATAAGACACTTAGTCACCGTCATCATTATAGGTGATTTGAACTGAGGGTTTGAATGGACAGTCCTAACCCTGGTCCAGTCATCAACCGTCCAGGTCTCGATCCGAGCAGTGTAGATACATTCCAGCGTGTCCCTTTCTGTCTCCCTTTTCAAATGAAAAATATCCCTACTTTAACCCTCGAAGCATTTAGCATATTCAGCAGACGGCATTTTCATTTTTTTTCTTCTTATTTTCCTGTGTAAATTAAGCGTGGCGTAACGTGAATCGTCTGCTAGGCAGACGATTCACATGAAATGCTCAGCCTTATTTTCACTGTAAAATATTAAAAGTTAGATCGACATCTCCTCTAGAATTTTCAGCAGTGTTTAGGGGGTTCAAACTATTTTCTTGGCAGCCGCAGCACGTGCAAAGTGACATGGGAAAAATGGGCCGGCCTGGATAAGAGTGCTTGTCACATGAAAACAAATATAGGAAGACTCAGGCGACCACCACCCTTAATCCAAAACTAAAACTGTGCGATTAGAAATCATCCGAGGCTTTGGGCCAAATACGTCGCCGGCCTTGCGCATTGGGCTACCAGCTGTTGTTTGGATATACCCGGTGATACTCGCAGCTGAAACATAAAAAATCAGTCGAAGAGTTGGTTGACAGAAGCAGAACTATTTATGTAAGTGGGTACATTTTGCAGTCTGATCCTGCTGCTGCCAGCACCAGTTAAGAAGGTATTTATTGTATTCGCCGTTGTAACAATTTTTGTTTGATTATCGTCGTGTGAGAGAATGACCTGAGTGGTCAAACTTACTTGTACAGAATAATCTATCGCCACTCGCAAATACTGGCAAACACTCCGAATATCATGGGTACACTGAGGTCCGCTGAATGTCCTCGGAATATCGAGCGAGTAACTTCGAGTAAAACTTCTTCACTCGGAGTGATTTACTCCAAACCACTCGGCTGAAATTCGCGGATTGTAAAATTGGTCCACGAAATGAAAAAAAAATTGGTTCTTTTACCTGAGCCGTACTGTATGTGTCGTAATTACATGTAGGTCAAATACGATATGTACTTGTGATCATATCATTTTTATGATATGATGTTATCCTAAAAGCGATGTCATAAGATAAAAACCACCATGCTATAAACAAATTCAGCAGATGACAATCTGATGATATTTTTCCTAGAAAATAGAATTTGATGTTTCATGCATAGGAGACAATTTGCATGAAATGTCAAGTCCTATTTTCTAGGGAAAATAAGAAAAATATTTAAATATTGTCTGCTGAAATTTTTACCCAGCATGCAGTGATAATTTTGCTTAATTTTTCAGGATCATCATCAGAAACACATGAGATACCTCAGCAGCATATTCCATCAATTCAGCCCTGTCAACTAGAATGCCTAATGAAAAGTGCTGGGCATTTTCCAACCCAAGTTCAAGCAACACCAATGTTAAGTTCAGGAGGAACCAGCACAATCTGCGAGCCATCACAACTGATTCGACATGAACTAATAAATCAGATGTCGAATTTTCTGCAGCAAATCCGCAGCCATCCTCAAAATACTTATACAGGTTGTAGTAATCTACCGTCAGCCCAAGGGTTCAAGCCAGCTAGTACTACACATGGCTTTTCACAAGATATTAGAGGATCTTATTTTGATAGACAGCTGGTACAGAACATGCCTGCATTAGAAAGGCAAATGTTACGGACCACACCTGCTTTAGATAGGCAACCCTTACAACACCCACCATCTCAAATTCCACATACCTTTGGTGGACCAGGTTCAGTTGCTCAAATAGTTTCAGCTGGTCAGCCAGTTTCAGTTGGTCAGCCAGTTCCAGTTGGTCAGCCAGTCCCTGTTGGACTTTTTCAAAATAAGAATCAGTCAGCTAGTACTTTGCCTCCACCACCTGTTTTACCGTTTGACATGGGATTTATGCAGCAGAATTCTAACACATTACCAGATTGTCAATTACAAGAGCTTGAAGATGTACCTCAGACAGGCCCAGGAATAAATCCCTTCATACACTCAGATGTTCTAGATAAGTTCAGTAGTTCAAGCCAACTTTCTTTTTCACAGCCATCACCACCACAAGTTGATTGTCAAGCAAGAGAATGGCCAAAAGGACATGGCACTAGTAAATATAATGTATTTAATTTACAAGCTCCCAGGCCACCAAGCTCTGCAGACAATATAATGATGAACAAAGAAAAAGCCACAGAGACAAATCTTGTCAACAGGACAGAAACCTATGATGCTAGCCATATCGATGTTATTGGTGATTTAATGTTCTTAAGAACTGCAGCAGATGGTATAGATAATTGTAGCAAAAATGATACTAATATTGCCATATCAACTCAAGCTAATGACAAATATAGCCAGTCTTGTCCTGTATCTACACAAACTGCTGCTCATTCAGATCCGTCCATGTGTTTGGTAGAAAATTTTGCACAAGCAGCAGAAAAACAAAGTAGACAGATGTTGTTTAGATGTGACATTTGTGGTGGAGAGTTTTTCTTTAATAATGATCTTTTTGACCACATTGAAACAGTTCATGTACCATTTGCTAAAGAACGGTTGAAATTGGTTCAGAAGTCCACAAAATTATCAGAAACAAACAACAATCCCATTAATGATGTCGGGGAAAATAATTCTTTTTGCAATTTTGGTTCAAAGAAAACAATTAAAAAAAATATTTCTAATGAGAAGCAAAATACTAACAATTGTTTAGATTCTCAAGGAAAAATGGCCACAGTTGGTACAGAGATTAATGAACATAAAAATTTTCCAGCTGAAAGCTTTGAGACACAAAATAATGATGAATGTATTGAGTCACACAGGCTGGCAACAGATCCAAGTATCGATGATACACAAACTAATGATAAATGTGATGAGTCAGGCAGGCTGGCAACAGATCCAAATATCAGTGAAACACAAAATAATGATAAATGTAACAGGTCAGACAGGCTGGCAAAAAATCCAGATATTGATCATGAAAGTATGTGGTTTTGCTCTCAGTGCGCAGAAAGGTTTGCTAGTGAGTCAACTTTTGACAAGCATATGCAAGATAATCATGGATATCAACTGGAAAAAAGCTCCAAGGATATGCATGATGGTTTAGAATTATTTAAGTGCAATATTTGTGGAGGTGAATTTTTTTTTGATGTCGATCTAAAGGATCATCAGGATACTGTGCATGATTATGTCAATATTGTGGATAGTGATGATGTAGAACCTAACAAGATTGCAATGATTATAAAATCCTGCCTGCAAACAAATGTCCAGAAAAAAGAGTTGGGGATTTCAGGTGGAAAACAAAGAGGTAATGGAAGTATATACAGAAGAAGAGGACGAGGCAATACATGTAGACAAAGAGGTCGAGGCAGTACTTATAAAGGAAGAGATGGAGGCAGTACCATTAGAGGGAGAGAAAATGGTACTGCTGGAAGAAAAGGAATGGAGATTGAAAGATCAAGCAGTTTACAAAATAATGGTCAAAAGGAGGTAGGGAAACCATATGAATCAAATGATAGTGATTTAGAAATAATAGAACAGCCAAAGGTTGTCATTGAAATAAATGATCAAGATGATGATAAAAATAACACTGCTAGTTTTCATGAGAAGCTAGATAATTCTAAAATTCTAAAAGCGGAAGATGATCCCAATTTAAGTTTAAAATACTACTGTGGTTTGTGCGCATTTATTTGCAAGTCCAGTGATGCTCTTAATGCTCACATGGAAACACATAGTCTAAACATGGAAATCATAAAGGAAAATGAGAAGTCGAATCAGAATCTAGAATTACTTGGTAATAGGTATGTCACTGTTCGACTGAAGAAACTTCCTGAAACAAATTCTCAGTTGTCTGTAGGGGAAAGAGCCTCACAAAGTAATGCTAGTTTAAAGGAGTTTGCTAGCACTGAAAAATCAGGTAAAAACTTTAAAATGGTTTGTTCTCCAGCTTCAGTGGGATCAGTGGGAAAAAAAGAAAATACTGTCAATCAAAGTCTGGACACATTACTACAAAAAGCTGGACTAGGTACATTGGCATCCACACCAGTTACTGGCCAAACTAAAACTGTAAGTGCTAGAAATGAGAGAGGCATGAGACAGAGTCTGACACAGAACGATAAAAGGTGGCTGGATATATTTAAAATTAAGGAGACTTTTGTAATTGTAAAGAAATTAAAAAACACAAAATCAAATACAAAAGACATTAATAAAGAAAATGCAGATTGGCTAAAAGGCTTTAATTGTGATGTTGATGATTCAAGTGATATTGACTGGGATCTTCCAACATCTTCCTTTAATATAGATGATGGCTATGAGGCTGATGATAACAGTGATATAGTGCCCTGTCATGAAGCTGGACAAACAAGAGAGATGCCACCACCATCAAGTCAGATAAATATAAATTTAGAAAGCACAGGTTTTCATACACCTGTAAATGTTAATGGTGTGCTTCAAAAATGTAATATAAAACAATCAAAAGTACTCACTAATGACCTGGATAAAAGCAAAACACATAATATCAGGAAACAGGTGTGTACTTCTGAACAGACAGAAAAAGTGAAAGTGCAGGTGCCTTCATATAGTGCTGCAGATATAGCATGCAGGAACCTCCTGAAGAAGTTCAAAATATGTGAATCTGAAGTTGCTCTTAGTGATGTTGTAAGAGGAGAAAAGATGAAGAAAAGAAAGGCAGATGCAGAAGTTGGAGATGCAGATAAAAGTTTGCTTAAAAAATTTAATATCAAGGAATCAAAAGTGCTCATAACAGATATAAACAACTTTGAAGAAAGCAACATTTGTGTCAAAAAGCAAATGCTTAAAACTGAAAAGGCTATGAAAGGGAATGTGCAGAGATTGCAAAAGGAAATAACCACATATAGGAGTGCAACTGACAAAGCATACAAAAATCTTCTCGAGTATAAAATAGGTAAGTCTGCGATAACACTTAGAGATGTAGAAAAAGGTGAAAACATCAAGAAGAGAAAGAGTAATACAGATGGGAATGATATTAACATGTCGGAAGCGTCTTGGTGGAACAGTGGAAGAATCCAAGGCAAAATAGACTTCAGTAAAACTCCAATAGTATCTCTTAATAAGGTAGATTTAGCTCAAGCTTCAGACTTAAAAAAAAGGATTAAGAAAATAAAAATGAGCAGATTTACAAATTTTTCAGAAGAACAAAGAGCTGATAAGTTCTTGAGAACAAGTAGTCATAAATACAAATCCAGACATAATTTGGACATAATCACAAACATTAGAAACCAATTGAACGAAGTACCAGTGAAAAGGGTCGGCAAATTGCATCATGTTTCAAAGACAATATTCCATGCTAAAGTGAACTACCAGTATATTCTCAATCCAGAAAAGCCATTGAAAAAATCATTACGAATCATGGATCTTGAAAGAGCTACCAGAAGAAAAGCTCATGAAAATGCATTATCAAAAATAAAGAAACCTGTACATTTTCATGGAAAAAGACAGTCATTAAAAAGCACGCAAAATACTAGAAATTACAAAACCGGATTTGTGGCATCTTTATCAGCTGACCATAAATCAGGGCATTGGAATCAAAGAAACCAGAATGTGAAAGACAAAAGAAAAGTTCCTAAATATGCTAATATAAGGGATTGTGAAGTTAACATAACTAAGTTGAAGAGTGGTGATGTTGAGAACTGGAGAGAAAAAGAAATTAAGTCCAGGAACAGGCTGAGAAATCAAATGACTAAATTTCTAACACCTGAGAAAATTGATTCTAAAGTTGTTGTAGAAAAGCTGTTTCCTTATGATATTAGCAGATACACAAAACAGGTTATTGGCATTGGTTGTGAAGCAAAGAAAATTTTGGCTGATCAGTTTGATGCATCATGTACATTACAGCCATGTGTTGCAGCAGAAAGTCAGACTGATACTGATGTGCCATTACAAGCAGCACAGTATGTGCTTAATGAAATCATTGATATGGTAATTATAAACAGTGATAATTTGGTTGCATCGGAACATGTAATAACTTCAGAGAACATTGCAACAGAAATAGTTTTTGAGCTGATTAATCATGTTTGTGACATGTCGGAGAAAATAAATGCAGGAGAAAATTGTTTTGGCACAAGTTCTTCAGTCTTGAACTAAAAACTAAAAAAAAATACATCAATAAAGTTAAGTATTTTGAGAGCCTTAGCCACAGTTTAAATTAAAGCCAGTGTAATGATTTTGTCAGTTTTGTCATCCATAGCTGCCATGTTGAAAATCTTTTTTGAATTATTGCTCCTGAACTGAATGGCCAATTGACTTAGTAGGAAGTATCAGGGTCTTGTAGGTCAAAAATAGCTAATATCATTCGGATGGGAAATCCAACATGAACTATGGCTGAAATGTTGAAAATCTATTTCAAAATGCTTCTCAACCCAAAAGTCCAGCGGACTCGAAACAGTGATGAAACTTGTTAGGAAGTATCAGGGCCACTTGCAGATGAAAAATGGCTAAAATCATTCCAGTTGGAAATCAAAGATGACCGCCATAGCCCTTATCTTGAAAATCTATTTTGATATTCGTCTCCTTAACAAAAAGTCCAATTGACTGAAAACGTCATTGGAAGTATCGAGGTGATGTGGAGATCAAAAGTAGCTAAAATAGTTCTGATTGTAAATCCAAGATGGCCGCCATCTTGAAAATCTATATTGCTCTTCTTCTCTTGAATCAAAAGGCCAACAGACTCAAAACTTGTCCAGTAATCAGGTGAGAAAAGCAGGGCAGTCTTGGCCCTCTTGTTTTGGTTGTAAGCAAACACTAGCCAGTAACATTGCAGCTAAAAAAGTGTCAGTATAATATAATGTTAAAAATTATGTTTTTACATATATGAAGTTTGAATTTTTGTTTTTGTTTTATTTTGGCTGTACGCAAACACCAGCAATAAAAAGTTTGGTGCTTGTTTGTTTGTGAGTGTGTTTTTTTTGTCTCAGAAAGCAAGGCTTTCTTTTTATTCACACATTCATTAAATGAGCCTGCGCATGACAAAACCTACAATACCTGTGTGGCCAGCAAAGGCTCACAATAACCTGTACATCCACCCAGTATGGCAAGTGTCTTGTTCATCCCTCTTTGTAGGCTGCAGAAGGCACATGCAGTCAGAGTTTACTCTGATCAGACTGTGTGGATGTGCAGGCTGATCTAAATCTTAGCTGGTCACACAAATTTTATTGTAGGTTTTGTCATACGCTGGCTCAAATCGTAATTCATTGTTGTATACAATATTGTTTTTGCTATTTTTCTCAGAAAATAAGTTTTGATATTTCATGGGAATCATCTGCTAGGCAGGTGATACATACGAAATATCAAGCCTTATGGCATGTTGGACTGGTGATCAGGAGGTTGCGGCTTCAATCCCTGCTGGGTCCAGCAACATTCTTTCATAGTGATTGATCATGAAAAATTTTCTACAGTTATTCTCTACCTTCTGCTGATTCAAGAAGGGCAGTTGTCAGTTTCTGGTAAAAGAATGTGCACAAATACTGGTTACCTACTTAGAGTATTAAGCCTGCCCAGGAAAAGTGTGGTTATACTGGCTCAACCACCTTGACATGACCCTAATGGGTCTACTGGGCTGTAAAACCTCATCTTAATCAATCAAAATGATGGATCATCATGTTATATATTTAGGCTGTGATATTTCAATGAGGCATTAATCTAAAAGTGAGCATCAAGGTCACTGCCACATCCAGACACTTGTCGCAATATGACTGAAAGATTGTCGAACGTGAAATAAAACAGGAATAAAACAAACTTGGGGAAACAGCATGAAAATAAAAATAATAATATTGATAATTATGGATTTGATATTTATAATGTTGATAATCATGAAACAGATTTTATTTCCAGTTTTGCATTTTAACCTTTTCCACTCTCTGGGCTAATTCAGCAGATGACATAAAGGTGATTTTTTGTTTCTAAAATTATTTTCCCCGTTGGCTTGGCAATTCATTTTGAGGACAATTAATACACCTTAAGTGGAAATAACTCTGGAAATAGTTGCCTCCCTTCTCATCAGAGACAGCTCTTAAAGGAAATATTTCTTTCTTTTTTTTTAACATTTATTATGCTATAGGTTAATTCAGCAACAAACAAATTGGCGATATTTTTCTTTTTTTTTCACAGAAAACAGGAGACAGTTTGCATGAAAAGTAAGAAAAATATTTCAGTAAATCGTCTGCTGAATATTTTACACAGAGTGCTTAACGTTAACAATGTTGCTATTAAATAATAGCAGAAATGAATGCTAAACCAAGTAATCTCTAGACTGTTCAAATTTTTTTATATTGTTGATTTATTTTTTAGCTCGCCTGAACAACGTTCAGGAAGAGCTATTGTACTACCCCCGGCGTTGGCGTTGGCGTCGGCGTCCACAAATGTTAAAGTTTTCGTTAAAGTTTTTAAGACCTCATTATTTCCTAACCATATCACTGATTTGATTTATCTTTGGTATGATGATACATATTGGTCCAAAATTTTACGCATTACCATCCCCACCACTCTAAGTCATGTCAAGGGCAAGGTCACAGACTTAGAATTTTCATGTTAAAATTTTATGTCTAAGTTTTTAGGATCTCATTACTTCTACACTTAGTGATGGATTTTGTTCCTATTTGGTATTATGATAGACACTGGTCAGCACCATCAGCACTCATGACCGTGACCTTGAGGTCGAGATCACAGACTTAGAATTTAAATGTTAAAGTTTTTGTTAAAGTTTTTAAGACCTCATTATTTCCTAACCTTATCACCGATTTGATTCATCTTTGGTATGATGATACATATTGGTCCAAAATTTTGCGCAATACCATACCCACCACTCTAGGTCATGTCAAGGTCAAGGTCACAGACTTAGAATTTAAATGCTAAAGTTTTTGTTTAAGTTTTTAAGACCTCATTATTTCCCAACCTTATCACCGATTTGATTCATCTTTGGTATTATGATACATAGTAGTCCAAAATTTTGCGCAGTATCATCCCCACCAACTTAGGTCAAGGTCAAGGTCACAGACTTAGAGTTTTCATGTTAAAATTTTACGTCAAAGTTTCTAGGATCTCATTACTACTAAACTAAATGATGGATTTAGTTCCTATTTGGTATCATGATAGATACTGGACATCAGCACTCATGACCATGACCTTGAGGTCGAGGTCACAGACTTAGAATTTAAATGTTAAAGTTTTTAAGACTTCATTAAATCCTAACCTTATCACATGTTTGATTCATCTTTTGTATGATGATACATATTGGTCCAAATTTTTATGCAGTACCAATCCCCACCACCCTAGGTCATGTCAAGGTCAAGGTCACAGACTCAGAATTTTGATGTTAAAATTTTACGCCAAAGTTTTTTAGGATCTCATTACTTCTAAACTACATGATGGGTTTAGTTCCTATTTGGTATAAAGACAGATACTGCCCCCACCCCCCCCCCCCCCCACCCCACACACACACACCCAGGTCATGTCAAAATCAAGGTCACGGACTTAGAATTTTCCAGAAACAAAATGTGCAATATCAGGCGAGCTATCCTGTCTGGCAGCAGGTCTTGTTTTAAAAAACATTTTTTTCTTTTAGTGCATTCAAAGCATAAAAAAGGTAATGCATTTTCCTGAAAAAAAAAAAAGCCTTGACATATCATTTGCATGATCTGTTAGGCATTTTTTTTTTTAAATCTCTACTTGAAAGAGAAACAGCAAGTATTCTCTTGTGGGTATTCTACAGAAGTAATTTGTCAGCAGACGGCATTTTGAAATATTTTTTATTTTTCCCAGAAAACAGGTTTTGACATTTTATGCAAATTGTCTCCAATGGATACAATTTGCATGAAATGTGAAACTATGTTTTCTGGGAAAAATACAAAAAAAAAATATCATCAGTTCATCATCTGCTGAATTAGTCCAGAGAGTGGTAAAGATTACAGCTGACCTTTGTAAAACTGGGCTATGTTCAAATGTGCTTTTGCCCTGTATCCCTGCTTCTGTTGGTGCTCATCATTAGGTGCAGGGATTCAGGGCAAAACATTCACTATGGCTGCACTTCTGAACTCAGCCCTAGTCACTTCTCATGACTCCTTTGGTGAAGTTACAATATTAATTATATATAAGACATAAATTTCTGAAGAGGATATGACTCATTTGCAGTTTTCCATGGGAAATACACAGAAACCTATTTATAACAAGGGTTATTATAGCATATAGTTTGGATATAACATACACTCCAAAATTGTTGTATCCAAACAAAAATGTAAAGATATATAGGAAAATGACCATGGTCATTTTTGGGTTGATTGTTTACAATCGAGCCAAAGTGTACATACACTAAAATTTCCTTAAGGTTGTTGTCCACATGATTATAATTGACCAATGAAATCAAACCATGCGTTTCTACAAAATCCAGATAAGTATTATTTATAGCCATGTTATTCTTGTCTCTGTGACAGAGTTCAGTGTAATCTGTAAAATCTGGACTGGGCTTCTTGCTGAGACATTAGCAAACAGAACAAACCCAGATCAGATGAGACAGATCAGATGCTGCAGAATGTGACATCTACTCTGGGTCTGTACTGTTTGCTTATATTTCAGGAAGTTAAGGGTTAAATGAAATGCTTTTAACCCTTGTCCTGCTGAATAAATTAAGATGCCACTCCCATTTCTAATTTTCAGCCAACCAGATTACTTGCTCCAGATTGTTGCTCCAGATTGTTAATATAAATTCACATACTTAATGGCAAACAGTGCAGATCCAGATCAGTTGGCTTCTTCAGAAGCCAACTGATCTGGATCTACACTGTTTGCAAAGGCAGGACATATCCAGGTTCAGCAGGACTAGGGTTAAGTCCCTGTTCAGGACTATTTTCCCAGCCTACACTCGGAGACAATCCACCAATCACTGCTGTCAGTGCTTTAATTCTATATAATCTATACATTTTTGTATGATTAAATGTGAACTATTATTACGTGTACTTTGTCATCTTTAGTTTGCAAAGTCAAGATTGTAAATATAGACAAGTGTCGACCTGTACTTAGGGGAAATGGACACACCTTCAAGGGAAATAACTCTGAGATGCAAATATTTACCCCACATCTCATACGTGGTGCTCTTAAAGTAGAGAATTTCCTCAACCTGCGAGCAAACTCTTCCCTTTACAGACAGGTCCCAGAATTTTTTAAAAATACTGGGAAGCAATCTGCTTTCTGCAAAAGTTATCTCCCTTTGCAAAATGACAGCGACAGTACTCCAGTATATTCTTTCACTATAAGTGAGCTCAATGGGCTAGATACACTGTTACATTTTCTGTGAGGGGTGGTTGGGTGAGGCAAGGGTGTCATGTATCTTATGTCACCGGGGCATCCATCTGATGTTGGCTTACAGTTGGGCAAGGCCTGCTATCCTTGCAACAGGTAAAGGTAGAGGGGGAATGTTTTTATTTCTTCTGTTTCTTTACTTTTATTCATTTTCATTTTCCTTTCTCCCCTGTCCCTCTCTTTTATCTCCTCGACTATCTCTTCAATCTCCCTTCTCCCTTTTTCTGGGAGAAGACACAAAATGACCCACAAGGGTTCACATGTAATTAAAATTCCAACTCAATAGATTTTCTTTTTTTTTTTTTTCTTTTTTTTTTGTGTGAAGAACCCATCTTTCTGTGACTTCCTGTTTTCTTTAATACTGGCCAAACACCTTCTGAAAAGAAATCTACTCTAAAAGGAAAGAATTTGCTCCCATAGGGAGCAAATTCTTTCCTTTTAGAGAAGATTCCTTTTCAGAAGGGAGACAAAAACCATTTCGACAGAGTTGCCTCCCCTGAATATGTATCCATTCCCCTTAAGATGATGTCAGTTTTGTTTTAGTACATTGTTATTACTACTTTTATTGTTTTTGTTATTGTTTAAAGCTTTATGGGGCTGTTTTGTTATTATTAGATGGTGATAATGATGATTTGGTGTTTTACATCCCGTTCAACTGGCCTCAGTGGATCTGTAGAATGCATATCCTGTTTGTCATCAGGAGGTCACAGGTTTGATCCTCGCTGAGTCCTGTAACATTCTTTTCTTGAAATTGATCATAAAATATTTTCTGCGGTCATTCTCTCCCTTAAATTAATTCAAGAAAGGCAACTGTCAGTTTTTGGTGAAAGAATGTTCAGAAGTACTGGGCCCAGTTGTTCAAAGCTAACGATGTTGTTAGTTAACAATTCGTTAAAATTTACATTGAGTGATATGCAAATATACTGAAATTTTTTGCTGAAAAAATGTGAGTAGCTTTTGCAGTGCAAAAGCTACTCACATTTTTTCAGCAAAAATCAGAATATTGTACATTGAATCTGCTAAAACAGTTAACGAAATGACCCTTAACGAGCTTGTTAAGCTAACGACGCTTTGAACAACTGGGCCCTGGTTAACTGCATAGAGGACTAAGCCTGTCCAGGAAAAATGTGGTTAGGTAAACTGACCACGCTCAGCATGACCCTAATGGGCTGACTAGATCCTAAAACGTCAGCTCAATCAATACACATATTTGATTATCTGACATTTTTTTACAAATGAGAAAAACTTTTTGTGACTTCCTGTTTTCTCTCCTGCAGGCCAAACTCCTTCTGAAAAGAGGTTTACTCTAAAGGGAATCCCTTTTTAGATGGGAGGCAAAATTCATTTTGATAGTTGCCTCCCCTGAAAGTATCCATTTACCTTAAGCTTATGGCAAAGTCTTTATTGAACAATATTATTGTCGCATGTGCTTATTGCAGGGTGTGACATAGGAGTTTGAATTTCCATCCATCCATCCATTCATCCATTTGTCCATCCATTTGTCTGTCAACAATTTATTTCAAGTCTAGCATTAAAGTCCACTTTTAGCTGTGACTGTCAAACCTTGCATAGTAATTGTCCTTGACATACTCTTCAAGCACACATTAAGATGTCGTTCTTTGATCTAGATTTTGTGCTCGAATGACTTTGTCATAATTCTACTTCGAGTCTAGCATTAAAGTGCACTTCTCTGAAGTGGTGATAGCTACAAGTGTCAAACCTTGCAGAGTAATTGTCCCCGACATAATTTTCAAGGACACACTAAGACCTGGTGCCTGTAACCTAGATATCCTGTTCGAGTGACTTTGTCATGATTCTACATAAAGTGTTACATTAAAGTACGTTTCTCTGCAGTGGTGATAGCTGCGAGCGTTAAACCTTGCATAGTAATTGTCCTTGACATACTCTTCAAGCACACATTATGTATCCTTGACCTAGATTTCGATCTCCTGTGGCTTTGTCATGATTTATGTCAAGTCTAGCATAAAGAGCATTTCTCTAATGTGATGATAGCTGCTTCCATCAAACATTGCATAGTAATTTTTCTTAACATACTCTCAAGCACACACTATGACCCTCTGCCCCTGACCTAGATTTTGCATTCCATTAGCTTTGTCATGATTTTTCGTGGAATCAAGCTTTAAAGAGCATTTCTCTGAAGCTGTGATAGCTGCAAGTGCCAAACCTTGCAAAGTAATTGTCCTCAACATAGTCTTCAGACAAGCACTGTGACCCAATGCCCTTGACCTACATTTCGCATTGATTAGTTTTGTCATGATTTTAAGTAGAGTTTAGCTTTAAAGTGCCTTTCTCTAAAGCTGTGATAAATGCATGTGTTAAACCTTGCATAGTTATTGTCCTCAACATACTCTTCAAGCACACACTATGACCTGATGCCCTTGACCTAGATTTCCTGTTCCAATTACTTTTATTATCTAGTCAGCAAACCTCAAAGACTTCCTTTATAGGATAGATCTTTTGTTTGTGTTGAGGTCTTACAGCCCAGTCAACCTAGTGGGGTCCTGTTCAGCGCGGTCAGTTTACCTAACCACACATTTACCGAGCATGCTTAGTCCTCTAAGCGGTTAACCAGTGTTGTGCACATTCTTTCGCCAGAAACTGACAACTGCCCTTCTTGAAGCGGAGAGAGGAGAGAACGACCGTAGAAAATATTTCATGCTCAATCTCCACAAAAAAATGTATGTTACTGATCTCAGCGGGGGTCGAATCCGCGACCTCCTGGTCCCCAGTCGGACGCGCATCCAACTGAGCCACCAAGGCTAGCCTTTATAGGATAGATGCATAATGTCTGCTTTTAGCTCTACCAATAGGTAGAATATCCAATAGTCCTCCCATGTGTAGAGGTTAAAAAAGATAACATTTACTTCCATCTGTGCATCCCATCATAATTTTGCTTGTTTTGTGCCCTTTGGTCACAGAATTTTACTTGCTTCCCTATATATTATGCTCATGTGATTTTGCCCAGTGCAGATGCAACGTCGGCTTCTGCAGAACTCTTGTTGTTACTGTTACTGTTTAGAGCTTTTCTTTTGCTGTTCATAGCTTTATGGTGCTAACTTGTTATTAGATGATGACAGTGATTATTTGGCTTTACATTCCTTTCAACACTGTTTAACCCTTGTCCTGCTGAATAAATTAAGATACCACGCCCACTTCTAAATTTTCAGCCAATCAGATTACTTGATCTGGATTGTTGCTATAAATTCACATACTTAATGACAAACCGTGTAGATCCAGATCAGTTGGCTTCTTCAGAAGCCAACTGATCTGGATCTGCACTGTTTGCAAAGGCAGGGTATATCCGGGTTCAGCAGGACAAGGGTTAAGTCATATCAGGATGATGGAATGGTGATAATGAAATACTCTGTGCAAAGAAATGACATAAAGTAATGAGCTGGCATGATTTAAACACAGTACCTTGTGATCCACAATCAGGAGCTCTGATCACTTTGCTGACTGGACAGTTTTTGTAAAAGTTAGAAATTCTTTTCCAATACTATTTACTTTTTAATCAAGAAGGGCAGTGGTCAGTTTCTGGTGAAAGAATGTATACAGTACTGGTTAACCACTTAGAGGACTAAGCCTGCCCAGTAAACGTGTGGTTAGGTAAACTGACCGCACTCGACATGACCCCATTGGGTTGACTGGGCCGTAAAACCTCAACACAAACAAACAAACAATCTATTGTCTGTTAACTCTTTGTATGTTGGGTAATTTTGGGTTTTCTTTTTGTCATCTGTGGATTTTTTTTTTTAATTTACTTTTTCAAAAAACAAATCTTTCAGGAATACAATCAGAGTGTCAAACAGTTTGGATCCAGATCATGCCCGGCATTTTATCAGGCCTGATGTGGGTCCAAACAGTTTGCAAAGTTTATCAGTAGATGACAAAAGTTGCCTTTAGCTGGGGAAAGAGTTAAAGGGATTGGATACACTTTATAGGTTTTTTTTGCCATTTCCTACAAGGGAGAGAATTTGCAAATTCCCCTTTGCTTTGCTGCACGACAAACCTCTTCTTAACCCTTGTCATGCTGAATAAATTAAGATGCCACGCCCACTTCTAATTTTTAGCCAATCAGATTAGTTGATCCAGGTTGTTGATATAAATTTAAATATTTAATGGCAAACAGTGCAGATCCAGATCAGTTGGCTTCTCCAGAAGCCAACTGATCTGGATCTACACTGTTTGCAAAGGCAAGGTATATCCGGGTTCAGCAGGACAAGGGTTAAAAGGGTCTACTCAATTAGGAAATAATTTGCTCCTTATGGGAGCAAATCCTTGTACAGTATAGAGTAGACTTCTTTTCAGAATGCGATAAAACCTTTGTGACTTAGTTGGATGCACATCTGACTGGTGATCAGGAGGCTTGCCGGGTTGGCAACATTATTTCGTGGAGACAGAAATACTCTAGCCTGTTCTGATTCTGAAATATGGAATTTCATTCTTGAAAACATCAAACTGGCTAGCTCACTTCTGTAGTTCAAGAAACATCCTGGTGGCTAAGTGGTTAGCATTCCTGCTTCTTCAGATCATAAGGTGCTTGTTTCTAATCCCATTTGAAAAGGAATTCAACAACCTTTCTATCATCTCAATATGACTTAAATAATGTTGAAAGGGATGTAAAACACCAAATCGTCATCATCTATAGTTAACCCTTGTCCTGCTGAACCCGGATATATCCTACCTTTGCAAACAGTGTAGATCCAGATCAGTTGGCTTCTGAAGAAGCCAACTGATCTGGATCTGCACTGTTTGTCATTAAGTATGTGAATTTGTATCAAAATACAGAATCAAGTAATCTGATTGACTGAAAATTAGAAGTGGGCATGGCATCTAAATTTATTCAGCAGGACAAGGGTTAAAACAAAGTAGAATGGCTGGCAAATTTTTCCTGAAAATGTTTTCTGCATATACTTCTTGTATTTTGTCAGTGACTACACAGTTACACTTATATGTTATGTATTATAATGTGGATGTATTTGTTTTGCCTTAGATGCATGTAATGCATACCATGGATGCCACAGGTCTTTTGTTAAAACAGTAAATAATTGTAAGTTTTGAAGTAGGATTCCACATAAGATTCCATTCCAGTTGGAAATCAAAGATGACCGCCATAGCCCTTATCTTGAAAATCTATTTTGATATTCGTCTCCTTAACAAAAAGTCCAATTGACTGAAAACGTCATTGGAAGTATCGAGGTGATGTGGAGATCAAAAGTAGCTAAAATAGTTCTGATTGTAAATCCAAGATGGCCGCCATCTTGAAAATCTATATTGCTCTTCTTCTCTTGAATCAAAAGGCCAACAGACTCAAAACTTGTCCAGTAATCAGGTGAGAAAAGCAGGGCAGTCTTGGCCCTCTTGTTTTGGTTGTAAGCAAACACTAGCCAGTAACATTGCAGCTAAAAAAGTGTCAGTATAATATAATGTTAAAAATTATGTTTTTACATATATGAAGTTTGAATTTTTGTTTTTGTTTTATTTTGGCTGTACGCAAACACCAGCAATAAAAAGTTTGGTGCTTGTTTGTTTGTGAGTGTGTTTTTTTTGTCTCAGAAAGCAAGGCTTTCTTTTTATTCACACATTCATTAAATGAGCCTGCGCATGACAAAACCTACAATACCTGTGTGGCCAGCAAAGGCTCACAATAACCTGTACATCCACCCAGTATGGCAAGTGTCTTGTTCATCCCTCTTTGTAGGCTGCAGAAGGCACATGCAGTCAGAGTTTACTCTGATCAGACTGTGTGGATGTGCAGGCTGATCTAAATCTTAGCTGGTCACACAAATTTTATTGTAGGTTTTGTCATACGCTGGCTCAAATCGTAATTCATTGTTGTATACAATATTGTTTTTGCTATTTTTCTCAGAAAATAAGTTTTGATATTTCATGGGAATCATCTGCTAGGCAGGTGATACATACGAAATATCAAGCCTTATGGCATGTTGGACTGGTGATCAGGAGGTTGCGGCTTCAATCCCTGCTGGGTCCAGCAACATTCTTTCATAGTGATTGATCATGAAAAATTTTCTACAGTTATTCTCTACCTTCTGCTGATTCAAGAAGGGCAGTTGTCAGTTTCTGGTAAAAGAATGTGCACAAATACTGGTTACCTACTTAGAGTATTAAGCCTGCCCAGGAAAAGTGTGGTTATACTGGCTCAACCACCTTGACATGACCCTAATGGGTCTACTGGGCTGTAAAACCTCATCTTAATCAATCAAAATGATGGATCATCATGTTATATATTTAGGCTGTGATATTTCAATGAGGCATTAATCTAAAAGTGAGCATCAAGGTCACTGCCACATCCAGACACTTGTCGCAATATGACTGAAAGATTGTCGAACGTGAAATAAAACAGGAATAAAACAAACTTGGGGAAACAGCATGAAAATAAAAATAATAATATTGATAATTATGGATTTGATATTTATAATGTTGATAATCATGAAACAGATTTTATTTCCAGTTTTGCATTTTAACCTTTTCCACTCTCTGGGCTAATTCAGCAGATGACATAAAGGTGATTTTTTGTTTCTAAAATTATTTTCCCCGTTGGCTTGGCAATTCATTTTGAGGACAATTAATACACCTTAAGTGGAAATAACTCTGGAAATAGTTGCCTCCCTTCTCATCAGAGACAGCTCTTAAAGGAAATATTTCTTTCTTTTTTTTTAACATTTATTATGCTATAGGTTAATTCAGCAACAAACAAATTGGCGATATTTTTCTTTTTTTTTCACAGAAAACAGGAGACAGTTTGCATGAAAAGTAAGAAAAATATTTCAGTAAATCGTCTGCTGAATATTTTACACAGAGTGCTTAACGTTAACAATGTTGCTATTAAATAATAGCAGAAATGAATGCTAAACCAAGTAATCTCTAGACTGTTCAAATTTTTTTATATTGTTGATTTATTTTTTAGCTCGCCTGAACAACGTTCAGGAAGAGCTATTGTACTACCCCCGGCGTTGGCGTTGGCGTCGGCGTCCACAAATGTTAAAGTTTTCGTTAAAGTTTTTAAGACCTCATTATTTCCTAACCATATCACTGATTTGATTTATCTTTGGTATGATGATACATATTGGTCCAAAATTTTACGCATTACCATCCCCACCACTCTAAGTCATGTCAAGGGCAAGGTCACAGACTTAGAATTTTCATGTTAAAATTTTATGTCTAAGTTTTTAGGATCTCATTACTTCTACACTTAGTGATGGATTTTGTTCCTATTTGGTATTATGATAGACACTGGTCAGCACCATCAGCACTCATGACCGTGACCTTGAGGTCGAGATCACAGACTTAGAATTTAAATGTTAAAGTTTTTGTTAAAGTTTTTAAGACCTCATTATTTCCTAACCTTATCACCGATTTGATTCATCTTTGGTATGATGATACATATTGGTCCAAAATTTTGCGCAATACCATACCCACCACTCTAGGTCATGTCAAGGTCAAGGTCACAGACTTAGAATTTAAATGCTAAAGTTTTTGTTTAAGTTTTTAAGACCTCATTATTTCCCAACCTTATCACCGATTTGATTCATCTTTGGTATTATGATACATAGTAGTCCAAAATTTTGCGCAGTATCATCCCCACCAACTTAGGTCAAGGTCAAGGTCACAGACTTAGAGTTTTCATGTTAAAATTTTACGTCAAAGTTTCTAGGATCTCATTACTACTAAACTAAATGATGGATTTAGTTCCTATTTGGTATCATGATAGATACTGGACATCAGCACTCATGACCATGACCTTGAGGTCGAGGTCACAGACTTAGAATTTAAATGTTAAAGTTTTTAAGACTTCATTAAATCCTAACCTTATCACATGTTTGATTCATCTTTTGTATGATGATACATATTGGTCCAAATTTTTATGCAGTACCAATCCCCACCACCCTAGGTCATGTCAAGGTCAAGGTCACAGACTCAGAATTTTGATGTTAAAATTTTACGCCAAAGTTTTTTAGGATCTCATTACTTCTAAACTACATGATGGGTTTAGTTCCTATTTGGTATAAAGACAGATACTGCCCCCACCCCCCCCCCCCCCACCCCACACACACACACCCAGGTCATGTCAAAATCAAGGTCACGGACTTAGAATTTTCCAGAAACAAAATGTGCAATATCAGGCGAGCTATCCTGTCTGGCAGCAGGTCTTGTTTTAAAAAACATTTTTTTCTTTTAGTGCATTCAAAGCATAAAAAAGGTAATGCATTTTCCTGAAAAAAAAAAAAGCCTTGACATATCATTTGCATGATCTGTTAGGCATTTTTTTTTTTAAATCTCTACTTGAAAGAGAAACAGCAAGTATTCTCTTGTGGGTATTCTACAGAAGTAATTTGTCAGCAGACGGCATTTTGAAATATTTTTTATTTTTCCCAGAAAACAGGTTTTGACATTTTATGCAAATTGTCTCCAATGGATACAATTTGCATGAAATGTGAAACTATGTTTTCTGGGAAAAATACAAAAAAAAAATATCATCAGTTCATCATCTGCTGAATTAGTCCAGAGAGTGGTAAAGATTACAGCTGACCTTTGTAAAACTGGGCTATGTTCAAATGTGCTTTTGCCCTGTATCCCTGCTTCTGTTGGTGCTCATCATTAGGTGCAGGGATTCAGGGCAAAACATTCACTATGGCTGCACTTCTGAACTCAGCCCTAGTCACTTCTCATGACTCCTTTGGTGAAGTTACAATATTAATTATATATAAGACATAAATTTCTGAAGAGGATATGACTCATTTGCAGTTTTCCATGGGAAATACACAGAAACCTATTTATAACAAGGGTTATTATAGCATATAGTTTGGATATAACATACACTCCAAAATTGTTGTATCCAAACAAAAATGTAAAGATATATAGGAAAATGACCATGGTCATTTTTGGGTTGATTGTTTACAATCGAGCCAAAGTGTACATACACTAAAATTTCCTTAAGGTTGTTGTCCACATGATTATAATTGACCAATGAAATCAAACCATGCGTTTCTACAAAATCCAGATAAGTATTATTTATAGCCATGTTATTCTTGTCTCTGTGACAGAGTTCAGTGTAATCTGTAAAATCTGGACTGGGCTTCTTGCTGAGACATTAGCAAACAGAACAAACCCAGATCAGATGAGACAGATCAGATGCTGCAGAATGTGACATCTACTCTGGGTCTGTACTGTTTGCTTATATTTCAGGAAGTTAAGGGTTAAATGAAATGCTTTTAACCCTTGTCCTGCTGAATAAATTAAGATGCCACTCCCATTTCTAATTTTCAGCCAACCAGATTACTTGCTCCAGATTGTTGCTCCAGATTGTTAATATAAATTCACATACTTAATGGCAAACAGTGCAGATCCAGATCAGTTGGCTTCTTCAGAAGCCAACTGATCTGGATCTACACTGTTTGCAAAGGCAGGACATATCCAGGTTCAGCAGGACTAGGGTTAAGTCCCTGTTCAGGACTATTTTCCCAGCCTACACTCGGAGACAATCCACCAATCACTGCTGTCAGTGCTTTAATTCTATATAATCTATACATTTTTGTATGATTAAATGTGAACTATTATTACGTGTACTTTGTCATCTTTAGTTTGCAAAGTCAAGATTGTAAATATAGACAAGTGTCGACCTGTACTTAGGGGAAATGGACACACCTTCAAGGGAAATAACTCTGAGATGCAAATATTTACCCCACATCTCATACGTGGTGCTCTTAAAGTAGAGAATTTCCTCAACCTGCGAGCAAACTCTTCCCTTTACAGACAGGTCCCAGAATTTTTTAAAAATACTGGGAAGCAATCTGCTTTCTGCAAAAGTTATCTCCCTTTGCAAAATGACAGCGACAGTACTCCAGTATATTCTTTCACTATAAGTGAGCTCAATGGGCTAGATACACTGTTACATTTTCTGTGAGGG
The DNA here is from genome assembly GCA_964016985.1 of Anodontia alba. Classification (NCBI taxonomy): domain Eukaryota; kingdom Metazoa; phylum Mollusca; class Bivalvia; order Lucinida; family Lucinidae; genus Anodontia; species Anodontia alba. Next base: position 83,295,551 of record OZ024833.1, on the reverse strand, counting down.
GTGGTTGGGTGAGGCAAGGGTGTCATGTATCTTATGTCACCGGGGCATCCATCTGATGTTGGCTTACAGTTGGGCAAGGCCTGCTATCCTTGCAACAGGTAAAGGTAGAGGGGGAATGTTTTTATTTCTTCTGTTTCTTTACTTTTATTCATTTTCATTTTCCTTTCTCCCCTGTCCCTCTCTTTTATCTCCTCGACTATCTCTTCAATCTCCCTTCTCCCTTTTTCTGGGAGAAGACACAAAATGACCCACAAGGGTTCACATGTAATTAAAATTCCAACTCAATAGATTTTCTTTTTTTTTTTTTTCTTTTTTTTTTGTGTGAAGAACCCATCTTTCTGTGACTTCCTGTTTTCTTTAATACTGGCCAAACACCTTCTGAAAAGAAATCTACTCTAAAAGGAAAGAATTTGCTCCCATAGGGAGCAAATTCTTTCCTTTTAGAGAAGATTCCTTTTCAGAAGGGAGACAAAAACCATTTCGACAGAGTTGCCTCCCCTGAATATGTATCCATTCCCCTTAAGATGATGTCAGTTTTGTTTTAGTACATTGTTATTACTACTTTTATTGTTTTTGTTATTGTTTAAAGCTTTATGGGGCTGTTTTGTTATTATTAGATGGTGATAATGATGATTTGGTGTTTTACATCCCGTTCAACTGGCCTCAGTGGATCTGTAGAATGCATATCCTGTTTGTCATCAGGAGGTCACAGGTTTGATCCTCGCTGAGTCCTGTAACATTCTTTTCTTGAAATTGATCATAAAATATTTTCTGCGGTCATTCTCTCCCTTAAATTAATTCAAGAAAGGCAACTGTCAGTTTTTGGTGAAAGAATGTTCAGAAGTACTGGGCCCAGTTGTTCAAAGCTAACGATGTTGTTAGTTAACAATTCGTTAAAATTTACATTGAGTGATATGCAAATATACTGAAATTTTTTGCTGAAAAAATGTGAGTAGCTTTTGCAGTGCAAAAGCTACTCACATTTTTTCAGCAAAAATCAGAATATTGTACATTGAATCTGCTAAAACAGTTAACGAAATGACCCTTAACGAGCTTGTTAAGCTAACGACGCTTTGAACAACTGGGCCCTGGTTAACTGCATAGAGGACTAAGCCTGTCCAGGAAAAATGTGGTTAGGTAAACTGACCACGCTCAGCATGACCCTAATGGGCTGACTAGATCCTAAAACGTCAGCTCAATCAATACACATATTTGATTATCTGACATTTTTTTACAAATGAGAAAAACTTTTTGTGACTTCCTGTTTTCTCTCCTGCAGGCCAAACTCCTTCTGAAAAGAGGTTTACTCTAAAGGGAATCCCTTTTTAGATGGGAGGCAAAATTCATTTTGATAGTTGCCTCCCCTGAAAGTATCCATTTACCTTAAGCTTATGGCAAAGTCTTTATTGAACAATATTATTGTCGCATGTGCTTATTGCAGGGTGTGACATAGGAGTTTGAATTTCCATCCATCCATCCATTCATCCATTTGTCCATCCATTTGTCTGTCAACAATTTATTTCAAGTCTAGCATTAAAGTCCACTTTTAGCTGTGACTGTCAAACCTTGCATAGTAATTGTCCTTGACATACTCTTCAAGCACACATTAAGATGTCGTTCTTTGATCTAGATTTTGTGCTCGAATGACTTTGTCATAATTCTACTTCGAGTCTAGCATTAAAGTGCACTTCTCTGAAGTGGTGATAGCTACAAGTGTCAAACCTTGCAGAGTAATTGTCCCCGACATAATTTTCAAGGACACACTAAGACCTGGTGCCTGTAACCTAGATATCCTGTTCGAGTGACTTTGTCATGATTCTACATAAAGTGTTACATTAAAGTACGTTTCTCTGCAGTGGTGATAGCTGCGAGCGTTAAACCTTGCATAGTAATTGTCCTTGACATACTCTTCAAGCACACATTATGTATCCTTGACCTAGATTTCGATCTCCTGTGGCTTTGTCATGATTTATGTCAAGTCTAGCATAAAGAGCATTTCTCTAATGTGATGATAGCTGCTTCCATCAAACATTGCATAGTAATTTTTCTTAACATACTCTCAAGCACACACTATGACCCTCTGCCCCTGACCTAGATTTTGCATTCCATTAGCTTTGTCATGATTTTTCGTGGAATCAAGCTTTAAAGAGCATTTCTCTGAAGCTGTGATAGCTGCAAGTGCCAAACCTTGCAAAGTAATTGTCCTCAACATAGTCTTCAGACAAGCACTGTGACCCAATGCCCTTGACCTACATTTCGCATTGATTAGTTTTGTCATGATTTTAAGTAGAGTTTAGCTTTAAAGTGCCTTTCTCTAAAGCTGTGATAAATGCATGTGTTAAACCTTGCATAGTTATTGTCCTCAACATACTCTTCAAGCACACACTATGACCTGATGCCCTTGACCTAGATTTCCTGTTCCAATTACTTTTATTATCTAGTCAGCAAACCTCAAAGACTTCCTTTATAGGATAGATCTTTTGTTTGTGTTGAGGTCTTACAGCCCAGTCAACCTAGTGGGGTCCTGTTCAGCGCGGTCAGTTTACCTAACCACACATTTACCGAGCATGCTTAGTCCTCTAAGCGGTTAACCAGTGTTGTGCACATTCTTTCGCCAGAAACTGACAACTGCCCTTCTTGAAGCGGAGAGAGGAGAGAACGACCGTAGAAAATATTTCATGCTCAATCTCCACAAAAAAATGTATGTTACTGATCTCAGCGGGGGTCGAATCCGCGACCTCCTGGTCCCCAGTCGGACGCGCATCCAACTGAGCCACCAAGGCTAGCCTTTATAGGATAGATGCATAATGTCTGCTTTTAGCTCTACCAATAGGTAGAATATCCAATAGTCCTCCCATGTGTAGAGGTTAAAAAAGATAACATTTACTTCCATCTGTGCATCCCATCATAATTTTGCTTGTTTTGTGCCCTTTGGTCACAGAATTTTACTTGCTTCCCTATATATTATGCTCATGTGATTTTGCCCAGTGCAGATGCAACGTCGGCTTCTGCAGAACTCTTGTTGTTACTGTTACTGTTTAGAGCTTTTCTTTTGCTGTTCATAGCTTTATGGTGCTAACTTGTTATTAGATGATGACAGTGATTATTTGGCTTTACATTCCTTTCAACACTGTTTAACCCTTGTCCTGCTGAATAAATTAAGATACCACGCCCACTTCTAAATTTTCAGCCAATCAGATTACTTGATCTGGATTGTTGCTATAAATTCACATACTTAATGACAAACCGTGTAGATCCAGATCAGTTGGCTTCTTCAGAAGCCAACTGATCTGGATCTGCACTGTTTGCAAAGGCAGGGTATATCCGGGTTCAGCAGGACAAGGGTTAAGTCATATCAGGATGATGGAATGGTGATAATGAAATACTCTGTGCAAAGAAATGACATAAAGTAATGAGCTGGCATGATTTAAACACAGTACCTTGTGATCCACAATCAGGAGCTCTGATCACTTTGCTGACTGGACAGTTTTTGTAAAAGTTAGAAATTCTTTTCCAATACTATTTACTTTTTAATCAAGAAGGGCAGTGGTCAGTTTCTGGTGAAAGAATGTATACAGTACTGGTTAACCACTTAGAGGACTAAGCCTGCCCAGTAAACGTGTGGTTAGGTAAACTGACCGCACTCGACATGACCCCATTGGGTTGACTGGGCCGTAAAACCTCAACACAAACAAACAAACAATCTATTGTCTGTTAACTCTTTGTATGTTGGGTAATTTTGGGTTTTCTTTTTGTCATCTGTGGATTTTTTTTTTTAATTTACTTTTTCAAAAAACAAATCTTTCAGGAATACAATCAGAGTGTCAAACAGTTTGGATCCAGATCATGCCCGGCATTTTATCAGGCCTGATGTGGGTCCAAACAGTTTGCAAAGTTTATCAGTAGATGACAAAAGTTGCCTTTAGCTGGGGAAAGAGTTAAAGGGATTGGATACACTTTATAGGTTTTTTTTGCCATTTCCTACAAGGGAGAGAATTTGCAAATTCCCCTTTGCTTTGCTGCACGCCAAACCTCTTCTTAACCCTTGTCATGCTGAATAAATTAAGATGCCACGCCCACTTCTAATTTTTAGCCAATCAGATTAGTTGATCCAGGTTGTTGATATAAATTTAAATATTTAATGGCAAACAGTGCAGATCCAGATCAGTTGGCTTCTCCAGAAGCCAACTGATCTGGATCTACACTGTTTGCAAAGGCAAGGTATATCCGGGTTCAGCAGGACAAGGGTTAAAAGGGTCTACTCAATTAGGAAATAATTTGCTCCTTATGGGAGCAAATCCTTGTACAGTATAGAGTAGACTTCTTTTCAGAATGCGATAAAACCTTTGTGACTTAGTTGGATGCACATCTGACTGGTGATCAGGAGGCTTGCCGGGTTGGCAACATTATTTCGTGGAGACAGAAATACTCTAGCCTGTTCTGATTCTGAAATATGGAATTTCATTCTTGAAAACATCAAACTGGCTAGCTCACTTCTGTAGTTCAAGAAACATCCTGGTGGCTAAGTGGTTAGCATTCCTGCTTCTTCAGATCATAAGGTGCTTGTTTCTAATCCCATTTGAAAAGGAATTCAACAACCTTTCTATCATCTCAATATGACTTAAATAATGTTGAAAGGGATGTAAAACACCAAATCGTCATCATCTATAGTTAACCCTTGTCCTGCTGAACCCGGATATATCCTACCTTTGCAAACAGTGTAGATCCAGATCAGTTGGCTTCTGAAGAAGCCAACTGATCTGGATCTGCACTGTTTGTCATTAAGTATGTGAATTTGTATCAAAATACAGAATCAAGTAATCTGATTGACTGAAAATTAGAAGTGGGCATGGCATCTAAATTTATTCAGCAGGACAAGGGTTAAAACAAAGTAGAATGGCTGGCAAATTTTTCCTGAAAATGTTTTCTGCATATACTTCTTGTATTTTGTCAGTGACTACACAGTTACACTTATATGTTATGTATTATAATGTGGATGTATTTGTTTTGCCTTAGATGCATGTAATGCATACCATGGATGCCACAGGTCTTTTGTTAAAACAGTAAATAATTGTAAGTTTTGAAGTAGGATTCCACATAAGATTGGACTCTTCAAACAAGCATTTACATTTAATTAAGTCATTATTATTAATAGTCCATTCAGCCCCATCATTTTTGGAGAGAATTTTCTGCTTTGGACATGTCAACTGTTTTTAAAAAAATGTACTTCGTAAAAATCAAAAACAGAATCTGAAACAGTGTCTCTTGTTAAGAGCTGTCATTCCTGGATTGGCACTGTTAGCAAATTAATCCTTGTCATGCTGAATAAATTAAGAAGTCAAGCCCACTTCTACTTTCCAGCCAATCAGATTACTTGATCTGGATTTTTTGTTAGAAAATCACATACTTAATTGCAAACAGTGCATATCCAGATCAGCTGGCTAACTGATCTGGATCTACTCTGTTTGCTAAGGCAGAGCATGTCGTGTTAAGCACGAGAAGGGCTAATTTTTAGTCTCAATGGCTGAAAGGGCTAAGGTTTGAACATTATTTAGATAAATTCAAGACCTTATTTTTGGGGAACAGTAAGAACATTATTAATCTTGTATTTTTATCATTAGCATAATAATAGTAAAGGTTGTTAGTGATTGTTTTTTGCCATTGTCAGTGATTGCTTTGAGATTATCAAGTCAAATAAAAGCAAAATTTGAATATAAATGTTGCTTTCAAAATAATCTGAAGATCTTTTCATCCTTTCTCCCCACTCCACCTGTCAGTCCCCACCCTCAGTGATAGCTAGATTTATCTTTTTGTCATGACTCAGAAAGTTATTGTGTGTACTGTGTGTGTGTGTGTGTGTGTGTGTGTGTGTGTGTGTGTGTGCACACCTGCATGCATTTTCAGAGAACATTGTGAAAGACCAAGTGGTTAGATATTTGTATTTTATTGTACCTCTAATTTAATGCGGAAGTTTGGAGGTTATTTGGCATGGATCATCATCAGTCGATGAAGGATAGTTATCCTTGAAATTTTCTGTTGGTTGTTTCCATTGAATTTTGCTTGTCTAAACATGACAGACATACATGTAAATGTGGTTACAGTAGTCCATGTTTGATTTGTTCTTCTGTTCCCCCACCCCCATACCCTTACCCCTACCACAGTGGTAAATGCAGGTTCGGGGCGATTTATATTTTCATCCAATTTGTCCTCCACGTTTGGTTTTGATATACAGTCAACACTCGTTATCTCGAATTCCAAGGGACTCTCTGAAATACTTCGAGATAGCCGTACTTTGACATATCAGATTTGCAGAATTGAGGAAAAACTAATTCCATTAACTACATTTAACAAATATATGTGTAATTGGACTTTTGAAGTTACAAGAGATATATTGAAAATATTGTGGAAAAGAGGAGAAATTGCTCCTCAGGAGCAATTTCTCCTCTTTTCCACAATATTTTTACGTATTGTTAGATGTTCATATTTAGGCAGGGACCAGAGTTTCACATCGAGATAAGCGGTTACTCGAGATAAGCGAGTTCGAGATAGCGCGAGTCAACTGTAGTATTGATGTTAGTTAATTCTCTGGTCCGTAGGGAGTCTAGGGACTATATATTATCAGACAGACATATTGCCAATGTTAAACTGTTGCAATGATGAATATAATGCTGAACACTCGTTGTAACATTTTCAGCAGACAACATATTGAAATAGTTTTCTTATTTTTCCCAGGAAATATATTTTGACATACCTTTTGTCAAATCTTGTTCTCCCTGTTGTGACTGATGATTGGAAAGAATTTTTGTAGTTGACTAAAGGAAAAACCTATTTTTAGGAAAGGAAATATTAAGCTGTCTGTTGTGTCATTTTAGATTTGTGGTCTCCAATGGAGATGATTTGCATGAAATTTCAAATCCTGTATTCTGGGAAAAATAAGAAAAAATATTTCAATATGTCATCTGAAATTTTTATCAAGAGTGCTTAGCATTAAGATGCCATAGTAATCCCACCAGTCCATGTGCCTCCATCTAATTACAGCACTTTGCAATGAGTGACGCAGAAACAACTCCGCAGGGATTGGAAACTTCAGGATTAATCCTGATTTCAGGATTGAGAACTTCCACTTTAAGCATGAAATTTCACTTTTACACTTGTTCACAAGACCATCCTTTTGTGTCAGAAGTTGTTATTTTGGTTAATATATGCCTGAAATAACTTTAACCCTTAAAGTGCCAAGCAAAATTTGTAGCAGACAACATTCTAATTTTTTTTTTTTTTTTTTTTTGAATTTTTCAGAGAAAACAAGTTTTGAAATTTCATGTGAATCATCTGCCAAGCAGACGATTCACATGGAATATCAAGACTTGCTTTTTCTGAAAAAATAATAAGTTGCTGCAGTTGTGACTGGTGCTTTAAGGGTTAAAAACTAATTATTGAAGTACTGCAATTATTAGTTGCATAGCTCCAAATAATAGGGCGTATCCATATAATAATTTGCTTATTTCTTAATAAAATATGTTGTGGGTTCTCATTAGAAGTGCCTGCAAGGTATTTTTTTATTGAGAAATACGAAAAATATTTGTACTTTTTGGACTGAATTTTTAGATTTCAGGATTGATTAGCGACATTCTCACCCCTGCAAATGGCCCTTTGCTATGCATCACGAAAACATGCCTATATAATTTTGACCCCCTTAAACCCCACTTTTATATAATAAAACTGGGGTTTACAGGGGTATACATTATTTTTTTATTTCTGCTCAAAAACATAGATTGTGGGTACCCGTTAGAACCGCCTCATCGAGGCAGTTCTAATGAGTGCCCACAATTTATGTTTTGAGCAGAAATAAGAAAAATATCAGATTTTTTTGTCTGAAAACTTTCGTTTTTTGGCGTTAAAATTTCAGTATATTTGAAGAGGCGTGTTTTCGTAATGGTTATCATTTATTTGACAGAATATACAGTAATGTCTCTTTTCGTTTTGATCAGATTTTCCTGAAACTTACAGATAAGGTGAACATCATCATTATCATCATTCGATTTTTGATTAAAATGCAGGTATAGGGGCAATACCCTTCCAGCTAGCTGACATGCTGCACCCATGGCAGATCTCACAGCAGATCTCCAGGTATGTCTATCATGAGGGTCCATAGCCAAGGGCTTCCACTCTCTGCAATCCCTCTGTCAGTTGCTTCCATATCATCTTGGGCCTCCCAGGCCCATGCTTTCCATCAACCTGTATGTCAAAGACTGTCTTGACTGCACCATCTGAGCGTTCAAAAGTCCATACCAGCGGAGCCTTCTCTCCTGAATGAGGTCCAGATCCTCAGTGCCAAGCCGCACAAGTAGCTCATTGGAACTGGTGGTGACATTGTTTTGCTGCTTGACATTACAGATCTGTCTGATCATTGCCCTGTCTTTTCGCTGCAGACATTGGAGGTTTGGCTTTGTCAGTGGCCCAGTCTCACTGGCATGGAGCATTGCGCTCTGCACACGAGATGTACACGCGGCCATGTGTCTTGAAAGAGAGGTGGCAGGAAGAGAGAACTGGTAGCAGCTCCTTGAACATCTTCCAGGCGGTTTTCACACGTATTGTGGTTTAAAGTTCACAGCCACTGGCTGCTGAGAGCATGTCTCCAGGTAGCAGAAGGAAGCTACCACCTCAAGCTTGTCAGGTCCGACCTGGACTTCCTTCTGTGGTCTGCCATCCAAGGGGCATGGAGTTCCCCAGCACCTTGTACATCTGTAGTCAGGGTCCTTTGTCAAGCACTTGAGCCCCCTGCATTTCTTGAGCACCCAGTGCTTGCAGGAGTTGCAGAAGATGTTGTTGCTGCCTACTCCAGTGCAACAGACGGCGCATGGAAACTCCCCTGAACTCTGCAGGAGGTCCAGACCCATACCACGGATCATGATTTTCATCTTTTCTGCATTTACTCTTAGTCCTTTCTCCTCCAATGCTTCTTTCCAAGTCAAGAGCCTCCTGACGGATTCCCTGAGCAATTTAGCGATTATAACAAGGTCTTGGCATAGAGGTCCTCCCAGGGGACCCCAGAGCAGAACTCGAGTGACAAGCACAATGATGAAGAGCAGCGAGCTGAGTACCGAGCTTTGGTAAACACTGACCTTCACTTCAAACTCTTCACTGTACCTGTCACCAACATGGAAGCGGCTGAAACATCGATGAAATCTTGGACAAGCTCGAAAACTGACTAGTTCGGCTCATTAAACCTAGAGTTACGTCCCCTTGATTGGTGAAAATGCTTCTGTTTGATTTTTTCATTAGCATAATTATGTCATTCAGTTTTGATCAGCTCTCCTTGCTGATAAGGTGGACATGAATGAAATCTTGGACAGGCTCAAAAACTGGCGAGATCGGATCATCAGTCTTAGAATTACATCCCCTTGATTGCTGAAAAAGCCTCAGTTTGACTTTGTCATCAGTGCAACTCATTCAGCTTTGATTGGATCTTCCTGAAACTTGCAGATTAGGTGGACATGAATGAAATCTCAGACAAGTTCAAAAACGGGCCAGATCGGATAATTAACCTTAGAGTAATGACCTCTTGATTGCTGAAAAAGCTGTTTGACCTGGTCGTCAGTGTAATGCATTCAGTTCCAATCAGATGTTCCTGAAAGTTGCAGATATGGTTGACATGGATGCAATCTTGGACAGGTTCAAAAACTGGCCAGATCGGATCATTAATGTTCAAGTTACTTCCCCTCAATTGACTTTGTCGTTAGTATAAGTCAGTCAGTTTTGATCAGATCTTCCTACAACTTGAAGATAAGGTTGACATGGATGAAATCTCAGATAAGTTTTAGAACTGGCCAGATTGGATCATTTGAACCCCTGCAAACTTAATAGAAAAATCTTTAAATGACATCTCCTTGGCCAGTGGCCTGATTTCAAAATAATTTTACAGATATGTTTCTCTTGGGGCCCTCAACCAGAATTGCTAAAATGGTTATGCTTGGCTCAACAAAATGGTGGCTAGAGCAAAAAATAGAAAAAAAAAACAAAAAAAAAAAAAAAAAAAACACATATATAAAAATCTATTAATGTAATAATTCTACAAAACCAGATTTCTTATAAAGAATATAAAATTTTTGTGACATATATGACATCATCTGCATCATGTGAATGATGAGGCCCTCTCAGGGGGTACCAGTTCCCTTTTTCCCCTGAAATATTTCAGCATTTTCCCTTGTTCCCCAAAATCAAAATCTTAATTTTCTATTTTCCCTGCATTTGTTCCCCTGTTCCTTTTATTTTTAGACTTGTGTTCCCCTGTTCCCTGAAATAAATGACATTATTCCCCAGTTCCCCATAACTCCTGGCATTACGAAAACATGCCTATTCAAATATATTGAAAATTTCACCATCAAAAAACTAAAAGTTTTCAGATAAAAATTCTGATATTTTTTTATGTGTCTGCTCAAAACATAGATTGTGGGTACTTGTTAGAACCGCCTCGACGAGGCGGTTCTAATGAGTATCCACAATCTATGTTTTGAGCAGAAATAAGAAAAATAATGTATACCCCTGTAAACCCCAGTTTTACTATATAAAAGGGGGGTTTAAGGGGGTCTCAACTATATGGGTGTGTTTTCGTGATGGAGGGCCTAAATGATGCAGATAATATGCACATTAACCTCTTCAAACCTCTATTAAACTTTATTGCTTTATAGTTCTGGGTAAAAATATCAGCAGATGAAATTTGAAATATTTTTCTTATTTTTCCCAGAAAACAGGTTTTAACATTTCTTGCAGATTGTTTCCAATCGAGACAATTTGCAGGAAATATCAGATCCTGTTTTTAGGAAATGTGTCATTAATTTGTCGTCTGCTGAATTACCAAAGCGAGTGATAAGGGTTAAAGCACGAGTTATAACACTTTTAAATATTTTTTACTATCATTTTTCATAGAAAATAAGTCATGATATTTCATGTGAATCGTCTGCCAAGCAGATGATTGGCATGAAATGCCAGCCCCTGTGGCTCAGTCGGATGCGCATCCGACTGGTGATCAGGAGGTCGCGGGATCGATCCCTGCCAGGTCCGGCAGTATTCTTTCATGGAGATTGATCATGAAATATTTTCATTGGTCATTCTCTCCCTTCCGCTGATTCAAGAAGGGCAGTTTTCAGTTTCTGGTGAAAGAACATGCGTAAATACTGGTTAAATACTGAGAATACTAAGCCCGCCCAGGAAAAGTGTAGCCAGGAAAAGTGTAGCCAGATAAACTGAAAATCTCAACATGACCCACATGTCCCATCTTTGGTTCACTGGGCCGTAAAACCTCAATTCAGTCAATCAAGACTTATTTTCTTTGAAAATAAAAATTAGAATATCGTCTGCTACAAATTTTGTTTGGTGCTTTAAGAGTTAAATATTAGCTACAAATATATAAATAACATCTGTTTAATACAATCATTTGATGAGGAAAGGGAGGGGGCGGGGAGTAGCTGTATATGACAACTGGACTGCGCAAAGCAAAAAAACTGTTTTGGGGGCAGGTCGATGCAATTCAAATGGGTATACCCACAAGGCCACAACATATGCCTTTTTTAAAGAAGTAGACAAAAAGTACACTGGCTGTAATTTGAAGACTACAGAATTGGTTGACTGTGCGCTTACAGGGGATGTGTGGTAATTAGGTCGAATACAGTAACACTTGACAATATTCTCAAAGGACTATGTTTTTTTTTCTTTGTTGTTTTTTTATTTGGGTTTTACGGCCCTTTCAAGAACATTTGACTTATATCAAGCCGATCATTCATCAGAGGTGAGCAAAAACCAGAGAACCCGGGGAAAAACCACCTGACCATCCGCAAGCAGAACTTGGTTTTCCCATATGTGACCTGGGCGAGAAAAACGACTGTGAAAATGCATCAGCTGTTAAACATTAATCCATAACAGGATTTAACCAATTGTAGCCTGAATAGACTCCCACACTATATATATGAAGAGTCCATTTCAAAATGAGATTTAGATATTTCTAAAGAAAAAATGGCTAAACTATTTGCAAACAGTGGAGTTGCTGATCATTCTGTGGAGACAGATCTGGGTCTGCACTGTTTGTCAATTACCCTTTAGGGGTCTCCAGAATACAATGGATTAAATATTAAAAGAGGAAAGTGATAATGGTCCAAAATAGATTTAAGTAAAATACTAGCTAGGTATATGCCCATTGTTCAATCATTTTTCACTACAAATTGTCTGGACAAGAGACCAGCTTTTTTCAGTACATAGTTGATATGTTTTCTTGCAAAGAGAGAACAACTGTAAGATGTCTGTAAATTACTAGCCGAAAAGTAGTATGCCCTGAAAATATAGCCCTTTATTTTCCTGTTAACCCTTATCCTGCTGAATAATTTAATTAGCCACACACATTTCTGACTATCAGCCATTCAAATTACATTATGTTTACATTCCAGTTCACAAACTGAATGACAGTATAGATCCTGATCAGATGGCTTCTTCAGAAGCCATCTGATCTGGATCTACATTGTTTGCAAAGGTAGGGGTTGTCGTGAACAGCAGGATAAGGGTTAATCTATTTTACCAAGATATCTAAATGTTTGAAATCTAAAATAAGTGTTTAAAAAATCCAATTACACCATCTGGCATAAAATTAAAACAATTCTGGTAAAACAGTTATGAATGAAAAGCAGTTATAAAAGTATAAACCACTGTGATGAAACTTTCTTTCTTAAATTGGCTGCAACAGTGTTGTACTTTATATATAGTAAATAAGTGAACTCATAAACTGATACAATTAGATCCACATCTGTAGAAGCACAAGCAGCATTTAAAAAAAATGAATATGTGCTCTGTAATATTCACTGCATCATTCAGTTTTGGCTATAATCTGTTCCATTATGAAAACACGCCTATTCAAATGTACAGAAAATTTTACCACCAAAAAATGAAAATTTTCAGATAAAATATTCCGATATTTTTCATATTTTAGCTCAAAACTTAGATTGAGGGTACTCGTTAGAACTGCCTCGGAGCGGCGGTTCTAACGAGTACCCACAATCTATGTTTTTGAGCAAAAATAAGAAAAATAATGTGTACCCCTGCAAACCCCAGTTTTACTATATAAAAATGGGGTTTAAGGGGGTCAAAATTATATAGGCATGTTTTCTTGATGTTTGTTTGGAAAGCATTCAAAAGAATACATTGATTTTTGCTTCCTGATAAGCAATTTCAGATACTGGTCTTCATACATCAGTTGTACGTACCCATACCTTGACTGGCAAATGCATTCCAGTACGTGATATACTAGACAATTTAGTCCTGTTAAATGCGTCCTCGATATAACAAACCTGTAAATGATATTATTATATAGCTACAAATATTTAATGATTAAAATGTGCGATAATAGCTGAGAAGCAAGCATGCAGATATCACTCGATACTGACTGCATGCTTATTCTGATGCCTTTGAACGTTACATTACGAAAACACGCCTATTCAAATACACTGAAAATTTTACCACCAAAAATGACAATGTTTTAGATAAAAAAATTCTGATATTTTTCATATTTCTGCTCAAAACATAGATTGTGGGCACTCGTTAGAACTGCCTCATCGAGGCGGTTCTAACGAGTACCCACAATCTATGTTTTTAAGCAGAAATAACAAAATAATGTATACCCCTGTAAACCCCAGTTTTACTATATAAAAGTGGGGTTTAAGGGGGTCAAAATTATATAGGCATGTTTTCGTGATGCTATTACATGATTCTTTTAATGATGTTTTAGGGCAATGATGTCAAATAAAAACTTGTGACACACACTTTTTTCGGCTTTGAATTTTAGACAATACAAATGCTTATTTTGAGGCTACAAACAACTGAAAATGATGCAAAATATTTTCCAATATAATAAATGGACACATAATTGTAGTTTTGAGCTGCATCAGAATTAAGGGCAAGGTTTTATGGAGTAAAATTAGTTTAAGGCCCCAGTAGTTGTTTCTTCTGACCATTCCTCTGTTGCAACTCTTTGTTTGTATGTCCGCTATTGCAACAGTACCTTTGTGTGTTTAGCTCACCGGTGCTCTAGGTGAGCTTTTGGGATACCATGATGTCCGTCGTACGTCTGTCCCGTCAGTCAACTTTTGCTTGTGTACACTCTTGAGGGAACAGTTTTGATCCAATATTCATGAAACTTTGCCAGAATGTTTGTCTCTTTAAAATCTTGGCCAAGTTCCTAACTGGGTCCTATGGGGTTAAAAACTAGGTCACTAGGTCAAATCTTAGAAAAACCTTGTGTACACAATAGAGGCTTCATTTTCCATTGAATCTTTATGAAACTTGGCCATAATGTTTGTTGAACAAAATCTCGGTTGTTCGAATATGGGTCATGTTGGCTAAAAACTAGTTCACTAGGTCAAATCATTGAAAAACCTTGTGTACACAACAGAGGCTTCATTTTTCAATGAATGTTCATAAAACTTTGTCAGAACGATGCTTGTTTTTACAGTGTCTAGGCCAAGTTCGAATATGGGCCAAGTCGGATTAAAAACTAGGTCAGTAGGTTAAATCTTAGGAAAACCTTGTGTACACTATAGAGGCTTTATTTTCCATTGAATCTTCATGAAAATGCATTTTAACAATATCTAGGTCAAGTTTGAATATGGGTCATGTTGATAGAAATTAGGTCACTAGGTCAAATCATTTAAAAAACCCTTGTGCATACAATAGAGGCTTCATTTTTTAGCACACCTGAGCATAAGCTCAGGGTGAGCTATTGTCATCACCCTATGTCCGTCGTCGTCCGTCGTTCGTCGTCAACAATTAGTTTGTTAACACTCTAGAGGTCACAGTTTTGATCCAATCTTGATGAAACTTGGTCAGAATGTTTGCCTCTATGAAATCTAGGTCAAGTTCAATACTGGGTTACTTGTGGTCAAAAACTAGGTCACCAGGTCAAATCAAAGGAAAAACTTGTTAACACTCTAGAGGTCATAGTTTTGACCCAATCTTGATGAAACTTGCTCAAAATGTTTGCCTGTATTAAATCTAGGTCAAGTTCAAAACTGGGTCACTTGGGGTCAAAAACTAGGTCACCTGGCCAGATCAGCAGAAAACCTTGTTAACACTCTAGCGGTCACATTTTTGAAGCAATCATCATGAATCTTGCTCAATATGTTTGTCTTGATGATTTCTAGGTCAAGTTCGAAACTGGGTCACTTGGGGTCAAAAACTAGGTCACCGGGCCAAATCAGCAGAAAACCTTGTTAACACTCTAGCGGTCACATTTTTGAAGCAATCATCATGAATCTTGCTCAAAATGTTTGTCTTAATGATATCTAGGTCAAGTTCGAAACTGGGTCACTTGGAATCAAAAACTAGGTCACCGGGCCAAATCAGCAGAAAACCTTGTTAACACTCTAGCGGTCACATTTTTCAAGCAATCATCATGAATCTTGCTCAAAATGTTTGTCTTGATGATTTCTAGGTCAAGTTCGAAACTGGGTCACTTGGAATCAAAAACTAGGTCACCGGGCCAAATCAGCAGAAAACCTTGTTAACACTCTAGCGGTCACATTTTTCAAGCAATCATCATGAATCTTGCTCAAAATGTTTGTCTTGATGATTTCTAGGTCAAGTTTGAAACTGGGTCACGTGGGGTCAAAAACTAGGTCACCAGGCCAAACCAGCAGAAAACCTTGTTAACACTCTAGTGGTCACATTTTTGAAGCAATAATCATGAATCTTGCTCAAAATGTTTGTCTTGATGAGTTCTAGGATATGTTTGAAACTGGGTCACGTGGGGTCAAAAACTAGGTCACCGGGCCAAATCAGCAGAAAACCTTGTTAACACTCTAGCGGTCACATTTTTGAAGCAATCATCATGAATCTGGCTCAAAATGTTTGTCTTGATGATTTCTAGGTCAAGTTCGAAACTGGAACACCTGGGGTCAAAAACTAGGTCACCTGGCCAGATCAGCGTAAAATCTTGTTATCACCATAGCGGTCACATTTTTCAAGCAATCATCATGAATCTTGCTCAAAATGTTTGTCTTGATGAGTTCTAGGTCAAGTTTGAAACTGGGTCACTTGGAGTCAAAAACTAGGTCACCAGGCCAAATCAGCAGAAAACTTTGTTAACACTCTAGCGGTCACATTTTTTAAGCAATCATCATGAATCTTGCTCAAAATGTTTGTCTTGATGATTTTTAGGTCAGGTTCGAAACTGGGTCACCTGGCCAGATCAGCAGAAAACCTTGTTAACACTCTAGTGGTTACATTTTTCAAGCAATCATCATGAATCTTACTCAATATGTTTGTCTTGATGATTTCTAGGTCAAGTTTGAAACTGGGTCACTTGGGGTCAAAAACTAGGTCACCTGGCCAAATCAGCAGAAAACCTTGTTAACACTCTACCAGTCACATTTTTGAAGCAATCATCATGAATCTTGCTCAAAATGTTGATGATTTCTAGGTCAAGTTTGAAACTGGGTCACGTGGGGTCAAAAACTAGGTGACCTGGCCAAATCGGCATAAAACTGTTAACACTCCAGAGGTCACATTTTTTAAATAATCATCATAAATATTGCTCAAAATGTTTGTCTTGATGATTTCGAGGTCTAGTTCAAAACTTGGTCACTTGATATCAAAAACTAGTTCACCTGGCCAAATCAATGGAAAACCTTGTTGATGCTCTAGAGACCACATTTTTGAAGTGATCATCAGGAATCTTGCTCAAAATGTTTGTCTTGATGATTTCAAGGTGATGTATAGTTTTTTGTCCAGTGACTCTCTTAAGTTTTTCCATTTAGGTCAGTTTCTTAGTAATTATTGGTCCTACAGAGTGATATTTGGTACTTGTGAAGTGTTTGTGTTTAGGTCAGTTTCTCAGTAACTATTGCTCCTACAGCCAGTGATACTTAGTACATGCATACATCTTAGCATGGCCTCTTGAGTGCAGTCATCCATATTTGACCTTGACCTTTATTTCACAGTCTATTAGACATGCTACATTGTCTTACTTGTTAATCATTTTGAACTTTGATCAGAATGTTTGCCTTGATCAGTTCTAGATCAGGCTCTCAAAGTGCTATGTTGCTCAGGTGAGCGTTACAGGGCCATCATGGCCCTCTTGTTTAATAATGGTCATAAAACTTTGTCAGTATTTAAGCTAAGTTTGTCCGACGTCCGTGTGTCCATGCATCCATAAACAATTTCTTCAAACGACATCTCCTCCTAAACCACCGATTGGATTTTGACCAAACATCACAGGAATGATCCTTAGTTGGTCCTCTTTCAGAATTGTTGAAATGGTTCCGGTCCATTGCATATCTAGTTTACAGGAGCTAAAATAGATTTTTGAACTGAAAACTTAAAAAATCTTCTTGTCTGAAACCAGAAGGTCCAGATCTTTGATATTTGGTATGCAGCTTCCTCTAGTGGACCTCTACCAAAGTTGTTCAAATTATAGTCCTAGGCTGAAAAATGGCCCGGCGCCTGGGGTCAATTGTTTTACATAAACCCTTATAGGGAAAAACTTTTAAAAAAATCTTCTCGTCTGAAAGCAGAAGGCCCAGGCCTTTGATATTTGGTATAAAAAATGGCCCCGCCCTGGGGCCGATATGTTTTACACAGATACATATATATATAGTGAAAACCTTCAAAAATCTTCTTAACTGAAACCAGAAGGCCCGGGCCTTTGATATTTGGTACATAGCTTCACCTAGTGGACCTCTGCCAAGATTGTTCAAATTAGAACCCCTGGGGCCAAAAATGGGCCCGCCCTGGGGCCAACATAGACTTATATAGGAAAAAACTTAAAGAAATCTTCTTGTCTGAAAGTGCAAGGCCTAGGCCTTTGATATTTGGTATCTAGCATTGCCTAGAGATCTGACAACACTGTTCAAATTATGCCCCTGGGGTGATAAGAGGCCCTGCCCAGAGAGGGGTGGGGTCAATGGTTTTACATAGAGCAAAAAGCCATTGGCAATAATTAGGCCTAGGACTATCAAACTAATAGGGAGGATGGACCTGAAGAGTAGATGAACTTTTAGTCAAAGATCAAGGTCAGTGTGACCTTTAGGACCAAAAAGGCTTATAATTCTGCTATGCTCATGGTTAGGACCCTCAAACTTAGTAGAGATGTTGGTCCTCACCAACAGATGATCCTGAGGGGAAAGTCAAGGTCACCAGGACCTTTAGTACTAAAAAGTTTAATAACTTGGCAATGCTTGGAGCCAGGACCCTCAACTTAGAAGGGATGTAGGTCCTCACCAGTGCAAAAGCTACTCACATTTTTTCAGCAAAAAATATCAGAATATTGTATATTGAATCCGCTAAAACAGTTAATGAAATTACCCTTAACGAGCTCGTTAAGCTAACGACGCTTTGAATAACTGGGCCCAGAAAACTTGATACACCACAGCCTTTTTATAACACTGTTGTTGGGGTCTATAGCATAACCCATGTTAGTTAAGCAACCGTGTTATATCCAAACAAAAATGTATAGATTATATTGAAAAATGACCATTTATGGTCATTTTTCAATATAATCTATACATTTTTGGGATCCATCTTTGAGTCGTGTTATATCCAAAACCGTGTTATATCCAAAACCGTGTTATAACAAACCAGAGGTTGTAGTGTACATGTACTGCTATTTTCTATTTATTGCATGTACATTGTCCACAAGGGTCATTCCTTTTAGAATGTATGTACGGCTGTATTATGACTGTGAACTGATTATGTTTGCAATTGGAGCTGCATCAGAATTTAAGACTGTGGATTCACAGGAATAAAACTGGTTGAAGCCCCTCCCAACCCTGCCTTGCCCTCACCCCCACACACCATACAGTACTTTATCTACTGATCATTCTATGGTGATTTCTCTGTTACAGTTCTTCTTTGTTTGTGCGCAGGTGGTTTCGTATGTGGCATTTGTATTGTCACTATCTCTTCCTAATCTCTCCTTTGTTTGGTTCCTCGCGAAGGGTCTGCTTCGTAATACCCAGGAAACACCACAATAATAAAGCACAACCCTGCCAAGGCGCCAAATTCCCATCCCAAAGATAAATCAATATGAAACAAAAAGGTACCTGCAATACAGGCTGTCATGAAACATGCCACATTTCCAGCAATCATTGCCCTTACAACAATCTTTGTTATATCTCTTTTTCTTGCTGGTGCCATTGCTCCGAGGGCTCCAAGCATAATACCTATCGAGGTAATATTTGAAAAGCCACAAAGTGCGTATGTTGCTATGACTACTGTTCGATCCTGAAAAAGAAAAAGAAGGACCATCAATTGGCCACAACATCAGAAAACGTACCATTGTACATATGCACCTAGCAAAGAATCGGATTAACCTGCGCATTCCCGCAATCTGATTAGAATCTTCATTGGGTGCATTTTGGATAGCCAAGGGTGCAAAGCTTCTTCATGGAGACAACGATGACTGGTCAGACAGCGTGGATGAGCAGGCTAATCAGTCTTTTAGCATACAAGTCAGAAGGTACATGCTCTCACACTGCGGCTTTTCTACAGATGAGAACAATCATGAAAACACGCCTATTCAAATATATAGAAAATTTCACCTCCAGAAACTGAAAAATTTCAGATAAAAACTTTGATATTTTTTATATTTCTGCTCAAAACATAGATTGTGGTACTCGTTAGAACCGCTTCAGCGAGGCGGTTCTAATGAGTACCAACAATTTATGTTCTTAGCAGAAATAAGAAAATAAGGGAGTCAACATTATATAGGCGTGTTTTCGTGATGGACAAATTGAGAAGCTTCGCTGTATTATTTCTTTACTTTAATATTTGAATAATTCACAGTTCCATACAAAAACAGTATACAACAACCTCTTTATAACACTATTGTTGGGATAAAACTGTTCGTTAAACAACTTTGTTGTTATCCAAACACATTGTATAAATCACTATAGATGAAGCTCTTTCCTCTTTAACATTAATCTTAGAATAGATGAAAGTACATCGTTCTTGAAGTCTCTTCCAGTGGGTAAAGCAGCTGATCCAGATGGCATAAATAACTGTATTCTTACGAATAAGTCGCTTACCTTTCCATCCCTTTTTAATCAGCCATCAGCCTACTCAGACAGCATTTTTTTCCAGATTGTTGAAAATTGGTATTGTAAGTCCCATGCTTAAATGTCTATTCCCTCTAATCATCTGCCAGTTTCTGTCTTGTGTACACATGACAACACCCAGCGGGCACATAAGGTTCATACAACGTCGGCTCAACGTCGATGCAACGTCATGACGTTGCATCGACGTTGAGGCGACGTTGTATAAACGTCATGTGCCCGTTGGGCACTTTCGATTCTTATTTCATACACTTATTTCAGCATATCAACTAACATATCAACAATATACTTACTCCATTATATTCAGGCTTCAGAACAGCTGATTCAAATGTGAACCAGTTAACCTATTTATACACATATTTTACAAACCCTTGAGGGGTGGTTGGGTGGTGCGAAGGTGCTGTGTATCTTACATCACCGGGGCGTCCAACTGATATTGGCTTACAGTTGGGCAAGGCCTGCTATCCTTGTAGTGGGTAAGGGTAGAGGGGGAATGTTTTTATTTCTTCTGTTTCTTCACTTTCATTCCTGTTCCTCTTTCTTCCCTGTCCCTCTCTTTCATCTCCTCTACTCTCTCTTCTATCTCTTTTCTCCCTTTCTTTGGGAGACGACACAAAATGACCCTCAAGGGTTGACGTGTCGTTAAACCCCAACACAATCAATCAATTTACAAACCCTTGACTCTGTGACGGAAGTTTGAGCACTGTTCCGAGATACTGATGGTGCAAGAATTTGATGGTGATTGGCACACAGGTCATCTAAATAAATACACGCAGAGCTGCCAGTAAGCTACAAGACTGGTTTAACCCATTTACGCAAAATGAACTCTTCTTCCCCAACTCTTTGGACTGGTCCATTTCCAAAAGAAGAGGTTTCTAGTAATTTTTCATTGTCACTATGTTTTATAGAAATTTCTAAATTTAATGCAACAGTGTAGATTCTGATCAGACGTCTCACCTGGGTCTACACTGTTTGCCAATGTTTCTTTTAATCATCGCTGATAGTTTACTCGACTGCTATCTTACTGACAGTAAAACAAGCGTAATACTTTCGGATCTTAATTCAAAGTGAATTTTATTGGATGTGGATTATCTATTTTGGGCCTTCTTTTACGTTTTTGTTATTCGTCAATGACATTATAAATAAACTAGAAAAGTGTCCATGGGACATGGATGTCCCTACCTGTTGCCCTTTGTACATACAATGCTTAAATTATAGGCAAGAGTGGAGTCCAGAGAGATAATGCACACAATATAATAGAGATCTTGTAGGTAAGATAAAAGAATCCATCACTGATGTTCTGTGGGGATGGGAAAATCCCAGCCTCAGGGTCCAACCGTCCAGTGGCAAAATAAGGCTGTGGAGTTTCATGAATATATTCCATATGGTTTAGGAGTTAAATGCCAGACACTCAGAAAAAATTACACTACATGGATTTTAGGCAAGGGAGTTAATTCAAAAACTGAATTAGCCAGAGTTGTCTTCCTTGTTCCCAACTTATCGTCTCGATATGATTTAGCCATCTGTGATGTTTCATAATTCATTCCATACAGTTTAGGAGTTATGAGGAAGGCAATACATGGATTTTAGGCAACCCGGCAGGCACATGACGTAAATATAACGTCGCCTCAACGTCGATGCAACGTCATGACGTTGACGTTGCATCGACGTTGAGGCGACGTTATATTTACGTCATGTGCCCGCTGGGAAGGGGGTTAACTGAAAAGCCTAATTAGCCAGAGCTGTCTTTTTTTGTTTGTGACATATTGTCTTGATATGATTAAACCATCTGTGAAATTTCATGAATATATTCCATACAGTTTAGGAGTTATAAGCCGGACACCAATTTTCGGCATTACACTACATGGGCTTTTTGCAAGGGAAGTTAATTCAAAAACTGAATTACTTGTAGTCAGTCTTTTCTTCCTTGTTCATTACACATTATTTTGATATGATATAGTCATATGTGAAATGTCATGAATATATTCCATACGGTTTCGGAGCTATAAGCCTAACACGAAGGAAGTATTTACCCTACATGGGTTTTGGCAAAGAGAATTAATTAAAAAACCAAATTAGCCTGATTAGTTGTCTTTCTTGAACGCAACACATTGTCTTGATATGATTAAGTCATGTGTGAAGTTTCATGAATATATTCCATACTGTTCAGAAGTTATAAGCCGCACACGAACTTTTAGCATTACACTACATTGGTTTTAGGCAAAGGTAGATAATTCCAAAAGCAAAGTGACAGAATTCTCTTCATTGTTCGTGACACATCATCTGGATATGATTAATTAAGTGATCTGTGAAATTTCATGTATTCCATACAATTTAGATGTTATGACTCGGACACAATTTGTTTCAAAAAGGATTGCCTTTGGAAACAAAGAACACACAAAATTACAAAAATCAGAGACTCGGTTTGATTGAGTCTCTTCATACGCAGCACTGTAGTTTGCGAGGCTGAGATTACAATATTCTTATAGTCAGTAATCTACACAATATAGCAGACTTGTGAAGAAAGTGGAAGTCTTACCGTCAGTATTCCACGTTTCAGAATCTCTCCTGTGTCAATAAGTTTTATGTGACCATCATAACCAAAAGTTTCTGTCATGCCTGTTGTAATGTTTCCGGTCACATTGTGTATGTAATTCTGATATTTCTCGTTGTTATCTATGTACACACTTAGTTCTGCAATATGAAAACATAACATCAAATGAGCCAGGACAAATAATTTTCTGCAAGACTGCATGACTGCAGTCTTGTCAGAGTATTCACTGGCGGCCTGAAGACACTAAGGATCGTTGGCTACACAATGAGAGCACTGCAAAGACTTTGATTAGACTGCACGAATTGGCAGCATCACGAAAACATGCCTATATAATTTTGACCCCCTTAAACCCCACTTTTATATAGTAAAACTGGGGTTTACAGGGATATACATTAATTTTCTTATTTCTGCTCAAAACAGAGATTGTGGGTACTCGTTAGAACCGCCACATAGATTGTGGGTACTCGTTAGAACCGCCTCGTCATTCTAACGAGTACCCACAATCTATGTTTTGAGCAGAAATATGAAAAAATATCTGTTTTTTTATCTGAAAATTTTTTGGAGGTGAAATTTTTAATATATTTGAATTGGCGTGTTTTCGTAATGGGTTGACCAGTCTTCGCTGAGCGCACATGCAATCTTGTAGGAAATGCTAAGTTCCTGCTTATTTAAAATAATGACAAATGGAAGACTTTGAGTAACTATATGAGATTATAAACCTTTTTACTCAGCAAAGACTTAGGTCAGCCTGCTCATATAGACAGGTCGATCTGAGTCTGCTTCCGGTACTCATGTTTTCTCCAGTTCAACTCAACTGACTGTTTTAGTTGCCAGGGCATCCCTGGAATGAAAGCAAGTAACTACAAGTTCAGTACATGAAATGAAGTTTAAACCCTGAATTTGTTATAGAATGATGTTTGAACACTTTTAAACTTTTGATAAATATCTGACGACATTGTTCAAAAACATGATCTTTGTATATCTCGGCGGAATCTCAGTTTCATTTATAAACGTACAGCAAAAGTGAGCAGGGAACCCGTAGAATTGCGGAAGTGCCAACTCATAATGTAAACACAATATTAATCAAACAAAACCAACTAATGCCACATTAGATGGTCTGGTCCGAAACCTGTTTGTCTGTTTCTCGGCTCACAAAGGTTCAACTGATGGTTTTCTTTCGCTCCAGTATTCCGGTTGTGTTGTTTGACCACCCAGAGACATCAATGTGTCTAAACACGTTGTTTCTGTTGAGTCCTAATCTTTGCTTCATTATAAGCTTTAACTGTGATTTATTTGTTGTCTGTAATGATTCATGGATGAGTTACAAGACCGCCACACGGACCGAACGAATATATGTTTTTACCACTGTGCAAGGAATCTGAGGGTGAGGGTTGGGATCCCTTATAGCTAGCTTAAGCCCCCGACCCCTTCACCCCCACCCCCATTCACACCTCTCCCCCAGCAATTCATTACTGACCGTCCCAAGGCGGCACTTTCATTGTGGTAATTTTAGTTAAGTGTTATGCAGTGTTTCACTTTCTAATTTATTTTTCTTTTTTAACAATTATGTAAGATTAAGATGTATTCAGTTAAGTTTGGGCAATAGAGTCTATTTGGGGGAAAGACTTGTCAACTATGCTGGCCATCTGTTCATTTTCTGGCTGCTTAACTATATTTCTCTGTCTTTCCCTATGGTGTTCGGGGCGTGATGTGGATCTGATTGTATCAGTTCCTGAGTTCACTTATTTACTTTGCAGCAACATAGATTCACGCCTGTTAGGGTCACAGGCACTTAAAGTTTGACCGCCAATGCTTCAAAATTGTCTAATCAAAGGATTAAATAATTACACTGAGTATACGATATTGCTTTTTGAACAATCTGCAGAGTTTTCGGAAGTTTAGAACTGCTTATATCTACATCATAAGCTTAGCGATTATTACGTAAGTGCATAATAAAATATTTGTAATTAATGGATATCACAAAACATAAAATACGTTTTCCTCTTTTATGATAGAGACTACTACTAAAGCGAAGAAATTCTTTCCTTCAGATTAGCCCCCACCCCACTCCCACCACAATTGGAAGGGAGAATATTCCTGGGTGTGCGTAACTCTGAGTTAATTTCTGGTCCGCCCTTGTACCTGACTAGTGAGGTAAAATTATTTGGATCGTAGGTTCTGAACTCCAAACTACAACATCGATGAAATAAGTTATGAAATTTTATTAACAGTATTTTTGCTGCAGGTTGTCTTGGGGAAAAAAAAAAAAAAAAAAAAAAAACAGAAAAAGAATTCTACGTTACCTGCATAGGCGACGAATTCATTCAAAAAAGTCTTTGTACCAATCAATGCTGCCACTCGTCTAGAGTCCTGATAATCACAACCCATTAGAAATACAATAGGCCAAAATAAATAGGAGCAGATCAGCTGCAAAACATTAATGAATAAATTGACGAATAAGCATCGGTCATAATGTCCTCTATTCAAACGTCCGAAGAGTGAAATCAGAATCTTTAAGGTTTAGTGCATTTTCCAGACCCGTTAGAAGATGTGGGAAGCTTGGCTACACGAAGAGAAACGCCGAGTTTCTGCAAATAACTGACAACTGTTCCAACATTTAATCAATTCTGTGTTTAGCACTGCAAAATCTATTATTGCATAAGAAGCAATGCCGCATGTTATTAACAGACGTGCATTAACCGGCGAAAAGCCATGTATTAACAAGGCAATTCACGCGCTGTTAATGCACGGCTACGCAACTTTCAATATGCATGTACCAGCGCCACAAAATTGCCGTCACGAGATGTGTACTGCCCGACCCTAGAACGAGCATAGTCCGTGGAAATTGCGTTCGCGAGGGCGAAACAAAATAGTGCAAGAAATAACGCGAAATGTAGCAAATGTTTCACTTTTATGCAATAATAGCGATAGAACATGTTTTTTTCAATGCATTAACATTCACAAGGTCCCACGGGATCTGGCGAATGTTAATGCATGAAAACCCATTTTGATCCCTATGTATCGATCGGTAATAAGTAAACCGATTAGAGTAGCTGATTGTTGTGTCATTTCAAATCGCTTAGACTGTTGGTCTGACGCATTTATTTAGTTTAAAATCAATGACATACCAACCATTTTACTAATACAGTCGACCCTCGTTATCTCGAAAACCAATGGACTTTCAGAAATACTTCGAGATATCCGTACTTCGACATATCAGATTTGCAGATTTGAGGAAAAACTAAATCAAACAACCTCATTTCACAAATGAATATGTAATTTGACTCCTGAAGTTGAATATATATTAAAAAAATTGTGGAAAAGAGGAGAAATTTGGAGCAATTTCTCATCTTTTCTTCAATATTTAGTCACCTGTTGTTTGATTTCCATGTTAAAACAGGGACCAGATTTTTCATCGAGTTAAGCGGTTATTCGAGATAAGCGAACTTGAGATAACGAGAGTCGACTGTATGTCTATTAAGATGTCCGATCTTACCTGAAAAGTCAATTCTGGCTCATACAGGTCTGCTCGGTGTCCGATCCAAATCAGGGTGCCATCCACGAAGTGAAGTATAGCAACAAAAGCTATAAGATTCGCTGCAATATTTGCTACGAGGCTAATAGCTAGGAAGGCACCATTAGAGGCTGCTTCTATGAAATTCTTTTCCTCTCTGAAATGTAATGAATGAAGCAACTAGTTTTTATTTACTACATGCGAGACCATTAGAAGTACAGAGACAAAGGGCTTCTCTCCATTACGAAATCACGCCTATTCAAATACATTGAAAATTTTACAACCAAAAAAGGAAAATTTTCAGATAAAAAAAATCTGATATTTTTCATATTTCTGCTCAAAATACAGATTGTGGGTGCTCGTTAGAACCGCCTCGCCGAGGCGGTTCTAACGAGTACCCACAATCTATGTTTTTTTTAGCAAAATAAGAGAAATAATGTATACCCCTGTAAACCCCAGTTTTATTATATAAAAGTGGGGTTTAAGGGGGTCAAAATTATATAGGCGTGTTTTCGTGATGCCTCGGAGATCTTACCTGAGAAAGCATTTTAGGTATAGCAAAAAGCTTGTCAAAAGAGTCACCAGGCAATGTATGTATTTTTCACGTAATAGATGCGTGCTTTCTAAAAGTTGATTCTTCCTATTTGCTATTCTCATACGACTTTTTTTTATAGGTGCACATCAAATAATTTCTGCATGTGCAAAGCGTTCCAACGAAAACCTATTATTCAAGAGATTGTTTTATAGCAACAGTAACAGTACTTCTAAATCATAGAATAATGTAAGTAACAGGAAACTGTGCAGACAAAAATAATCTAAAAAACAAACTGACCCTTTTGGCATATTGTAAACTGTGTCACCATGAGCTTTTGACTTCTTTGTTTCAGGGTACGACAGTTTCGACATGGCCAATGCAGCCGGAGCACTCATCACAGAAGCAGATAACAGATGGTTGGCTGGCACCTGAAATTTATACTCATAACGAAAACACGCCTATTTAGATACATAGAAAATTTCACCTCCAAAAAAACTGAAAATATTCAGTTAAAAACTCTGATATTTTTCATATTTGTGTTCAAAACATAGATTGTGGGTACTCGTTCGAACCGCCTCGCCGAGGCGGTTCTAACGAGTACCCACAATCTATGTTTTTGAGTAAAAATAAGAAAAATAATGTATACCCCTGTAAACCCCAGTTTTACTATATAAAATTGGGGTTTAAGGGGGTCAAAATTATATAGGCTTGTTTTCGTGATGTATAGTCATGGTATCGAGTCCAGGATATATAGTCAAGTCATGTCATGTCATGAAAAGAGGTCTTTTGGACAGCAAAGTCCAAGATCAGCCTGCGCATCTGCACAGTCAGATTGGGATCTATGCGTTCTCTAACATAATTTGTGGACTTAAACTATTCAGTTACAGCATAGACCCTGTCCAGACTGTGCGATAGATCTTCTTCAGAAGCCAACTTATCTGGATCTACACTATTTTCAAAGTTAGGGTATATCCGGGTTTAGTAGAACAAGGGTTAAGGTCATTTTTATAATTGGACAGGTTCAATTGAGATCACCAATACACATAACATTTAGATAAAAGAAGCTTTTCGTACGTTTGTTCGATTTGTGCTTGTTTGGATTTGTCGGTTTCCTCTTCCTCTTGGGTCTGGGAAGGGCTGCGGTTTGTGATTGTAGCACTCCCTGGACTTTTCTCTTACCTTTTTTTGACGTGTGAATCGTCGGCCCAGCAGGCCATTCACCTGAAATGGTACACCATATTTTTTTGGAGTTTTACGGCCCAATAAGCACCGGAAAAAAGTAATAAAAGCTACACTGTCATCTGCTACAATTTTAAGGGTTAAACTCCAAAAAGCACATTTTGTTTGATTAGCATTACATGTATATACAAAATCTTAAAAGTAACGTATGCCTTCATGAGTATATAAGCGGCCATCACAGATCCGGCGATTGTTGCAAACCCTCCCGTGCACACAGCATGTAGTTCAGATTTTGACATATCTTTTAGGAATGGTCGTATCATCAATGGAGCCTCGCTCTGAAAAACAAAGATATAACGCAAGCTGACAGCCCTTCCCTAGAGTTAACATACACGGCAACACTACTGACCTATATCATTCAAATTTAACGGACGGCAGAAGCTAGCAGATACTTGCAACTGCTGCAAAAAGCCTTATTTTAACCTTGAAATAGCAAACACATGACACGCTCCTTTTTGACCTGAAGAATGATTAGTATATCTCATATGTGCATGGCAATCATATGCTTTGTGTGGTAGGCTTTGGGATAAAAGGACCCATTGTGGTTTGAAAATGGAGTCCTGCTCTTTTATACGCTAGAGGGCGTACGGTATTTTTTTCGCGAGCATTTTATTTTCGCGATTTTTGTGAGTAAGAATATTTTGCTAAAATAAAATGCCTCGAAAAGGTCGGCTGAAATTTGCGCGAAAATGTTGATAGAAGCTGAGTAAAAAGACAGAACCTAAAAGCACATTTTATTGAAGCATGTAAAACATTCTGCCATCACAAATATTAAAATATCTAAAAGTACATTACTTTGCATTAGGTTTACACTCCTATGCAAATATATTGTAAATTGTGGGTGCTCATTAGAATCGCCTCGTCGAGGCAGTTCTAACGAGTACCCACAATCTCTGTTATAGCACAGAAATAAGAAAAATAATCACTGTTATACAATTGAAAAGCTCAGTTTGACAGTATAAAAGCTGAGTTGGTGGTATCAAAATTACATAGGTGTGTAATAGTGCTGATGGTTAACTAGCAATTAGTGTGTATAATCCATGGTAATTATTAATCATACGTCACATTCCAAATATTAGTCAATCGGCTAATCCGGCTCTGGCGTTAGTGATTGCTTTCCAATCTTTGGGTCTTTTCCAACGCGCATGATAAAATCACGTAAATTATTTTTCCCAGTTTCTGAATTCCGCGAAAATAAAGTGCCGTGAATATGTCCATGAACACCAAATCGCGAAAAAAATGCCTCGAAAAAAAGTGTTTTACAGAAAGCAGTGTTGCAAACGTCATTACTGCTTATGAACAATCTCATTAAAACCGAGACTCCCATTTTCTAATCTGTATTGTGTTCTTTGTTTCCAAAGGCAATCTTTTTGACGTTTATTTTACTACACTGCAGCTGGTGTTAGTGCCGTGTGGCGGCGGTAGAACGTCTTCCCGTACTTCATCGTAGTGCAGATTATATATCTTTTCCTTTGGGATCATTGAGCCCATTGCGGTATCTTTGAAAATGTAATTCTGCTCAAGTACATGTATACGCTAGAGGGCGTAAGCAGTGTTGCAAACTTCATTACGTCTTAATGAAACCGAGACTCCCATTTTCTAATCTGTAATGTGTTCTTTGTTTTCAAAAGCAATCTTTTTGACGTTTATTTTCATGGTATTACAAGATTTTGTACTTGTTTTGATCAACATACCTTATGCTTTCTGGCATAAAAACCTTATCCCTTGTCATGCTGAATAAATTAAGATGCCACGCCCACTTCTAATTTTCAGCCGGTCAGATTACTTAATCGGGTTTTTGATAGAAATTCACATATTTAATGACAAATAGTGCAGATCCAGATCAGTTGGCTGATCAGGATATACAGTGTTTGCTAAGACAGGGCATGTCGTGCTCATACAACTGTTCTATCGTTGTTTCTTTAAGATAGGGCATGTCGTGCTCATACAACTCTTCTATCGTTTTTTTTGTTTGTTTTTTTTTTGCGTGGGGGAGGGGATGTTACGGCCCTTGCAAGAATATATCACTTATATCGAGCCGATCGTTCATCGAAGGTGGGCGAAAACGGAGAATCGGGAGAAAAATCACTTGACCATCCGTAAGCGTGCGCAGGCTTATACGTAAAAAAATCAGCAAGGTGCCATTACTTTTGGTTGAAAAAAGGTGTTTCATCTGGAGCTCTGCAGTTAAAGGGAAAGGTTCAAAGTTTGAGTGGTATCAAAAGCAACAGAGTAATACTCACTTGTCCAATAAAGATGTTTCCGGCGGCATTGAGGGACTCCGTGGGAGAAGTGCCAAGGCACCAGGCTAAGAAACGGGCAATATATTTGATAATGAATTGCATAACGCCCCAATAGTAGAGAACCGACACAGCACTGCTGAAGAATATTATCACAGGAAGAATCTGGAATAGAAGAGAAGGGGGCTGGATATACTAGGTAGGTTTTCCGCAATTTTTCGACAAGGGAGACAATTTTTGAAACATCCTTATTGCTTTTCCTTATAAAAAAACGGTCTGCTCTAAAAGGAAAGATTTTACTTTCATGGAGCAGACCGTTTCAGAAATGATACAAAAACACTTGACAGAGTTTTTTTCCCCTGAAAGTGCATCATTTTTCCTTAACTCTTTCGGCGCCAAATTTCAGACGACATTTGTCGTCTGCTTTTTTCTTTAACAAAATATCAGTTGGAAATAAGTTAATACGTAAAGTTGGAAGACTAAATGTCATACAGCGTAGATCCTGATCCTGATCCTATTATCACAGAAATAGAAGACAAATAAGGGAGTGGACACACTTGATAGATGTTGTGCTATTTCCAACTATCAAAATAAAGCTTTAATGCTAAGTTAGGGACATATGGACATACAGACATTCGGATATTGACAGACAAACGGTCAACATGACGGAATGGCAAAAACTAGGGGTTCGCATGGCACCCTGTCTGCCACGGTATATTAAAACTGGGACCGTTAACACAATATTATGGTAAGCTGACACTTTTATGGCAATGTTTAGCATGTATTGCGCCATTAGAAAATTAAGGTCTTTGCTAACCTTGTAAACATATCGGAAAAATCTACCATGACTAAGGGTATAGCAAATGAAAGGTGGGGCTCAATCCTCTTATTTCGCTGCCTTTAACCGTCCCCTGAAGGGTATCCTCTCACTGCTGGGTGGATAGGCAAATGATTAGAGCTGGACAACCTTCAGCACCACAGTCAAACATTCTAACCGCTTGGCTACGACGCCTCTACATTTAGACATACCTTGAAAGCAAAGAAATGGTGTTCATAGGT
This sequence comes from Anodontia alba, assembly GCA_964016985.1. Lineage (NCBI taxonomy): Eukaryota > Metazoa > Mollusca > Bivalvia > Lucinida > Lucinidae > Anodontia > Anodontia alba. The sequence goes on along the minus strand of OZ024833.1, from coordinate 83,264,323 downwards.
GTCTCCGAACACTAATGAAGATCCAGCGTCGGTGTGCGCTAAGAATTCTTTTACTCTCTCCCCCAGCCACTCGAACGCTCTGAATCCAAACTCTGACCGAAGAATAATCAGAGCGAAATAAAACTGCAGCGCTAAGCCCCAGAAAACGGGTCGCCATTTCACCTACAAGACAAAAGGATATAATTCATTAATTTCCAAATATTGTTTTGATCAAGCTACCGTATTTGTCCTGAGTTTTCGGACGGACAGGCCTGAGCAAACAGTGTAGACCCAGATCAGACGCCGCATGATGCGGCGTCTGATCAGGGTCTACACTGTTTGCCATTCATCCAGCAATTTTTGTACATATCAACAGGTAGTCAGATGGACGTGTTCAAATTTTGCAAGAGGTGAAGGCATCCAAATACTTAGGGTAAATAAGGTACTTGCTGAATAAATTAAGATGCCACGCCCACTTCTAATTTTTCAGCCAATCAGATTACTTGGTCAGGGTTTTTGATAGAAATTCACATATTTAATGACAAACAGTGCAGATCCAGATAAGTTGCTTCTTCAGAAGCCAACTGTTCTGGATCTCACTGTTTGCTAAGACAGGGCATGTAGTGTTCAGCTAGAGAAGGGTTAATACAATTCTAAAGTCATCATAACTCTGCAAGCCAGCAGAAGAATGCCTGTCCAGACTTATCTAACCTTGTTTTTGTTCACGTTTATAACATTTTTGAAAAACATTCTTTTCGCCAAAACAGTTTCATGTACGAGACAACGATAATCATTCATCTTGAAAAAAAAAAAAAAAAAAAAAAAAAAGAAAAAAACGACTACAAGCATTAAATGTTATCTAAATATTCGAACGCCTCATTTCTTTACCATACTTGTTCTTAAAGTCCATCTAACTGCCTGCTGATATGTATAAAGCCCGCTTTAAGTGTGACTAACAGTGTAGATCTAGATAAAATATTGTGTTGCATCTGATCTGGGTCTTCTCTATCACTCTAACATCTTTAATGGAACAAGTTCTGCAAGCGAACAACAAAGTCCTGCCCTCTGTGCGGATGCACATGTTGATAAAGGCCTTTCATGCTTACATATAGGAAAAGCAGCCTTTTTTATCAGACGCCTATTGCACTTTTAAGGATTAAATATGAAAATGAAAGAGTGAATGAGATTTCTAATACTTAAATCTTAAACTACGTCCGTTTAGTGCTAAAATCGGGTATTGGAAGCAATAAAATAACTCTGTTAAACTATATCTGATAAATGTGTCTGATGAAAAATCTATCACCTGAATTCACTGCTACCTATAAATTCAAAACTTTACTGTTACTATAAAACAAAAAAAAAAACAAAAAAAAAAACAAAAAAAAACACAAACACACGCACACACACAAAAAAACTTTACTGCTACCTGTAAAACAATAACTTAACTGCTACCTATAAAACAGTAACTTTACTTATAAAACAATAATTTTACTGCTACCTATAAACAATAATTATACTGTTATCTTTAAAACAATAATTTTACATTTGTCTTTAAAACAATAATTTTACAGTTACCTATAATACAATAATTTCACTGTTACCTTTAAAACAATAACTTTACTGTTACCTATTAAACAATAAGTTTTACTGTTACCTATAAAACAATAACTTTACTGCTATCTTTAAAACAATAACTTTACTGTTACATATAAAACAATTACTTAATTGTTACCTATAAAACAATAAAATTTTAATTGCTTACCTTTGCTGGGTTGTGAGAAGTAATATAAAAGGCTAAAATGAAGAAAGCCATTCCCGCGGCGGAGACGAGATTCCTGGGTGACTCGATGGCAACATCAACAATCACATAAATGAGGGCAATCAGAACGGCTGCCAGGTAAAGGAACCAGCGAATACTGAAATTGAAATACAGTCGACTCTCATTACCTCATACTCGAAGAGACTAGAATAGAGTTGGCTCTATTATCTCATAGTAATCACTCAAATTATCTCAAACACTGATCACTTTTGCGGACAGCAAGCGCCCTGGCAACTACTGTTATCTCAAACGAAATATTCTGGTCCATTAGAGCTTGAGATCATGAGAACTGATAGTATTTGGTTTGAGATACAGTAGTTTGCGATATATGTAGTTGAAATAAAAAAAAATAAAAAAAATAAAACAATAAAGGAACAAATAAAAACTAAACCAATAATTTCCTTTCTTTAGTATGTCGGAAGCAGTAGTTCGAGTTGTCAGTGTTTGAGATAATGGGTACCGACTGTATACACGAGTCGCGTAATGAGAAAACCTTGTCTTACAGGCCTATATAAACAGTCAATCTGTGAGGCCGCACGATCTCCTAAGGATCTTTGTTTGTTTGTGTTGAGGTTTTACGGCCCAGTCAACCCAATGGGGTCATGTCGAGCGCGGTCAGTTTACCTAACCACCCGTTTACTGGGCAGGCTTAGTCCTCTAAGCGGTTAACCAGTATTGTGCACATTCTTTCGCCAGAAACTGACAACTGCCCTTCTTGAATCAGCGGAAGGGAAAGAATGACCGTAGAAAATATTTCATGATCAATCTCCACGGAAGAATGTTGCCGACCTCGGCGGGGATCGAACCCGCGACCTCCTGGTCTCCAGTCGGACGCGCATCCAACTGAACCACCGAGGCCTAAGGATCTTTGTTATATATCGGTATACTTTGAGTGTACATGATTATTTAAGCAGACAGTGAAGACAGCAGTCCGATCTGGACCTTCGCAGTCATGGGCGGCTCTAGGATGACCTCTGATGGGGTTCGATTTAGTCAGATTATCGTACTGAGGTATTCGAACAGACAAGCCTGTGCAAACAGTGTAGACCCAGATCAGACGTCGCATATTGTGACGTCTGATCTGGATCTACACTATTTGCCACTTATCCAGCAATTTTATACACATTCATAGGTACTTAAATGGACTTTTTGAAGAGACGTATAAGGTAAAGTGTAAGGAGTGTGAATATTTAGGGTAAATACGGTATACCAAATTCATCAAATTCCTCCAAAGTCAAGAGGCTGGTGGGGGTTGATTCATCACGAAAACATGCCAATATGGTTTTGACCCCTTTAACATCTGCTTGTTCTAGCGTGATAATGCGCGTTCACATTTTGCCAGGCTAACGGCAGATCACCTCGTCCAAAACAACGCTGATGTCTTACCTTGGCAGGCATATTCGCCGTATTTGAGTCCCACTGAATACCTCAGAGACTTCCGACATACCGTCAAATCGATTATCAAACTGACTGGTACACGCGTTGCAGGAGGAATGGGACAACATTTTACAGTTCAGAATTCAACATCCATATTATAGGAAAGGCTATAGGCTTTTATCCCACAACTATTACAGTCAACCCTGTTTATACCGAAACTCTATACAACGACAGAATTCGTAATGATGACAATTTTAATGTCACGAACCTTCGCTCAAGAGGTGACAGTTAATGAGACATTATGCAAGAATATTGTATTATAACGTGAAGCAACAAATGTTTTGGATATTTGTTAGAATCGCCTCACTGAGGTGATTCTAACAAATATCCAAAACATATATTCTATGAGAAAATAAGAATAAAAAAGGTCTTTCTTACATATCATTCTGTCCATTACGGATTTTTTTACAAAAGCAAATTCATTTTAATGGTAACATCTTTGGTACAAATGCTGTCGTTGTAAAGAGGGTGCGCTGTACAACTTACATATACAGTCGAATCTCAATAGCTAGAACACAGATGGCTCGTTCACCATGGCTAATTCGAAGTCGGATTTGAGTCCCAACGAAATTCTTCCGATAGATCAAGCAAACAAATATTTAAGGAAGCTTTCTTATTTCATTATGAAACTGTATGGTGTGTGTATTCAGTAGAATCGCCTCTTCGAGGCGATTCTAATGAGTACACTCAACATACAATTATTGTGTAGAAGATCGATAGATTTCCCAGAATTAGCGATATTTGCTTCTCTACCTGGCGCCATGATTAACCTTCATTGGCTCGAATTACCCATGGCTCGAACAATTTTTCATGGTCCCAAAGGTGTTCGAGTCATTGAAGTTCGACTGTACATTTTATAATTCCAACTCCTCCTCTTTATACACGATTCACAATTTGATTGATTAAAGGAAATACGCTTCAAAAAAAAAGTCCAGAGCAAGAATCCGTTGGATCTATTTTCCTTCTATCGTCCCAAAAGACTGACATTTTTCATCATGAAAACATACCTGTATAATTTTGACCCCCTTAAACCCCACTTTTATATAGTAAAACTGGGGTTTACAAGGGTATACATTATTTTTCTTATTTCTGCTCAAAAACATAGATTGTGTGTACTCGTTAGAACCGCCTCGGCGAGACGGTTCTAACGAGTACCCACAATCTATGCTTTGAGTAGAAATTTGAAAAAAAAACATCAGAATTTTTTATCTGAAAACTTTCGGTTTTTGGTGGTGAAATTTTCAATATATTTGAATAGGCGTGCTTTCGTCATGGTCAACATTTGTAACAATCTGATAACAAAATTGGAATTATAAGGAATGAATTATAAGGAGAGAAACTTATTGTAAAGCCCGAAGGGCTCTATACAGTTTGTGAGTAATTGGTCGGAGTTTACACATCGATAAAATCAACAAAAATAAAATTCATTCCTATAATATTTCGTGATTCAGTCAGTCAGTATACTAGTATCATAGACTACTTAACTAGCTAACACAGCTCCAACAACTCCGTAACTAGTCGACAACAAAATTACCCCGTTTTGATCCTCAGCATTCTGATATCCTCCTCCGCGTCGTCAAAGAGTCTCAGGTTGAATTCCTTCTCTCCCATGCAGTAGCTGATTACCAACCGTGCAACGATAAATACCGACGCTAGTAACGTCACTATTAGAAGTCTCATGGAACCCTCATCGTTGACGTCAAATGTCTTGAACATGCAGTACGTGAAATATGCGTAATACAGGATACCGATGATGCAAAAAATTGCTGTCCAAATCACTGAAAACAAATGGATAGATATTATAGATGTAAGAAGAACCAGCGTGCTCAGACCTACGTTGGATGGTATTATACTGATTATGCCTTTATATCTAACTTTCTATCAGCGACATGTAGACACTGATCAGACTCATAGGATACACAGGTTGATCTGGTCTAAGCTGGCTGAATATGTCAAATGGAATCCATAGCAAATAAAAGAATAAAGAGATCATTTTTTGAAAAAAAATTAATAAAATCGTGAAAAATTGACCAAATTTGCCAAATAGCAAACCTGAACCAGATCTCCACAGTATCAATGCACATATCAGTTTTGGTGAAAATCCCATTACGAAAACATGCCTATTCAAATACACAGAAAATTTTACCTCCAAAAACTTAAATTTTTTCAAATTTCTGCTCAAAACATAGATTATGGGTACTCGTTAGAACCGTCTCGGCGAGGCGGTTCTAACGAGTACCCACAATCTATGCTTTTGAGCAGAAATAAGAAAAATAATGCATACCCCTGTAAACCCCAGTTTTACTATTTAAAAGTGGGGTTTAAGGGGGTCAAAATTATATAGGCATGTTTTCGTAATGCATTGAAATATACTTAAGTTATTGTCCTGAAACTGATTTACGGATGTGTTGCGGGCAGATAACTCTGTCAAAAAATAATAAAATTTGTCCAATAGCAATCCAAACCAGATCTCCTTATTATCAGTGCAACTATGAAATCTGGTGAAAATCAAATGAAATTTTCGCAAGTTATTGTCTGAAACTGACTTTCCGATGTGTCGCTTACAGATACGTAACTCTGTCAAAAATTAACGAAATTTGTCCATTAGCAATCCCAAGCCAGATTTCCACAATATCAATACATATATACCAAGTTTAGTGAAAAGCCATTTATATTTACTAAAGCCATCGTCCGGAAATGAAAATATGGACGTGTCAGGGACAAATAACTGACAAAAATTGACGAAATTTGCCCATTAGCAATCCAAAACCAGCTATCCTTAATATCAATGTACATACCAAGTTTGGTGGAAATCCTTTGTCAGTTACTCAAGTTATCGCAGACGGGCGGACAGACGGACGGACACACGGACAACCAACGTGATATCGTAATACCACGCCACTATCGTGTAGTTGGGTATAAAAATGCATTCAAAAACTTGTTAAAATATCTGCAATCATTTCAGTTTTTAATGTGTGTGTGCGTTAGCGTGCGTGTTCATTGCTTTCAAGTTTAAAATCTATTCATACTGGCTTCATTGAATTTTAGAAGTACAGTAAGAGATTAAGTGTCCGGATATTTAACGTGAATAGCGTACTATATTCATATACAGTCGAACTTCAATGGCTCGAACACCTTTGGGACCATGAAATATTGTTCGAGCCACGGGTAGTTCGAGCCAATGAAGGTTAATCATGGCGCCAGGTCGGGAAGCAAATATCGCTAATTCTGGGAAAGCTATCGATCTTCTACACAATAATTGTATGTTGAGTGTACTCATTAGAATCGCCTCGAAGAGGCGATTCTAATGAATACACACAACATACAGTTTCATAATGAAATAAGAAAGCTTCCTTAAATATTTGTTTGCTTGATCTATCGGAAGAATTTCGTTGGGACTCAAAACCGAGTTCGAATTAGCCATGGTGAACGAGCCATCGGTGTTCGAGCTATTGAGATTCGACTCGATATAGTCTGTCTCCAGACTCAATCTTTTCTATTTTTTTTTTCAAAGGTATATAGCATGGTACAGCTTACAGCGATCTAATCAGTTATGTCCCCTGGTGAAGAGGTGAATTTGGAAGAATTCTAGGATTAACCCTTTCACCCCTGAGTTTTTGAAGTGGATTCTTCCTTCTTTGAATTTGGTCAGAACCATTATCCGAATAGAGGCCTCAGCCAAAACTTAATAAAAGGCAAACACTGTAAATCCTGATGAGACGGGTCATTATGAGCCGTCTTATCAGGATCTACGCTGTTTGCAAAATAATTGTTTTGGTCCGCAAGGGTTAAAAGTGTAAAAGAGAGCAATAATGTTAAGAAAAATAGAGGATATTTACTCTTTGGCTGGAGTGTAATGAAAACATCAGTATTTTCACGAGTGCGAAGCACGAGTGAAAATTTGAATGTTTTCATTACAAGAGATGAAAATTTTTATGGTATTCACTGAAAAAGAGTAAATTTTCTTTTTATTTTATTGTTTACACACCAATGCGCATTTCTGACGTCATAACTAACGTCACCAAACAAAACCTGAACGTCATGCTCGGGGGGTGGGGGGGGGGGGAGGGCGGGGCGGTTAACTTCCTATATATGGCATAGTGCGGACGTGCGTGCCGAATAGCCCCCTTTTTCAGCGCTGCCAGGTATATGATTGGCCCACTTTTTTCAACAAAAAGTATATGAATGGCCCGATTTTTCTGGATTCCTATGTGAAAGGCCCCATTTTTCTAACATCCTGGTATATGCACATATTTTTCGCTCAGAGATTTTTCGAGGCTGCTTATCCTCTTCGTATTACATGAATTGACTATGATATTTGTATAACAACCAGCACAAAATGGGTATAAAAAATCAAAGGGCAGTATATGAATAGGTCAACTTTTGGATGATCAAGTGTATGAATGGGTCCGTTTTTTCAAAGGCCAGGTATATGAATGGGGTAGGTTTTGAAATACTGGCTCGCACACCCGTACCAAAATTACCCCTAAGTTACCCCTCCCCCCCCCCCCCGCCCCGCCCCGCCCCCCCCCCCCCCCCCCCCCCCTCCCCGAGACGTCATGGCATCGACGCTCAGTGCTTAACCTGTAAAACGCTGGAGAAACAAGAACAAAAAGTTTCGGCAAATCAAAATAATTTTGATACCAACATGTTCCTTACATTGTAACAAAGAAAATGCATACCAACACTTGATAGTTTAGTTTAGAAACAAACAAGTTAGAGGTGTTCAAAAATCTGAAGTGGAGGTAACATCCACTTCCGAAACACTGAAGAAAACCGAAGTCGCGTCCAAACGAGGAGTGAAAATATAAATCGTATCAGTCACTAGTGAAATGATACGATATCAATTCACTAGTGACTGATACCACTTTTATTTCCACCAGATATACACTGATTTCACCGCTAACAATAAAATAAATGAAGAGAAACGACTGAGCCAGTCTAACTTCTACAGTATTCTATACTACAAACCTTCTTTGTTTTCTTTGTATGCGTTTCTAATCTGTGTTTGTACCTCTGAGACAATTCTTTGGTAGGCAGAATCTCCCTCTAGATCTAGGTCTTCACTGTCCGACTCCTCCTCTTCTTGGTCGTCGCCGTTACTGCACCGTCCGTCCGTTCGTTTCTCAGCATCATGAGGAGAATACTAAACAGGAAAAAAGATCTAATATGTCATAACAGGCTGTATTAGCCGCCACGTCAGAAAACGTACCTTTGGACACGTGCACCCAGCAAAGATTAAGATCAGCCTGTGAATTCGCACAGTCTGATCAGAATCTTCACAGGGTGCATTATGGATAGCCAAGGATGCAAAATTTTCATGCTAAACAACAAAGAATATGGTCAGAATGCCCAGGTGCGCAGGCTGATCTGAGTCCTGCAATCTTGAAGGAAATGCTGTGCACCGACATATATGATGACGTACCTGGCCCACTGCGAAACACCCACACCCACCCCCGGCGCCATTTCTTGATTTTAAATATTTTTTTAAGTCAATGACAATGATAAAAGGCACAATAAATGGACCATGAAATATAGGTAAAACTGCCCACACATACTTTACAAGGTAAGTCTCTCAGTGACGCTGATCTATAATCCCAAATACAACTTTTCTGGAGTAAATAGTCTACAAGATATGAAGCAAAAATGGCTGGATCATAAAATATAGGTCACTGACCTACATATACCTAAGAGATGAATCTGAAGTGTCACATTGATCCATTATATCAACTATGATGTTAATGCATTAAATAATCTAGATATTGAGCAAAATCACTAGACCATGAAAAAGGTCATGCTGATTTATATTTACTTTGAGGTCAAAGTTTGGGTCACACTGTGTCATTCTATGTAAACTTGACACATAGACATCAAATAGTGGGAGATATAAGACAAAATCATAGGGCTATGACATATAGGTCATATAATCTCAAGCAATGATAGTCATACATCAAATTGCCTTCAAGATGTAACATAAAATCTCTGGACCATGAAATATAGGCCACAGTGACCTTCATTTACTTTAAAGTCAACTGTTAGATCATACTGATTCATAATCCCAAATAACGATGTTCATACATCAAATAACATTCTAAATACAAGTCAAAATCAATGGACCATGAAATATAGGTCAAGGGGACCTATATTTATTATGTTGTCAATCGTGGCGTTACAAAGAACCAACATTCCAAATATCACATTAATCGATGAAACAGTAAACAAACTGCAATATACTACTTTTTAGGCGTCCTAGATTTTTACCTCTAGTCCCATCCTAGGACACGACCCAGGGGTACATACATAAATTTAGAATGGAAGAGAATCCTCCCAGGTACCCCCATACCAAAAATGATTTTTTTTATCTGTGGCTGCAGAGATATAAGTAATCAAAAAGCTTTGAAGAAAAACTTGGTTATATTTCCGTCCGTTTTAGGACGGAATCACGGAACGAACGGACAGACAGGTGGAACCGACGAAAACTATCTCTCCCTTTCTATGCCGGGGTATAATGGAATTCAGCTACCCCAAATTTGCTACAAAATGTTGCGATGGAGGTGTTAATGAAGTATTATCATAGCTACAGATAAGAGGGGGTACCCACATAATATTTTTCTCATTTCTCCGCGAAAAAATATGTTGTGGATACTCATTAGAAGCGCCTCGCCGAGGCGCTTCTAATGAGTACCCAGAACATATGTTTTCGTGGAGAAATAAGAAAGATATCAGCATTTTTCGGATGAAAAAAAGTGCCTTATCTGTTGCTATGTATTATTGGAGAAAGGCAGTTTACTAAGTCTGTATGGTAAGTAGCCAAGTTTGGTCAAGGGTTGGAAAGGTTGTAGCTAAACGGCCCAGTAAACACTACTGACATCATGTCAAGCCGGGCAGTTTACTTTACCACACTTTTCCTGGACAGGCTTAAGCGGTTAAACAATGCTTGTGCACATTCTTTCGCCAGAAACTGACAACTGCCCTTCTTAAATCAGTGTAAGGAGAGAATGACCATAGAAAATATTTCATTATGCCATTTCCATGAAAGAATGTTGCCTGACCCGGCGGGGATCGAATCCGCGATCTCCTGATCACCAGTCGGACGCACATCCCGCTGAGCCACAGAGACCGGCTAAGATCAAGGAAGACAATTATAGTATCAAATAGAAATTAAAATCTAAAGGCTTTAAAGTCTTTTAGTATATTTGAATTTTTATGACATGCATGTATATAAAATTTTCTCACAATGAGCGTGTAAAAGTTTTAGAAACTCACTGAGCCTACAAATTATTTTTGTGACACTTTGAGTATCAAACCACTTATTCTAATCAATTTTAGCCGGCCTCGGCGGCTCATTTGGATGCGCGTCCGACTGGACACCAGGAGGTCGCGGGTTCGATCCCCGCCAAGGTCGGAAACATTCTTTCGTGGAGATTGATCATGAAATGTTTTCTACGGTCATTCTCTCCCTTCCGCTGATTCAAGAAGGGCAGTTGTCAGTTTCTGGCGAAAGAATGTGCACAATACTGGTAAACCGCTAAGAGGACTAAGCCTGCCCAGTAAATGTGTGGTTAGGTAAACTGACCGCGCTCGACATGACCCCATTGGGTTGACTGGGCCGTAATACCTCAACACAAACACAAACAAACTAATCAATTTTATGGAGAATATACATGTGCTTATCAAAACAATAATTCGGGAAAATCAGCTTAGAACAAAAGTGAGGCGCCTGAGCCTGCACATGACGTTTATACAGCGGGTACTTGATGTTTATACAACGTCGCCTTAACGTCGATAAAACGTCATGACGTTTCATCGACGTTACGGCGACGTTGTATAGACACAATGACCTTGCATGGACGTTACGGAGACGTTGTATAAACACCTCGATCTTGCATCGACAATATAAGCGCCATGACATGGCATCGACGTTAAAGTGACGTTGTATAAATTCCATGACATTGCGTCAATGTTAAAGCGACTTTGTATAAACGCCAAGGAATTGAATCGACGTTTTGTTGACACTGTATAAGCGCCATGCCTTTACATCGACGTGAAGGCGACTTTGTAAAGAAGTCATGACATTGCATCGCCGTTATGGCGACTTTCTATAAATGCCATGACATTGGATCGACGTTAAGAAGACGTTGTATAAACGCTATGACATTGCATAGACGTTAACGCGATGTTGTATAGAAGCCATAACATTGCGTCGACGTTAAGGCGACGTTATGTAAACGCCATGACATTTGCATTGACGTTAAGGCGACATTGTATAAACGCTATGACATTGCATCGACGTGTAAGCGACGTTATATAAACGCCATGACATTGCATTAACGTTAAGGCGACGTTGTATAAATGCCATGTGCCCGCTGGGTTATGTTTGTTATGTCTAAAGTAGCTCAGGCATAACCCATTAAAAGAAAGAATTTTCTCCCGGTAGAGTAGTTTTTGCTTTAATAGTGTGCCCCTTTGAGGTGGAGGTAGGTGGGTAGAAACAATTTACTAAATATTCGGTCACCTTTACTCCTTACCGTACTTCTAAAATTTTAACAACTCAGCTGGCTACCTATCGATGTCTCTGAAATAGCTAGACGAGTGGCAACCCTGATCAGACGCCGCTTTCTGTAGCGCCTGATCTGTTTCTGCAAGGTATGCACAACCTTATCTGTCTCAGTAGTTAGGATAAATACGGTACCCAAGGTAGTCAATCCTTTCATCCCTGAGTTTCTGAAATGGCCTCTTCCAGCTTTGAATCTGGTCAGAGCCATTGTTCCAAATAGGGGTCTCAGTCAAATATCTAAATACAATTGCAAACAGTGTGAATCCTAATGAGACGGCTCATTATTAGCCGTCTCATCTGGATCCACACTGTTTGCATATGTATATGTATCGGTTTACAGCGTTGAAAGGGTTAAGTTTCTTGCACTCTGCACCGTCACTATCAATATATCAAAGTCGCGCGCGCATAGTTCCAGCCTTGGTATCGGTAGTCAAAATAATACCGATAGGCATCAATCGCTTCCACTGGAAGCGATTGATGCCTATCGGTAATATTTTGACTACCGATTGAAGAATACTGAACGCATTAAATGTGTATATTCATGACATACGTACAAAACAAGGCTAAACGTCTCCCTGTACTTCACCATAGTGCAAATTATATCTTTATTTCCTTTGGGTTCATTGAACCCGTTCTGGTTACTTTGAAAATCGAATACCGCTTAAGTCGGTGCTAGGGTGGTGGTGTTGGTGGTGGTGGTGGGGTCGGGGGGGGGGGGGGTGCGGCGGAGGAGGGATTGATAAACCGATATACTGCTTTTCGTTCTTCTGTGATAACAAAGGCAGCCTTTTAGATTTTATATACCTTTTTATGTGGTAACTCCTCGCCGTCGGGAACATATGCCGGATTCGACGCCGCCGTCATGCTGATATTGGAATCGAGCGTCTTTGATAAACGGGAGTCAGTTTCCTCCAGTTTATGCATGTTTGTCAACTCCACATTCATTTTGAAAAAAATACTGAAACAGATAACGCAAAACCCTAAGTAATCGAACAAACAACCTGAAGAAACCGTGTAGGCCAAGATTAAAGCACTCATGGAGCAGTTTTAAGCTCATCAACAGGTAGTAAAATAGAGTTGTTGAAATTTTAGGACAAGTGTGGTAAAGGATAAGTTATCCGAATATTTAGGGTACATACCGTAATAAAAAAAAATACGGCAATCAAGTAACCCCAAAGGAACTGGAAATGTAAACACTTGATAAGCACCCAGTAAGCATTCTTTATAAATCTATAGCGGGCCGTTATCGGCCCGTCAGGGTAACTGACGGGCCGATAACGGCCTCCTATAGATTTATAAAGAATGCTAGCTGGGCAAGAGTTTCCGCCAGTTTTTCGACACTGAGAAAAAAAAAATAACAACTAGTAAATTTTACTAGTAAATAGAGTTTGAATGTTTACTAGTAAATAGAGTTTGAATGTACGAGACCTCAAATTATGGCGATAATACTGTTAAATGTTAATAATAAAAATCATAATACTTTAAACATTGTTACATATGTAATATAGTTCTTCCTGTAATCATTGTTTTTGTTATAGCCAGTAGTAATCATTGTTTTTGTTATAGCCAGTAGTAGGAGTAGTAATATGGTTATAATGTTCAATATTATCATTACCATTATGATCATTATTATTAGTAGCAGTAAAATTATTATTATTGTTATTTTTATTATTATAATCATCATAATTACTAATTTGATCATTGCTAATTTTACTGTTACTAGTTTCATTTTTTACTATATTATTGAGGTTTGTGAGTTTTGTCTATTCAACTGTTAAAATTTATTAGTTATTTTTATTCCAGAGAAGGGTTGGAGTGGGGATTTTTGTACTTTCCTGTTTGTTTTAATGAAAAGCTAATGCCATATTAACCCAATATTTCAAGTTCCCTTAAAAAAGAAATCTCTACGTATGATATTAGTTAGGGGCAATATCAGCAATACATAGATGTATCGTGATATGTTTGTTATAATACTGTGTCGTGATACTGATGATTAGTATCGATACTTCGAGATACATGCATAATGTTCTTTTGATATATAAAAAGGCTTTTTTTACCTTTACCACACTCTGGGCTAATTCAGCAGACGACAGATATATGATAATTTTCTTATTATTCCCAGAAAAGAAGCTCTGATATTTCATGCAAATTGTCTCTGGGTATTGTTGACCCCAAGTGATCCAGTTTCGAACTTGACCTAGAAACCAAGACAAACATTTTGAGCGAGATTCATTATGATTGATTAAAATGTGACCTCTAGAGTGTTAACAAGGTGTTTCTTTGATTTGGCCCGGTGACCTAGTTTTGACCCCAAATGACCCAGTTTCGAACGCCCGAGAACTCATCAAACAAATATTTTGAGCAAGTTTTATGATGATTGCTTCAAAAATGTGACCGCTAGAATGTTGACAAGCTTTTCCTTTGATTTGGTCCAGTGACCTAGATTTTGACCCCAAGTAGCCCAGTTTCAAACTTGACCTAGAAATCATCAAGTCAAACATTTTGAGCAATATTCATAATAGTTACTTAAAAATGTTACCTCTGGGGTGTTAACAAGGTTTCCTTTGATTTAGCCCCGTGACCTAGTTTTTGACCCGTGACCCAGTTTCAAACTAGACCTAGAAATCATTAAGACAAACGTTTTGAGCAAGATTCATGATGATTGCTTGAAAAATGGTACCTCGTGTTAACAATATTTTCCTATGATTTGACCTGGTGACCTAGTTTTTGACCCCAAGTGATCCTGTTTCATCTTGACCTAGATTTTATAGGGGCAAACATTCTGAGCAATTTTCATCAAGACTGATAAAAACTGTGACCTCTAGAATGTTGACAAACTAATTGTTGACGGACGGACGACGGACAGAGGGCGATCACAACAGCACACCCTGAGCTTTGCTCAGGTGAGCTAAAAATGGTATTTAGAATAAGCTTGGCCAACTTGAGCTGCTGGTTCCCAACACATTTATCACAAATTTAAAATATCTTCTCTCAAGAATACTTCATATGCAATTAGTTCAGTCGGTCTTGCAGTTCCAGAGAAGAATCTATTTATATGTTTTACGATATATGGTCATAGCGACCATCTGGGATGCTTGTTCCCAATTGTTTTCATAAACGTGTAAGACCTTATCCTAATCGGGCTTCAGAAGCAACTTGAGCCCAGTCAACCTAGTTTCAGCCACGAAGTCGTTTAACTATTTCACTGCCATGGGCCGCGATAATAATAGGCTTTTGCAAACAGCGTAGATCCAGATGAGACGGCTCATAATGAGCCGTCCCATCAGGATCTACGCTGTTTGACATTCAGTCTTTCAACTTTACATATAAACTTCTTTCCAACTGATAGTTTGTTAAAGAACATAGCAGACGACAAATGTAGTCTGAACTTTGGCGCCGAAAGAGTTGAAGGCTTTACCATAGTTAGTTTGATGATTATCTTGTCTTTTTCACCATAGTGCAGGTTATATTTTTATTTTCTTTAAGATCATTAAGCCATTCTGGTTATTTTGAAGATCGAACCTCGCTTAAGCCGGTTGTGGGGTGGGGTAGGGAGTGGGGGTTGGGGTAGCCTCGCAAACTAAATGCTGCATATGAAGAGACTTAATAAAACAGTTTCGAAAATTTCTTTTGTGTGTTCTTTGTTTCCAAAGACAACCTTTTAGATTTTTATTTTTACTTCACTGCAGCTTGTGTTAAGTGCCGCGTGGCGCCAGTACCCATTCTGGTTGCTTTGAAAATTGAATACCGCTTAATCCGATGCTAGAAGATCATATGCAACCTCGCAAACTATAATGTTGCATATGAACAGACCTAATATATATATATATATATATATATATATATATATATATATATATATATATATATATACAGACGAACCTTGTTATCTCGAACTCGCTTATTTCGAATCACCGCTTATCTCGAAGTGAAAATCTGGTCCCTGTTTTAACATGAAACTATGACAACAGGTAACAAAATAATGTGGAAAAGAGGAGAAATTGCTCCTAAGGAGCAATTTCTCCTCTTTTCCGCATTATTTTATAGATACGAGGAGTCAAATTACAAATTCCATTTGTTAAATGTGGTTGCTCAATTTACTGTTTTCCTCACTCTCTCAACTCTGATATGTCGAGGTACGGATATCTCGGAGTCCCTTGGAATTCGAGATAACGAGAGTCGACTATATATATATATATAATTGTTTCTGTGCAAAGAAATAATCGGGACAACTGTTGACTATATCATTTTATTTTGTTTATTTTTTTAATCGTTCTTATTAGTTTTTTCCTTCCTACTCCAGAAGAATGTCTGTGTCTGATGTTAAAAGCTCTTAAATTATAACTCATCTTTTATTGCTACGTGCTGCTAGAAAACTCCTTAAAAGATGATAGAGCTTAATATTGTTGTTGAGATTTTTTATGCCTCTTTTAAGTCTTATCTACAAGAAAAAAGGAAGAAATGATTCTACTTGCGGACAATAAAATGTACGTGACTAAGATAATAAAGATAGCTGTATGAAGAAAATTTGGCTTTCTTAGATATTCAAACTGCTAGTATTCAGTAAAAAACGCTTAAATTTCAAACTTCAACAATAACATTATTTCTTTACATACACCATTAAGGGAAGAAGAAAGCGATAAAACGTACTGTATATCATAAACGTTTGTCTTGTCTTGCGGTAAAGTAATGTAATATGTAATATGGGCGCGTAATGCGAAATGTATTTTCGAGCATATGCCAACCAAAAAAATATCCGACATAGCTTGCATATCCGCCTCACAGCATGCGTTTCCACGCAGTCTCATCAGAGTTTTTGTTGTCCGTATATATAGTCTACACTATTTAGTAATTCTTGAAGCAGACAGCATATATTGCTCAGACTGCGCAGATGTGCAACTGATCTGAGTATTCACTATAAGCATATCACCCGAAGTCGAGATTACGCATGAGGCGAACTCGTAATAATATCTGGAGCTCTGGATGTAACAAAGTAGTTGGCTCCTGCAGAAAAGTCTATTAGGGGCACGACGAAACTTACAATAAGACCTGTGTAACCAGTAAAAACTCAGATCAGCTTGTACATCCCACCCAGTATGACAAGGGTTCTCGTTTATCACTCTTTGGATAGCCCGGAGGCTATAGAAGACACATGCGATCCGCGACATTACGAAAACATACCTATATAATTTTGACCCCCTTAAACCCCACTTTTATATAGTAAAACTAGGGTTTACAGGGGTATACATTATTTTTCTTATTTCTGCTCAAAACATAGAGTGTGGGTACTCGTTAGAACCGCCTCGTCTATGTTTTGAGCAGAAATATGAAAAATATTGGCGTTTTTTATCTGAAAATTTTCAGTTTTTGGAGATGAAATGTTCTATATATTTGAACAGGCGTGTTTTCGTAATGGACTCTGATCAGACTGCGCGGATGCGTAGGCTGATCTGAGGCTTCGCTAGTCGCACAAGTCTTATTGTAGGTTTTCTCGTGCGCTGGCTCACGACAGAAAAGGCGAAGATCAGGCTAGGCGACCAGAAAAGGCGAAGATGAGGCTAGGCGACCAGAAAAGGCGAAGATCAGACTGAACCTTCATGCAGTCTCACTAAACCTTGAGTTGTCCATTGATATGTGAAATCTAATGCTTCTATAAGCGAAAGACTGATGACAAGCCCCAATGGTTATAATACTTTTATGTACTGCACAGATTTAACTTAACCCATGTCCTGCTAAACCCGGATACACCCTGTCTTTGAAAACAGTATAGATCCAGATCGGTTGGCTTCTGAGAAGCCAATTGATCTGGATCTGCACTGTTTGTCATTCAGGATGTTACATTATATCAATAGTCTGGATTAAGTAATCTGATTAGCTGACAATTAGAAATGGGCATGGCTTTTTATTTTATTCAGCATGACAAGGGTTAATATTCTGCAACTTTTCGGGAGACGCAAATTACTGATTATACAACACAAGCGATATCAGTATACGCATCCGCGCAGTTTGATCATCTATTACTACTAATTTATAATAGTATTACATTTCAATTAAACAGTTTGATGCTAACCGATTTTGCTGCACGCATAGGTCCTTTTGAGAATTCAAGGGCATGCGGGATTACTTACCCAGCTAGCATTCTTTGAAATCTACATCGGGCCGTCATCGGCCCGTCAGCTACCCTGACGGGCCGATGACGGCCCGATATAGATTTACGTAGAATGCTGACTGGGAACAGACTATCCGGCTGTCCATGCTGATCAGTCTTTTTTTTTTTTTTTTTTTTTTTTTTTGTCGCATATTTTGCAGAAATATATTTTTCTGAAAGCCTATATGCTATGGTAATAAATGAAACATGTTAGCACTCTGACTGTTGGGGCTTTACGGTTTTACGGTGAGTTAAATACGTTTCTAAGCTGTAATTTTAAGTCCAGGTTGTATTAGAAACTACAAGAAATTATGGCAATGGCAAAGGCTCTATTGGCAATTTGCTTTTAGGTATATAGCAGAGACAACACTCTTTCTAATTTGACAAATTTGATACAAATCTGAATACCCTGCCTGGTCTCTGGTGTGATACACATAATGTAAAATCCCTTTACAATTTATGCATATACCGTTTATTGAGTCCTACACAACTCAATATTACATTAATTGAATGTACGTTTAAATAAACTAATTCAAAAACCTATCGAGTGATTGGGTAGACATGAATTGGGTACTCGCCCTTTATTTGTTTGTGTTGAGGTTTTACGGCTCAGTCAACCCAATGGGTCATGTCGAGCGCGGTCAGTTTACCTAACCACACGTTTACTGGGCAGGTTTAGTCCTCTAAGCGGTTAACCAGTATTGTGCACATTCTTTTGCCAGAAACTGCCCTTCTTGAATCAGCGGAACGGAGAGAATGACTGTAGAAAATATTTCATGATTAATCTCCACGAAAGAATGTTGCCGACCTCGGCGGGGGGTTGAACCCGCGACCTCCTGGTCTCCAGTCGGACGGCGCATCCAACTGAGCCACCGAGGCTGACACTTGCCCTTTATTCAGTTAGTGTAAAAAAACAGTACCCAATAAATCTGAGGCACTTGTTGGATATTATGGCGTCTGGCTGGGTATTTTGAGGCGAACAATTCACACTGTAGTACCCAACAAATGTCCACACGTACGAACGTCCGTCCGTCCATCCGTCCGTCAGCGCTTCTTAATTTCGTCTCCGCTCCATAACTCTGATATAGTTTGAAATATTTTCACAAAACGTCTCACCAGTGTAAAGCACCACCGCGCAGTCTGATCATCTGCTACTATTAATTTATAATATTATTACATTTCAATTAAACAGTTTGATGCTAACCGATTTTGCTGCACGTATAGGTCCTTCTCAGAATTCAAGGGAATGCGAGATTACTTACAGATTTCCCGGCTGTCCATGCTGATCAGTCCTTTTTGTCTTTTTGTCGCATATTTTCTTTTCTTTTTTTTTTCTTTTTTTTTTTTTTTTTTTTTTTTTTTTGTTAAAAGTGGTGAACATCGGTCAAGAAAATACACCATAAAGTAGAAAGTAGTATAATAGTGGCCTCTTGAAAGTTTAAAGTTTCATATTTTTACGTCTGCCTGTATTCAAGCCAGCCAAAACTCTTGGGCAATTCGAGAATTGTTAGACGTTATGCCAGTATATGGTGACACTGCATCATGCAGGGGATTTTTGCAGACATATATTTTTCTGAAAGCCTATACCCAGTCAGCATTCTACGTAAATCTATATCGGGCCGTCATCGGCCCGTCAGGGTAGCTGACGGGCCGATGACGGCCCGATGTAGATTTACGTAGAATGCTAGCTGGGTATGCTAAGGTAATAAATGAAACATGTTAGCACTCTGACTGTTGGGGCTTTACGGTTTTACGGTGTGTTAAATACGTTTCTAAGCTGTA
The DNA here is from genome assembly GCA_964016985.1 of Anodontia alba. NCBI lineage: Eukaryota > Metazoa > Mollusca > Bivalvia > Lucinida > Lucinidae > Anodontia > Anodontia alba. The sequence continues at coordinate 83,244,601 of OZ024833.1, read as the reverse complement.
ATTTTAAGTCCAGGTTGTATTAGAAACTACAAGAAATTATGGCAATGGCAAAGGCTCTATTGGCAATTTGCTTTTAGGTATATAGCAGAGACAACACTCTTTCTCATTTGACAAATTTGATACAAATCTGAATACCCTGCCTGGTCTCTGGTGTGATACACATAATGTAAAATCCCTTTACAATTTATGCATATACCGTTTATTGAGTCCTACACAACTCAATATTACATTAATTAAATGTACTTTTGAATAAATTAATCTAAAAACCTTTCGAGTGATGTATGCTTGAGCTTGCTACGAGGTTTCATTTTGTCATAAATTACAATAATGTACGTCAGCCCCATGTTTATGCCCCGCCACAAAAAGTGGCGAGTTATTATTGCATACCGTCTGAAATTTTGAGTGTCCGTCCATCCGTCTGTCCGAGCCCACGAATGGGCATATATTGGGTAGACATGAATTGGGAACTTGCGTAAAAAAAATCAGTACCCAATAAATCTGAGGCACATGTTGGATATTTAGGCGTCTTGTTGGGTATTTTGAGGCGAACAATTTACACTAGTACCCAACAAATGTCCATACGTAAGAACGTCCGTCCGTCCGTCAGCGCTTCTTGATTTCGTCTCCGCTTCATAACTGATATTGTTTGAAATAGTTTCACAAAACTTCAAACCAGTGTAAAACACCATGAGCCAATGTGCAAAACATATGATCCGTAACTCTGGTTTGCCTATTTTTGGAGTTATTCCGATTTGAATAGTGAACATATTATTTCCACCATCTCGTGTCCACTCCATAACTCTCATACAATTCGTGAGATTTTCACGAAACTTAATATAAATGTAAAGCACTATAAGACAACGTGCAGAACACATAAAACGTAACACTGGTTGCCTACTTTTGGAGTTATTGCCCTTTGAATATTGAACATAGTCATTTCACCATGTACTCATGCTCTCCTCTGTACATGGAAAACCTTTTGAGATATTTTTTATGAAAACTTACACAAATGTAAAACGCCATAAGACAACGTGCAGAATCATAACTCTGGTTAATCTACCTTTGGAGCTACAGCCTTTTGAACGTTGTAAATATTGAAATTAGCCATTTCTGCCATGTACTTGTTGTGTCCGCTCTGTAAGTTGAGAACTTTTTTAGCATTTTTGATGAAACTTTACACAAATTTAAAGTTTAATGAGACAAGGTGCAGGACCTATGAACCGTAACCCTGTTTGCCTACTTTTGGAGTTATTGCCCTTTGAACATTAAACATAGCCATTTATACCATGTACTTGTGTCCGCTCTATAAGTTAAAAGGCGTTTGAGATTTTTTTTTTTTTTTTATGGAATTTTTCACAAATGTAAAGCACCATGAGAGGATATGCAGAACACAAGAACTGTAGCTCTGGTTACCATTAGAGTTACCCGATTTGAACATAGTAAATATTTAAACTAGCCATTTCTAACATGTACTCGTGTCAGCTCTGTTAGTTAGAAACCATTCCAGCTTTTTTAATAAACCTCCACACAAATGTAAAGCATCATAAGACAAGGTGCAGAGCACAAGAACCGTAACTCTGCTTAACCTACTTTTTGAGTTATGGCCCTTCAAACATTAAAAATAAGTGATTTTTGTAATATATGTGTCCGCTCTGTAACTTGAAAACTGTTTGAGATATTTTCTTGAACTTTTATGCAAATGTATGTCACCATGATATGATGTGCAGAACACAGGAACCATACCTCTGAATTACCTGCTTTTGGATTTACCGTCCTGTGGACATTGTAGATAGTGATCTCAGTCATATACTTGTGCCCTTTCTATAACTATAATACGGTTGCAGAGATTTTCTTGAGGCCTTGCAAAAATGTAAAGCAACATAAGATGACATGTAGAACACAAGAGCCACGAGTCTGGCTTAATCACTTTTTTGAGTTATGGGCCTTTGAACATTGTAAATAGCAGTTTCTGTGATATACTTGTAAACTTTACACAGATTTGAAGCACCATGAGGGGATCTGCAGAAAATGAGAACTGTCAGTCTGGTTTACTTACTTTTTGAGTAAGGGCCCTTTGAACATTGAAAATAGTCATCTCAGTCATATATTCATGTCAACTTTATTTAGGGAAAGACTAATGCACCTTCCCTTTGATTTCATTTTTGACAGAATTATGGCACTTGCTTGATGCAATTACCATGGCGAGTCATGGTGCAGTGCTTGCAGCTCTTTTATTAATATTCCGATATCTTACACACATTCGGCATCAAAACTAGACAAGACACACACCATCTTTGAAGTTTACATTTCAAATAAGCAGTTATATGCTTGGTGTTTACATTTGGTTGTTAAGAGTACCTTATGCATCCAAGGGGCTTCAGAATTACATACATACTTACGGTTTCCAATGGTAACGTAATTTATGTTACATGATTGAAATAAGAGTTACATACGTTTAGTTATCATAACAGAAATGGTTATTTCTAAGCTTTTTTAAGCAGCGAATCATTTATTAAACCTTGTTGGCTACTAATGCATTGTAGAGAAAACGGCTGAAAATATTTCTCTCCCGAAAAGGAGAGACTAAAATATGAGTAAGTAGTAGAAAAGCTAATATCCCATACCAGCTATTCCGCGCAGTTGCGTGCCCCGTTGTAGAGTGCTTTAATTTGAAGTGCCAATATTTAAAACCTCTTGTTTGGAGATAAAAAAAAAAAACATGCTTATTGGAGAACTGCCATTAACACGTATGCCGAAAATGTTATGCAGCTTACCAGTTTATGGTGAACATAACATTCGAAAAAGGTTAATAATGTGAGTTGATGTTTACGTGTTCATTTATTAGCATATATTGAGCCATCTCCAAATGACTGGAGAAATAAACTCATGAGATATAAGGGTGAGAGAAAATGATAATTAAAAAAACATATCTCATGTGTTGCAAAAACAAGGAACCCTTGTCCAGAATCAGAAGGTGCTCAACAACCCTACAGCATCTAGTCGCCAAACTGAAATTGCGCAAAAAAATCAACAAAAAAGCAATAATTTGCACCACATTTGTCAGAAATGTTCACCAAGAACTTTGTTTCATCATAAGTCCCGTCCTCATACCCTTTCTATCATGTTTTCCACTTCAATATAGTGATCAAACATGGTTTTTCATGCATTAACATTCGCCAGGTCCTGTGGGAGGTGTGAAAACCGAGGCCGGAGGCTGTCTGGCCGATAACGGTCCAATATAAATTTAAGTAGAATAGGTCTTTGACAATCATTGCGTAGTGTTACGGTCTACCACTCATACCTTTGATAAGCTGCTTTGGCAGATTTCACACAGCTTGTATGCATGAATTCACACTCTGACAACTGCATCAGGGAGTCGACTCTTTGGCTCAGTGTTAGAGCATTAGAAGACCGGGTTCAAATTCCACACTAGGCGGGAATTTTTTGCAGCTGTGCTTCATTCCTTTGTTACGAATTTCATGTCGTAAGAGTAGATGTCATCAACAAACATCGACGATCCTGATCAGAAGTATTTAGACCGCAATCTGATCTGAGCATTTATTCTGTGAAAATCCATTTGCTCATGGTTCCGAGCTGGCGGTGCAATTCAGTCGTATGTGGGCTTAAATCCAATACACACCAAGGCGATCACATGATCATTCAGACACAGTTGTATAAAAGGGGAATTTTTAGCATGTAATCTTCCAATGAAACTAGTTCATTTAGCCGAACAAGGCGAAAAAATAGCTTTTTAAAACTTCCTTGTTTATTTTTTTTAACTGTTGCCACAATAGAAGTGTGCATGCATTTATGTGTGCATTCATGAATACAAAAGCGAATGAGGTGAATACCATCAAATCAAACCGTGATGAGGACGTGCCTTTTTGTAGCTTTTACTACTCTCTGACGACAAACAGATAAAATATTCCTTCTTTCCAGAAAAAAAGAGTTTGACATTTCATGCAAACTATCTGTATTGAAATGAATCAGTAAGCGTACATTGAAGGCCCGGATCAAACTACGTGATGTGTAGGCTGATATGGACTTATGTCACATATGTGATCAAGGCCTTTTTTGCATGACATGATCCATGTATTTTGACGCCTAGGACTCTACTTAAAACTTTCAGCAGACGACATATTGAAATATTTTTCCTTTTTCTTCCCAGAAAAAATAAGAAAAAAAATCAATTTGTCGTCTGCTGAACAAGCCCAGATAGTGCTAAAGGTTAATAATGCACAAATCAGCCTGCGCATCCGCGCAGTCAGATCGGAGTCTTCGTTGTCCGCATGAAGAAACTTTGTATCCTTGGCTATCCAAAATGCGCCTAGTGAAGATTCTGATCAGACTTGACGTCCTTATGTAAGTAATGTACCTATTTACCTTAAGTGTTAGGAAGAAATGCTTGAGCTAACAGTGTAGACCCAGGGTCTTTAATATTTGTCATTTATCCAGCAATTTTCACACACAAAAACACATACACGTATTTAGCCTAATTAGTCACATAGGCAGGACTTAGCAAACAATGTAGACCCTGATCAGACGCCGCATAACGCGGCGTCTGATCAGGGTCTGCAATGTTTGCCGCTCATATAGCAGGGTTTTAGACACATCATCAGGGCCCAGTTGTTCAAAGCTAACGGTGTCGTTAGTTAACGATTCGGTAAAATTTACATCGAGTGATACACAAATATGCTGAATTTTTTTGCTGAAAAAAATGTGAGTAGCAAAAGCTACTAACATTTTTTCAGCAAAAAAATTCAGAATATTGTAGATTAAATCCGCTAAAACAGTTAACGAAATGACCCTTAACGAGCTTGTTAAGCTAACGACGCTTTGAACAACTGGGCCCAGGTTGTCCGAACACATTTATAGGTTTAATCCATTGTAGTCTGGAGACGGCGTGAAGATTTGCGATTGCGTACCATCGACTGTGCGATCTAGTTGGAAATTTTTCTTTGTTTATTTTTCTTTCTTTCTTTCTTTTTTCTTTCTTTCCTTCTTTCTTTCTTTCTTTCTTTCTTTCCTTTCTTTCTTTCTTTCTTTTGAAATTAATAGAATTTAGCGTGAGAACGAATGACCAAAACGAGAACGAAATGACCAAGATGAGTACAAGTTGACCAAATGAGGATGAATTGACCGAAGAAAATATTGTTGAGTACGAGAACGAATTAACCAAACAATGAGTACGAGTTGACCAAAATGAGAGCGAATTAATTTAAGTACGAATTGACGTACGTATTTGTACCGACAGTTTCCGAGAAGTTGTTTACAGTTTTACCATATTATGGTAATGGCGGCCAACGGACGCAAATTCCGAATATTTTTCGCAATTTCAAAGATCTTGTCCGATGCTTCATATATAATTTCCGCTAAATCGGTTCAGATGGTTCAGAGAAGAAAAAAAGTAAAGGTATCAACATATACATTGTATTGCCATGGCAGCCATTTTGGATACCGGTTCCCAAGAATGTTCGCAGAATTGAAAAATCTTGAACCAACGATGCTTCAAATGCATTTCAAGCTTAATCGGCCTTGCAGTCCTGCAAAAGGGTTTACTGAACACAGTTATGGTGGCCATCTTGGATGCGGATCCCAATATTTACCGCAGACTTGAAGATTATTTGTCCCAAGGATGCTACATATATAATTTGAGCTCAATCGGCCTTCAAGATTCGGAAAGGTCGTTAACCCTTCTCATGCTGAATTAATTAAGATGCCACGCCCACTTCTAATTTCCAGCCAATCAGATTACTTGATCTGGGTTTTTGCTTAAATTCACATATTTAATGACAAACAGTGCAGATCCAGATCAGTTGGCTTCTTCAGAAGCCAACTGATCTGGATTTACACTGTTTGCTAAAGCCGGCCTCGGTGGCTCAGTTGGATGCGCGTCCGACTGGAGACCAGAAGGTCGCGGGTTCGACCCCCGCCGAGGTCGGCAACATTCTTTCGTGGAGATTGATCATTAAATATTTTCTACGGTCATTCTCTCCCTTCCGCTGATTCAAGAAGGGTAGTTGTCAGTTTCTGGCGAAAGAATGTGCACAATACTGGTTAACCGCTCAGAGGACAAAGCCTGCCCAGTAAACGTGTGGTTAGGTAAACTGACCGCGCTCGACATGACCCCATTGGGTTGACTGGGCCGTAAAACCTCAACACAAACAAACAAACACTGTTTGCTAAGACAGGCCATGTCGTGTTCAGCAAGAGAAGGGTTAAAACGTTTTACCATATATGGTCATGGCGAGCATCTTGGATGCTGGTTCCCAATATTTTTCACCCGAAATTTTCACTTGAATGAACTTTAGCTTTTCCTTCCCCATTACAAGTCTATGGAACCTTACGACTGCTCTGGCAACCAGTCAAAATGGCTGACTGCATTAACTTCCAAACTTGTTTCGCCACTATACACAAGTAACATTTCCACCAAATTAGGTACAAATCACTTCAGTGGTTTCGCCGGACGCACGGACGGCCGACGAGAGAAAAGTGATCAGTCTAGCTCATCCTGAGCTTCGCAAGTATGGTAAGGTGACAGAATGTTTAGGATCAACATGGTATTTTTCTCTCTTTCTTTTATTTTATTTTTATTTTTTATTTATTTATTATTTATTTATTTTTTATTTTTATTTTATTTTATTTTATTTATTTATTTATTTATTTATTTTATTTATTTATTTATTTATTTATTTATTTATTTATTTATCTATTTATTTTTTTTGCAATAAGCAACAAGATTATATCTCGTTATCTCAACACTTTATCATCATTCAGTCTGATTAGGACCTTTGTCCGCTTACAAAATTAATGGATACTACAACAGGAACAATCCAGAGACTATTTAGATGAGACTGTGCGGATGCACAGGTTGATCTTGACCTTCGCTATTCAAATGCAATAAGAAATCATCATCTCATGCGTTAAAGACTTTTTTGTAATAACGTTCAGCATGTTGGTTAAACATCTCAGCAGACAACATTTTGAAATAGTTTCCTTATTTTTCGCCAGAAAATAGAATCTGACATTTCATGCGAACTGTCTCGATCCTTGATTGAATTCTATTTTCTGGGAAAAAAATAAGAAAAATCACACCAATTTGTCGACTGCTGAATCTGCCCATAGCGCAATTAGTGTTAAAACAGCATAAGTATTTTCACATCGCGGTGATTTAGATGGAGAAAAAAGAAAGGAAAAAAAAAAAAAAAAAAAAAAAAAAAAAAACACGCATCGAGATAAAATATTATTATGAGTTAAAAGAAATAAATAAAAGACTGTTACAGGGATCGAACCTCCGACCGTCGTTTAAGTTTTGAGCTATGATCCAACAGACTTGCAAGAAACCGCTATCAATGTATGACCAACCCAATCAAACGGAGTCGGTGAATATTAAAAGTACATTTACACGACAGTAAGCATTTATCGAGTATAATAGTATAAACATACGAGGGATGTTCGAAATGAATTGCTTATTTCTATCTGGAGACTTCAAATTTCAAGTTAGCCCAAAAGTACTCATTTCATGCCCTCGAAGTACTCCCCGTGGCTAGAAATGCAAAGTTTCAGCCGATGTATCCACTTCTTGAAGGCGTCACGGTACGCTGATTTGGGCACAGTAATAAGGTACTGATGAATGTAGTACTTTCCGGTGATGCTTTTGCCCTTTTTCACTGGCACTTTTATTGCGACTCCTTCACCAGAGAAGAAGATTGCATACAAAACCTTCTTTGTACTCAAAGAACGTTTGGCAATTATTGGGCGTTTGCTGTGTTTAGTGGCCCAGATCTTATTGCTAACCTTTCTGACGGGCTCAAAATAATGGACCCAGGTTTCATCACCTGTGATGACATTGGCAAACTGCTTTTTGTCATATTTTGGAAACATTTGAAGCAGCTTTTTGGCCACTTTAACCCGTTGCCTCTTTTGCTCGTCAGTCAACAGATGTGGCACCCATCTAGCAGAAATCTTTCTGACTTTCAAATGCTTCTTCAAAATAAGGTGAACCGTTGATAGTGATATGCCTACCTTTCGTGCAATATCACGAACTGTAAATCTGGCATCTCCTTCAATGATTTCCTTTATTTTGGAAACGATTTCTTTACGAGATGCAGATTTTGGCCTACCTGATTTCGGTGCATTTTTGATGGACTCTACACCAGACTCAAATTTCTTTTTCCACCGCCGAACTGTATCATAAGACACACAAGAAGGTCCAAAAGCAGTAGAAATTTCAGTCATCAGCTTCTTCAAAGAACAAACAAGTTTTGAGCGAGCTTTGATGTAAGCCCGTATTTCATCTTTTTTGTCGACGCTTCTACCAACCATTTTTACTGCAGTGACTGCGTGTATTCAAATGGCAAATTTTATGTCTTACACTTAGTCTAACATGAACATTTATACACCATTGTGTAGATATTGAATAACCCTATACAGGTATGTATTGGTTTTTATCGTGCCCCACGTGGATATCGAGCTAGAGGACAATAAGCAATTCATTTCGAACATCCCTCGTATTTTATTGCAACTTTACATGAAGAATATACATGTATGCAATGGGGTTGGGCCACAAGTTCTCTCAATATTAGTTACGGACCTCCCCTACAATTTTAACACACAACAACAATCACGTGACATTGCCAAAAATTTCAGTAATAAAAAGTATGCAGTACTTGTTGAATGAAACTCGATAAATAAATAAATAAATAAATAAATAAATAAATAGGATTGCGTGTCTCTACACGCGGAGGTTGTGGCACAGGAGGATATCAGCGGTGGAGTAGTAATTTGTCTACTTACTGACTTCCGGAGAATCTACCAGCATCCTTTATGTATGTCTGAACAGATTTGAATAGAGACATATTGACCTCTAAACACATCTGACCTCTAAACACATCTCGACAACGCCATAGAGTAGGATATCCAGGTTTAGAGGATGAAAAGTGCGGGTTTCATTAAACAGTCGTGTACGTTCGTTTAAATAATTCGGGCAGCAAAAAAGTAATGTTCCGCATTCTCGATTTCTAAGTTGCAATTACAAAATGGGTTAACTAGCAAGAAATTTTGATGCAAGTCGCTATTCAAATTACTGCATTCATTTCTTATTCTTGCATGCATAACAGATAAATATCTATCACCATATAAGTAATGTTGCGGTACTCCGTGGATTGTCGAGTTGTGACGTTTTATTTCATACTTAAAAGAACTGAATGAAGAACTGTTTCGTATATTTTCATCAAGATTATTCCATAACGGAACAGAAGACGGTATGCAAGAGTTTCGAAATAGTTCTTTTCTACAAAATGGAACAGTAATGTTATCTCGGTTTCTTAATGGATAGTTAGTAGTTTCTCGTATGTGAATAATATCGCTTATATAAGAGGGTACTTGCCCATTTAAGGCTTTGTACATAAAATATAGTTTCTGATTCTTGCGGCGTTCAGAAAATGTAACCCACCCACATTCTCTATATAACTTATCAAGTGAAACTAATCTAGTCAAGCCAGTAACTATTCTAGTAGCTTCGTTTTGTAACTTTTCTAGAGCATAAGCGTCTTGATCGGAACAGTTGTTCCAAACTACTGATGAGTATTCTACTATTGGTGAGACATAAGAAACATAAATCTGATTTAATGCAATTCTGCTTAATGTAAATTTAAGCTTTCTCATAATGCCAACTACTTTAGCAGCACTATTTAAAATATTATCTATGTGTTTATGCCATTTGTCATTGCTGCTAAAAGTTAAACCTAAATGCTTATGATCTTCAACAAATTTAATTTGTGTATCACTGAAGATTAAATTAGGAAAATGTTCAAAACAATTTAAAGTAAAAAGTATTGCTTCAGTTTTCAGAGGTTTGAATTTTATGAGCCACTGCTTTGCCCATACGACAAGTAGTCGAAGATCATGATTTATAATCTCTTCAATATCTACTAAACTTGATGCTGAATAGAACAAGGGACTGTCATCTGCAAACAATCTTGTCAAACTAAGTAAGGATTCAGAAGTATCATTTACATAGATTAAAAATAGTAGGGGACCTAACACTGAGCCCTGAGGAACTCCGGCGTTGACCCTTTTAAAATCTGACATGCAAGATCTAATAACAACTCTTTGTTTTCTGTCATGTAAGTAATCGGAGATCCAATTCAACAAATCCCCGTCAATTCCATACTGTCGTAATTTAAAAATAAGTCCCTTGTGCCATACCCTGTTGAAAGCCTTTGACATATCGCAAAATACCATGCAAGAATATTGATTACTATCTATTGCTTGACATATATGATGATATATATCGATCAGCTGAAAGGTAGTTGAATGACTAGGTAAAAATCCTGATTGATAATAATAGATCAAATTGTTTTCATTTAAAAAGTTATATATGTTCTTAAAAACAATGCGTTCTTGTAGTTTTCCTATACCACTCAACAAAGAGACGGGACGAAAGTTTGATGGGTCCGAGTTATCCCCGTTCTTTGGCAAAGGTATAATGTTTGATCGTTTCCATAATTCCGAAAATTTACCCTCCCTGAAAGATCTATTAAACAAAATACTTAATGGAACTGAAATGTCTTTGGCTACGGGTTTCAACATTTTATTACTAATTCCATCAGGACCACAAGCTTTATTTGGGTTCAAAATTTCGATAAGTGACTGTATTTCTGACGCAGTACAGGATATATTTAACAGTTGACTTTGACACTTTAATTCAAAAGCAGGCAAATAACAATTAGTATCATCCAGTGAAGAAACGGAGGTGAAGTACTCATTCAGGCATTCAGCCTTTTCCATGTCTGTACAACAATAATCATTCTGATCATTTGGTGGAAATACTTTGAGAGGGGGTACTGAACTGGTACTACTATTATTCTTGACAAAATGTCGAATGATACTCCAAAATTGTCTTTTGTTATTACTGTAAAAATTACTGATAGAAGACTCAAGGTTATTGTAGAATCTTTCTTTTGCATGCTTTTTTAGGTTGTTTACTTTATTACGAAGTTTTCTGTACTGCTCTCGTAGATGTAAACTAGATGAATTAATTAAGTTTCGTTTTAGTTTATCACGCTTGGTGGTAAAAGTTCGTATTTCCGAGTCATACCAGGGCTTATCATTTGGCCTCACTACCACAAGATTTGAAGGTATACATAGTTTTACCATATCAAGGGAAATGTCGGTAAATTTACTATAGGCGTCGTCTAACAACCCTTCATGTAAGACAGACCAATCATAGTCTGATAATTTCTCTTTCAAAAGATCGAAAGTGGCCTTTTTATATAGCCACACTAGCCGTGTGAAAGACCCTTGTAAATTATATTGGAAAGGAAGAATTACGTATGTTGCTTTATGATCGCTTATATTATCAGGTATACTAAGAATTCCAGCATTTAAATAATGCGTATCGTCTGGAATTACTATGGGATCAAGGATAGCATGTTGCCTGGTAGGATTTGTAATAACATTCTGTAATGAGTTTATTATGTCTCTCAAATTACGATAGTTTGGATTCAACAGGTCTTCGTTTAAGTCCCCAACTAATACAAGATTTTTGGTAACATCTAGGGCTTTCTCAATATTAGTATTAAAATTATTAAAAAATGTAGCGTCCGAAGTAACAGGACTATAAAATAAGCCAATCAGGTATGTACCATGTTTAACCTTAATTTCTGTCCAAATCGATTCTTGGCAGAAAAGTTCTAGATCAGATCTACGACAATGAAAAGGGTTGGAATTAATGTACATCAATGGTCCACCTCCATGGCAGTTTCTATCTTTTCTATATGGTTTACTATAACTGTTTGATATACAGAGCAAATCAGAAGACACGTTAAGATCTAAATGAGTTTCAGAAAAACATAAAATATCAAGGTCTGTGAAATTATCTTGTATGTATTTAATTTTATTTCTGATGCTTCTTACATTCAAGTGCAAAATTGATACTGCATTGTCAGTTCCTGGACCTGGGTTTCTTTCAATATCATCAGCTTAAAGTAACAATATGCACATTACTTGCATAAATTGAAAATTGAAAAAAACTAGATTCCAGCAAGCATTGTAACCATTTACAAGCGTATTTGAAATACTGAAATACCTTTTTTAGACAAAACAATACAAATAAAAGACTAAAATGATAAAGTAAAATAACAGTTTGATACCCTCTTGATAAGCAGCAATGGAATGGGCCAATGGAAACCGTCTACTGTTCTAAGCATATACCCATCTTCAATTGAAATTCATTTCCAGAGCAGAGGTTCCACGGGCCGATCCCAAAGCCGACTGATCCACATACCAAACCCGTAAGAGACACACAAATAATGTAATAAAATAAAGGTTAAATTGTACATAAGAATAAATATAATACAAGCTATCTACTCTCATATCAAGTACAAACTTTGGAAGGAATGTATTAATACTATAAAATACATGTATGATGACAAATTTTAATTTACGTCACAGCGGGCACACGACGGCTCAACGTCGATGCAACGTCATGTGCCTGCTGGGATGTCATTGTGAACCACTAATAATGAAAAGATATCTTGAGATTTCACGCTTATACTTATAAAGCGGAAATACGCCTTCACACCAACTAACCTTTTACCACTCTCTTGACTAATTCAGCAGACGACAAATCAACGACACCTCCCCCATCGTCCACGGAAAACAGATCCCGACACTTCACGAAAACTGTCTCCAATGGAGAGAATTCGCATGAAATACCAACACCTGTCTCATGGAAAAATAAGAAAAATACTCCAAAATGTCATCCGCCGAGTAATAGTCACATTTTTAAATAACGATGGTGAAGAAAAACGATGTACCTGAATAATGTTGATCCGAAGTGTAATATGTTGTGAAGTTTGACGCAGTTAACTTCAGTAATGAGATATTATTGCATATTATTGCATGAAAAGCAGTGCCGCACGTTATTAACAGCCCTGCATTAACCGGCGAAAAGCCGTGTATTAACAAGGCAATTCACGCGCTGTTAATGCACGGCTTCGCAACTTTCAATATGATCGTACCGGGGCCACAGATTTGCTGCCGTTACGAGATGTGTACTGCCCGGCCCGAGAACGAGCATTGTCAGTGGAAATTACATTCGCGAGACATCGGTGAAAAGGTGAAACAAAATAGTACAAGAAATAACGCGAAATGTAGCAAATGTTTTCAGTTTTTATGCAATAATAGCGATCGAACATGGTTTTTCAATGCATTAACATTCGCCAGGTCCCTTGGGAGGTGTTGAAAACCGCAGCCTTCGGCCTCGGTTTTCAACACCTCCCACGGGACCTGGCGAATGTTAATGCATGAAAAAGCATGTTTGATCCCTATATTCTGGCCATCCCATTCAGATTTACCTATGTATGCACACACAACTGCACATTTCAGTACGTGTCTACTGAGTCGTATTGCCGGCCTCGGTGGCTCAGTTGGATGCGCGTCCGACTGGAGACCAGGAGGTCGCGGGTTCGACCCCCGCCGAGGTCGGCAACATTCTTTCGTGGAGATTGATCATGAAATCTTTTCTACGATCATTCTCTCCCTTCCGCTGATTCAAGAAGGGCAGTTGTCAGTTTCTGACGAAAGAATGTGGACAATACTGGTTAACCGCTCAGAGGACTAAGCCTGCCCATTAAACATGTGGTTAGGTAAACTTACCGCGCTCGACATGACCCCATTGAGTTGACTGGGCCGTAAAACCTCAACACAAACAAACTGAGTCGTATCAACGGTTTATGGTTGATTTCTATGGTGTACCGACAGGGTCAAAATTCGGTTGTTTTATTGGGACTAAAATAATATAATTCAAATTGTTATTATTGTTAGTCCCTCTAAAATTGTTATTACTCCCACAACAATGAATATTAGTGAGACTTAAGCTAGTTCTGGTGTGACTAAAAGTAATATTAGTCAGACTAACATTATTTTAGTCTCGCTAAGAACACCAATATTAGTCCCATTAATATTATTACTAATCCGACTAAAATACGAACTTTTGATCCTGTCGGTACGCTTCAAGTGAACCAAGGGCCTTTTCTGTTCATTTGGATACGCCCGATCAAATCAGTCGTTTCGTTTTTCGTTTATTGTTTAGTTGCACAGGTGTTATTTTAGTAGCACTTTAATATTTTAAGTTTCACAGTAGTTATATAGGAAAAGCTGGTTCTGGCCCACAAGCTTTGCTTGATTTTTTAGGGTAAGCCGGACCCACAGCTTTTCCTCTGCTACTACTGATTATCAGGGAAGCTTTTTTGCGTCTAATAGCTGTTTAAACACTTTAGAAAAAAATCGTCTCCAATTTCATAGAGAGCTGGTTCTGACCCACCCGGGATTTCTTTACTTGATTTTTCCTGGGTGAGCCAGACTACCAGATTTTCCTCTACTACTACCAACTTTTCCGGACATCAGCGAAAATTATTTTTTATATTATCATACTACAAGTCACCCGGAAATATTTTTATGCCCATATGCTAATGATGTCTTGCCATCTTCTAGAATGTATCGTTTATTGTCAAAACGAGAATGGCTGCACTCAGCTTTTTATTTTATGATTATGCGATCTAATTTTTTTCATGGAATGCATCTTTTGTGTAGAGTTAAACAAAGTATCTCGACAATCGTCAAAATACATCAGTCCCTTTTACAATGCCTTTACATTTATCGTCAAGGAGGAATGAATACATTTAGCTTCTTAGGCCAACAAACTCTTTGATTAGAACACCGGCGGCCTCTTTCATTTTTCCAATTACTTCAGAATGATCTTTTGCTATTGTTTTGGATAATCACAAGTATCAAAATATTTTTTATCTTTGTAGACATCATAAAACAAACTGTCAGTGTCTGTAAACATTAGTCGTATATTTCATTAATAGTTTGGACAATTCAAGTATAGTCATTCCAACATGAATAGGCCTAATTGTTCTTATATTCGATGAATTGCGAATAAGTTTTCATTAAACATTTTACCAGATACGAAAGCAGCTTTTGCAGCATGCTTTTCAAAGATATCTTCACTGCTAGTGACTTCAATATTTATTCTCTTTCTCAAATTTACCAAAGATGGCGTTATTACTCAACTTACAAAAATCTTTTTCAAAATTATTTTTAGATTTTGATCTCATAGCTTTATTAAAAGCAGTATATTTTGCCAACCAAGGGGATTCATTAAATTGAAGCACTCTATGGATTTTAGTTATTCCGAGTTCTAAGAATAATTGAAGATTTCTGGAATGCAATACATAAAGAGGATTGGAATCAATTTTGTTGTTTTGTCGCTTGGCAGATTAAACTTTTCTTTTTGATTTTTGCAATATGATGATAGTTATGCATTTTGTACAACTAGGGCAAGAGGATAATAATTATGTAACACAAAGGGTAAGGAAAAGTCCAGGGAGTGCCACAACTACAAACCGCATCCCTTCCCAGACACCAAAAAGAAGAAGAAACAGACAAAACCAAAGAAGCGCAAATCGAACAAACGTACGAAAAGCACCAAGACTAGCTCTCTCTCCCCCAAGCGAGGTAATCGCAATGCTAAAAGGACTGAACAACACAAGAACAAAATAACACAAGGTAAGACATAAAACAAATCACCTCGTAGAATAAACCACAAAGCAACAAAGAGTAAGACCACCACCGGGACCACCAACTCAGAACGGTCAGTAGAATAAACTAGCATGGGTTTAAAGCACTTTTACGGACAGCCAACTTCACCCTGGGTCCCTATGTAACTCTTAATACAGAAAAAATATACAAATTTGGTTCGCATAAAGGTAAATTCTCGGGATATTCTAAATCGCATTCGACAAAATATCCAATGCCTTCTTTCTTTGTAAATATGTCGTCCCATTTATCATTTTGGCCCATTCGAATCTGCCTGTTGGTAGTGGCACTTGGCCCCACAAACTCCGACGCCCACAAAATAGCATGCCGGCTGAGTCACTATAAGGAATTTTTGTGCGACATTGGTGCATGATCCACAATAGTGATCATGGTTTTGGATTTTTTTCTTTTTTGAAAAACAAGCAATCAGGATCGAATTATTTGGAAAAGATAATGAGATTAGGCGCCTACTCTTACGTGATGGAAGAAACCTTTGTGGCATTATTCAAAAAATAAAAAAATTTACTTCCCATGGTGGATTTCCCTGGAAAGAATTCCAGGGAGCATTTAATGTTGAACAATTGGATGAAGGGAAAAAAAGGCCTAACTGCAATTAGATCTCTATCGCTGTTGTAGCATTCCTTGAAAGTAGTGACATAAAATTGGTAGATTGCCACCGCTGCTGTTTTTGAAAACGATAAAATTATTGTTACCAATAACAATAAAATATTGTTACTAATAACAATAATTGTTACCAATAACAATAAAATTATTGTTACCAATAACAATAAAATTATTGTCACCAATATTGTTACCAATAACAATAAAATTAATCTGACCAATTAAATTATTGTACCAATATTGTTACCAATAACAATAAAATTAATGTTACCAATAAAATTATTGTTACCAATATCAATAAAATCAATGCTACCAATAAAATTATTACTACCAATATTGTTACCAAATTCTAAATCGCATTCCACAAAATATCCAATGCCTTCTTTCTTTGTAAATATACGTCCCATTTATCATTTTGGCCCATTCGAATCTGCCTGTTGGTAATGGCACTTGGCCCCCAAACTCCGACGCACACAAAATAGCATGCCGGCTGAGTCACGCTGAGGAATTTTTATGCGAAATTGTTGCATGATCTATAATGATGATCTCGGTTTTGGATTTTTTTTTTTCTTTTTTGAAAAACAAGCAGTCAGGATCGAATTATTTTTTATATTATTGTTACCAATATTGTTATCAATAACAACAAAATTAATGTTACAAAATTATTGTTACCAATATTGTTACCAATTCTGAATCTCTATGGTGCTCAGATGCCTCCCGTCAAGTTTCAGCTCAATCTGCCTTATGATCTGGCAGGAGATGTCATTTGAAGAATTTCAAGATGGCCGCATGGCCATCTTCGATATCGGAAAGGAACGATTTTAGCAATTTTGAATATATATGCCGCTCCACTGGACGGACGGACGGACGATCGCATGGAAGGTTGGAAGCGTCCACAATATCCCCATCGCTTTTCATTTTTTTAAAAAGCGTGTGTATAAATATTTCAAAATGTCATCTAATGAAATTTTATTCAGAGTGCTAAGTAAAAATGTAAACCCCTTGTTTCTCACTATATATTATAAAGGGGCATTGTGGTATACGTTATATGGACCACGCCAGGCGAAAATGTACCTTCAGGCATATGTGGACAGCGAAGGCCCAGATCAGCCTGCACATCTGCGCAGTCTGATCAGGGCCTTCACTGTCTGCTAACAGAATCATCGGATACTACAGAATGTATGAATGGAGAGCAAAGACCTGAATGCTTTGCGCATGCGCAGGATAATCTGAATCTATGCATTTTGTGCATATTTGAAGGCACTTTTTCGCTTGACGTGTCCCAATATAGAAGTGTTAATGTAACATGTATACCGTAAATGTCCTAAAATTTCTTGCACCAAAGTGTCTAACAAAATCGCATATGCAAACAGTGCAGACCCATATCAGACTGCTCCTGAATGATCAGGGTCTACACTGTTTGCTATTCCACTAAGTATTATAAGAAAGAACTACATAAAAAGCAAAATTTAGGCCAAAAAGTATGAAATAAAGTGTTCGGAATTTTAGGATATTTACCGTAGTCTGTAATGGTTAAGCACTTCTAGCATAACCTTGAAGAGTCTTGATAGTCTTGAAGAATGTTGTGTGTGTATGGGTGAAGTTGGTACAAAATTAGCAACAAACGCATATGTTAATATCTATTAATGTAATAATTATACAAAACTAGATTTTTTCCTAAAGACTATAAAATGTTTGTAACATCTATGATACCGGCAGCATCCTCTAAATGGATGCCGATAATATGCACACAAACGTCTTCACAACCTCTATTAAGCCTTAAAGCACTGCTACAGATAAGACTAAAATATTTTGGTACAGGTATCATTATTTTTCATAGAAAATAAGTTGACAATTCATGATCCACTTGAAATGTCAAGACATTTTCTTTGAACTACAAGATGATCCCTAAAGGGAATGAATACCCCGTACTGCCAGTTTGGCTTTGTAGTTTTGTTATTCTGAAAGACCAAGGATTAAAGGACATTTTCAGTCATATCGGCTTCAAGCACATGCTCATCCTGTATTCTTGCCATGGTGCAAATTTCCGAATATGACCTTGAAATCTGCTGCTAGCATGGTAATAAGCAAATTTATCAAAAACAAGAAATCCGCGGAAGGCGTCGTCGCATCTGCTGGGGCAAAAGTCACAGGAGCCACAATCAGAACGTGGTTATTAAATAAGTTTATTTCATTCTTAGCAGTGCTTAGATGGAAAACTGGGTTGAAAAAAAAATGTAGACAAAGTGCCTAGTGGGGCACATATATTCCAGGCCAGTGTCATTCCCTCTAATGGCTATATCTTCAGCACTGGCTTTTCATATTATACAGCCCAATGATAAGGGAACGTCGACGTAAAATGTATAAAAGTCACTGGAGCGTGAAATATAGGTCAAGGTCACCGGGTCAAGGTACCTGCTAAGTCAGTACATCAAGGAGAAGCACTATGCAAGATATGGTGATTGTTGGCCTTATAGTTGAGGAGTTATCTAACATCAACGTAAAATGTGTCAAATATAAGTCAAGGTCACCGGGTCAAGGTACCTGCCAAGCTAGTGCAATGAGGTGAAGCACTATGCAAGGTTTAGTGGTTGTAGGTCTTATATTTGAGGAGATACCGAACATCAACGTAAAATGTGTCAAAGTCACTGGAGTGCAAAATATAGGTCAAAGTCACCAGGCCAAGGTACATGCCGAGTCAATACATCGAGAAGAAGCACTATACAAGGTTTGGCGGTTGAAAGCCTTACAGTTGAGGGCATTTGGAAGGGCGACGTAAAAGGTGTAAAAGTCAATGGGGCGCGAAATATATGTCAAGGTCACCGAGTCAAGGTACCTGCGGAGTCCGTACACTGAGGAGAAGCACTATGCAAGGTTTGGTGGTTGTAGGCATTATAGCTGAGGAGATATTGAACGTCCACGTAAAATGTGTAAAAGGCACTGGAGCGCAAAATACAGGTCAAGGTCACCGGGTCAAGATACCTGCCGAGTCAGTACATCTAAGAGAAGCACTATGCAAGGTTTGGTGGCTAGAGGTCTTACATTTGAGGAGATCTGAAACGTTGACGTAAATGATGTCAGTCACTGCAGCCAAAATATAGGTCAAGGTCACCAGGTCAAGGTATCTGCCAAGTCAGTACATTGAGAAGAAGCACTTTACAAGGTTTGATGGTTGTAGGCCTTATAGTTGAGGAGATATCGAACGTCGACGCAAAATGTGTCAAAGTCACTGGAGCGCAAAATATAGGTCAAGGTCACCGGGTCAAGGTACCTGCCGAGTCAGTATATCTAGGAGAAGCACTATGCAAGGTTTGGTAGTTGTAAGCCTTATAGTTGAGAAGATCTGGAACGTCAACGTAAATTGCGTCAAAGTCACTGGAGCGCAAAATATAGGTCAAGGTCACTGGGTCAATGTACCTGCCAAGTCAGGAGGTCAGGAAGATGTGTCATGCAAGGTATGATGATTGTTGTAGAATTGTAGTTGATTAGAATACTAACTTTGACGTAAATGTCGAACATCGAAATGTTGAGACGGACGGACGGACAAACGGACGGATGAACGGAAAAGGGGATGCCTATGTCGCAAATTCAGGAGGTCAGGGAGATGTTTCATGCAAGGTTTGATGGTTGTTTAGTCTTGTAGTTGATTAGAATACTAACTTTGACATAAATATCGAACTTCGACATAAATGTTGACAGACGGACGGACGGACGGACGGACGGACGAACAGACAGACGAACGGAAAAGCGGACGCCTATGTCACAAAGTCAGGAGGTCAGGGAGATGTTTCATGCAAGGTTTGATGGTTGTTTAGTCTTGCAATTGTTAAGTATACGAACTTTGACATAAATGTCGAACTTCGACATAAATGTTGACAGACGGACAAACAGACAGACGAACGGAAAAGCGGATGCCTATGTCGCAAAGTCAGGAGGTCAGAGAAATGTTTTATGCAAGGTTTGATTGTTGTTTAGTCTTGTAGTTGATTAGAATACTAACTTTAACATAAATGTCGAACTTCGACATAACAGAACTGTTAACGGACGGACGAACGGACAGACGAACGGAAAAGTGGGCACCTATGTCGCAAAGTCAGGAGGTCCGGGAGATGTTTCATGCAAGATTTGATGGTTGTTTAGTCTTGTAGTTGATTAGAATACTAACTTTGACATAAATGTCGAACTTCGACATAAATGTTGACAGACGGACGGACGAAACGGACAGAAGAACGGAAAAGCGAACGCCTATGTCGCAAATTCAGGAGTTCAGGGAGATGTTTCGTGCAAGGTTTGATGGTTGTTTTGTCTTGTAGTTGATTAGAATACTTACTTTGACATAAATGTCGAACGTCGACATAAATGTTGACAGACGGACGGACGGAAAAGCGGACGCCTATATCGCACCCTGCTACAAGCAGGTGCGACAATAAAGGGCGTGTAATTCTTGCAATAATAGTTTGGTCAGAGTTCTCTGACCTTCATGCATAGGCTAAACCTATACCTTTTTTGTAGTGCAAGTTCTAAACCATAATCACGAAAAAACTGTAGAAGTTGCAGAGACATTAGCTCCACTATGCAATGTGAAAACGACAAAAATTCTAACTAAATCCAGGTTATGTAACTGTAGTAATAACTGATCAGAGTTATGTGACCTTTATGCACAGCCTATATTCTTACTTTGCTGCAAGTTTCAAATCATTATCTTGAAAACTGCAAGAGAAGTTGCGGGGACCTGATCCTACTATACTATGTATATAAGGCCAGATTTCTACGTAAATCAAGGGTATGTAACTCCAGCAATAACAGTTTGGTTCTGTTACCTTTATGCACATGTCCAGCCTACATTCTTACTTTGCTGCAAGTTTCAAATCATTATCTTGAAAACTGCAGAAGAAGTTGCGGAGACATAAGCTCTACTACGCCATGTTTAAAATACAAATTTTCTAAGTAAATGGAGGGTATGTAACTCTACCAATAATAATTTGATCAGAATTTTGTGACCTTTAAGCACATGCTCATCCTATATCCTTACTAAGGTGCAAGTTTCCAACCATTACCTTGAAAAGTTTAGGAGACTTGCGGAGACATGAACAATTCTATAAAGTGTGACGGACAGACACACAGACAGACAGACCGACGTATGATGGAGATTAAAAATATATGCCCTCCTTCACTTCTTGGCGAGGTGGCGGAGCATAATTAAAAAGAAAGTCAGAATATCGTTTGCTACAAATTTTGCTTGGGGCTTAAAGAGTTTCATATTATTTACAAATATAAAAATAAAATCTGTTTAATACAACCATTTGATGAGGTGTGGGAGGAGAGTAGCTTATATGACAACTGGGATGCGCTAAGCAAAACTGCATTTTCCTGGGCCCAGTTGTTCAAAGCGTCGTTAGCTTAACGAAGTCGTTAAGGGTCATTTCGTTAACTGTTTTAGCGGATTTAATATACAATATTCTGATATTTTTTGCTGAAAAAATGTGAGTAGCTTTGCAAAAGCTACTCACATTTTTTCAGCAAAAAAAATCAGCATATTTGCGTATCAATCAATGTAAGTTTTAACGAATCGTTAACTAACGATGTCGTTAGTTTTGAACAACTGGGCCCTGGTATATGCAGACAGCAAAGGTCCAGATCAGCCTGCATATTTGGCAGTCTGATGAGAGCCTTCGTTGTCTGTTTGGAAACTGTTGAATGTGTCAATGTACAGTAAAGACCATGATGTGGCTGTGTTGATGCACATACAGTCGACCCTTGTTATCTCGACCTCGCTTATTTCGAATAACCGCTTATATCGAAGTGAAATTTTGGTCCCTGTTTTAACATGGAAATCTAAGAACAGTTAACAAAATATTGTGGAAAGAGAAGAAATTTCTCCTAAGGAGCAATTTCTTCTCTTTTCCACAATATTTTCAATATATCTCTAACTTCAGGAGTCAAATTACATATTCATTTGTTAAATGTGGTTGTTCGATTTATTGTTTTCCTCACTTCTGCAACTCTGATATTTCGAGGTACGGATATCTCGAAGTGTTTCAGAAAGTCCCTTAGAATTCGAGATAACGGGAGTCGACTGTATTTCTCTGAATCAGCTCATTTACATATGGGCCACAGTCTGACAAAAAGAACCTAAGGTATTTTGATAATTTGGACCTTTTATATACCGGTATTCTGGAACCATTAACCGTTAAATCTACCTCTACCTTTTAAGAAAAGTTCAATGATCTATCATATTTTTTGTTATAGGGTCTCAAGTCTGAGAACCTCATTTTAAAAACCTCATCAAAGGTTATGACTATAACAATACATTTCCAAATTTAATTCAACATGAAAGACATGACGTGACTGTACAAAGTCATAAAATTAATTTATATTTGTTACTGTATGTGTCCCTTATAAGTATGGCTATCCTTTCTCCAATTTGAAAGAAAGGTGTGACTAGAGAGCTTTGTTTCTATGGCAACACAAAAATTTTATGAACATGGGTTTATCATTAATATGGTTGCCATGGCAGCAATGACGTGGTTTTTTTTACAAAATGTCTCCAGATATAGAAGATAGGATGTTCTACTATGCATTGCTCATATACAAAAAGTACTAAAGCAATGAATAATTTACGCTTTTTAACAGTTAAAAATTCTATAGTGTTCACAACACTGTAGAATGTTGTTCCTTTTGTCACCCAGAGGACTCATATATGCTCAAAGACACATTAATGTGTCTTTGAGCATATATGAGTCCTCTGGGTGACATTCCAGTGGAGTAGCTGCTTGAGGAATTAAATCTACTGGAGTCTATTGTCACATTTCAGTTTCCATCAAAAGAAATGCTCCACATCCAATTATATCTCTAGATACCGTATTTACCTAACTTTGGAGAAACATTAACTCCTTTCCTTATTCGTCCTAAAATTAAAAAAAAAAAAAGAGATGTTCAGTAGTATAGAAGATGTCCAGGAAGAGCCACAATCACAGTTCATAGTCAACCAATGACACAAAGAGGAAGAGCAAAAAACTCCATTTTACTAATCCTTGATGTCTGAATTTCTGGATTAGTGGCAAACAGTTTGGACTGATCACATGCTGCATTTTGTAGTGTAAATTCAATGAGTGAGCCCAGGGACGGATACAATCAGATCTACATCAAGCCCCAAACACCAAAGGGAAAGATAGACAATTACAATAAAGCAGTGTCTATTCTGAGTCCGCACTGTTTGCTCAAAAAAGGTAAGAGAAAAGTCCAGGGAGTGCCACAATCACAAACCGCAGCGCTTTCTAGTCGCCAAGAGGAAGAGGAAACAGTTAAAACCAAATAAGCGCAAATCGAACAAACGTACGAAAAGCACTAAGATTTCCTCTCTCTTCCCCAAGCGAGGTAATCGCAATGCTAAAAGGACTGAAAAACACAAGAACAAAATAACACAAGGCAAGACATAAAACAAATCGCCTCGTAGAACAAACCACAAAGCAACAAAGAGTAAGATTAACACCGGGACGACCGCCTTAGAACGGTCAGTAGCGTAAACCACCGGGGGTTTAAAGCACTTTTACGGCCAGCCAACTTCACCCTGGGTCCCGATGAAACTCTTAAATCACAACTAGTAAAACAGAAAGCAAAATAGGCAGCTGTTGAAAACCACAATGCCTCAAGCCTGTATGTCCCACTACTTAGGGTAAATACTGTACTTACTAAAACAAATCAACACTCAGAGCGCCAGTCACAACCGCAGCAGACGACAATTTGATCTTTCTGCTATTATTTTTCAAATAAAAAATGTCTTGATATAGGTGACCAAAATGCTAGTATCACAACACAACTAGTAAAACAGAAAGCAAACTGGGCAGCTATTGAAAACGGTGACCACTGTATGTCCCACTACTTAGGGTAAATACTGTACCTATTAAAACAAATCAACACTCAGAGCGCCAATCACAACCGCAGCAGACGACAGTTTGATCTTTCTGCTATTATTTTTCAAATAAAAACTATCTTGATATATCATGTTAATCGTCTGCCAGACGATTCACACGAAATGTCAAGACTTATTTTCTATAAAGAAAACAAGAATGTTGTCTGCTACAAATTTTCCTTGGCATTTTAAAGGTTAACAATGTCTTGCTAAAACCGATTCTTTACAATGTAGGCCAGACATTCGACCCTGGCTGTATTTCCACTCTTTGTGTTAATTTCTCATTGTGGTTAGGTATAATATTTCAACATTTTTATTTATACATTTATTTATAGGAAAGAATAACTGATAAAATGTAAACTCCTAGGAAAGTAATAAACTATGAAATGTAACCTAACACATGCCGATATTCTCAAACATTCTCAAACATTATCAAATACAACAACTGATAAGCATTAATCTGTAACAGTAACACAGTTAATTTGCCTCATGTAAACAGAGATCAACAGCTACTGTAAGATTTCTGTAAATTCTGGTGGTTAATATAGGCCTTGAAACTTTATAACAAGATATCAAAATGTTTAAAATCTTTAAAAATGTCTTAAAGATACAAATACACAGTCTGGCATAAAATTAAAACAAATACTGGTAAAACAGTTAGGAATGAAAAACAATTATAAAAGTATAAACCACTTTGATAAAACTTTGTTTCTTAAAATGACTGCAACATTACTATATATACTTTATATAAGTAACATTTCAAAATGAATATATGCCGCATAGCATTCACTGCATCAATAAACTTTCACTATAATCTGTTCCTTGTTTGGAAAGCAATGATCCTTAAGAACCAATTGATTTCTGCTTCCTGATAAGCATCTTCGGATACTGATCTTCATACATCAGTTGTACCCATGCCTTGGCTGTTGAACACATTCCAGTGATATATAAGACAATTGTCCTGTTAAATGCGTCCTTGATATAACAAACCTGTAAATGATATTATAGCACTAAGTAAAGCTCCCATGTTTATTACAGCATATAACATCTAATATACATTTACCCTCTTCCTTACAACTTAGCCCACACTCAAGAAGCACAGCCTTCCTGAGGCACCAAAAGAAGAAGAGATGAGGAACAAACAATGAAAAACAAATGCCATGTATGAAATCACAAAGAAGAGCTACAATAGAAGAAACGCCTTGGAACAGTCAGTAGAAAAAGTACCAGAGGGAGGGGTGGGGTGGCTTGAATCAGTTTTACTTGTGCGAAATCTCATCTTTATTCTTTGTACCTCCAAATTACAAACCCATGGTTCGGTCTGCACAGGGTTCCTCTACCACATTAGTGAAACAATGGAAAGAAGCCCATATAATCACAAACACTGTGATGAAACATTTAAATTAAATGGCTCAGTGGCGATCTGAAGCCAGAACACATAAAACCCATGATCATGGCGGGCCAGACCACTGCCATTGATAGACATTAAACAGATTGGGGAGGAAGCCATCATGCGGGCTAAGGACTGACAACGTCGTGCAATTAAAGAGGGAAGCAAAGTTGTCAACCATAATAACTGGGCTAACAACACATGCATGCAGTTTGCCGCAGAGTATATTTTTATAGCAAGTGATATTTTTTTATTTTTAAACTGTTCCGAAAAAAATCAGTTTACCAACAATCTTTCTGAATATATAACCATATGGCAGAAGTCATACAAACCATCTGTAATACCAGATATATCTAGTCCAATATTTGATATTGCTTTTATCAACTCATTTAACCATAATTATTTACCATTCAAGAGTGATCATTGTGACTGAAACATTTTTTAAATTATTTTTAATGTTCTAAATTTTATTTTATGATGTGTACATGTTGATCGAAGTCTTAAATAAATCTTAAACTTAAATCTTATTAATCAACATAAACTAAGAAAGTACCTGCAATACAAGCTGTCATGAAACACGCCACATTTCCAGCAATCATTGCCCTTACAACAATCTTTGTTATATCTCTTTTCCTTGCTGGTACCATCGCTCCAAGTGCTCCAAGCATAATTCCTATTGAGCCAATGTTTGAAAAGCCACAAAGTGCGTATGTTGCTATTACTACTGTTCGATCCTGAAAAATAAAATGTAGAATCATAAATTTTCTATATTAGAACATCAGCGACAGCCCAGCTAGCGTTCCACTTACATCAATATCGGTCCCTTAGAGCCTTCAGTTCTATCATTTTGCAAAAAAAAAAAAAAAAAAAAAAAAAAACATAAAAAATTAAAAAAAAAATGAAATGTAGGAGTTTTCACGTTTTTATTTTGAAAGTAAAGTTCACAAGCAAATAACAGAACCTCATCATTGACAGTTTGTTTTAAATAGTAGCACTGACATAACCTTCTTTTAATTGACAATTGTCTTCTTTAATAGGCAGACAGACCTTTGAGCCATTTGTAAATACTAAACTTATTGACATTACACCACCATCAGTGCTATTTTTTACACCTGTAGATCAGGTTCATACATCAGGGAAAGTGATAATACCCCAAATTTATTGACAACAGCATTTTGTACGTGGAAGATGTCTATATTTTTATTTGTGACTTTTTTTCCAGTGACTTTTTTTTTATTTGACTTATTTTCCGTGGCTTTTTTCCTGTGAATTTCTTTCCGATCACCGGATCAATCATAGCTCAAGATAAAGACAGTACACCATACTTTATAACACATTTGTAGGGGTCGAAAGCAAAAACAGTGCTTCTTAAACAACTATATTGTTGCCAAATAGAATGTATAGATCATTATAGATTAAGATCTTTTCTCTATAACTTTTACCTTATTATAATACATGACGCTGCATCTGTCTTTATCTTCTAGTTGGTAAAGCAACTGGTCCTGATAGCATAAATAATTAACTATTCTCGATATATGAATTAGCCGCCTAACTTACCATCCCTTTCTGCACATTGTTTATTCAGTTTATTCAGATAGGTACCTTTCTAGAATGGTGGACATTGATAATATAGTTCTCATGCTTAAGACTGGAGCTCCTTATGTTCCCTCTAATCAACGGAAAGATCATTTTATTCCCTGCCTGTTAAAGACTTGTATTTTGCTTTCTATTTTACTATTTGTGAATTCAGAGTTTCATCGGGACCCAGGGTGAAGTTGGCTAGCTGTAAAAGTGCTTTAAACCCCCGGTGGTTTACTCTACTGACCGTTCTAAGGCGGTGGTCCCGGTGTTAGTCTTACTCTTTGTTGCTTTGTGGTTTGTTCAACGAGGCGTTTTGTTTTATGTCTTGCCTTGTGTTACTTTGTTCTTGTGGTTTTCCAGTCCTTTTAGCATTGCGATTACCTCGCTTGGGGAAGAGAGAGCTAACCTTAGTGCTTTTCGTACGATTTTTCGATTTGTGCTTGTTTGATTTTGTCGGTTTTTCTCTTCCTCTTAGTGTCTGGAAAGGGCTGCGGTTTGTGATTGTGGATTTTTCTCTTACCTTTTTCTGTGTAGACCTGAAAATGCTTTCGAACGTCTTCTTTTAAACACTTATGAATAAAGCTTATCCGGTACTGCTATTTACACAGGTATCAGATATTACACACAGCATGACTGGGTACAAATATCTGCCAGCTGCTGTATGAACCTAATGGATTTGACTGCTTTGCTTAGTTTATTTGACTAATTAATAATATTTAGAAGAAAATCGGTTCTGCAAATTTTAATACAAAGTCCATCAAAGAGTTTCAACAGTTTCTGAAGAATTGCAGGGTTATTTTCAGCAAAAAACTTTGTTATGACTTACTAATGGGCACACGTAATGATGATGACATGTGTCTACGTTCATTTGCTCATCGGGTCTTGCGCAGGCTTTGAGCCATGATCTACATCTATCAAGGTTCACCCACGGCTTTGGAAACGGGAAAAAATCACTCCTTTTATGTGTGGCTTGTGACTGTTGTGACTATCTCTTCTACATTTTCCCCAAAGCACACCTCTTAATTGGCCTTGTCTTATATAGAGATATGCACGTCAAATAAATAGCTACTATGCATTCAACATCTTTCAGAAAGTAGTTTTTAGCTTGGCAATTTACACAGAAGAAGCAAATTTGCAAACGTTTGTCACGATCTATTGCAAAACCTTTTGTGGTAACTACCTGTGCGCAAACAGTTTTATTCTAGTCATTGGTTTTTAAAAGAAAATCAAATATTTTCACTTTTTCCTCATAGAAAGATGATTGCAAATAGGCCAGTTTCACAATCGGGAGTTTTACCGCTCTCGTGAGTCCACGCATGATCTCGTTAATCCAGAACGAGGCTTGCGGTGTATCACAGATAACAATGACGGATAGTCAGACCGTGACTAAGTACACAATAGAAGATTTGTGGAAATCTCCGTGTAATAAGCAATCCCATTTCTTCCTGATTCTCCTCTACATTGTTTTGCAGTTAAATTCAGTACCCTACCCCAACGAAGATCGTTGCTGTCTGTATTAAGTGATCTTGAATGTTATGTGTTTTAAGTGAAACATATTTTAATCAAAACTGATTTAAACTCTCTTATATGGTATCGCAAACTTGTAAATGAAATATATCCATTTACAAGTTTGCGATAGCATATAAGGAGTTATAAGTGAAATATATCCACACATTCTGATCATGACCTCCTCTGTTGGGCTTCCCGCAAAACGTCAGTCATTTCAATGTTTACATGTGTTGCGATTAATATACGCTATGAAAAATATCCGGGACTTGTTTTTTACTTGTTGACATTTCGATCTACTGCTTTAATTCACGGAAACAGTCTTACTAATTTAGTTCTGTTTAATATGTGTCTGTTTTATATGCATTTCCGACAAGAAAACGCTCTACAATCCAACATGGTAATAGTTCGTTTTTCTTCCAAAACAGTTTCCCCGCCCGCTGTCATCTGACGTTACCATTACGAGCACGCGCTACCGTTATGAGCACGGCTTTTTTTCATGCGAGAGCTTTAGAAAAATTTAACTAATATTAGAAACGCGAACAGTTCAGTGTATCGTCGTCTGGTGTGCATCCATAAGATGGGACTCTACACAGGGTTTACGTGATACAATCGGTGGCACTTAGAAACTATTTTAGTGACCAGCAGGAATAACCGTTTTGATGCGCAGATCTCGCAAAACGCATAAGGAACCATTTTGCTTGGGTGCTTGTCATCTTTAGCAGAAAACGGTGAGCGTGCGTCTCTGAAGTCAGTGACAAAATTCGACATCCAAAAATTTCGAATCGGAAAAAGATCAATTAAAATAAAAGAAAACTGCCAGCCTCAGAGGATAAAAGACATGACACCCGCGTATGCATCTCGATGAATCAGTCTGTCGGTAGAGGCAATACACAATGAGAGAAGGGGTGCATAACGGTGTCAGCCGCATGCTTTAATTGCTCGCCCAGTTAACGATCGCTAAGTGTTAACTGCCAACACCTTTTTAACTACCGCTTGCTTAGCAAGTAGATAACGATACTGTCGCAGGTGTGAAAAACACGCGGCGGATTATTCTTTAAGACGCTAGAATGACACCTTGCGGACATCAGTCAAATAATCAAATCATAATTAGTAGTAGTCCCACGGGGAAACATGCGTCCTGCGGACTCGGCTTTGGCTATTTTTAGGAATCCGGACCCGGATTTATGCGTCCAGGGACGCAGGATTCTCGAATTTATCACAGGTTAGCAGCGACTGTCTTTCATTTCCGGATTGCCAATACACCGCCAGCCTCAATCTCGATACATTTCCGGAAATTTTCCGCTCGGCAATTATCGGAAAATACGATTGTGAAAAGGGTCTATTATGCAGAAATCTGTAGGGTAGGTAACTTGGAGGGTTAATTTCAACAAACTCCGCTCGGTCATTTTTTCTGAAATTTTCACAATATTTTTGTGAAGCATCAATAATTCAAATTCTGCAAAGAAAAGTAAAATAAAAATATTTTCCTAGTCACAACTTCAAAAAAAAATCACTTTATTACAGAAATAGCCATTTGTTGTTTGGCCATACATTTAAAATTTTAGGATAAATATTTGAGAATAAAACACAGAAACAGAAAAGACAAATGGTTTCTAATAAGATATGGTCAATCAGACCAAAATATTTTCGTTTAAAGTAATACGCCAAGCAAGAGGCATATTTCCAAGTGATGTTGAAGGGACAGTAGATGCTAAATCTAAATCTGAAATCCGTCTGATACTATCAAATCACACTTTCGTAAATGTTGGGTCAATTAACAGACAAAAATAAATCAAGAAAGGAATTTGACCAACTTCTCCTAGTCTGAGCTCCCAGTACAGAGCTATATAATTCTAACTGCAGCTGAAAAATATTTGTAACCAACCAGTTAAAGTTTACACACAGCATAAGCTTATCAGTTACTGCCGGAGTAGGCCTATTCAAACCATATCAATTTTTCTGTAACAATACGCTTTCTCCATTACATTCAGGCTTCAGAACAGTGAACCAGTTAACTTATTTACGAGTCCTTCCTAGGGGGTTTGGAGAACAAGGGAACATGCCCAATTATTTTCAGGAAACAAGGGAACATTGGCCAATATTTTAAGAAAACAAGGGAAAGAAACAGATTTTGGGAACAGGGAACGTGGAAATTTTGAAAATCACTTTTAGGTAACAAGGGAACAAGGCCGATTATTTTTAGAGAACAAGGGAACATGGACCCTGTCTTGGGAGGACCTCATTTCTATGACATACTTTGCGTACCCTTAACCAGTTTACTGAAGTGGTTTAATCACCGCTAGATGTATACTGGACCGCTATCTCACTGACAGTAGAATGAGTTTAATATTTCTCGGCTTTCAGTCAAAGTTAATTTTATTTAAAGTAGATAATTTATTTTCGGCCCACTCTTATTGTTGCTATTCATCACATTATAAATCAAAAAGGTTCATCTGTTCGTCTTTTCACAAATGACCATAGCTTGTATATTATTGTTGACAATCTGGTAGTGGAAACAAAACAGGTCCGTCTATTCATCTTTCAACTGAGGACCATAGTTTGTATATTATTGTTGACAATCTGGTAGTGAGAACAAAATAGGTCCATCGTTTCATCTCTCCACTGAGGACCATAGTTTGTATATTAATGTTGACAATCTGGTATTGGAAACAAAATAGGTCCGTCTATTCATCTTTCCACTGAGGACAATTGTATATTATTGTCGCCAATCTGGTAGTGGAAACCTCCAGAAATTCTGAAGTTAGTTCATGAGCGAATAGCAAACTGGGCAAAACATGTTGAACTCTTTCACAGCCACAGGCGATGATAACAGGCTTTTGCAAATAGTGTAGATCCAGATGAAACGGCTCATAATAAGCCGTCTCATCCGGATCTATGCTGTTTGCCATTCAGTCTTTCAACTTTACATATAAACTTCTTTCCAACTGATAGTTTGTTAGAAAAAAATAGACGACGAAGATAGTCTGAAATTTGGCGCCAGAAGAATTAAGCACACAAAAACATGAACAAGCACATAAGCTGCGATGTCAGAAAACGTACCAGATGACATCGACACCCTGTGAAGGGTTCGCGCCATCTGCCTGTACAAAAAAAATCTGAAAGGAGGAATGACAATTAAATAAGTGAACTCGATCAGGAACTGATACAATCAAATCCACATCAATGTTCCAATATCAAAGGGAAAGACAGACTTTTATAATTAAACAGCTACAAAAAGAACTGACCGCAAGCAGAGTTGGCAGCCGGTGGCAACTTAGTTACCCAATCTTAACTGAATATATCTTAAACTTAGAATTATTAAAAGAAAAACATTAGTATGTGAAACACTATAGTACAGTTAACCAAAAGTACCACAATGGGAGTACCGCCTTGGAACGGCTAGTAATAAATTACTGGGGCTTAAGCTAGCTTTACGGGATTCCAACCCTCGCCCTTATCTTCCATAGTGGTAAAAGACATATATTTGTTCAGCCCGCGTGGAGGTCTTTTTACTCAACCATGAATCATTATGGGCAAACAAATAAACCCCAGAAAAAGCCTATAATGAAGCAAAGGTGAGGACTCAACAGAAACAACGTGTTGCGACAACTGAAGTGCCCTGCGGTGTCAAACAACACCACTGGGACACTGGAGCAAAAGAAAAATACTCGTTGAGCCTACGAATCCTTGGCAAGCCAAAGAGTGCCCATCGAAGACTCAGACTGCGTGGATGTACATGCTGATGTGAGTGTACACTAGGTGCACATGTCGTATGGCGAAGTTCTTTTGCAGCTCACATACTCGTATACAGGAACTACAACAAAGCTATTTTCAAATGGTTTCCATACGCCACAGAGTTTGCATTTATTTGTGAAGAAACTGCAATTCTTATCGTTTGACAGTTATCCACACAATATAGGCATATTTGTGAAGAAAAGGAAAGTCTTACCGTCAGTATTCCACGTTTCAGAATCTCGCCTGTGTCAATAAGTTTTATGTGACCATCATAACCAAAAGTTTCTGTCATGCCTGTTGTAATGTTTCCGGTCACATTGTGTATATAATTTTGGTATTTCTCGTTGTTATCTATGTACACGCTTAGTTCTGCAATATGAAAATAATACCATTTGAGCCAGGGCGCAGCATTTTCTTTCCTTTTTTCTATATAATATATATACTGTGACAACCTCATCCTCTAAGTATTAAACGTAGATCTTCCTAGGTAGAAACCAGTACTAAGCAATGTAGATAAAGTCTCTTGCTCAAGGACACACCACTTAGCGCTCGCTGGGGTCGAATCCACCAACCGCCGAACTCATGACCTTGAGTCCAGTGCTTTACCACTGCGCCACAGCGCTCTTTTTTTACACTGCAAAATTGCATGTGCGTCAAGTGAAGACTCCGATCAGCCTGCGCATCCGCGCAGTCTGATCAGAGTCTTCACTGGCTGCTTGAAGACGCTTTCGATTTTTCCCTACACACTGTGTGCCCTGCAACGACTTTGATCAGACTGCATGGACAGGCAGGCTTATATATGAGTCTTCGCTGGGTGACATGTAGGTAATGCTGCATATGAAATAATTACAAATGGAAGAATTGAGTCGCTATATGAGATGATAAACCTTTGGACATGTGTGCTCAATGAAGACCCAGATCAGCCTACTCGGATGGACAGGTCGGTCTGGGTTTGCTCTGGCACCTTTATCCGAAGATACATTTTCCCGCGTTGTAATTTGGCAGGATATCCCTGGAATGAAAGCAAGCCACTACGAATTCAGACATGAAGGACATCTCACTCTCATTTATAAACATGTACAGCAAAAGTGAGCAGGGATCATGAAAAAAAAAAACGCGAAATTACCATCCTACAGTGCAAACACAATATTAACAAAAACAGGGGAACTAATGCCATTTGCAGCAACGTAAATTCATGTCTACAGGGATCACATCTGACCACCAATGCATCAAAATTATCTAACTAAAGAATTAAAGAGCAACACTGAAGATAACGACATTGCTTTAGAACAATCCGCAAGGTTTTGAAGTTTAGAAGTATTCAGATCTATATGTTCAGTGAGTGAGAAATACTGGAATCGAAGCTCAGAAGTCCAAGCTACAACATCAATGAAATATTTTATGAAATATTATTGATTAACTGAACTAGAAATTGCATGCAACCTAGAAACTAAACAATAAACAAAATCAGTTTTAATTTACCTGCATAGGCAACGAATTCATTCAAAAATGTCTTTGTACCAATCAATGCTGCAACTCGTCTAGCGTCCTGATAATCACAACCCATTAGAAATGCGACAGGCCAAAATAAATAGGAACAGATGAGCTGCAAAAGACGAGAGATAAATAAATACGTAAAATGGCCACTAGGGGTTAAACCCACATGTCCCCCATTTCAAAAAGAATATGAATAGCTGAAGTGTCGATTTTCTGGACCAGATTAGCTGTTTCAGCAAATGCTATGCCATTGTAGCACTACTAAAATAAAAAATTGTGTTGGGACAAAAATCGTCACAGCACAATGTCTAACATCTTTTTTATAAGATATCACAGAGTGTTTTTCCCTCGAGATTTCTTCATGAAAACGTGGAATAGTACATTTACTTTTTACCATACCAAGCTTTGTCTTCATAGTTCGTCTGTCATTACTGATAATGACTAATCCTAATCAACTGTGTGATGTGTTATTATTTGTGTTTTCTAAGATGGCTGATGAGACCAATCTTAGCTCTAATCTGCCTGTTGCAGATAGAGCAAAAGAGGTCTGAGGAAGAAAGCTCTGTTGGTGATGCCTTAGCTCTGGCTTTCCGCTGTGCACGTTTCTCCTCGGCTTCGCTGATTCTTTTTGCTTCGTATTCACCAGCTCCCCTTCTTATGAGGCCTCGCCACTTTGTTCGATCCTGTGCAATCTGTTCCCACGACTCAGTTGGTATGTTGAAATCTTTAAGGGATGCTTTGAGGGTGTCCTTGTATCGCTTCTTTTGACCACCATGGGAGCGTTTTCCAACTTGTAGTTCTCCATAGAGGATTTTCTTTGGCAAACGTTCATCAGGCATTCTGGTAACATGGCCTGTCCATCTTAACTGTGCCAATTTCAGAAGAGTATGTACACTCTGCATCCTTGCCCGTTTCAGGATTTCTATGTCTGGAATCCTGTCTTGCCACTTGATCTTTAGAAGTTTTCTAAGACAGCTTGTATGGAAGTGGTTCAGTCTTTTGGCATGCCGTTGGTAAACTGTCCAAGTTTCGCATACATATAATAGTGTTGGCAGCACCACCAATCTGTATACTTTCAGCTTTGTGTCAAGTCTGATTCCACTTTGGTCCCAAATACTTCCACGTAGCCGGCCAAATGCTGCACTAGCTTTGGCAATCCTAGCATTGACTTCATCATCAATGTGCACAACTCTAGACAATGTGCTTCCAAAGTAGGTGAACTTGTCTACCACTTGCAGTCGTTGACCTTTCACTGTGACGGCAGGCTCCTTGTAAGGCTTTCCAGGTGCTGGCTGATATACTACCTCAGTATTTTTGGTGCTGATTGTGAGATCATAGCTGTCACATGAATCAGATACTTGATCCACACCTTTTTGCATTTTCTCTTCTGTTGGAGCACCCTTTGCCATGTCATCAGCAAAGACGAACTCATCTAGCACCTCTGTCTGCACCTTGGATTTAGCTTGCAACCTTCTTAGGTTGAAAAGTTTCCCATCAAAGCGATACCTTATAGGTATACCATTGTCACCATCCTGGAAAGCATCTGTAAGCATGACAGAAAACATCATGCTGAACAGTGTTGAAGCTAGAATACAGCCTTGCTTGACTCCATTTTTCACAGGGAATGGAACAGAAAATTCGCCATCATTTTGGACCCTTGCAAGCATACCATCATGGAACTGCCGTACCATTGCTATGAATTTGGCAGGACAGCCAAACTTTGCCATAATTTTCCAAAGTCCCTCACGACTGACTGTGTCAAATGCTTTGGTAAGGTCGACAAAGGTCATGTAGAGGTCCACATTCTGTTCCTGGCATTTTTCTTGAAGCTGTCGTGCTGTAAAGATCATATCTATTGTTCCTCTGTCTTTCCTGAATCCACACTGGCTTTCTGGTAGAAGCCCTGACTGTTCAAGGTGTTCATTCAATCGATTCAGTAGGACCCTAGCAAGGATCTTCCCAGCAATTGACAATAAAGGGATGCCTCGATGATTGTCACAGACTTGAGGATTCTTTTTACTTTTGAATAGGTGGATAATTGTTGCATCCATGAATGCTTGAGGGATGGCTTCTTTTCTCCACATAATGTGAAATAACTCTGTCAGTTTCTCTGCAACTGGAGGACGTCCTGCTTTGTAGATCTCTACAGGTATTGCATCTAATCCTGGAGCCTTGCCAGATGACAGGAGTTTTATTGCTTTCACTGTTTCAGAGACAGTTGGGAGCTCATCAAGCAGCGGATTGCATTCCACCTGTGGTAGTCTGTTTATAGCTTCATCACTGATAGATGATGGCCGATTAAGGACACCATCAAAATGTTCAGCCCATCTTTTCAAGATAGCTTCTTTGTCAGTCAGAAGACTAGTTCCATCTACACTAAGGAGTGGGGTGGTTCCTGAGCTCTGGGGGCCATATATTGTCTTGAGTGCGTCAAAGAACTTCTTCATATCCTTTCTGTCTGCAAAGGACTGGATTTCATCAGCCGTTTTGCTCATCCAGGAGTCTTGGATGTCTCTTAGGCTAGTCTGTACTGTCTTGCATATGTTTGAATAGGCTATCTTACTAGATACTGAGCTGGTATTTCTGAGGTAAGCCTTGTGTTTTTGGTGTTTCTCTTCAAGGAGTCCCTGGATTTTTTTGTCATTCTCATCAAACCAATCTTGGTGTTTGCGAGATACTGGTCCTAGGGAATCCATTGCTGAAGAATGGACAGTGTCTCTGAAGACTGTCCAGCTCTCATCTACATCTTCTGAACTGTGTTCCAGTGCATCTAAACGGCTGCAGAGATCATTGACGAATGCTTGCCTCTTGCTGTCTTGTTTCTGCTTGGAGACATCAAATTTCTTTGGCACCTTCTTGCCTTATGGTCGTCGTACAGGCTGAATACGCAGGTTGAGTTTGCTGACAACAAGCCTGTGAACTGTCCAACAGTCTGCACCACACATAGTCTTTGTCACTCTGACATCCTGTCTGTCCGTCCTTCGCACTATGACATAGTCTATGAGATGCCAGTGTTTGGAGCGAGGGTGCATCCATGATGTCTTTCTGCGAGTTGGTAGACGAAAGACTGTGTTGGTGATCAGTAATTCATGCTCTGCACACTTCCTTAAAGGCTCCATATCCCTCAAAAATAGGCATTTTTTATTCAAGAAAGATTTAATAAATTGATATATAGTATCAATATGATCATAAAATGCAGCATCTGACAGCCTGTAAAATTTCAGTTAGTCTCTCGTTTTTGAACTGAATAAAAAATGAAATGATTTTTATCATATATTTGAATTAATGTTGGCAACATTAATTCAGAGGTACGATAAAAAATCATTTCAATTTAAGAATGAGAGACTAACTGAAATTTTTCAGGCTGTCAGGTACCACATTTAATGATGGTATTAATACCATGTATCAATTTATTAAACCTTTCTTGGACAATAAAATGTCTATTTTTGAGGGATATGGTGCCTTTAAAAGGAGGAGTCCGTTGCTGTTGCACTTCCCTACACCTTAAGATCCAATCACTCCTTCCCAGGTTTGGTGGTCTGTGCCCACTCTAGCATTGGAGACCCCGCGGATGATGAGTTTGTCTGTCCGGGGTGCTGCAGAAATTACAGAATCCAGATCACCATAGAACTTGTCTTTAACCTCATCTGGGTTGGTCATTGTGGGTGCATAGGCACTTACAATTGTTGCACGCCTCTTGCCAGATAAGGGAAGTCTCAGCGTCATCAGGCGGTCATTTATACCTTTTGGAAGTCCTGAGAGCTTGCTGACGAGGTGTGACTTGATGGCGAATCCTACTCCTGCTTCACGCCGCTCTTCTTTCTTGCGTCCACTCCAGAAGAAAGTGTAGCCAGCACTAACTTCTTTTAAAAGCCCTTCCTCTGCAAGGCGAGTCTCACTCAGAGCTGCAATCTCGACTTTGTATCTGTCAAGTTCTCTACCAACTAGAGCTGTTCTTCGCTGAGGTCTGTCAGAACCAGAACAGTACATTAGGGTGCGCACATTCCAAGCGCCGATAGTTAAAGGTATCACCTTCGTCTTCTTTTTTCTTCTTCGTCCGCTAAGTGGGATTCCCGCTGATCGCGATTAACCAGCTAGGAGTTTTGAAGCAGGCAATTGTTTAGGGCACCTTTTCTAGCCCCTTCCCCATGCTACGGGGGTGAGCATTGCGATCCTAAAAAGGTCTGCTCAGTCGCTCAGTTCGGCTTCCAAATTCCCCATACTGCTTCGCTCTTAAGGAAAGCGACCATATAGAACCAAGCCGTCTGTGTGCAGGTCCGCAACTACAGCTTCCAGTGTTTCCTCACCTGCTGCTTCGCCGCTCGCCCATCGCCACAGGGTTTTTGAATGACTTGCATATGTGTGCTTGCTGTGAATGTGTGTTGCTGATTAAGATCAAATGCGCTATGAATTGGATTATAGTGAGGGAGAGGCGCGCAGAGTCAACCTCACTCTCTCGTCCTGACCTAGCTGGATCCAGAGGCAAGACAGTGTCAGGACATTTGGAGCTAAGCCCGGATGCAGTAGATGACCATGACTTCTGTTGTGCCTTGTCATGCTCTCAATGCTCCACAACATGCTGCTACATCGCCATTTGGGCCGTTGAATCATAGTAATGATTTCCTCCGCCCCAGCTGCCGAAGCAGACTTTACATAACTGGAACAGGCAAATCCAGATATGCAGGTTTTTGTTTGGAGTTGCCAACTCCTAGATGGATTGCCTACCAGAGCTTGAGAGCTCCATCTACCCTAGATATTGCAACACAGATTCGGTTAACAGCTATATAGAAGCAGTAACTTAAATTTCTTATGTAGCTAAAGCTTTATCTTATTCATAATTTGAAAAAAGCTATTGATCGTATATTCTTTTCCAAACTTTTAGAAGTAAGCGACATGGCCCAGATGGTTGGTTTGACAGCATGTTAAATATTTTATCGACAAGAAATCTGGGTTTCTGGAAAACCTTCAGACACTGCTACGAATTAAAATGGAGCCTTCACTGTCAAATATGTCCGCAAATGCCCTGTAAACATCTTTCCCCATGTATGGCCCGTTTCCCTCAAAATTAATGACAGAAAAACCATTTTACCTTATATATCCGTTAGGTCACTTTACCTGAAATATATTATTTGCACTGTCTTACCTGAAATGTCAATTCTGGTTCATACAGGTCTGCTCTGTGTCCAATCCAAATCAGGGTGCTATCCACGAAGTGCAGTAGAGCAATAAAAGCTATAAGATTAGCGGCAATATTTGCTACAAGACTAATAGCTAAGGAGGCGCCATTAGATGCTGCTTCTATGAAATTCTTTTCCTCTCTGAAATGTAAGGAATAAAGCAACTAGTTTTTATTTACTACATGCAAATCCATTACTTAGAAAAAGATGTTCGTCTCTGTGTGTGTGTGTGTGTGTGTGTGTGTGTGTGTGAGAGAGAGAGAGAGAGAGAGAGAGAGAGAGAGAGAGAGAGAGATAGAGAGAGACAGAAGGCCTCTCGCCTCAGAGATCTGACCTGAGGAAATATTGCAGGTGCAACAAGAAATTCTGCAGCAGAGGTACCAGGAAGTGGATCCATTTTGATTGTAAGAGATGCATACTTTCCGCGGGCGCAATGTTTTACGTTTGATTACTTTAACCCATATATACCGAGTGGACTCCTCTACCTCAGCTCTTTGGACAGGTACATTTTCAATATAATGGGTGTCTGGTTAGTTTTACTTATTACCATGTTTTATACAATTTCCTTATTTAATTCAAACAGTGTAGATCCTGATAAGACGCCGCGCCGCGTTCTGCGGCGTCTGATCAAGGTCTTCACTGTTTGCCAGTGTCCCTTTTATAGAATGCTAGGCGTGAATGGGTTATGTTAATGTTTCCTATTAGTTGATTTTCTAAATTTACCAATTTCCCCCTTCATTGTCAACCCTCGATGTTTGAAACTTTAAATATCGGTACCATTTTTCTCTGTCTAAACATTATTTCAGCAATCTTTGAATCATTTCACTTTTGAAGGTGTCTAGGTGTGACAAGTAACCTGATTTGACTACCATGAAACTTGCTGTTCACATATGACCTTTATATAGGCGCGCATCAATGAATGTCATCATGTTCGGAAGAAAACCAGGGCCCAGTTGTTCAAAGCTAACGACGTCGTTAGTTAACGATTCGTTAAAATTTACATCGAGTGATACGCAAATATGCTGAAATTTTTTGCTGAAAAAATGTGCAAAAGCTACTCACATTTTTTCAGCAAAAAATATCAGATTATTGTATATTGAATCCGCTAAAACAGTTAACGAAATGACCCTTAACGAGCTCGTTAAGCTAACGACGCTTTGAACAACTGGGCCCAGTTATTCAAGAAAATGCTATATAGCAGCAATACCGCTGAATCAAAGAATAATATAAGCGACAGGAAAATGTGCAGAAAAAAATAATTTAAGCAAGAACTCACTGACCCTTTTTGCATATTGTAAACTGCGTCACCTTGAGACTTTGACGTCTTTGTTTCAGGGTAGAATAACTTTGACATGGCCAAGGCAGCCGGAGCGCTCATCACAGAAGCTGACAACAGATGATTGGCAGGCACCTGAAATTTATATTGTAGTATAGGATCCAAGACCATGGAAAGAGGCACAGCAAAATCCAAGATTAGCATGCACATCTGTACAATTTGATCAGGATTTAAGCATTCGCGAACAGCACAGACGCTGGTCGCACATCCTAAGCTCGATTTCTAATTAGCCCATTTATGCCTAGCGTTCTATAAAAGGATATTGGCAAACGGTGTAGACCCAGATCAGACGCCGCAGAACGCGGCGTCTGATCAGGGTCTACACTGTTTGCATTAAATACAGGAATTTCTGTAGACTGGCTCCAGTCTCCAATGACAAAACATTTTTTCTCATAATCCTGTTTGATAATCCACTAAAATACAGCCAAAATAATATCATGATTATAAAAGCTGGTCACTAGTGACCAGCCTCTATAATCATGATTATTTTGGTTTTATTTTAGTGGATTATCAAACAGGCTAGTGACCAGCCTTTATAGTCGTGATATTATTTTGGTTGTATTTTAGTGGATTATCGAACAGGATTATAAGAAACAAATATTTAGTCACTGGAGAATGGAGCCAGTCTAGATTTTCTGTAAAACATGGTAATAATAAAATCTAACTAGACACCCCTTTTATTGGAAATGGACTGGTTCAAAGTGTTATGTTAGAAGAGTCCATTCGGCATAAATGGGTTAAAGAGAGTCCTGATCATTGCTTTCCTTTCCATTTAGAATTCCACAGGCAAATTCTCAGTTGATTTAAATTTACCAAATATGAAAACAGTGGTACCTTCATGAGTATATAAGCGGCCATCACGGATCCGGCGATTGTAGCAAACCCTCCCGTGCACACAGCATGTAGTTCGGACTTTGTCATATCTTTTAAGAATGGTCGTATCATCAATGGAGCCTCGCTCTGAAAAATAAATTCTAATGTAAATTGCATGTTGACATTTCAATTAACTGGATGACAGAAACTGGTATAGTCAGATCCTTCCAATTGCTGCTATAAACCACTATTTTAACTAAATTATGTCAACATTAAAAATAGGGCAAGAAGGTATCTATTTGTATAAGGTTCTTGTGTAAAACAACGAACAAACAACATGCTCTTTTCAACATGAAGGATATGGTTAATCATATCTCTTGTGTGCATGACAATCGTATGTTTGTTGTGGTAGGCCTAACAGGAGAAGTTGTTCAACGATCCGTCTCATCTGAAACTATATTTTTGCAACTGAGGTTGATTTCTGACATCTATTTGCAACATATGATGTGCCTAAATTCAAAGATGCAGGAACTCCGAGCATAGCTCCAGATAAAAGGGGAATCCTATATTTTTTTTTTCTTATTTATAAAAGCATGTTGTGAGTACTCATTAGAAGCGCTTCTAATGAGAAAACATAACATACGATTTTTAGAGTAATATGTGAAATATCATTATTGTTTGGTTGCAGAAGATGCATTATTTGGAGCTATGCTCAAAGATGAAAGGGTTACAATTTGGTGGTCACAAAATTAACAGAATAATTCTTACCTGTCCGATAAAGATATTTCCGGCGGCATTGAGGGACTCCGTGGGAGAAGTGCCCAGGCACCAGGCTAAGAAACGGGCAATATATTTGATAATGAATTGCATAACGCCCCAGTAGTAGAGAACCGACACAGCACTGCTGAAGAATATTATCACAGTAAGAACCTGGAATAGAAGAGAAAGGGGCTGGATATACTTGATAGGTTTTCCACCATTTTTTTTCAAGGGAGAAAATTTTAGAACATCCTTAATGCTTTCCCTTCTAAAACATGGTCTAATCTAAAAAGAAATAATTGGCTTCTATGTTGCAGATCCTTTCAGAAATGAGACAAAAACATTTGACAGAGTTTTCTCCCCTGAAAGTGCTTAAATTAGTCTCTCGATTTTGAACTGGGTCAAAAATGAAGTGATTTGTTATTGTATCTCTGAATTAGTGTTGGTAATATTAATTCAGAGGTACGATAAAAATCATTTCATTTCAAGAACTAGAGATAAATTGAAATTTTACAGGCTGTCAGTTGCCACATTTGATGATTGTATTAATACTATATATCAATTTGATAAACTTTTCTTGGGTGATAAAATGTCTATTTTGGAGAAATATGGAGCCTTTAATCCTCTCACTTCGCTGCCATTGACCTTCCCTTGAAAGGTATCCTCTCACTGCTGGAGGGGGGGGGGACAGGCAAATGATTAGAGCTGGGCTCGAACCCGCAACCTTCGAACCGGCGCTTCTACATTTAGACATACCTTGAAAGCAAAGAAATGGTGTTCATAGGTGTCTCCGAACACGAAAGAAGATCCAGCGTCGGTATGCGCCAAGAATTCTTTTACCCTCTCCCCCAGCCACTCGAACGCTCTGAACCCAAAATCTGACCGAAGAATAATCAGAGCGAAGTAAAACTGCAGAGCTAAGCCCCAGAAAACGGGTCGCCATTTTACCTACAAGACAAAAGGACAGATTTTTTTAAGGCTATCATAATCACTCTTTGGTAATTACTCTAAGTTTTCGGACAGACTGGCCTGAGCAAACAGTGTAGACCGAGATCAGAATGCGGCGTCTGATCTGGGTCTACATTGTTTGCCATTCATCGAGCAATTTTCTAACACATTAGCAGGTTGTAAAATGGTCTGTTCAAAATTTAGGACAAGTATAGTAAGGAGTTAAGGTTCCCAATATTTAGGTTAATAACGGTACTAAAATCGCTGATAAAGCAATTTTACTAGCGAACAGCAAAAGGCTTGTCCAGATTAAAGGACGCACA
This sequence comes from Anodontia alba, assembly GCA_964016985.1. Taxonomy (NCBI): domain Eukaryota; kingdom Metazoa; phylum Mollusca; class Bivalvia; order Lucinida; family Lucinidae; genus Anodontia; species Anodontia alba. The sequence goes on along the minus strand of OZ024833.1, from coordinate 83,201,394 downwards.
AACTGATCCGAACCTACGTTGTTCACATATATGATTATCACCCTTTTTATCAAAATGTGTTCAACTACAAGATAAAAGCCTAGGATACAATTCATCTTGAAAAAAAGATTCAATTACCAGCATGAGGGTTCCTAAATAATCCGAATATTCGGAATGCCTTATTCATATTTGATCGTCATATTTGTTTTTAAATTTGAACAATGCCATTTTACTTCTAGTTGACAATATGTCTAAAATCTGCTATATGTGAGACAAACAGTGTAGACATAGATCAGACCTTCTGTGGCTTCTGATCTGGGTCTATACTGTCTAATCAGGCCTGTCTGTCCCATATTTAGGGTTGCTACAGTACTATGATCACTCTATCGCACTAACATCTTTAATGAAACATGTTCTCTAAGTGAACAGCTAAGACCTGCCCAGACTACGCGGATGATAATGGCCTCTTTTGCTCACATATAGAAAAAAACATCCTTTCTTACCAAAGTTTTTATAGCTTTATTCAGAAATAAATATGGAAACGAGAAGGTGTATGAGGTTGCTAGCCTAACAGATCAATCTTAAACAGGGTATGTTTAGTGCTACCATCAGGGTTCTGGACTGTAATAAAATGACCCTTCCACACCCCTTCCCCTACCCCACACAAACATAATACACACACGAACCACCCCTGCTAAAATATATCTCATAAAATGTGTCTGACATGAAAAATCTGTCACTTGAATTCACTATTAGTTATACCACAATAACCTTTTTAATCTGCTTACCTTTGCTGGGTTGTGAGAAGTTATATAAAAGACTAAAATGAAGAAAGCCATTCCCGCAGCGGAGACAAGGTTCCTGGGTGACTCGATGGCGACTTCAACAATCACATAAATCAGGGCAATCAGAACAGCTGCCAGGTAAAGGAACCAGCGAATACTGAAAATGAAATGTACATGAATATGGTATACCACAAAGTCAGGAATATTAGAGCAAGTGCCCAGAGGGTCACGAATACCCCCGGTCGGCGCCATTTCTTAATTACGAAATATTTTAAAGTTAATGACAATGATATAAGGCAAGATATAGTTTACAAAGTCAGTCTCTGGGTGATACTGATCTATCATCCCAAGTACAATTTTCCTGGAGTAAACAGTCTTCAAGACATGAAGCAAATTTCCTGGACCATAACATATAGGTCACTGACCTATATATACTTGAGAAATTAATCTGATGGTCACATTGATGCATTATACCAACTATGATGTTAATCCATTAAATATTCTTAAAGATATTAAGCAAAATCACTAGACCTTGAAATATGGGTCATACTGATTTATATTAACTTTGAGGTGAAAGCTTGGTTACACTGTGTCATTATATGTAAATATGACATTTAGGTATCAAATAGTGGGAGATATAAGACAAAATCACAGGGCTATGAAATATAGGTCACATAATCCCAAAATATGATAGTAATACATCAAATTGTCTTCAAGATGTAATATAAAATCACTGGACTATGGAATATAGGTCACAGTGACCTACATTTACTTTTAGGTCAACTGTTGGATCATACTAATTCATAATCCAAAATAATGATGTTCATACATCAATTTACATTCAAGATACGCGGCAAAATTACTGGACCATGAAATATAGGTCACGGTGACCTACATGTGTTATGTTGTCAATCGTGGTGTCACACTGAACCAATATTCCAAGTTTCACATTAATCCGTGAAATAGTCCTCAAGATATGAGGCAAAATCGCTGGAGCATGAGAATATGATCACAATGACCTTGACCTTATTACACTGAATGCTGATGTGAAAAGCATGTCTGATCCCATCCTTCTTTAAGAAGTTGTTTGTATAAACAAACTGCAACATACTACTTTATTGAGGCATTAATCCATGAAATAGGCTTCAAATATAAGTCAAAATCACTGAAGCATGAAAATAAGGTCACACTGACCGTGACCTTATTACACTGAATGTTGATGTGATAAATATATCTGATGCCCATCCTTCTTTGATAAGAGGTTGTTTGTATAAACAAACTGCAATATACTTCTTTATTGGGTGTCCTAGATTTTTACCTCTAGCCCGGCCCTGGGGCATGACCCAAGGGTCCATAGATGTAGAATGTGGAAGAGAACCCTCCCAGGTACCACCATACCAAATATGAAAAGTTTTTTATCAGTGGCCGCAGAATTATAAGTAATAAAAAAAAACTTCGAAGTAAAACTTGGTTATAGAAAAGATTAACGGACGGGATCACACCCGGACAGACGGAAGGATGGACGGATGGACAGACGAACGGACTAACGGAATGGACGAAAACTATATACCCCTTCGGCATACTTCGTATGCCGAGGGTATAATTAGTGCGACTAAAAACAATATTAGTGTGGGTGATATTAAAAGTCGCACAAAGTTTAAGTTTATTCCCATTAATATTATTCTAGTCCCAATAAAATTCCCGACTTTTGACCCTATCGGTACACCTTATGAGTCGTGAACCTTCCGGACATATGCGAACATTAAAGATATAGATCAAAGTTCCTTAGTGCTTGTGCTGATAATGTTGCTAATGCCGTGCCTACTAAATCTTGCTTGACTTGCATATACAGTCGAACCTCAATGGCTCGAACACCGATGTCTCGTTTACCTTGGCTAATTCGAACTCGTTTTTTAGTCCCTACAAAATTCTTCAAATAGCTCAAGAAAACAAATATTTAGGGATTTTTTTTCCTGATTCATCATGGAATTGTATGTTGAGTGTACTCATTAGAATCGCCTCGATGAGGCGATTCTAATGAGAACACTCAACATACAATCATTGTGTAGAAAATCGAAAAGATTTCCCTAAATTATCGCTATTTGCTTCCTGAACTGGTGCCATGATTAATCCTCAGTGGCTCGAACTACCCATGTCTCGATCGAATTTCCATGGTCCCAAAGATGTTCGAGCCATTGAAGTTCGACTGTAATGTATATAAAACACACACTGTTGACAAAACGCCATAACATTATGCAGAAGAAACCGCTACAACAATGGGACGGTTCAAATGAGATGAAAGTCAGCAAATGGTAGTCATGATAGAAGTAGGGTTGTCCTATCAGGCGAAAGCACGACGTTCAACTTATACGGCTGGACCAAAGCCGAAATGGATGACCGACGTCGGCCAGAGCTTGACTGTGTCACGTCAATGCAGCAAGACTGTTACATCGACGTTCAACAGCTGCACGCCTCCATTCTAGCGCGAGAGACACACTGTGTAGACATGATTCGAGAATAATCAGTCTAATACAACTGTAGTTATTCCACCTAATGCTGACGACAAAATATATACTGAGCAACATTCTGATGGTCGAACGTCGTTGTAACATTGTTAGATGATGTCAACAGCATTTCTATGGATGCAAAACCAGTGAAGGACGGTCATGTTTACCGACGAGTCTCGAGTTTGTTTCAACATGATGGAAAATGAGAAAGTGTAGCGTTGAATGAGATTTGGGAGAGTGGGTCGGGAAGGAACGCTCTGCAACGTGTAACGTTCACCAAGCAACCTAGCAAATATACAACGTCGCCACAATGTCATTACAACGTCGCTGCAACGTCACGACGTTGCAGCGACGTTGTAATGCCGTTACTCATATAGCATTATAAGACTCTTTTGACAGTGAATGACGGCAATCTGACGGCTAGGCGGTACAATTGTGCAGAACTCGAACCTCATGTTCTAACTTTTCTACGCCTGCACCCGAACGTCAACCTGTTCCAACAGGATATTCTTAGTGTGCGTCCAAACAGCAAACTACCCGTGCCAAACCAATATTGGCGTCTTGCCTTCGTATGCATATATTCGCCAGGTTTGAGTCCTGCTGAATACCTCTGGGACAGTCCGTATCCCAGCTTGCCGTCAAATCCATTATCAGACAGGGATTAATACAAGCGTTGTAATTCAGTCAGTTTGTAAACTAATACAAAATAAACTCCCAAACAAGCCGACGGTGTCCAAAACCTTCGGAGCTTTTCAATAACAAAATTACCCTGTTTTGATCCTCTGCATTCTGATATCCTCCTCCGCGTCGTCAAAGAGTCTCAGGTTGAATTCCTTGTCTCCCATGCAGTAGTTGATTATCAACCGTGCAACGATAAATACCGACGCTAGTAACGTCACTATTAGAAGTCTCATGGAACCCTCATCATTGACGTCAAATGTCTTGAACATGCAGTACGTAAAATATGCATAATACAGGATAGCGATGATGCAAAAAAATGCTGTCCAAATCACTGAAAAAAAATGATAGATGTGAGAAAACTGCCTTATGGGAATATCATAATCGACCAGCATTGTCTATGTTGGTCGCAAACTTGATGCATGAACCGTAAATATTTTATAAGCGAACAGTGTAGACCCTGATCAGATTAAGTGGATATATCCGCAGGTTGAACTGGCCTGCGCTGGTTGAATATGTCAACTGGAATTTATAGCAAATAAAAGAATCAAGATGTTATTTCTTGAAGGAAAAATACATAAAAAAAGAAAAACGTGTCCAGCAGATATTTTTTTTTTTTTTTTTTTTTTTTTTTTTTTTTTTAGGTTTTACAGCAGATATCTGAAATAAATTCAGTTCTTGAAGCATCTCTCTCTCTCTCTCTCTCTCTCTCTCTCTCTCTCTCTCTCTCTCTCTCTGTGTGTGTGTGTGTGTGTGTGTGTGTGTGTGTGTGTGTGTGTGTGTGTGTGTGTTCACTTCTTTCAATAGTCATTCCTTTTAAAATCTATTCAAACTGGCTTCTTAAAATTTTAGACGTACAGTAAGAAATTAATTTGTCCAAATATTTAGGACAAATACCGTTCTTCATTCATCTTTATACATATAGCCTGTCTTCAGACTCTTCGTTTCTATTATTTTTTTTTCAAAGTTATATAATCTGGAACAGCTTATAGTTATCTACTCAGTTACGTCCCTTGAGGGAAGAGGTTAATTTAGATCAAGATAATTTTGGGATTAATCCTTTCACCCCTGAGAGTCTGGTTGACTCTTCCATATTTGAATTTGGTCAAAACCACTGTTCCAAATAGGGGTCTCAGTCATAACTTAAAACAGACCAGCAGTGTAGATCCTGACGAGACAGCTCATTATGAGCCGTCTCTTCAGGATCTACGCTGTTTGCCAAATAATTGTTTTGGTCTGCAGGCTCAAAAATGTTAGAGAGAGAGAGAGAGAGAGAGAGAGAGAGAGAGAGAGAGAGAGAGAGAGAGAGAGGCGGGTGGGGGAGAAATGTTAAGAAAAATAAACAGAAACGACTGGAGCCAGTCTATCATGTATACTGCATACCTTCTTTGTTTTCCTTATATGCGTGTCTTATCTGTGTTTGTACCTCTGAGACAATTCTTTGGTAGGCGGAATCACCCTCTAGATCTAGGTCTTCACTGTCCGACTCCTCCTCTTCCTGGTCGTCGTCGTCTTTATTGCTTCGTCCATTCGTTCGTTTCTCAACTTCATGGTCATGGGGAGAATACTAAACAGGAAAAAAAATGTTACTATACCGCGCAACGTCAGTACATGACGTCAGTTGTGCGCCCAGCGAAGATTAAGATCAGCCTGCGCATTCGCGCAGTCAGATCAGAATCTTTACTGGGCGCATTTTGGATAGCCAAGGGTACAAGGGACAATGAAAACTCTGATAAGACCGCGCCTTGGGCGAATAGGTCAAAAGGTTCGTTTTCTCACGTTGGGCTCATATTAGAATGTATCGGGCCCAGTGCAAATTTGCTTCCTGACGCACGAATTCCTTCCCAAGAACGACTATAATTCTTAAAGGCTGCTACCTGACTTTTACAATTTTATATATAGGCATAACAGCTCTTTAAATATTTTCAGCATTTACAAACTTTTCAAGACGGGGATTTAACCTTTGCCACTATTCAGCAGACGACAAACTGATTATACATACATACATACATACATACATACATACATACATATATATATATATATATATATATATATATATATATATATATATATATATATATATATATATATATATATATATATATATATATATATATATATATATATATATATATATATATACTTTGACATTTCATGTAAATTGTCTCTAAGAATACAATCATCATGAAATGACAAAACCTTTTTTCTGGAAAAAATGAAACATTTCAGTATGTCATCTGTTGACTTTTTTTTCAGCATACTTAACGTTAAATATCATGCGCACCTGTCGGTTACCGAAAGCTCATACTTCCAGACTCGTTATTGGTGTCTTTGGTAACCATTGTCAACCACTGATGCCCATCGGTATCTACTGTGACTCGTGCTGGAAGAATTCTGAACACATTGAACGTGTATAATTATGACATACAAATCAAGGCTTATACCTTTCTTTGTCGTAACTCTTCGCCATCGGGAACATATGCCGGATTCGAAGCCGCCGTCATGCTGATATTGGACTCGAGCGTCTTTGGTGACTGGGAGTCGGTTCCCGCCAGTTTATGCATGTTTGTCAACTCCACATTCATTTTGAAAATTCACTGAAACAAAGAAAACATTTACCCTAAGTATTTGGACAAAAAGCCTGAGCAAACAGTGAAGACCCTGATCAGACGCCGCAGAACGCGGCGTCTGATCAGGGTCTTCACTGTTTGTCACTCAACAAGCAGTTTTAAGACATATCAACAGGCAGTTAAATGGAGTTGTTGCACTTTCTGAATAAGTATGGTGAGGGGTTTAGGTGCCTGCATATTTAAAATTACTAGTAATAAAATGATTAAGATACAGTATACACATTTACATGCTTTCCTGCAATACCAACCGATCTACTCTGAAAGGAAAGAATTCATTTAAACATCTGGGACTTCAGGTTAAAATCAAGCGACATAATCCAATTTGCTTGCGTGAGTGCTATCCGCCCGGAGTTACGTTGCTTAGTCAATAAACTGATACAGGCCATTATCATCGCCTATCAATTATTGACAAGATAAAATATTTAGATGTAAACGTCTAAGTACCGGCGCAAATTTTGTGCATGTTTACACAGAGATATGGCACAAGGGTATACAAAAGTTTGATAAATTTTCAATGCAACGGGTAAAAAAGGAACAACAATGTGATTCTTTAATGTTTCCTTTTATTAAGCTTTATGAGATTTCTTGATTGAAATGAAAATAAAATAAGACATCAATCTGCTTTTAACATAGTTTGTTTTAAGATATATATATATTTTATGTATATTTGCCGGGATCGTCACAAACCGCCGTCCCGGCAAATATAAAACGTCTTTAGTGAGCTAATCGAATAGTCTACCATATGTAAAAATCCAAAGCTATACAAGTATTAGCTTTTTCAAAAAGCTAGCGAGTCGTTTAGCCTTTTTAATGTTGATCACAAAGCAAAGGAGCAGGCATGATTTCGTCGGTCCTTAGATTTTGCTTGGTGACCTAGTTCTTTTTACCCCAAGTGATCTAGTTTCAGAACTTATTTAGAAATCATGATTCAAGACAAACATTTTGAGCAAGACTCATTATGACTACTTTAATAATGTGACCTCTAGAGTAGTAATGTTTTCCTTTAATTTGGCCTGGTAACCTAGTTTTTGACCTCTAGTGATCCAGTTTCGAAGCAGACCTAGAATTCATCAAGAAATATATTGTGAGTAATATTCATTATGATAACTTCAAATGTTACCTCTGGAGTGTTAACAAGGTCTTTAGTTTTTATTTGGCCTGGCGACCTAGTTTTTGAACCCAAGTGACCCAGTTTTGAACTTTACAAAGCATCGAACATCATTCATGATGATTAATAAAAAATTTGACCTCTAGAGTTTTAACAAGATTTTCCTTTGATTTGATCTGATGGCCTATTTTTTTACCCCAGGTGACCCACTTTCGAGCCTGCCCTAGTTTTCATAGGGGGAAACATTTTGAGTAAATTTCAATAAGATCGGCTTAAAACTGTGACCTCTAGTGTTAACAAACTGTTGACGACGGACGACGCAGGATGCACAACGCCATACAGACAGTGAGCGATGACAATAGCTGACCCTGAGTACTTGCTTAGGTGAGCTAAAAACTACCCAATAAAATTGCTCATTTTTTGAGAGTAATAAAGCACCCAAATCAGGGTGCCCACTGGTCAGGGAAATTTGTTTTTATTCTTTAAGGTCAGGGAAAAGTCGGGGAATTTTGTGAAATGGTCAGGGAAATTAAAAAAAAATCTTAAAAAAGCCAGGGAAAAGTCAGGGAATTTTAAAATCATGTCTTTTTGCTGTTTTTCTTTTTTTTTTTTTTTTCTTTTTTTTTTTTTTTTTTTGTTGTTGTTGTTGTTGTTTTTTTTTTTTTTGTTTTTTTTTGTTTTTTTTGTTGTTGTTTTTTGTATATATATATATATATATATATATATATATATATTGTAAATGAATAAACATATATGAAATCATGGCTATGGCAGCTTTCAGGTGATTTAAAAGGCAAAACAGTTATTGTTATATGTATGTATGTCACTGTACTAGTCATTTTTAGTGTTGAAGGATGATCTAAGACCTAATTTTTGTCACTGGATTTATTAAAATTTCATCTTTTTTTTTATTATTTATTTATTATTTTTTTTATTTTTATTTTATTTATTTATTTAATTATTTATTTTTGTGTGTGAATAATATATTTATCTGAAGGCTGAAAGGGTCTTGCAACCCTTATCTCCTTAGCTCACTAATTTTTCAGGTTTGTTTAATTTTGTAGACTACCCACTGTGATTGCATAGATGTTATTTATGGCTATTCAGTTACTAATTGTACTGTTCATCTTTTTCAGAGGGACCAGAGACAGCTTTTCTTGTTTCTACTATAATTATCCTAAGTTTTCAGACATACAGGTTTGAGCAAACATTGTAGACTCTGATCAGACTGCTTCTCTGGTAGCAGTCTGATCAGGGTCTTCACTCTTTGTTATCCCATCAACATCCTTTGGATATATTGATGTATGGCAAAACCACTTTATTCCAATTTTAGTATGATTACAATAACGTTTTCAGGTGTCAGAAATTTTAAGTAAATTACGGTATTATCTTTAAAACTGCTCTTTAGTTTGGTGAAAAATTATAAGAGAAAGCAAAACTAACCAAACTATTTTATTACTGGTAATCACATTAAATAATATTGAATGCATATGGGTAGAACTCAAACCAATTAATAGCAGACCCTTCCTCGTAGGTAACATATACAGACCACCGAATTCTACTGTGCTATGGAATGAATATTTTGAAGATTGCATAGTGAATATTTTGCAAGAGGAAAAAGAAGTTTATTTGTTAGGGTACATAAACAGAAACTTACTTGACAGTCAGATAAAGAGAGCCTGGAATGATTATATGGAGCCATTTGGGTTAACTCAATTTGTGTCTGAACCTACACGAGTAACCTCAGACAGCAGATCCTTAATTGATCACATATATTCTAACTGTCCTGAAAATGTCAAGTCTGTACATGTTCCTAAAATAGGACTGAGTGATCATTTTCCAGTATTTGTAACAAGAAAAATGCATAATCATATTCCTAAATACACTATATCTTATAGGTCATTCAAACATTTTGATGAGGCCAATTTCATAAGTGATCTTCAAGCAGTACCATGGGATCTCATCAAATTATTTGAAGAACCTGATGATATACTTGAAGCATGGACTGACCTGTTTTTTAGAAGTGGTAGATAGCCATATTCCTATTAAAAACACAGGGTTAAACGTAAAACTCAACCAGATTGGATAACATCAGATATTCTTGATACAAATAGGGATAGGCACAAATCACTCGATAGTGACAATGACTATAAATTTTGGAGAAATAAAGTTAATAAAATGATAAAAGAAGCTAAGAAAAACCAATATCAGACATACATAGATAACAATAAAGACGAACCAGGAAGTATATACAAACTTTTTCAAGAAATTGGGTCAGGAAAAAGCTGCAGGAATACACCAATTTCTTCTATCAAAAACAAGGGGATACACACTGAGGATCCCACAGAGATTGCCAATACATTTAATAATTTCTTTGTTAATGTTGCCGCCAAAATTAAAGAACCAGTTTCAAATGCAAGTCATCAAAAATTAAGAAACTTCTGCAAGTATAAGCTATCTGAAAACACAACATTCAGTATTAGTCCTATAGAAAAAGAAAAAGTTCTAAAACTACTTTCAGCCATGGACTCGATCACGGCAACTGGCACTGACAATATTGGGCCTCGATTACTTAAAGTTGCAGCTCCTTATATTTCGAATGACATAACTGACATATGCAATCAAAGTATCCGTAAATCAACATTCCCAAGAAAATGGAAAGAAGCTAAAATTTCTCCACTTCATAAAAATGGCCCACATGATGATGTAAACAATTATCGCCCCATATCAATTCTGCCTGTTTTATCAAAAGTCCTTGAGAAGCATGTGCATGATTGCTTATCAGCTTATCTTAATGAGCATAATTTATTACATAAGACCCAGTCAGGGTTTCGGTCACAACATTCTTGTGAAGCTGCTCTGGTGCACATGATTGATTCATGGTTAAATGCAGTGGACAATGGAAAAAATAGTAGGAATTGTACTTGTCGACTTTAAAAAGGCTTTTGACCTTGTTGACCATCGAATTCTTCTATCAAAATTAGAACTATATGGCATAAGCAATGAAGCACTTATGTGGTTTGATACCTATCTTCCGCACAGGCAACAAATGGTCTCCATAAATAATTGCAAATCTGACACTGAAAAGGTCACCTGTGGTGTCCCTCAAGGTTCCATTTTAGGGCCACTCTTATTTTTGCTTTTCATTTATGATTTACCACTTTATGTGAATAACATTTCTGCAGACCTCTATGCTGATGACACTACTTTATATGACATCCAAACCTCATTAGAAGCAATTGAGGCAAATCTCCAAAATGGATTAAACCAACTCCATATCTGGTGTAAAAACAATGGCATGGTCTTAAGTTCAGCAAAAACCAAGGTAATGTTGGTAACTACCAACCAAAAACGTCTAAGGTTGCAAAACACAAATCTCAATCTTCAATACATGGATGAAACACTTAAAATGATATCAAGTGATAAAATACTGGGAGTCTTTGTAGACAACAATGTAAGTTGGTCTAATCATGTTATGCATGTTTGTAAGAAAATATCATCCTATATCTGGCTTCTTTCAAAAATCAAGGCCTTTTTATCACAAGCACATCGTGTGCAATTCTATAAATCTTTTATCCAGCCTCGCATTGACTTTTGCAGTATTGTGTGGGGCAACTCGTGTGAGTCTAATAAAATGAAAATATTCAGGCTGCAAAAATGTGCATGTCGAGTTATTCTAGACTACAATGTTGAGGACTCCAGTGAGGCTATGCAGTCTCTAAAGATTTTATCTGTTTATGATCGTTTATTTCTGAGAAAAGCAAAATTCATGTTCAAAGTCTATAATGGTTTAACCCCTTTTTATATTTCTGAAAATTTTACACTTAGAAATGAAATGGACATGTCAGTTAATCTGAGGTCATCAGCCTCAGGATGTTTTATTCCTCCATTGCCAAAAAAGGAGTGCTTCAAGCAAAGCATGCGTTACTCAGGCTGTTTGGTTTGGAACTGTCTCCCGAATAATGTTAAATGTAGTCAGACAGCTGATACATTCCATAACAGATGTATCAAATGGCTAACTCGGTGATGCAGCCATTAAGGATGAATCGAAAGAAGAAAATGATCACTCAGTCTATTTCTCTACTTTGTTTCTATTTTATATTTATATTTTTGTCTTATTTCATTGTAGATATTGTGATATAAACATGTCATTTTTCACATCTTCTCAATGTATGGTCAGCACTACAAATACTGTAGTATAAATAATTTGAAACTTCTGTAATATAAGTATGAAAACTATTCATTTTAATAACTATTGGCATTGAGTAAAGGTTCTTATATGCTGCCTTTAATTTCCTAGTTCATGTATTTTGCCTTCAAATAATCTTGAAGGTATATTCAGCTTTGAAATATTCACCGTCAATTGTTTGAATAACTGTCGTGGACCCTTCGGTTTTTTTTTTCTTTTTTTTTTTTTTTTTTTTTTTTGCTGCGATTTCTTCATATATACAGTAAAAATGTGAAGTAGTCATCTTATATTACCGTAATGATCCTATGTTTTCGGACAGACAGGCATATGCAAACAGTACAGACCTATATCATAGTGTTTCTACAGAAGCAGTCTGTTCGGGGTCTTCACTGTTTATCATTCCATGGACATTTTTGGACACATTTTTGTTACATGAAATTAAAACTGCAATTGTTCTGGGTGTCCCAAATTTTAGGAGTTTTGCGGTATAAATTTTTGCTTTTCTTTATGTCTTCATTCCAAGGGATATTGACTCTGTTGGTGCAATGGAAATATATGCCCCAAACCACCCACAAATCTGTTTTTTTTTTTTTTTTTTTTTTTTTTTTTTTTTTTTTTTCAAGTGAGCATGCTGTCAAAAAGGGGATTTTTGGGACCATTGTGGGTGCATTATTTTAATCATATTTATGCAGTCAATGTCGTATGCTTCATTTATACTGTAAAAAATTGTAAAATATTGTAACATATATTTGTGTCATATATTTGAGGGCCTCATGGAAGATTAGTTTGTTTGCTAAATGTTGTCACCCTCGTTAAATAAAGTCTTTGCTTACTTACTTACTTTAATGTCTCCCAGCCGCACTCTTTATAAAGTCGCTCAAGGGATACTGACCTAGTTAAACCAGTGACAATCCTTGCTGCAGGAATTTTAGTAATCTAAGACGCCAACTTATTGACGCACGATATATTCGACGTCCAAATATAATAAGTTTCTCATCGCTTTTGAATGTTAAAAAACAAGAGTTCATTAAGAAAGCTTTCCATATTTGTCAAAAGTATAATTGAAAGTGTGTAACTTACTCTCCCACAAAATTTTGAAATTTTTATGTGTTATTTTCAAATACATGAATCTGTTAATTTGAAAGCTGAGTTATTTATAGTAAAGATGCCATGTTTGGCATAAGTTTTCGGACAGAAGTGCCCGAGCAGGGAATGTGGACCCGGATCGGGCGCCGCAGAATACGGTGTCAGATCTTGGTCTACATTGTTTGCCGCTCGTCTGGCGGGTTTTCAAACACTCATCGGCGGGTAGTGGGATGGACTTGTTTGGATTGTACTACACGGTCAGGAGTTAAGGTGTCCGAATACTTTGGGTAGACATGGTATACTTTGATTAGTTAGCTGGTATTCTCTGCCTCGTATCATATGATTAAACTACTCTGTTCCTCATGTTGCCATTGTTTCAATGGACTGAGTGAATAAATTTGACTTGACTTGACTTGACTTGCTTCATTTTGAAGTTTTTCTAAACTACTGGACTGTTCAATTATGCATCCATCCCAGACAATGCTAGAGTATTCTAAAAGTGGCCGAACATATGAAATATATATTTGGTTCAATGCTCTTCTGGAAAAGTCAAATTTCAGTTTTCTCATTATTCCGATGATTCTAGAAGCTGAGCTTAATATAGATTCAATGTGTTTATTCCATTTCATGTTGTCACTAAGTGTTATCCCTAGATGTTTATGGTCCTTGACAAATTTCACATTAACACAATCAAAAACAATATTTGAAAAAAGGTTCACGAAGGATGTGTAAAAAAAAATAACATAGCCTCTGTTTTGTTGGGATTAAACTGTATAAGCCACTGTTTAGCCAAATTGTAATTTAAATGAATTATTTGTAAGTTTGAAATTCAAACAGCGAAAATAATCGTCACCACTATATTTTTAATCATTTGAAGGGTGCCTTTAAAAACCCTGAAAAAGGACCAAAAAGTTTTCGTTTTAAAAATTTGAAAAATGTATCAGCGTATTCCTGAAAATAAAATGGAATCCATCACGAAAACATGCCTATATAATTTTGACCCCCTTAAACCCCACTTTTATATAGTAAAACTGGGGTTTACAGGGGTATACATTATTTTTCTTATTTCTGCTCAAAAACATAGATTGTGGGTACTCGTTAGAACCGCCTCGTCGAGGCGGTTCTTACGAGTACCCACAATCTATGTTTTGAATAGAAATATGAAAAATATCTGATTTTTTTTATCTAAAAAGTTTCCTTTTTTGGTTGTAAAATTTTCAATATATTTGAATAGGCGTGTTTCCGTAATGAAAAGCTACCAGCAAAAATATTGTATTATTTTTCATACTTTTAAAAACTGATGTATAATATAACTTTCCTATATGTCTTTACATTTTCCTGTAGCGGTTCGCACAGGTTAATCTTGGGCGGCAGTTTTTCAAAGCTGGCTATGAGATTTTGCCATATATGGTCATAGTGGCCATCTTGGAATTTGGAAAAAAAATTTTGAAAGCTCTTGTTCCGAGAATGCTTCATATGCAATTTGGTTATAATTGGCAGGGCGGTGTCTAAGAAGTCATCTGAGTGATCTTAACCATTTTCTCCATTATACGTCTTCGGCTGCTGTGGCAACCAATCAAAATGGTCGATAAGCATAAATTTCCAAACTTGTTCCCGGCTACCCAAGCAACATTCTACCAAATTAGGTTCAAAGCGCTAACTTCTTTCGGGGGCCTTTTAAAATGTTTGGACAGACGCACGAACGCTCATTCTGAGCTTTGTCACGTCAGCAAATTAAAAAAAAAATCGCTTATCTGGGATAAATCTCCTGTACTTAAAGGCTTAGGCTGACTAAATTTGATTGCACGTTTCATCTGGCTGCTCTGCTATATAAAATGCATTCTGTGTATTTGCGATATATACTGAAAGGAAAAAGAAACGCAGGGTAAAATTTATTCCTAAATTTCATTCAAGTTTGAAAAAGTTTGTTAAATATTTTACTATGATTACAAAACGGTACATGTATGAAACAAAAGTTCCAAATTTCATTGGTTTGTGATCAACAAGTCTCGAGTTATTGTAGTTCATTGGTAGCTACCCCCCAAATCTTGAAATCAAAATCAAACTGAAAATCAATATCGGGTGTGCCCCCCTCTTGCTGCCGTTGCTGCCCTAATACTCCTTTGGATAGAGTTAACCAAAGCATTGACAGTTCGCATCGGGATGTTATTCCATTCATCGATCAACGCATTCCTTAGTTGTGCGAGAGTTGCGGGGGGGGGGGGGGGGATTTCGGCGCTTCCTAACCCTTCTGTCCAGCTCATCCCACATGTGCTCTGTTGGGGTCAAATCAAGGGATGAGATCTTGCGTCCTGTTGCAGTCCCGCTTGTGCAACAACGTAATCTGATTCTGCAGCAGGACAATGCCCGACCACATGTTGCCCGAGTTTGTCAGGATTTCCTGGTAAACAATAACATCGCACCACTAGCATGGCCACCGTACAGTCCAGATTTGACCCCAATAGAGCACATGTGGGAAGAGGGAGCAAGAGGGAGGCACACCCGATATTGATTTTCAGTTTGATTTTGATTTCAAGATTTGGGGGGTAGCTACCAATGAACTTCAATAACTCGGGACTTGTTGATCACAAACCAATGAAATTTGGAACTTTTGTTCCATACATGTACCGTTTTGTAATCATAGTAAAATATTTAACAAACTTTTTCAAACTTGAATGAAATTTAGGAATAAAATTTACCCTGCGTTTCTTTTTCCTTTCAGTATACTTAAGTTGATATGTAGGATCGCTAGTGGGGCCCTTGCGACCTTGAGTTATTCTTATCTAAAAGTACAATGTTTTTTACCTCCTAAACTTGTGATGCATAATGGGAAGCGGAAATACTTAACAATTAGCATGCTGTGTAAACTTTTCAGCAGACGATATTTTGATATATTTTCCTTATTTTTCCAAGCAAACAGGCTTTGACAGTTCATGCAAATTGTCTCTTAACCCTTTTATCCGCGAGATTCTGAAATGAACACCGCCATTCTGGCACTGGGACAAATCCACTGATGAAAAAATGGCTTTTAATCTAATGTCAAAAAAAAAAAAAAACAGAATTGCAAACAGTGTTTATCCTGATGAGACGGTTACGAGCCGTCTCATATGGATCTACACTGTTTCCACAGGTATCTGTTTTGGTCTGTCGTGTTGAAAGGGTTAAGGGAAAAAAAAAACTAGATCGCGCAGGTGTGGGGGTTCTATTTGATAAAATTAGTGTACTTACCCTAAGTATTCAGAAAGACAAGTCTGAGCAAATAGTGTAGACCCAGATCAGACGCCGCATAACGCGGCGTCTGATCTGGGTCTACACTGTTTGCCACTCGTCCAGCAATTTGATACATATTCATAGGTAATTAAATGGACTTGTTGAAGCGAAGTATAGGGGGTGTGAATATATAGGGTAAATACGGTATCCCATATTACCAGATTTAACCAAAATTTGCCATGAAAATGAAATTTTGAGTCGGAGGAGGGGTTCGACTGAACCCCACAAAGAAACTCTGAACCCCTGTTTAAATCATATTGGGTGCCATACTGTCAAATATTTACCCTTTAAGTATTAATCACAACTGCAGCAAACGTTTTTTTTTTTTTTTGTTGTTGTTGTTGTTGTTTTTTTTTTTCAGGAAAAACAAGCTGACATTTCATGTGAATCACCAATGCCAAGCAGACGATTCATATGAAATGCCGTCTTATTTTTTGTTTTAAGAAAATAATAATAATAATAATACAGAATGTCGTCTGCTACAATTTTACTTACAGCAAGTGCTTTAAGGATAAAACTTAAAATATTTTACTCTTATAACCTTGCCCTTTCCTCACATCATGACGCAGTGATGAAGCCTTATATATATTGGGCGTGTGTATGACATAACAAAACTGAAATGAATCTCGGTTAATACATTGTTCATGTAATATTTGAAGCGAGATGCAGGAAAAGGTGTCTTTGCGGCATGTGCGGACAACGAAGGGCAGATCAGCCTGCGCATCTGCGCAGTCTGATCAAGGCCTTCTCTGTCCGCTTACAGAATTATTGGGTATTGTAGAATATGCGATAAAATAAGTGTAGCAAATCAACGATAAAACGAGATGGCGTCACTGGCTGATCTGGACCTCTCCTTTTTCTGCGTCTTACTGTCTGTCTGTCTGCCTGACTTTTTCCTCCTCATCATGAAAACATGCCTATGTTGACCACCTTAAACCCCACTTTATATAGTATTATATAGTAAAACTGGGGTTTACAGGGGTATACATTATTTTTCTTATTTCTGCTCAAAAACATAGATTGTGGGTACTCGTTAGAACCGCCTCGCAATTTTCATTTTTTTGGTGGTAAAAATTTTAGTGTATTTGAATAGGCTTGTTTTCGTATTGTACATTTCTCGCCCTAAAAGTTTATAGCTTAGCCACAATGAAAACGTTATTTTTCTTTCCATATTTACAACTGTACGCCCTCGCGGGCATTCTAGGCAGGTCTTCCTGGGTAGACACCAATATACTAAGCAATGTGGATGAAGTGTTTTGCTCAAAGACACAACACTTGGTGCTCGCGGGGATCGAACCTGCTACCTATCGATTTCGGTACTTCACCACTGCACCACAATGCTCCCTGTTCGACATGGCATGTATACGTAACTAATATGTATGAAGTTTAAACCCTGGTATACGAAGTATATAGGAGGTTTATAGTTTTTGTCTTTTCCATAACAATGCTTGTCTGTTAGTGTGTTTGCGTGTACTTTTTTCCGCAACACGACAAAATGTACCTTATTACATAATGCGTCCAACGAAATCAACTCAAATCAACCTACGCATCCGCGCAGTCCAGTGATAGTCTTCGTTGTCCGCATACAGAAAACTTGCATCCTTGGCTATCCAAAATGTATCCAGTAAAGATTCTGATCAGACTGCGCATGCGCAGTCTGATCTGAATCTTTGCTGGAAGCACATGTCCGACGATACGCTTTCTGACGTTTCGGCTCAGAAAGCCCTGCTCAAAGGTGTCTATGTATGAAAGCTGATCTGTGTCATGCGTGTTTTTGCGCATCCGCAGTCTGATCTGAAGCTTCGATTAGCGCACATATCTAAAGATGGTTTTCTTATGTTGCGGCCCACATAAAGATCAACATCACGAAAACATACCTATATAATTTTGACCCTCTTAAGGATAATCTGCCGGCTGACCAAACATGCAAACCTCGCATTTTATATGTGATTTTTGTTGATATTTTATGATGATGTGTACAGGTGGCGAATTTCGCCGCCATGTTTGGGCAGCCGGCAGATTATTCTTAAACCCCACATTTATATAGTAAAACTGGGGTTTACAGGAGTATGCATTATTTTTTTCATCTCATTTCTGCTAAAAAACATAGATTGTGGGTACGCTTTAGAACCGCCTCGGCGAGGCGGTTCTAACCGTACCCACAATCTATGTTTTGAGCAGGAATATGAAGAATATTAGAAATCTTTATCTGAAGATTTTCATTTTTTGTGGTAAAATTTTCAGTATATTTGAATAGGCTTGTTTTCGAAATGATACAGATTGTGTTGATATCCATTCTGATCTGTGTTTACAAGTCTCCGTACAACGGCTTTCTACCAACTGCTCAACCCATCCACCTTTATAATATATTTGTCACAATGTGTACTCGTATTTTTTAAATAACAATGGCGAAGAAAAACTACGTACCCGAATAATGTTGATCCCGAGTTTAACCTGTTGTGTAGTTTGATGAAATTAACCTCAGTCATGCATGACTGATTTTTAAAATGTTTACATTGTGGCCATCCCATTCAGATTTCACTACTGCACATTTATGTACTTGTCATCTGAGCCACGGTTTACAGTTAATTTCTGTGGTGTACCGATAGGGTCAAAAGTCGGTAATTTTAATGGGACCAAAGACTAATAATATTTTAGTCCTACTAAAATTATTATTAGTCCACTAAAATGAAATTAGTGGGACTAAAGTTAATTCTGGTGGGATTTAAAACATATTAAACGTACTAACATTATTTTAGTGCTATTAACAATACTCTTAGTCCCACTATTATTATTTTCAATCCGACTAAAATGCGAACTTTTGACCCTGTCGGTCCGCTTCGAGTGAACCAAGTGCCCTTTTGCTCATTCGCATACGCCAAATTAATTCAGTCTTGCTTTTGGTTGTGGGAAAAGCAACGCGACTACTTACTCATTCCCGTCATTTTGAACCAGCTCATTTGTTTGGCACGGACCTCAACTTTAAATACTGACGCGTCCAGCTTGGCTCAAAAATCAATAATATTACTGGGACTAAAATGAATATTAGTGGGACCAAAAGCAATATTACAGCGAAGATATAATATTTTTGTCTGAATAATATCCCTAACTTTTGACCCTAACAGTACACCATAGATTTCGACCTGGCGGTACACCTGAGATTCAGCAAGATTAAAGGCCGACTATTTATTTTTATGTGGCAAATAATGACACACGGCAAAGATCCGGGTAGAAATATCGCAGGTTTCAAAAGGCGAAACCATAAAAATTGCTTTTATAGTCAAGAGTTAGTCAACTTTGTTTCTTTATTGACACTTTAGCCTTTACCACTCTATAAGCAGAGACAGATGACCAATTGATGAGATTTTTCTTTAACTTTCACAGGAAACAGGGATTGTCATCTAAGATGGTATTGAATACATTGAGTTGTTTCTTATTTCTCTCAGAAAAAATGTTTTCTATAAAAATAAGTAAGTAAATAAATAAATAAATAAATAAGAAAACTATTTAAAAATTGTCGTCTGCTGAAAAATTTACCCAGCATGCTAAGCGTAAGTCCATGCATCATTGTTGTTAACACATGAGATTGAGACGAAGCTATATTAACCCATTGAGTCATGAGACCCGTAAAAGGGTAATTGGCAAACAGTGCATTCCCAGATCAGACGCCACACAACGCGGCGTCTGATCAGATTCTCCATTGTTTGCAAATAGTTTAGCCATTTTCGTCTAGGAATATGTAAATCTCATAGCCGGACATACCTAAATTGAAATTGTACTCTTCCAATATATAGTGTGGGAGAGTTTTTGGTATACATGGGTTAAATTACCTAACGTTCTAGTATTTTGCAGAGGCGGGGGAGAGGGGTGGGGAATCCAGAGTAAGGCGCTGTCAAACCCCGCTTTGATTCAAACTTTCATTTTCATGGAACATTTCGGGTAAATGTGTTAAAATTTAGATGTCGTATATGTATTCACGCTAAATATACGCACAACTTTCTTTTAACCTCATCTTTCTCCTAAAATTTCAACAAAAATATGTGAATATACCGACTTTACTACCTATGAATGTGCCTAGAATTGCTGGACGAATGGCAAACAGTGTAGACCCTGATCAGACATTATTCAGGACATGGCAATATATTATCCATGTAAATGTATAAGGTTGTTTATTTAGCCGTAAAAAGGCCAAAGCATAATCTAAGACCATGATTACAGGTAGCTTTTTATACCTCGATAACGGCCTTGGTGGCTCAGTTGGATGCGCCGTCCGACTGGAGACCAGGAGGTCGCGGGTTCAACCCCCACCGAGGTCGGCAACATTCTTTCGTGGAGGTTGATCATGAAATATTTTCTACGGTCATTCTTTCCCTTCCGCTGATTCAAGAAGGGCAGTTGTCAGTTTCTGGCGAAAGAATGTGCACAATATTGGTCAACCGCTTAGAGGACTAAACCTGTCCAGTAAACGTGCGGTTAGGTAAACTGACCGCGCTCGACATGACCCCATTGGGTTGACTGGGCCGTAAAACCTCAACACAAACAAATATACCTCGATAATATTCCTGATGCTCTATTCAAAGTCAGCATCAAAGCATTCTTGAAGATTTTAAAGGCTTTCATAGGTATAGCGGCCATCTTGGTCAATGGTCTGCGACCAGTTTAACAATACAGTCGAACTTCAATGGCTCGAACATCTTTGGGACCATAGAAAATTGTTCGAGACATGGGTAGTTCGAGCCACTGAGGGTCAATCATGGTGCCAGGTCAGGAAGCAAATAGCGATAATTTAGGGATTTTTTTATTTCCTTCACAATAATTGTATGTTGTGTGTACTCATTAGAATCACCTCGATAAGGCGATTTTAATGAGTACACACGACATACAATATCATGATAGGGGAAGAATTTCGTAGGGGCTCAAAAATGAGTTCGAATTAGCCATGGTAAACGAGCCATTGGTGTTCGAGCTATTGAGGGTCGACTGTATTTCGTTCCAGCGACCCAGGAAGCGCCATATGTATCCGTTAAAAACAGACCCAGTGGCTTTAGAGAAGTCGTTTGAACATATGGACGAACGACGGCTGGACGACGGACGAAAAGTGATCTTTGTAGCTTATACCGAGCAATCTCTTGTATATGCATCGATGCAGGTTTGTTATATTCACAATCAAAGCACTGACAGCACTGATGGATCGATTTTTCTGCATGTAGGCTGAGAAAATGGTCCTGAACGGGTACTTACGATTGTTTCATTTAATCCTTAACTTCCTGTAATTTAAGCAAACAATGCTGACCCTAATCCCGCGGCGTCTGATATTGATCTGCACTGTTTGCCAATGTCTCAAATATCCCAGTCCAGGTTTTACAGATAACCCATTATCAAAAGCATTCTGACGTCACAGCGACAAGATTAGCCCGGATTTCGTCTAACGCGGGGTTTGATTACACTGGTCAATGATAATTACGTGACAGCTTAAGGAATTTTTGGCGTTTGTATACTATGGTTCGATTGTAAGCAATCGACCCAATAAAATGAGCCACAACGCGAGAAAACGTACATACTGACATGTGTGCCCAACGCACTTAAATGCATTCTATTTGATCATAACTATCTAGTTACAGGGGAATACGAGTCGCAACATCAGAAATGTCCCTTAACCCTTAAACTGCCAATCACAACAATTTTCGTCTGCTTTCTCATCTGCTTGTGATTTTAAAAGTCATTTTTGCAAGGAGTGTGGCCCCAGATCAGACTGCTCCTCTGCCTGTATGCAAAAATAGGTTTGGAAAGTTTGCAAGAGTTAACATGTGCGCCCAACGATGACTCAAATCAGCCTGCGCATCCACGCACTCTGATCAGTCCTCGTTGTCTGCATGAAGGAATTTTGCATCCATTGCTATCAAGAATGTGCCCAGTGAAGATTCTGATCAGACTGCGCGAATGGGGAGGCTGATTTGAATTTTCACTGAGCGCACATGTCCGAAGGTATGTTCTCTGATGTTGAGGCTCAAATAACCCTGCTGAAAGGTGTCTCGAGGTCAGTATGCATGTATGAAAATTGATCTGTGTTGTGTAACTGATAGTACATTAAGTTTTCGGTATCTTTGTACCACGTGTATCATATGTATTTAGACAGACAGACCAGAGGAAAGTGTAGATTCAACCATCCAGCAGGAATATGACGTTAATACAACGTCGTCTCAACGTCGATCCACGTCATGACGTTGCATCAATGTTGAGCCGACGTTGCATAAACGTCATGTGCCCGCTGGGCAGTGTCTGCGTTGGCCGATTTTGTTGTTTGTGTTGAGGTTTTACGACCAAGTCAATCCAATGGGGTCATGTCGCGCGCAGTCAGTCTGGCTAACCACACGTTTATTAGGCAGGTTTAGTCCACTAAGCAGTTAACCAGTTTTGTTCCCATTCTTTCGTCAGAAACTGACAACTGCCCTTCTTGAATCTCAGGGGAGGATTCAGAGGGGGTTCGAGGGGTTCAATCGACATCCTCCTCACCCCCACCCCCAACACACACACACACGCGCGCGCGCACGCACACACACACACACACACACACATCTTTGACTCCAACGAGGCTATTCCGGGATTTTGAGAGAAAAAAAAGGAAAAAAGATGTGATATATTATTGCGGAACGTGTGGTATACACAATATAGACTTGTAAATCTAATTCAAGTCAGTGACCTTTTTACGGGCACGAAACCGGTATTAAAATACAATTTTACATGTATTCAGTGTTTACCAGTATGTCAGTAGATCTTTTAACCCATTGTAGACTGAACAGACTCTCCCATACTATATATTGGAGGCGTCCAATTTCAATTTTAGGTACGTCCAGCTATGAGATTTTGATATTCCCATGAAATGAAATTCCCATGAAATTCCGGAATGGCCCCGTTGATCACAAAGAACCAGAAATTTGGGTTTATTTTACAAAGAGTACAAAGTATGACTCCGTGAAAATGATGATGCACGTAGAAGTAGAATTGTCCGGGGCGTTATGTATGCGCGGTTTTCAACACTAATGGAAAAGTGGCGCGGGTCCCTGTGTCCAAGCATACTGGAGTATTTTATTACATGGATAAACATAACTATTTAGCACTACGCTACAAAGCGCCCTTGCGGTGTGGTGGAATCTATCTACCGTAACAACCCTAAGTATTTGGACAGATCTATCCTTGAAAACAGTGTAGGCTCAGATCAGACACCGCAGAATGCGGCGTCTGATCAGGGTTTCCACTGTTTGCAATACATACAGCAATATTTTGGACATATCAGCAGGTAGTTGGATGGACTATTTCAAATTTGAAGACAAGAAAAACTCCTAATAGCATTATGGACGGGCTTTTCAAAAATAGTTGAGCAAAGGTAAACCTCAGACGATGCCCAACGCTCACCCACCCGCCCGTCCGCCCGGACATCGCTATTTTAAAGGACGGATTTTTGAAAACCTGTCCAAAACTCAAATTTAGCTGCACAAACTTTCGGCTTCAGGAGCAATAAGTACGTAATGACGAAAGTCAGAGTTGTCTCTCTTTCAACCAACACGCCTAACAGTCCTTATCTATGCCCCTACCAAATATTATCAACATATTTCAAACCATTAAGAAATTATTAAGTGCAGAAGAATTAAGCTTAGAAATTCGTCTAGGGGAGATATCAAGAAAAAAGAAAAAAGTAATTGTCCTTCTTGCATATGACACTCTTACTTGACCTGATATATGTCCCTACTAAATATTATCAAATTATCTCAAACAGTATGGGAGTAATGACCTGCACACGGTTTCAGGGGAGATAAATACACAACAAAGTGAAAGTTGTCTCTCTTGCATATACACCTCTTCTGGTCCTTATCTATGTTTTTTCCAAATATTATCAAAATATTTCAAACCATTGAGAAGTTATGGAGTGAATAAGAATTTGGCTTAGAAATTTTTTTGTTCTGGGGAGATAGCTGGAAAAATAACAAAGCAAAAGTTGTCCTTCTTGCATATGACGCTCCTACTTGACCTGATATATGTCCCTGTGAGATATTATGAAATTATCTCAAGCAGTCTGGGAGTTATGACCTTAACAAGATTTCAGCTTCCATGGAGATAAATACATAATGAAGAAAGTGAGTTATCTTTCTTGCACGTGAGAAGCTTACTGGTTCTCCTCTTTATCCCTACAAACTATGAAAGCAATCCACTGAAGAAGATAGGTAACATATAACTTTAAAAAAAGAAAGTTAACCAAAAGGTAAACATCGGACATCAAGGGAGGTAAGTGCATAAGAGAGTTGTCTTTCTTGCATACAACACACCTACTGGTCCTCCTCTTCATCCCTACCAAATATGAAAGCAGGCCACTGAAAAATAAAGGTAACATATAACTTTAAAGAAGAGGGCCACGATGCCCCTGTATCGCTCACGTGAATATCATAGCAATATAGAACCTGACCTGGAAATGATCAAAGGAAACATTCTGATCGAGAGTCATGATGATTATGTTAACAAGTAAGACAATGTAGCATACCTAATGGACTATGAAATAAAGGTCAAGGTCAAATATGGATGACTGCACTCAAGAGGCCATGATGTATGCATATGCTAAGTATCACTTGTTGTTGGACTAACAGTTACTGGAAACTGACTTAAACGCAAAAACTTAATAAAGTCAGTGGACTGTGAAATATAGGTTAATATATATATGGATGACTGCACTCAAAAAGCCCTGCTAAAATGTATCCAAGTGTCAAGTATCACTGGTGTAGGACCAATAGATACTGAGAAACTTACTTCAACGGAAAAAAATACTAAGAAAGTCACCGGACAAAGAAATAAGTGACCCAGTTCCAAACTTGACCTAGACATCATCAAGCCAAACATTTTGAACAAGATTTATGTTACTGGGTATTGGCTCGATTGTAAACATAGTTCGTCTGTCATTACTGACAATGACCAATCTTAATCACATGCGAGAAATGCTACTGTTTGTGTGTTCTAAGATGGCTGATTAGACCAATTCTAGCTCTAAACTGTCTGTTGCAGATAGAACAACAGAGGTCAGAGCAGGACAGCTCTGTTGGTGATGTCTTATCTCTGGCTTTGCGCTGTGCACGTTTCTGCTCGTCTTCGCTGAATCTGTTTGCCTCATATTCACTACCACCTCTTCTAATGAGGCCTCGCCACTTTGCTCGGTCTTGTGCAATTTGTTCCCATGACTCTGTTGGTATGTTGAAATCCTTGAGGGATACTTTCAGGGTGTCTTTGTATCGCTTCTTCTGACCACCATGGGAGCGTTTGTCCATTTCCAGTTCTCCATAGAGGATTTCCTTTGGCAAACGTTCCTCAGGCATCCTGGTAACATGGCCTGTCCATCTTAACTGTGCTCGATTGTAAACAATCAATCCAAAAACTTCAAAATAGTGTAAAAGTTTATATGGTAGAAAAAAATCATAAAATTAAACGAAAAACATTCTTAATAGACTGCAATATTGCACGCACCTAGCCCGGATCATTATACCGACGTGGCGCAAGACCAACCGTCATATCGATGTGCTGCATAAACTTATTATTTAGCACCTTGTGTCAAGGCTGACTACCAAATAAATACAACCAGTGACAACCATCACATACTCATTTTAATAGGCGGAGAATACGCAAGAAAGAGCCATATAACAGGGCTTCAGAAAAACTTCTTTGGTTATGTGTAGCAACAAACAAATTTACTGTACCGTAGTTTAAAATAAAAGTAAAAGTAACCACCAAAATGAGTCAGATGTTCACATTTCTGAATTTATTATCGTCAGTAGCCAGATGATAATAATTTCAAAAATGAGACCTCAAGCTTTTCTTTGGTTTGGTCTGGTGACCTAGTTTTTGATTCCAGTGACCCAGTTTTGAATCTGACCTAGAAACCATGAAGGCAAACATTTTGAGCAAGATTCATAATGATAATTTAAATAAGAATCATAAAGGCAAACATTCTGCCAAAGTTTCATGAAGACTGAAGAAAAACTCTGGCATCCAAAGGGTGAAAAAGGTTTTAAAGAAATCTGACCTACTGACCCAGTTTCAGACCCGGCATTATCCATATTAAAACTTGACCAAGATATCATTAAAAAAAACATTTATGGTTAAGTTTCATGAAGACTGAATCAAAACTGTAGCCTCTAGAGGATGCAAAAGGTTTTATAGAAAAGTGACCTAGTGACCTGGTTTTTAACCCAACATGACCCACATTCCAACTTGGCCAAGATATCATCAAGACAAACATTTTGGTAAAGTTCTTTGAAGATTAAAGCAAAAACCTGTGGCCTTTAGAGAGTGAATAAGTTTTTAAGGAAATTTGACACAGTGACCTAGTTTTTCGATTCGACATGAACCATATTCGAACTTGAATGAGATATCAACAAGTCAAACATTCTGGTAAAGTTCCACAAAGATTGAAGAAAAACTGTGGTTTTAAAGAAATTCGTACTAGTGACCTTGTTTTTGACCTAACATAACCAAAATTCAAACTTGACCAAGGTATCATCAAGACAAATATTCCGATAGAAATTAGTCAAGATTGAAGCAAAACCTTGGCCTCTAGAGGTGAATAAGGTTTTCAAAAAATCTGACCTAGTGACCTACTTTTTAACCCAACATGACCCATATTTGAACTTGACCAAAATATTATCAAGTTCCATGAAGATTAAAGAGAAACTCTGGCCTCTGGAGGGTGAACAAGGTTTTTAAAGAAATTTTACCTAGTGACCTAGTTTTTGACCCAAGTCCGTTGACAGAGATATCACTAAGAGAAAATTTATAAAGACTAAAACAAAACTGTGGCATCTAGCGGGGGTTGGACAAGGTTTTGAACAAATCTGACCTAGTGGTCTAGTTTTTGATCCGACATGACCCATATTCGAACTTGACTAAGATATCATCAAGACAAATCTTCTGGTTTAGTTTCATGAAGATTAAAACTGTGGCCTCCAGAGGGTAAACAAGGTTTTAAAGAAATTTGACCTAGTGACCTAGTTTTTGAACATTACCCATATTCAAACTTGATAGAGATAACATCCAAACATTCTGGTAAAGTTTCATGAAGGTTGAAGTAAAACTGTGGCCTCTAGAGAGTAACAAAGTTTTAAAGGAATTTGACCTAGTGACTTAATTTTTTATCTGACATAACCCATATTCGAAGTTGACCAAGATATCATCATGTAAAACATTATGGTGTAAAGTCCCATGAAGATTGAAGCAAAAACTGTAGCTACTAAGGGATGAACGACATAAATTCGTGCTCAGGTGAGCTAAAAAAGACAACCAAAAGGTAAACCTGGGAGGTCAGGGGAGATAAGTACATGATAAAGAAAGTGAGAGTTGTACCTCTTGCACGCGACATGCCTACTGGTCCTCTTCTTCATCCCTACCAAATATGAAATCAATCCACTGAAGAATAAAGGTATCATATAACTTCGAAAAAAAGGTTACGCCTGACCATCACACGCGCGGACATCGCTACTTTAAACAGCCCTCATACTGACCAAGCTTTTCCATGCCTGAAAGGCTTTATTTACAGCTTTAAATAGACATTTTAATCTAAATATAGGAGTACAAATCAAAATCAAAATCTAAAAGCCTGAAATCAAGAAAAAAAAGAGCTCTAAAAGCCTGAAATCCTGCAAATGCCTGAAAAATATGAGGCCTGTTTAACGGACAGATTTTAAAAAAAAAAAGAAAAATAAAACCCGTCCAACAAGTATAGCAAGTAGACAAGATGTCCCAATACTTAAGGCAAACGCGGTATTACAAGACAAAGTACCACATTGTCGTTTGGCCATGGATACTGAACATTTGTAGGAGACTCATGTTAAAACTCTTCTTCAACCCACCAAAGTACTGTTCGTGCACTAGCATACACCACAGGCGCTTAAAGTTCTCATCAATCACCGCGTCCAACCGTAACGCCGGATAACGGGTCGTAACTCCGGAGTTTCGGATTACGGTATTTTTCATAGGATTCACCGCCATTTGAAGAACCGCGTTTGACGGTGGGTAGACAAAACCATTTATTTAGAATATTAGAATAAGTTAATCGAACATGAAAAGTAGCCTATCCGGATCAACATAAATTCTTCCAACAGCCAAATCGTCAATTGATACATATACTTTGCCGAAATTGTCAAACACTCAAAGAGAAAATGGTTGTGCAGGTTCGGCCATACGATAAAAAAGCATTCTTACCAGAGAAGTTCGTACTTTCTTCATTTTCTTGAAATTCCTGACCAGCTGGTGGATGAAAATGCATTTGAAAATGAACTTGTATCAAAAACTGGCCATTGCTGAGATTTTTGTTTACCAACGAAACAAAGCCTGAGGCAGAAGCCACTAAATTTAAGGTAACGCCGGATAAAACGGTATCTTCTTTATCTACCGCTGGCCAGTATTCTCGCAGACAAACACACTTGTAAAGGTAAAACTTTACCTACACAGTCCAATACCAATTAATCGACACTATCAACTTCAAGCCTCGCGTCCGTTTTTGCTCGTGTAATACGGTAACGGTTTCGAAGTGCTATTGCACAGTTGTTGTGTGGGCGAAGTGTACGCAGAACGTGTGTTTGTTTATGGATGACAGGCTTTGATGGTGACAAATAATGTTATAAAAGTCCGCGAAAAGCAGATAAATAGTCTTCTTTTGGTATCTGTTGGAGATACTGATAAACAGCGCTGCCAAGAGAACTTCTAGACGTATACTTATTTCCAGAAAGCATTTTCTTAAGAAGTCACAGAGACTCAGGTCAGGCGAATAAGGTGGATGGTTTAAAACTTTCACCTTTTCAGAAGCCAAAAAAGACTCAACAACCTCACACTTATGAGAGGAGGCGTTGTCATGTAAAAGGTGGACTCCTGACCATCCTTTGCTTGGTCGTTTCTTATTGTAACAAATAAATTGGTCAGTGTATATGACTGCATCTATTTCAATTTAAAATAACTCGGTCAGTTGGAAAGCAATTTGAACGAAATAAACGGGTATCGTTAGCTATTGAACACACCATTCAAGTGCAGTTAAACATTTTAAAATATACCTGGGATAAAACACAGGAAGCCTATTAGTGACAGAACTTTTTGCATGACCCCCGTAAATATTTCAAAATGTCATCTGCTGAAATTTAATCCAGAGTGCTAAGTATTACAAATGTATACCCGCTGTTTTTCACTATATATTATAAAGGGGCATTGTGGTATACATTATATGGACCACACCATGCGAAAATGTACCTTCGGGCTTATGTGGACAGCGAAGGCCCAGATCAGCCTGCACATCTGCGCAGTCTGATCAGGGCCTTTGCTGTCCGCTAACAGAATCATCGGATACTTCAGAATGTATGAATGGAGAGCAAAGACCTGGATGATACTTTGCGCATGCGCAGGATAATCTGAATCTGTGCATTTTGTGCATATTCGAAGGCGCTTTTTCGCTTTACGTGTCCAAATATAGTAGTGTTACTGTAACCTTTATACTGTAAATATCCTAAAATTTCTTACACCAAAGTGTCTGACAAAATGGCTATGCAAAACAGTGCAGACCCAGATCAGACTGCACTTTTAGGAGCAGTCTGATCAGGATCTACACTGTTTGCTATTCCACTAAGTATTATATGAAAGAACTACATAAGCAAAATTTAGGCCAAAAAAGTATGAAATAAAGTGTTTGAAAGTTTTTGACATTTACCATTACGAAAACACACCTATTCAAATATATTGAAAATTTTACGACCAAAAAAGGAAAATTTTTAGATAAAAAAATTTCTAATATTTTTCATATTTCTGCTCATAACATAGATTGTGGGTATTCGTTAGAACCGCCTCGCCGAGACGGTTCTAACGAGTACCCACAATCTATGTTTTTTTAGCAGAAATACGAAAAATAATGTATACCCCTGTAAACCCCAGTTTTACTATATAAAAGTGGAGTTTAAGGGGGTCAAAATTATATAGGTATGTTTTCGTGATGCGTAGTTTGTAATGGTTAAACACTTCTAGTATAGTCTTGAACAATGTTG
This sequence comes from Anodontia alba, assembly GCA_964016985.1. Classification (NCBI taxonomy): domain Eukaryota; kingdom Metazoa; phylum Mollusca; class Bivalvia; order Lucinida; family Lucinidae; genus Anodontia; species Anodontia alba. Next base: position 83,171,102 of record OZ024833.1, on the reverse strand, counting down.
TGTGTGTATGGGTGAGGTTGGGACAAAAGTAGCGACAAACGCATACATAAATATCTATTAATGTAATAATTATACAAAACTAGATTTGTGTTTGGGACATCTATGATGCCGGCAGATGCTGATAATTAATATGTACATAAACCTTTCCAAAACCTCTTTTAAGCCTTTAACCTGTTGTAGTCTCGAGACCCCTAAAAGGGTAAATGGCAAACAGTGGAGACCCAGATCAGACCTGCGGCGTCTGATCAGGGTATCCACTGTTTGCAAATAGTTCAACCATTTTTTAGAAATATCTAACCCATATAGCCTGATATACCTGAAATTGAAATTGGACTCTTCCAATATACAGTGCGGGGGAGTTTATTCAGTCTACAATGGGTTAAGCACTGTAGCTAATGGCACTTAGATATTTGTTTACAGGTATTGTTATTTTGCATAGAAAATAAGCTGACAATTCATGATTCATTTGAAACGTCAAGACATTTTCTTTGAACAACTAGATGATCCCTAAAGTGGATGGATGCCCCCGTACTGCGAGTTTTGCCGTTTTAGTTTTGTTATTCTGTAAGATCAAGGACTAAAGGACCATTTTAAGTCATGTGGGGCACAAGCACATGCTCACCCTGTATTCTTGCAATGGTGCAAGTTTCCGAACATGACCTTGAAATCTGCTGCTGGCATAGTTATAAGCAAATTTATCAAAAATAAATCAAGGGCGTCTAATTCTTGCAATAATAGTTTGATCAGAGTTCTCTGACCTTCATTCATAGGTTCATAGGCTAAACCTACACCTTTTCTGTAGTGCAAGTTTTAAACCACAATCATGAAAACTGTAGAAGTTGCAGAGAAATTTATTCCACTTTGCAATGTGAATATGGCAAAATTTCTAACTAAATCCAGGGTATGTAACTTTAGAAATAATTGATCAGAATTATGTGACCTTTATGCACATGTCCAGCCTATATTCTTACTTTGCTGCAAGTTTCAAATCATTATCTTAAAAACTTCAGGAGAAGTTGCGGGGACATGAACCCTACAATGCCATGTATATAAGGCCATATTTCTACGTAAATCAAGGGTATGTAACCCTAGCATTAAAAAAATTAGTTCTGTTACCTTTATGCACATGTCCCGCCTATATTCTTACTTTGCTGCAAGTTTCAAATCATTATCTTGAAAACTGTAGAAGTTGCGGATACATGAACCCTACTACGCCATGCTTAAAAGACAAATTTTCTAAGTAAATGGAGGGTATGCTGCTCTACCAATAATAATTTGATCAGAATTTTGTGATCTTTAAGCACATGCTCATCCTATAGCCTTATTGAGGTGCAAGTTTTCAAACCATTACCTTGAAAACGGCAGGAGACTTGCGGAGACGCGAACAGTTATATAAAGTGTGACGGACAGACACACAGATAGACAGATCGACGTATGATAGAGGGTAAAAATATGTGCCCTCCTTCACTTCTTGGCAGGGACATAATTAAAAACTTGAAATTGTCAGTATGACACAGACGCTCCCGCCCAGGGCCATCCTTACCCAAACGCAGGTAATTTGCAAAAACTGAAGTTGAAAAAAAGGGCCATAACTCTCATAATAATTGGCAGATTTTACCCTAAATCGAACTTGACCATATTTTATGATTATATACCTGTGTATAAAATATGAATCCAATACACGAATGAATCTTTTAAAAAAAATATCGGAAGGAAAAAAAATTTTGAAGGTGTAAAAAGGGCCATAATTCCCATAATAATGGATGGATTATACCCTAAATCGAACTTGACCTCTATTTTATGATTATATACTTGTGTGTTAAATATGAATTCAATACACTAATGTTTTCAAAAGATATCAAACTGAAACTATTTTTCAACGTTGAAAAAGGGCCGTACCTCTAAAAATAATTTGTGGATTTGACCCTAAATCGAACTTGACCTATATTTTATAATTATATGCTTGTGTATAAAATATGAACCCAATTCATTAATCTTTACAAAAGTCATGGAACGGAAGCCATTTTTCAAAGTTGAAAAAGGGCCATAACTCCCAAAATAATTGGTGGATTTTACCTTAAATCAAAATTGACTTGCATTTTATGATTATATACCTGTGTATAAAATTTGAATCCAATACACTAATGTTTTCAAAAGATATTGAACGGAAACCATTTTTGAAATATTTTTCAACGTTGAAAAACGGGCAGTAACTCCAAAAATAATTGGTGGATTTTACCCATAATCGAACTTGACCTATATTTTATAATCATATGCTTGTATATAAAATATGAATCAAATACACTAATCTTTTCAAAAGTTATGGAACGAAAACCATTTTTAAAATTATTTACAAATATGAAAATAAAATCTGTTTAATACAGTAATTTGATGAGGTGAGGGAGGGAAGTAGCTGTATATGACAACTGGGATGCGCTAAGCAAACCTGCATTTTCCTGGCATATGTAGACAGCAAAGGTCCAGATCAGCCTGCATATTTGGGCAGTCTGATGAGAGCTTTCGTTGTCTGTTTCGAAGCTGTTGAATGTGTCAATGTACAGTAAAGACCATGATGTGGCTGTACTGAAGCACAGATTTCTCTGAATCAGCTCACTTACATATGGGTCACAGTTTGACAAAAGGGACATTAAGGCATTTTGATACTTTGCACCTTTTATGTATTCTGATATCATTAAATCTATAAAAAAAAATCATGCATTATTGAAAAGTTCAATGGTCTATCATAAGTTTTGTTATTGGGCTCAAGTCTAACAACCTAATTTTATAACCTCATCAAAGGTGATGATTGTAATATGAAATAAATACCTATGAAACGAGCCTAAGCATTTTATGCACTTTTTTTCTTCATATATGCAAAGTCGCGGACCAGACAAAACTTATTTAAATGTAGGTCCGGGGCAAAGTGCACAACATCGAACAATTTTTTTTCCATGGAATTTTGCATATTAGTGTGTCACAGGGTATAGGTATATCATACACTTGTACTGTCTTGCGGTACAAGCCGGCTTTTATAGCGACGTGGTAGAGTGTCCGCCTGTCACGTGGACGGCCCCAGATGTGCCCCGAAAATTTATTTTAATAGGCTGATTTCGTCAAACAAAAAAAAGAAAACCAAAAAACTTGATTGCTCCTTTTAGATATACCGCGAACGATCAGCTGATCGCCAGTCAACTGAAATCACCGTATATCCTACCTTTATCATGTCAGCGATAAATTCTTCTCCATGCATAATTCCTGTTATGTGCTGTAGGAATGTAATCCATTTTTACGGCAAAACTTCAGTATTTACACTTAAATACGCGAAAATGCTGTTTAATGCGAGAAAAGTCACAGATGAAATATGACAGCTAAATTGCAGATCAGTCACGCATTCATCCGTGTCAATGTCGTAAAAAAATGTATCCTTCTATTTCATTGGCTAAACGATTCATTACAGCCAATGAAGTCAATTGCGGAGGCTGACTGGCTTTCCATGTTTGCAGCGGAGCGTATCTGATCATCATATTTTTCGGAAACCAGGCTGGCAATGGACATAAATTAGCATTGGTTTTCGGGTTCAACATTAAACCAATACACTCCACTTTAGATTTGGGAAACCAGTCAGCCGCCGCATGCGAATTCTTCTGCAGATTGAGAGACTCACGATACCTATAGTACGAGCTTAAGCTTCGTGACCTGCTGTGCAGGTGGCAAACGGTCGCTTAAGCTCGTTAATAATACATTCCCAACATTAGTTTCCATACGACATATTTTACGTGAATGTACAAAATAATAACATTAATTTATATTTGTTACTGTATGTGTCCCTTTAAAGGATGGCCAATTATTTCTCCAATTTGAATGAAAGGTGTTGCTAGAGAGCTTTGTTTCCATGGCAACGCAAGAAGTTTATGAATATATCAGTAATATGGTTGCCATGGCAACAATGACATGGTTTTTAACAAAATGTCTCCAAATATAGAAGATAGGATGTGCATGCCTTATAAACAAAAAGTATTAAGACAATGAAAAATTAGCGCTTAAAAAGTGTAAATTTCTCATCGTCTAAATACTTTTTGTCAGTTAAAAATTATATAGTATATAAGTGTAGAATGTTGTCCCTCTTGTCAGCCAGAGGGTCTGTATATCCTCAAAGACTCAATAAGGCTTTAATAAGACCTTAATAAGCATGACAGACATTCAAGTGGAGTAGCTATTTGAAATATCAAATATACTGGAGTCTATGATCACCTTTCAGTTTCCACCAAAAGAAAAGTTCCCCCCTCTCCAATTATGTCTCTAGATACCGTATTTACCTTAACTTTGGAGACACACTAACTCCTTTCCATATTTGTCCAAAATTTTGAACAATTACTAATTAGTATTGAAGATGTCCAGGAAGCGCCACAAATTACAGTTCATAGCCTACCCCAATGAAACAAAGAGGAAGAGCAAAACCTCCATTTTACTACTCGTTTATGTGCCTGAAAAATTTCTGGATGACTGGCAAACAATTTGGACTCGGATCATATTCTGCATTTAATTGTGTAAATTTAATAACTGAACCGAGGGACTGATACAATCAGATCCACATCGAGGCCCAAAAACCAAAGGGAAAGACAAACAAATACAATTAAGCAGTGTGTATTCTGAGTCCACACTGTTTTCTCAAGCCTGTATATCCCAGTACTTAGGGTAAATATTGTATTAAACAAATCAACACTTAAAGCGCCAATCATAACCCTAGCAGACGAAAATTTGTTTTTTCTTTTTGTTTTCAAATAAAAATGACTCTTTACATTTCAGGAAAAAAAAGGATTGTTTTCTGCTACAAATTTTCCTTGACACTTTACGGTTTAACATTATCTTGCTAAAACCGAGTCTAAAACTGTGTCATTTTGTTCTTGTGTTTTTCAGTCCTTTTAGCATTGCGATTACCTCGCTTGGGGAAGAGAGAGAGCTAATCTTAGTGCTTTTCGTACATTTGTTGAATTTGTGCTTGTTTGGATTTGTCGGTTTCCTCTTCCTCTTGGTGTCTGGAAGGGCTGCAGTTTGTGATTGTGCCACTCCCTGGACTTTTCTCTTACCTTTTTTTCTATACAATTTAGGCCAGACATGACCCTGGCTGTATTTCAGACTGGACCAGTTTCACTCTTTGTATTTGTTAATTTCTCATTGCGGTTACTATAATATTTCAACATTTTTAAATATACATTTATTTATAATAAAATATAACTGAAAAAATGTAAGAACCAAGGGAAGTAATAAACTATGAAATGTAAATTAACTTATGCCATTATTCTCAAACATTCTCAAATGCAACATTTGTTAAGCATTAATCTGTACCAGTAACACAGTTGAATTGCCTCATGCAAATAGAGAACAACAGTTACTTTCTGTAAAGTGTGGTGGTTAATAGCCACAAAGCAGTATTCCCTGAAACTTTATTTCTTCCCATTATATCAAGATATCTAAATGTTTAAAATCTATATAAATTTTTAAAAAATATAAATACACAGTCTGGCATAAAAATCAAAACCAGTACTGGAAAAACAGTTTAGAATGAAAAACAATATAAAAGTATAAACCACTGCGATAAAACTTTGTTTCTTAAAATAACTGCAACAGTGTTGTACTTTATATAACATATCTAAAGGTTGCCCTTGGAAACATAGAACACATAAAAGGACGAAAATATTGCAGCATTTAAAAATATATGTGTGCCACATCATTCAACTTTAATTGTAACCTTTTCTTTGTTGGGAAAAGCATTTATCACAGAATACCCTTCTTGCATCTATATGTTTAAAATTAGTTGTTTTAATACAAATACACAGTCTGGTATAAAGCTGAAACAATTCTGTTAAAACAGGTAAGAATGACAAGAGTTGTCAGAAGACAACGCAGCTCGCCGGAAAGGGCTGATCGGATTTAAAAAAAAACAATCTTTAAATATTAAAGATTAAATGACAGAGTATGACCTGGCTTTGATGTCGGAAGAATGTCAAACTGAGGGATGGGGTATATGCCATTGAAACATCTTCCCTTAGGCTGGTGTGGATGAAACATGAAAGCTATATCTTACATACTTCAGCAGCCATGTACACTTTTCAAAACTTAAACACAGGTATAAATGACAAATATGACCTGATCTTGACCTAGGCAGAAGGTCAAACTGAGGAAGGGGTGTGTACTATTAAAAGGCCTTACCCTAAGGTAAGTGTAGGCCAAACATTAAAGCAGCATCTTGAATACTTTAGCAGTTACGAACACTTTTCAAAACTTGAAAGCAAAACTCAAATGTTTAAATGACAAAGTATAACCTAACCTTGACCTTGGCAGAAGATCAAACTGAGGAAACGTCTGTGGTATTGAAAGGTCTTACCCTAATGTTGGTGTGGGCCAAATATTAAAGCGGTATCTTGAATACGTCAGCAGTTACAAACACTTTTCAAAACTTAAACGCAGAACTCGAACATGGTTCAAATGACAAAGTATGACCTGACCTTGACCTAGGCAGAAGGTCAAACTGAGAAAGAAGTGTGTGTTATTGAAAGATCTAACCCTAAGGCTGGTGTAGGCCAAATATTAGAGCTCTATCTTGAATACTTCAGCAGTTATTTACACCTTTCAAAACTTAAACACAAAACTTAAATATGGGTGTAAAAGACAAAGTAAGAATTGACCTTGACCTACATAAAGAGTCTATTCTGGGGATGGGAATGTATGCTATTGAAAGGTCTTACTCTAAAGTAGGTGTAGGCCAAATATGAAAGCAGTACCTTAAACAGTTAAAAACCTATGCACACATTTGAAAACTTAAACATTGTGCTAACGCAGACGCCGACACAGACGCCGACACAGACGCCGACGCGGACGCCGACAGACGCCGACGCCAACGCCTGGGTGACAACATAAGCTCTCCAGGGACATAGTCCCGGCGAGCTAAAAACCAATTAGCTTTTAAAAAGTATAAAACCACTGTGATAAAACTTTGTTTCTTCAAATAACTGCAGCAGTGTTGTACTTTATGTAAGTAGCATTTAAAAATGAATATTAGCATTCACTGCATCATTCAACTTTCACTATAATCTGTATCTTGTAAGGAAAACAAGTATCCTAAAGAACACATTAAATATCTGCTTGCTGACAAGCATCTTCGGATACTGATCTTCATACATCAGTTGTACCAATGCCTTGACTATCGAACACATTCCAGTGATATACGAGACAATTGTCCTGTTAGATGCGTCCTTGATATAACAAACCTGCAAATAATATTATTATATAGCTAAAAATATTAAATGATTAAAATGTGCGATAAAAGCCGAGGAGCTAACGTGCTGATATCACACGATATCGGCACACTTACTAGATATTGCACACTTATTCGGATGCCTTTTTTATATTACCGTTACATTACGTTGCTTTTGATGACGTCGTAATGCAATGACGTCGCGCCAAACCTTGTCACGCGCATTCGTAGAATTCACATTTTAGTTATTAAAACAGCGTTTTAAAGATTAGAAAACCGGGAAACGAAATAAATATTTATAGCTATATAATAAAAGGGCTATTAAACTGATATTGGTGAATATTGTCCCTCATTGGGAAATCGAAGGACGCTCGCAAGGTCGCGTCCTTCGATATCCCAACTCGGGACAATATTCACCAATATCAGTGCAATAACCCTATATTATAGCACTTAGTAAGGCTTCCATGTTTATTACAACATGTAACTTCTAATACATATTTACCTCTTCTTAAAAGTTATGCCGCCACAATCATGAAGCACAGCCTTCCTGAGGCACCAAAAGAAGAAGAGATGAGGAACAAAGAATGAAAAACAAATGCCATGTATGAAGTCACAAAGAAGAGCTACAACAGAAGAAACGCCTTGGAACAATCAATAGAAAAAGTACCAGAGGAAGGGGTGGGGTGGCTTGAATCAGTTTTACTTGTGCGAAATCTCGCCTTTATTCTCTGTAGCTCCAAATTACAAACACATGGTTCGGTCTGCACAAGGTTCCTCTACCACATTAGTGAAACATTGCAATGAAACACATACAATCACAAACACTGTGATGAAACATTTAATGTAAATGGCTCAATGGCGATCTGAAACCAGAACATATGAAACCCACAACAACGACCATGGTAGGCCAGACACTGCCACTGAGAGACACCAGCCTTCTGAAACAGATTGAAGAGGAAGCCATCATTCGGTCTAAGGACTGACTCACCGTTGTACAATTAAAGAGGGAAGCAAATTGTCAACCAAAACTGGGCTAACAACCACGCATGCAATTTGCAACAGAATATCTTTTTGTAACGACTGATTATTTTTTTAAACTGTTTAAAAATCCGTTTTCCAATAACCTTTCTGAATATATAACCATGTGGCAGAAGTCCTACAAACAATCTGTAATACCAGTTGTATCTATTCCAATATTTAATATTGCGTTTATATAATGATTTACCATTTAAGAGTGATCACTGTGACTGAAAATTTTTTTAATACCCCGCCACACGATAGTTGTACGTCCGTCCGTCCGTTTTTCGTTTCCGTGTGATAACTTGAATAAACTTCAATGAATTTTCACCAAACTTGGAATGTGCACTGATATTCTGGAGATCTGGTTTGGAATTGCTAATGGGCAAATTTCGTCAAATTTTTATGGATTTATCTGTCCGCGACACTAAAATGGCGGGGTATTATAGTTTAACGTTTTTATTAAAATTATTTTTAATGTTCTAAATTTCATTTTATGGTATGTACATGTTGATATTAATCCTAAATAAATCTTAAACTTAAATCTTATTAATCAACATAAACTAAGAAAGTACCTGCAATACAAGCTGTCATGAAACACGCCACATTTCCAGCAATCATTGCCCTTACAACAATCTTTGTTATATCTCTTTTTCTTGCTGGTGCCATTGCTCCAAGTGCTCCAAGCATAACTCCTATTGAGCCAATGTTTGAAAAGCCACAAAGTGCGTATGTTGCTATTACTACTGTTCGATCCTGCAAAATAAAATGTAGAACTATACATTTTCTATATAGGCTTAAAACCTCTGTTACCAAGGCTAACATCGCTGTTGTAAAGATTGTGGTCGAACAGGATGCGCGATTGTCTGTCAAAGATATACTTAGTTGTACTGGCATATCAGAAGGCAGTGTGCAAACAAATCTGAAAAAGCGTTTGGACTTGAGAAAGGTTTGCGCTAGGTGGGTACCTCATTTGCTCACTGAGGAGCAAAAGACGGAACGCCTTAAATGTGCCCGGGAACTTTTGAAAAAATACAAAGGCTGTAATAGTCGGGTTATTTCTAACTTGCTAATAGGTGTTGAAACCTGAGTGCACATGTTTGAGCCACAAAGAAGGGCTGATAATAAGCAATGGAAGCGAAAAGATCAAAAACGCCCGTGTATTGCAAAGAGAACAAGTTCGAAAAAGATGCTGTACGCAATTTTCTTTAATTCAAGTGGGCCGGTCGCTCAAGTACCTTGTCCATCTGGTCATACAGTCACTGGTGGATTCTACAAGAATTCTGTACTGAAGAAAGTGAAAGAGTTTTACAATAAGAAACGACCAAGCAAAGGATGGTCAGGAGTCCACCTTTTACATGATAACGCCTCCTCTCATAAGCCGGAGTCTAACTGTTGGTTTCCTTTTGCTCCAGCATTTCAGTTGTTTCGTGCTGTCGAGTCCTTGTCGTTGTTACATCTCTGTAATTAGTTGATTTTTGTGTTCTCGGAGATGTAGCACTGATGAGTTAGGAAGCCTTCAAACGGACTGAACAAATTATGTGTCTAAACCGCGGCAGAAGTAAGGGCGAGGATTGTGGCCACGTAAAATCTATTTAAGCCCCCCAGTGAAATACTTTTTACTGACCGTTCCAAGGCGGTTCTTCGGTCATGGTTTATTTTTGTTATAGTTCGTCTTTGAATGTGTGTGTGGCTTATATATTTTTGTTTTGGATAGCCATTTGGCCACTTTGTGGGAAAGCAACTGTCTGTTTGGCTTTCCGCTAGTGATGTTTCCATTAGGGTCTAGTTATTTCGTGTTTGTGTTTCTTTCCCTTTAATGTCTCTGATGGGAGGTGTGGAATAATTGTATCGGTGCCTTTCCTATTTATTCTTAAGTCTTTTTTTTTTGGCTTCTGAAAAGGTGAAGGTTTTAAACCATGCACCTTATTTACCTGACCTGAGTCCTGTGACTTCTTTTTATTTTCAAGACTTAAGAAAATGCTTTCTGAAAATAAGAAAACGTCTAGATAGAAGTTCTCTTGGCAGCGCTATTTATCAGTGTCTCCAACACATACCAAAAGAAGACTATTTATCTGCTTTTCGGGACCGGGTAAAAAGGTTACAAAAATGTGTTTCAGTAAAGGGGGAATAATTTGAATGTTTATAATAAAAAATATGTTTGATAAAACGTAGCACGGAAGTAATCCGAACCCAGTGACAAATATTTTTGCAGGACCCTCGGGAATAAAAAGTAAGAAAAAAGTCTAGGGAGTACCACAATCACATACCGCAGCTCTTCCCAGACACCAAAAGGAAGAGGAAACAGACACAACCAAACATGCACAAATCGAACAAACGTACAAAAAAAAGTCATAGGAAAAAAGTCATGGGAAAAAAATCAGTTTTGGGTAGGTGAAAAAGGCACGGAAGAAAAAACACAGAATTGGTTTTAATCTTGTTTTCCTTAGTGTTAGGTGAGTACTGATCTAAAAGTATGGTTCAAAAGAGTTGATAATGATGAACGATGACAGACAACGGAGATTCCCATCCTTTGAGATCCCTTAGAGCCTTCAGTTCTATCATTTTGCAAAAAAGACGAAGTGTATGAGTTTTCACATTTTTATTTTGAAAGTAAAGTTCACAAGCAAATAACAGAACCTCATCAATGACAGTTGATTGACATAATCTTCTTTTAATTGACATTGTTTTCTTTAACAGGCAGACAGACCTTTAAGCCATTTGAAAATATTAAAATTTTGGCATTACACCACCATCAGTGCTAGTTTTTACACCTGTACATCTAGAAAATTGTTAATACCCCAAATATATCGACAACAGTATTTTGTAAGTGGAAGATGTCTATATTTTTTATCTGTGACTTTTTTCTTTGACCTTTTTCCGTGACTTTTTCCTGTGAATTACTTTCCGATCACCGGATCAATCATAGCTCAAGATAAAGACAGTACACCATACTTTATAACACTTTTGTTGGGATCGAAAGCAAAAACTGTGCTGCTTAAACAACCATGTTGTAGCCAAATAAAATGTATAGGTCATTATAGATTAAGATCTTTCCTCCATAACGTTTACCTTATTTTAACACATGACATTGCATCTGTCTTGATCGAAGCCTCCTCCAGTAGGTAGAGCAGCTGGTCCTGATGGCATAAATAATTAACTATTCTCGGTATACGAATTAGTCGCCTAACTTACCACCCCTTTCTGCACATTGTTTAATCTGTTTATTCAGACAGGTACCTTTCCAGATTGGTGGAAAATTGGTAACGTGGTTCTCATGCTTAACAGTGGAGCTCCTTCTGTTCCCTCTAACTAACGATCATTTTATTCCGCGCCTGTTACAGTCTTGTTTACCCCTGACAATGCTTTCGAACGCCTTGTCTTAAACACGTTTTGTAACAATACACTTACTCCATAACATTCAGGCTTCAGAACAATGAACCAGTTAACTTATTTATGAGTCCGTCTTTGGGGTTTGGGGGAAAAGGGGAACATGCCTATTTATTTTCAGGGAACATGGGAACATTGGCCAATATTTTAAGGAAACAAGAGAACGGAATTGAATTTTGGGAACATGGAACGTGGAAATTTTGAAATTCACTTTTAGGTAACAAGGTAGACTGGCTTCAGTCGTTTTTGTTTTATATTTATTTCTCTCTTTCTCTAAATTACTTTTTTTACCATGATCATCTTTAATCCAACTTCAAGTTACCTATGGCTGAACAAAAACGACTGGTAACAATTGTGGAAGACTCTGAAATATGATCCACCTTCCATAAATTTAGATAAAATCTGCAAGCAATGAGGATGCTATAAAATAGCCATTTAGTAAACACAGATCCTTATCTATAACAGTTCCTTGAAATCAATTTGTTTTGGTTGCTTCTAACCCTTTGGCTATGTATCTCAGCTGTGTATTTATTACTGCCCCAGAACCAGAGAGTTGTTGTGAGAGATAGGCTGTGAATTCATTATTTAATTTTTAATGCATATTTGCTTTCTTAATGTGTTTGTTCAAGTTTTGGTGCCTGATGTGTTTATTGTTAATTTGAATCAATAAATTACGTGGTGTTGAGAAATGTATGAACTGTGTTGTTTTTTTTTTTTTTTTTTTTTTTTTTTTTTGTTTTTTTTTGTTGTTGTTGTTGTTTTTTTTTTTCAGTTTTGTTCTCTGATTTGTTTATGCATTTATGTGTGAAACTCAAATTATGTAGTGTTGAGAACTGTATAGTTTGTCACTAGACTGTATCTAGGAGCCGGAATTCAAAATTCAAACTAAAATAGATGTAAAAATAAAGCTAATACCCACTGTACAAAGCAGACATTTTGCATTAGAAGTCCAAAATACAAGCGTTATTTAGTACACAAGGGTGTGAAATCAGAACAGTATACTTTAATTGAAAACTTCTTCAAATCAAAATAACAGAAGATGAACATAGAGATATTGTTTGCAGAAACTGTCAGAGCAGAAAAGACTCCCTTTTTTTCTGACAATGTGTATTAATCTTTTTGTCATAATGAATAAATTAAGATGTCACGCCCACTTCTAATTTTCAGCCAGTCAGATTGTTTGATCTGAATTGTTGCTAGAAATTCTCATATTTAATGGCAAACAGTGCAGATCCATATCCAGATCAGCTGGCTTCTTCAGAAACCATCTGATCTGGATCTACACTGTTTGCAAAGGCAGGGTATATCCAGGTTCAGCATGACAAAGGTTAACCTCATTAACTAAACACCTATGGCAATCTTACAAGGTAATCCCCCCCCCCCCCATTATCCCCCGCCCCCATTCCCCAAAACCCAGGAGACTGACTCTCTTGATGCTTGCGTATTAACTAACAGTATTTTTAATTAATGCCTGATAGTGCTTCATTAGCCATAAAATTCCTGTTACCATTTTTTTCTGGGCAATTCAGCAGACGACAAACAGGCAATATTTTTCTTATTTTTCTGACCTCCAAGCACCCAATATCAGAAATTTGATACAGACCATTAGCTTTTCAGCAATGACAGTCTAAGTTTACCTAACAAATTTTATTACCCTCAGCTGTTTGGTGAGAACCATTAAGTATTGCAGTGAGAGAAAGTTTAATAGGTCAGCAGGCGGAATTCTGCCTACACCATTTTCTCTTGTTACCAGACCCTTTCTTTCTAGCCAAGGGACTAAAGTAAACAAAAATTCTACAAGCTATACAAGTGTTGTGTCCCTTCAAAAAAAAAAAAAAAAAGATAAATAAAGAAAGGGTCTAGGGCCAGACTAGTAACAAGGAAACAAGGCCAACTATTATTAGAGAACATGGACTCCACTTTGGGTGGGCCTTATTTCTATGACATACTATGCGTAGCCTTAACCAGTTTACTGAAGTGGTTAAATCACCGCTTGAGGTATATTATTGTTGACAATCTTGTAGTGGAAACAAAATAGGTCCGTCTATTTATTTTTCCACTGAGAACAATAATTTGTACATTATTGTTGACAATCTGGTAGTGGAAACAAAATAGGTCCGTCTAGTCATCTTTCCACTGAGGATCATAGAGTGTATATTATTATCGACAATCTGGTAGTGGAAACAGAACTTCTGAAGTTAGTTCATGAGTGAAAAGCAAACTGGGCAAAACATGTTAACTCTTTCACAGCCACAGGCAATAATAACGGGCTTTTGCAAACAGCGTAGGTCCAGATGAGACGGCTCACAGTGAGCCGTTTCATCAAGATCTACGCTGTCATTCAGTCTTTGAACTTTACATGTAACCTTCTTGCCAAATGATAGTTTGTTAGAGGAAAAAAGGCGACAAAGGTAGTCTGAAATTTGGCGCCAGAAGAATTCAGCACACAAAAACATGAACAAGCACATAAGCTGCAATGTCAGAAAACGTACCAGATGACATCGACACCCTGTGAAGGGTTCGCGCCATCTGCCTGTACAAACAAAATCTGAAAGGAGGAATGACAAGTAAATAAGTGAACTCGATCAAGAACTGATACACGCAAATCCACATCGATTTTCCAAAGACAGACTTTTACATTTAAACAGCTATAAAAAGACCTCATGGCAAGCAGAGTTGGTAACCCTTTCCCCAAAAGGTGGCAATTTAGTTACCTAATCTTATATCTTAAACTTACGAATAATTAAAAGAAAAAAACGTTAGTAACTGAAACCCTACAGAAGAGTTAAAGGGGAACGCAATATAAGCTGTAAGGTTGTCTTGGAGTAAAGTGCTTAGCAAGCCATTTTCTGTTGTTGTTTTTTTTTTGTTGTTTTTTTTTTTTTGTTTTTGTTTTTTTTTTTTTTTTTTTTTTTTGTTTTGTTTTTTTTGGAGGTTTTTTTGTTGTTTTTTTGGGTTTTTTTTTTTCGATGTGTGCTTTTTCAAAATCGGTCTAGATATAAGTAAGTTATGGTGGTTTGAATATATGCAAAATTGCTATCATGGATGCCGCCATATTTGAGGCTTTGTGACGTCACAAAGCCCAAATTAAAATATGCAAAACCAAATTATAAAGGGTTTTCAAGAATAATTTTACTACAGATTTTTTATAGATGTTAAATTCTGGTGACAAGCAATCATTCCCCCAAAACTAAACCAACTTTATTAGAATAACAACCTTTGAAAATGATTTTTTTTGAAACCTCATTAAATAATCAAAATGGCAGCGCCCATTCCACCAATGTTACAAAATATTCAATTGTTCATAACCTTTTTAATTCTCCACCTATTTCAATCAAATTTGTATCAGATTCATGTTTGTAAAGTTCTTTACTTTAAAGCACAATTCTCTTTAACGTTGCGTTCCCCTTTAACTAAAGTACCACAATGACAGTACCACCTTGGAACGGCCAATGATAAATTACTCGTGGGGTGGGGGAGTGGGGAGAGGGCGGGGTGGGACTTAAGCTAGATTTATGTGATCCCAACCCTTGCCCTTATCTTCCATAGTGGTTTTACTCAGCCATGAATCATTATGGGCAACAAATAAATCACAGATAAAGCCTATAATGAAACAAAGATGAAGACTCAACAGAAAAACGTGTTGTGACAATGGAGATCCCTGCGGTGTCAAACAACACCATTGGAATACTGGAACAAAAGAAAAACACTCGTTGAGCCTACGAATCCTTGGCTTGTCATAGAGCGCCCATCGAAGAAGCAGACTGCGAGGATGCACACGCTGATGTGCGTATACGCTAGGCGCACATATCACATGGCAAAGTCCCTTTACAGCTCACATACTCATATACTGGAACTTCAACAAAGTAAGCTATTTTCCAAAGGTTCCATACTCCACATGGTATGCATTTATTTGTGAAGAAAATGCAATTCTTATCGTTTGACAGTTAGCCACACAATATACGCATATTTGTGAAGAAAAAGAAAGTCTTACCGTTAGTATTCCACGTTTCAGAACCTCTCCTGTGTCAATAAGTTTTATGTGACCATCATAACCAAAGGTTTCTGTCATGCCTGTTGTAATGTTGCCGGTCACATTGTGTATATAATTTTGGTATTTTTCGTTGTTATCTATGTACACACTTAATTCTGCAATATGAAATAACACTATATGAGCCGGGGCGCAGCATTTCCTTTCTCTTTTTTTTCTATATACCCAGTAAGCATATACATAAATCTATAGACAGCCGTTATGGGCCCGTCAGGGTAGCTGACGGGCCGATGACGGCCCGCCTTAGATTTATAAAGAATGCTAGCTGGGTATACTTTGACCTCATATTCTGAGTATTACACGTAGATCTTTCTTGGTAGAAACCAGTACTAAGCAATGTGGGTAAAGTCTCTTGCTCAAAGACAGACCACTTGGTCATTGCTGGGGTCAAATCCACCAACTGCAGAACTCATGACCTTGAATCCGATGCTTTACCATTGCACCACAGCGCTTTTTTACACTGCAAAATTTCATGTGCGCCCAGTGAAGACTCGGATCATTCTGTGCATCCGCGCAGTCTGATCAGAGCCTTCACTGACTGCCTGAAGACGCTTTCGATTTTTTCGCTACACACTGGGTGCCCTGCAACGACTTTGGTCAGACTGTATGGATAGGCAGGCTGATATGAGTCTTCGCTGGGCGCACATGTAATCTTGTATGAAGTGCTACATATGAAATAATTTAAATGGAAGAATTTGAGTCGTTATATGAGATGATAAACCTTCGGACATGTGCGCTCAATGAAGACCCAGATCAGCCTATTCAGATGGATAGGTTGATCTGTGTTTCCTCTGGAACTCATGTCCGCAGGTACATTTCTGTCGAGCAGTAGATCAACTAAACATTTCATTTGGCAGAACATCCCTGGAATGAAAGCAAGCCACTATAAATTTAGTACATGAAGTACATATTACTCTCATTTTTAAACATTTGTAAAGCAGAAATGAGCAGGGATCGTTAAAAATGCTATCCTATAGTGCAAACGCAATTTTAACGAAAACAGAGGAACTAATGCCACTTGCAGCAACGTGCACTCATGTCTGCAGACATCACATTTGACCGCCAATGCTTCAAAATTGTCTGACCAAAGGATTAAAGAGCAACACTGAAGAAAACGACATTGCTTTAGAACAATCTGCAGGTTTTGGAAGTTTAGAACTATTCAGATCTGTATGTTAAGTGAGCTAGAAATACTAGAATCGTAGCTCAGAAGTCCAAGCTACAACATCGATGAAATAATTTATGAAATATCATTTATTAACTGCACTTTTAATTGCATGCTACCTAGAAGCTTAACAATAAACAAGATCAGTTTTAATTTACCTGCATAGGCAACGAATTCATTCAAAAATGTCTTTGTACCAATCAATGCTGCAACTCGTCTTGCGTCCTGATAATCACAACCCATTAGAAATGCGACAGGCCAAAATAAATAGGAACAGATGAGCTGCAAAAGATAAATGGATAATTCAATAAATATACAAAATGGCCACTGAGGGATAAACCACAATGTCCCCTATTTCGAAAGTAGTTGCGGTCATGGTACCAAAGCCGTAATCCAAACTCATAAATCCATAAACGAATGACGAATCCGAATATTCAGACCAACAGACATGGACCCCAGAACAAAGGGTGTAATCAGGCGTCCGCGGATAGTAAGCATTACTTGGTAAGCAAGCTTCGCCCGCCATGCCCATAGGCCTGAACGAAGGAAATATCGGTAGAAGCGTATGTCCGGGATTTGGGAAGTCTACTTATGGCGCGTCACTGGCAAAAACATCAGAAACAATTCTGGAAACTGCCACAATGTAGGGATTGACTAGATCATGATGTCTCCCATAGAATTTCTTAAGTGTTGCTACCAGTTTGGTTTTTTGATACCCCTGACTCAACATCTTTGTAGTGAGCACTTTCCCACGCTCCATGAAGTCCTGATAATTTGAACAGGTTCTGGTAAAGAATAAAAATAGCTGAAGTGTCGATTTTCTGGACCAGACTAGCTGTTTCAGCAAATGCTATGCCATTGTATCACTACTAAAAGAAAAAAATGTGTTGGGACGAAAATCGTTACAGCACAAGTCTAATATCTTTTTTGTAAGATTTCACAGAGTGATTGTCCCTCGAGATTCCTTCATGAAAAACATGGAATGGGCATTTTCTTTTTATAATACCGAGCTTTGTCATATTCATACTTTGAAAGAAGCTGTTGGTCGCATGTTCTTTTCCAAACTTTTAGAAGTAAGCGACATGACCCAGGTGATTGGCTCTACAGCATGTTAAATATTTTATCAACAAGAAATTTGGGTTTCTGGAAAACCCTCAGACACTGCCACGACCTTTACTGTCAATGTCCGCAAATGCCCCGTAGACACATTTCCCCATGGGTGGCCCATTTTCCTCAAAATTAATGACAGACAAACCATTTTACCTTATATATCCGTTAGATCGCTTTACCTGAAATATATTATTTGCACTGTCTTACCTGAAATGTCAATTCTGGGTCATACAGGTCTGCTCTGTGTCCAATCCAAATCAGGGTGCTATCCACGAAGTGCAGGAGAGCAATAAAAGCTATAAGATTGGCGGCAATATTTGCTATAAGACTAATAGCTAAAGAGGCGCCATTAGATGCTGCTTCTATGAAATTCTTTTCCTCTCTGAAATGTAAGGAATGAAGCAACTAGTTTTTATTTACTACATGCGAATCCATGTTAGGTGCTCGTCGAGTATATATATATATATATATATATATATATATATATATATATATATATATATATATATATATATATATATATATATAGTGTGTGTGTGTGTGTGTGACAGAAGGCTTCTCGACTCAGAGATCTGACCTGAGGAAATACTGCAGGTGCAACAAGTTCTGCAGCTGAAGCACCAGGAAGTGGATCTATTTTACTTGTAACAGATGCGTACTTTCCGTGGGCGCGATGTTTTACGTTTGGCTACTTCAACCCATTCATGCCGAATGGACTCTTCTACTTCAGCTCTTTGGACAGGTCCATTTACAATATAAGGAGTGTCTGGTTAGTTTTACTTATTACCTTGTTTAATATAATTTTCTGTATTTAATGCAAACGTGTAGATCCTGATCAGACGCTGCCTTCTGTGGCATCTGATCTGGGAATTCATTGTTTGCCAGTGTCCCTTTTATTAGACGCTAGGCTTGAATGGGATAAATTAATGTTTCCTATTAGTTAATTTACTAAATTTACCAATTTCCCCTTTCATTGTCAACCCTCGACGTTTGAAACGTTTAATATCGGTGCCGCTTTTCTCTGGCTAACTTTTAGCAATCTTTGAAACATTTTTGTAGGTGTATAGGTGTGACAAGTAACCTGATTTGACTACGTGAACCATATGCTGTTCACATATGATCTTTTTATAGGCGCGCATCAACGAATGTCTTCATGTGCAAAACGTTCGGAAGAAACCCTGTTATTCAAGAGAACGCTATATACCGCTGAATCCTAGAATAATATAAGCAGCAGAAAAATGTGCAGAAAAAATGATTTAAGCAAGAACTCACTGACCCTTTTGGCATATTGTAAACTGCGTCACCTTGAGCTTTTGACTTCTTTGTTTCAGGATAGAATAACTTCGACATGGCCAAGGCAGCCGGAGCACTCATCACAGAAGCAGACAACAGATGATTGGCTGGCACCTGAAATTTATATTGAGGTCATAGTATAGGATCCAAAAAAGGTAAGAGAAAAGTCCAGGGAGTGCCACAATCACAAACCGCAGCCCTTCCCAGACCCCAAGAGGAAGAGGAAACCGACAAATCTAAACAAGCACAAATCGAACAAACGTACGAAAAGCACTCAGATTAGCTCTCTCTTCCCCAAGCGAGGTAATCGCAATACTAAAAGGACTGAATAACACAAGAACAAAATGACGCGCGGAAAGACATACAACAAATCGCCTCGTAGTATAAACCACAAAGCAACAAAGAGTAAGACCAACACCGGGACCATTGCCTTAGAACGGTCGGTAGAGCAAACCACCGGGGGAGGGGAGGAGGGGTGGGTGGTGGTTAAAGCACTTTTACAGCTAGCTAACTTCACCCTGGGTCCCGATGCTACTCTTAATACAGAAATACATAAAAATTCGGTTCGCATAAAGTCTCTTAACTCAGTCAAATGCATCAAAGCGAAAACATAAAAATCAAATTAATCACTATAATAAACAAAGACGAGTACTCATGGCTAATTCTACTGTATGCCAGAGTAAATGAAAACCAGTAGTTGAACCACGGCGGGCCAAGCCAAAGACATATCATATCGTCAAGCCCCAACCCACTGGTTAAAGTTTTACGAAGAGGCCGTCATTGAGTCTGAGGCCCGAACCGCCGTCGTGCAATTAAAGAGTGAAGCATAGCCATCAACAATGATTGGGTTGACAACTAGGCATGCAGTCTGCCGCATAATATCCAGGCTATAGCCAATTCGTTTATAACGGTTAATAAGTTTTCTGAATTTCTCCGAAAAGTTAGACATTTTTTCTAAATCTGTACACTAAGTCACCGTAAAATTCTGGTTCCGATATACCTTGTTGCAGAAGTGTTTTCAGACTGACGCTATATTTTTCTACCAAGGCACTGTGTCTGCGGTAAAATTTCGAAAACGCCTTACGAAGTTTAAAGTAACGATAGCCCTGCCTAAGAAGTTTGGCAGTAAGGGCTTTATTACGGTAGTTAAAGTCAGTGAGATTTGAAGAAGCTCTGGCGAATCTTATAAGTTGAGATATGTATACCCCTATGAGGTACGCCGGGGGACATCGCCATCCAGAAAAGGGAAATTGACTATATCAAAATCGAAATCGTCCCGTTTATCATAAATTTTGGTGGAAACTGTACCATTAGATATACATAGATTCAAATCCAAAAAAGGTGCCTCGGTATCGGAAGAATTTGCTCTATTTAATTGGAGTTCTGTAGGGTATATCCGGTCCACCATTTGGTCAAAGTAAATATTGTCAATATTTAATAAATCGTCAAGATATCTTGAAGTTGAATTGAAAAGACCATGGAAAGAGGTCTTCTTGACTTATGCAAACAGCAAATTCCAAGATCAACACGGACATCTGCACAATTTAATCAGGATTTACGCATTCACGAACAACACAGACGCTAGTCGCACGTCCTAAGGTAGATTTCAAATTAACCCATTTATGCCTAGCGTCCTATAATAATACACTGGCAAACAATGTAGGCCCATGCGGCGTCTGATCAGTTTGCACTGTTAGCGTTAAGTACAGGAATTTCTGTAAAACATGGTCATAATAAAATCTAACCAGACACCCCTTTTATTGGAAATGGACCGGTTCAGTGTTATTTAAAAATTCATTAAAAAACTCATTAAAAAAGTTCATTCGGTATAAAGTGTTAAAGAGATTCCTAGTCGTTGCATTCCTTTCTATTTCGAATTCCACAGTCAAATTTTCAGTTGATTTAAAATATATACCAAATATGAAAACAGTAGTACCTTCATGAGTATATAAGCGGCCATCACGGATCCGGCGATTGTAGCAAACCCTCCCGTGCACACAGCATGTAGCTCGGACTTTGTCATATCTTTTAAGAATGGCCGTATCATCAATGGAGCCTCGCTCTGAAAAATAAATTCTAATGTAAACTGCATGCTGACATGTCCACTCCTAAAATTGACTACTGTCATTTCAATTAACTGGATGACAGAAACTGGTATAGTCAGATACAGTTGACTCTCATTATCTCGACCTCGCTTATCTCGAATAACCGCTTATCTCGAAGTGAAAATCTGGTCCCTGCCTAAACATGAAAATCTAACAACAGATAAAAGAAAAATATTGTGGAAGAGGGGAGACATTGCTCCTGAGGAGCAATTTCTCCTCTTTTCCACAATAGTTTCAATATATCTCTAACTTCAAGAGTCCAATTACAAATATATTTGTTAAATGAGGTTGTTCGAATTATGTTTTTCCTCAATTCTGCAAATCTGATATGTAGCGGTATGGATATCTCGAAGCTTTTAATAGAGTCTCTTGGATTTAGAGATAACAAGAGTCGACTGCACTTGCAATTGCTGCTATAAACCCTTCTTTTAACAATTATGTCAACTGTTAAACACATTAAAAATAGGGCAAGAAGGTATCTATCCGTATAAGGCTCTTATGTAAAACAATGAACAAACAACATGCTTTTTTCAACAGGAAGAATATGGTTTATCATATCTCTTGCTTGGCACGGCAATCGCATGTTTTGCTGTGATAGGCCTAACAGAAGATGTTCAATATATAATGCTTCCTGACATAGTAAACTTACGTTGTTTTTAATCCTGTAGCCCTACGGTTACAAACAGTGCATATCCAGATGAGACGGTAACGAGCCGTCTCATCTTAAACTATATTTTTGCAACTGAGTTTGATTTCTGACACCTATTTGCTATACATGCTATGCTTAAATTCAGAGATGTAGGAACTCCGAGCATAGTTCCAGATAAAAGGGGTATCCTTTAAATATCGTTTTCTTATGAAAACATGTTGTGGGTACTCATTAGCTCTTCGAGGCGCTTCTAATGAGAACCATAACATTTGATTTTTTAGAGTAATATGCGAAATATCATTATTGTTTGGTTGAAGAAGATGCCTTATTTGGAGCTATGCTCAAAAATGAAAGGGCTCAATTTGATGCTCACAAAATTAATATAATAATCCTTACCTGTCCGATAAAGATATTTCCGGCAGCGTTGAGGGACTCCGTGGGAGAAGTGCCCAGGCACCAGGCTAAGAAACGGGCAATATATTTGATAATGAATTGCATAACGCCCCAGTAGTAGAGAACCGACACAGCACTGCTGAAGAATATTATCACAGGAAGAACCTGGAATAGAAGAGAAAGGGGGTTGGATATAAAGACAGACAATTTTTGGAACATCCTTATTGCTTTCCCTTGGTCTGCTCTAAAAGGAAAAATTTTGCTTCCATGGAGTAGACCGTTTCGGAAATGATAAAAAAGAACATACAATTTAACAGAGTTTTCTTCCCTGAAAGTGCATCAATTTACCATAAATATTACCAATAGCCTAGATAGAATACCGCTAGTATTTCCTAATTATCATAACATATCATAATTACATTTGATAATCATTCGATAGAAAAAGTGGCAAACACCATATACTTAAAAAAAACTAGAGCAATGTACCAAGGGCCTATATATATATATATATCCCTGACTGGTGCCACTAACAAACATACTAAGTCGTTGAGCTTGACCTTTGTCAGGAGCAGCAGCAACATGTCAGTTAGTATTAGTTCATGTATTAAAAACTTCAACTGAATACTTTCAGAAATGAAAGCAAAGAAAAAGCATTAAAGCATTTAATTAAGGAAAAACTCTGAGGTAAATATTAACAAACTGTGACACTGACCTTTGGTTTGCAGCAGCAAAAAGATGTTGCCAAATGACCTATATTTATCCAGTAGTAATACTTATATCATATCAAAAATTTCAAATGAACGCTTGCAGAAAATATATGCAAAATAAAAATTCGACGCAAAGTTGCGAACATACAGGCAACTGGACATACATGTGTAGCACAGGTGTGTGCCGGTCGCCTCAAGTTCCAGGTTTTAGAAAGACTGCTTTACTCTGTCTCACAGTGAATCTTTCCCTAAAATTTATCAGACGAGCGTCTTCACGCAAAAAATTACAGTTCTTTCGTTAAACCCTGGTAGGTTGAAGTTCAAACACAAAAGAATAAAACTTCTATGTTTCTGAATATCGCATATTTCGCTCAAAACGAGGTTACTTTCGTTTTCGAATGAATATTACATAGACGCTTGTCAGTTGACAACAACAACATCGGAGACTCCCGTCGGAGCTCGGGCATTTCTGTTAGTAGCCAATAATAGACTCAACCTTTATAATGTATCAGTCCAGTTACATACGTCCTTTGCACTATAAAAGCACCTGTTTCTGGAGAGAGGAGGCGCTGCCTCTATGTGATTCAGTTGCCTGGTAGCGTTAAAAATCTGAATAGATAGATATTTAGAGAGGAGGCAGAATGTGTTTGTCTGTCGGTGTTAACTTCGCAGGTTAATATATATCTATCAATAGCGGTAACTAAAATTAGTATTTAGCAATATTTTAGGCAGTGAAAAGCTAAAGAGCTCAGTTTCCGAGTTGTCTATAAGACGGAAAACGTCATAGACAGGTTTCTGCAGCATAGCGACTGTTGCCTGGATTGCTGGGACTATTTTAGGAGCTATTGGCATAAGGGTATAGGTGCTCGATATTGGACATTATCGAAGGAGCTGGTGACAAATTTAAGTAACTTTAACGTTGATCAAGTAGCTTGTATATGAGAAACCGGGTTGTCTTCGGTAGACAGGTCTGTCATATACGAGTATGAGTTCCGACAGAAGTCTCAGGATAAAGTGCTTTAAGTGCTTTAAGAAAAAGCAGTAGTTTAAGGTTGATTATTTCATGTTTGCAGTCATTGTCCGAATCATTTATTTACAATCAAACGGCAAGGTAGCCCAAAGGAAAATTGATATATACATATACATTGATATATACATATATGTGACCCCTGGACACGCTACACATGTATGGGTAAATAGACAGTCGAACGGATGGAATGACAATACTAGGTGTTCTCATGGCATCCTAAAGAAGTATGCTTGCCACGGTATATAATCAAAGCACTGGCAGCACTAGTGGGGTTCGACTGTCTCCGAGTGTAGGATGGGAACATGGTCCTGAACGGAGTCTTAGACAGTTTCGTTTAACCGTTAACTTCCTGTAATTAAAGCAAATAGTGCAGACCTTGATCAGACGCCGCGTTCTGCGGCGTCTGATCTGGGTCTGCACTGTTTGCCAATGTCCCAAATGCCTTATTCCAAGTTTTACAGATAACCCTTCAAAAACAGAACTCTGATGTCGCAGCGACAAGAATAGCGCGGTTATAAATAACCGTTACCTGGATTTCGTCTAAAGCGCGGTTTGATTACATTGATCAATGATAATCACGTGGACAACAACCTTAAGGAAATTTTGTCATTTGTGTATTATGGCTCGATTGTAAACAATCATACCAAAAATGCTGGAGCGGTTAACGTAATAATATTGTAAACTAACACTTTTAAAGCAATATTTAGCATGTACCGTGCCAGGAGAAAATTAGTGTCCTTGCGAACAGTGAGGGACAGAATATCCTCTGTAGTCTGATCAGGGTCTTGTCTGTTTGCCTTACTCTGCAGTAGAATAAACTGTTAATGCGTGCCGAATTGCTCAAACTCTTTCAACCCTGAAGACAAAACAGATACCTTTTCGAACAGTGTAGATCCTGATGATACGGCTCGTAACGAGCAATCTCATTATGATCTATACTGTTTGCTATTCAGTTTGTGAATTTTGACAAACAACTCTATGTCAATCGATATATCCGAATTCAAACAAAGAAAAGTCCACTTCCTAAATTCAGGGGTGAAAGAGTTGAGGAGAATGGATACACTTTCGGAAAGGGGTGAGGGTGGAAGGGGGGGAGCGCAAAACAGCTGTCAAATTGTGTTGCCTCTCTTCAGAAGAGGAGTCTATTGATAAAGGAAAGAAAGTATTTACTTTTCTAGTAGACACCTTAACAGAAGAGACTTGGGGTGCAGGAAAAAAAAGGAAGTCACAAAAGTTGTCTCCCTTATACAAATGTAAGAAAATCAAACGTGTCTTGGGCTATAGCATATAGAAAAAGTATTAATACGATCATAAAGTGTGGCATTTGACAGCCTGTAAATTTCAAATAGTCTCTCGTTTTTGATCTGGATCAAAAATGAAATGTTGTTTTTTTTTTTTTTTTTTTTTTTTTTTTTTTTATCATATCTCTGAATTAGTGTTGGCAGTATTAATTCAGAGATACGATACAAATCATTCCATTTCAAGAACTAGAGACAAACTGAAATTTTACAGGCTGTCAGGTGCCACATTATATGATTGCATTAATACCATATATCGATTTAAACCTTTCTTGGATAATAAAATGTCTATTTTTGAGAAATATGGAGCCTTTAATCCTCTCATTTCGCTGCCCTTAACCCTTCCTTGAAGGTATCCTCTCACTACTGGGTGGACAGGCAAATGATAAGAGCTGGGCCCGAACCCGCAACCTTCGGCACCACAGTCAAACATTCTAACCACTTGGCTACGACGCCTCTACATTTAGACTAACCTTGAAAGCAAAGAAATGGTGTTCATAGGTGTCTCCGAACACGAATGAGGATCCAGCGTCGGTATGCGCTAAGAATTCTTTTACTCTCTCTCCCAGCCACTCGAACGCTCTGAACCCAAAATCTGACCGAAGAATAATCAGAGCAAAATAAAACTGCAGCGCTAAGCCCCAGAAAACGGGTCGCCATTTTACCTACAAGACAAAAGGATAGATTTTTTTAAGGCCATCATAATCACTCTTTGGTATTTACTCTAAATTTTTGGACAGACAGGCCTGAGCAAACAGTATAGACCCAGATCAGACGCCGCAGAATGCGGCGTCTGATCAGGATCTACACTGTTTGCCATACATTCAGCGATTTTCTGACACATGGGCAGGTTGTAAGAAGATCTTTTCAAAATTTAGGACAAATATATAGTATGGAGTTAAGGTGTCCCAAAATTCAGGGTAAATACGGTACCAAAATCACTGATAAAGTAAATTCTGCAAGCGAACACCAAAACGCTTGTCCAGACTAAACGGATGCACAAGCTGATCTGGAGCTACATTGTTCACATATATGATAAACACCTTTTTTATCAAAATTTGTTCACCTACAAGACAAAAACCTAGAAGACGACCCATTATGAAACAAGACCTGTCGCCAGACAGGATAGCTCGCCTGATATTGCACATTTTGTTTCTGGAAAATTCTAAGTCCGTGACCTTGATTTTGACATGACCTGGGTGTGTGTGTGTGGAGGGGGGGGGGGGGCGGGGGGGGGGAGCAGTATCTGTCTTTATACTAAATAGGAACTAAATCCATCATGTAGTTTAGAAGTAATGAGATCCTAAAAAAAACTTTGGCGTTAAATTTTAACATCAAAATTCTGAGTCTGTGACCTTGACCTTGACATGACCTAGGGTGGTGGGGATTGGTATTGCGTAAAAATTTGGACCAATATGTATCATCATACAAAAGATGAATCAAATATGTGATAAGGTTAGAATTTAATGAAGTCTTAAAAACTTTAACGAAAACTTTAACATTTAAATTCTAAGTCTGTGACCTCGACCTCAAGGTCATGGTCATGAGTGCTGATGGTGCTGATGAAAACTTTTGACCAGTATCTGTCATGATACCAAATAGGAACAAAATCCATCATTTATGAGATCCTAAAAACTTTGACGTAAAATTTTAACATGAAAACTCTAAGTCTGTAACCTTGACCTTGACCTAAGTTGGTGGGGATGGTACTGCGCAAAAGTTTGGACTACTATGTATCATAATACTAAAGATGAATCAAATCGGTGATAAGGTTGCGAAATAATGAGGTCTTAAAAACTTAAACGAAAACTTTAACATTTAAATTCTAAGTCTGTGACCTTGACCTTGACATGACCTAGAGTGGTGGGTATGGTATTGCGCAAAATTTTGGACCAATATGTATCATCATACCAAAGATGAATCAAATCGATGATAAGGTTAGGAAATAATAAGGTCTTAAAAACTTTAACAAAAACTTTAACATTTAAATTCTAAGTCTGTGACCTCGACCTCAAGGTCACGGTCATGAGTGCTGATGGTGCTGATAAAAACTGTTGACCAGTGTCCATCATAATACCAATTAGGAACAAAATCCATCACTTAGTGTAGAAGTAATGAGATCCTAAAAACTTAGACATAAAATTTTAACATGAAAATTCTAAGTCTGTGACCTTGACCTTGACATAACCTAGAGTAGTGGGGATGGTACTGCGCAAAATTTTGGACCAAAATGTATCATCATACCAAAGATGAATCAAATCGGTGATAAGGTTAGGAAATAATGAGGTCTTAAAAACTTTAACGAAAATTTTAACATTTGTGGACGCCGACGCCAACGCCAACGCCAACGCCGACGCCGGGGGTAGTACAATAGCTCTTCCTGAACGTTGTTCAGGCGAGCTAAAAAAATCAATTACCAGCATTAGGGTTCCTAAATATTCGAATGCCTTATCCATATTTGATCATCATATTTGTTCTTAATTTGAACAAGTCCACTTTACTTCTAGTTGACAATATGTCTAAAATCTGCTATATGTGAGACAAACAGTGTAGACATAGATTAGACCTTCTGTGGCCTCTGATCTGGGTCTACACTGTCTGGTCAGGCCTGTCTGTCCCATATTTAGGGTTGGTACGGTATTATGATCACTCTATTGTTTGTGTTGAGGTTTTACGGCCCAGTCAACCCAATAGGGTCATGTCGAGCGCGGTCAGTTTACCTAACCACACATTTACTGGGCAGGCTTAGTCCTCTAAGCGGTTAACCAGTATTGTGCACATTCTTTCGCCAGAAACTGACAACTGCCCTTCTTGAATCAGCGGAAGGGAGAGAATGACCATAGAAAATATTTCATGATCAATCTCCACGAAAGAATGTTGCCGACCTCGGCGGGGGTTGAACCCGCGACCTCCTGGTCTCCAGTCGGACGGCGCATCCAACTGAGCCACCGAGGCCGGCAATCACTCTATTGTACTAACATCTTTAATGAAGCATGTTCTCCAAGCGAACAGCTAAGACTGGGCCAGACTGCGCGGATGCACGGGTTGATAAGGATCTTTCTTGCTCACATATAGAATATGCATCCTTTTCTACCTAACTTTTTATCGCTTTATTCAGAAATAAATATGAAAATGAGACTGCTAGTCTAATACATCAATTTTAAACTGGGTACGTTTAGTGCTACAATCAGGGTTATGGACTGTAATAAAGTAACCCTGCCCCCCTCCCACCCCTCCCACCCCTCCACACACACACACGCATGCACGCACGCACGCACGCACACATGCACACACCACCTCCTGCTAAAATATACCTCATAAAATGTGTCTGATATGTAAAATCTGTCACTGAATTTACTATTACCTATACAACAATAACTTTTTAATCTACTTACCTTTGCTGGGTTGTGAGAAGTAATATAAAAGACTAAAATAAAGAAAGCCATCCCCGCGGCGGAGACGAGGTTCCTAGGTGACTCGATGGCGACTTCAACAATCACATAAATCAGGGCAATCAGAACGGCTGCCAGGTAAATGAACCAGCGAATACTGAAAATGAAATGTACATGAGTATGGTGTACCATTAGGGTCAAAAATCGGGAATATTAGTGGAGCTAAAATAATATTAGTGCGACTAATATTATTATTAGTTGCACTAATATTATCATTAGTCGCACTAATATCAATTTTAGTCCCACTAAATATTATTTTTAGTCCCAATAAAATTCCTATCTTTTGACTCTATCGATACACCATATTTGAGTCGTGAAATGAAAAAAGGTGCCTTCCGAGCATATGCGAACATTAAAGATCCAGATCAGCCGACGAGGCCGCTTAATCTCATGAGAGTCTTTGCAATACATCGAAATATTTTAGTATCTAAATATTCTGTGAGGACAGCGAATGCTCTCATCAGACTGCATAATCGACTGCACGATTGTGCAGTCTGATCTGGGCCTTCGCTGTCCGCATATACTCCGAAGGCAGGACCCTTTTCCCATGGCGCGGCACAGCCCACATAATGTATCCTACAACTGTATTTTTGCCATCAGCTGATGTTTAAATTTATCATTATAGTTAATAAAGTCAAAATTAAAACTGTTATCACATACAATAAACAGGCTAAAGTCAAAGCAGCGTCGTTGTCAAGTATACTGGTCATCATTGAAATTGCACCACAAAATAAACTGCTATATTCGTGCCTCAGGTTGTCAGTTATGGTTTCATTTGGTAAAAATTTTGCACATTACCTTTACTTAAAGCACTGCTGACAAACATGAGTATGTGGTTTTTCTGCGACCATGTGTTTTAAGTACTATAGTCTTATTTTGGATCATTCATCTGTGATATTTTAAGCATGCTAGTTAGCCGTTCGCCAAAGTTCCTTAGTGCTTGTGCTGATAATGTTGCTAATGCCATGCCGACTAAGTTTTGCTTGTTCTGAATATAATATATATAAAAACACGATATTGTTAACAAAACGTCATATGCAGAAGAAACCACTACAACAATGGGACGGCTCAAGCGAGATGAAAGTTAGCAAATGCATGATAGAAGCAGAGTTGTCCTATCAGGAGATAGCACGACGTTGCAGCTTAGATGACCGACGTCGGCCAGAGCGTGTCCGTGTGACGCTAATGCAGCAAGACTGTTACATCGTCATACAACACCTGCACGTCTCCACTACAGCGCGAGAGACACACTGTGTAGACATGACTTGAGAATAGGCAGTCCAATACAACTCTAGTTAGTCTACCTGATGCTGACGACAAAATACATACAGGGCAACATTCTGATGGTCGAACGTCGTTGTAACCTTGTTAGATGATGTCAATAGCATTCCGACGGACGCAACTCAGTGAAGGACGGTCATGTTTACCGACGAGTCTCGGGTTAGCTTCAACAGTATGGAAATTGTCAGCAAGTATGGCGTTGCATGAGGTGTGGGAGAGGGGATCGGGGAGGGATGCTATGCCACGTATAAAGTTCGTCAAGCAAGTTGTTTGAGTGGAGGTGACATTAAGCTCTGTGTCGGTATCATATGGCACTACCTAGCAGGCACACGAAGTTGAAAAAAACGTCGATTCAACGTTGATTCAACGTCAAGACGTTGAATTAACGTTGCATCGACGTTGTTTCGACGCTGTGTTTCCGCTGGGTATAGGACTCCTTTGGCAATGAATGACGTCAATCTGACGGCAAGGCATTACAATAGTGCAGAGCTCGAACCTCCTGTTCTAATTTTTCTACGCCTGCACCCGAATGTCAACCTGTTCCAACAGGACACTCTTAGTGCGCGTCCATATTCGCCAGATTTGAGTTCCACTGAATACCTCTGGGACAGTCCGTATCCGTCAAATCCATTATCAAACAGGGACTAAAACAAGTAATCAGTTTGTATACTAATATAAGTAAACTCCTAAACAAGCCAACACTGTCCAAAAACTTCGGAGCTATTCGACAACAAAATTACCCTGTTTTGATCCTCTGCATTCTGATATCCTCCTCCGCATCATCAAAGAGTCTCAGGTTGAATTCCTTGTCTCCCATGCAGTAGTTGATTATCAACCGTGCAACGATAAATACCGACGCTAGTAACGTCACTATTAGAAGTCTCATGGACCCCTCATCATTGACGTCAAATGTCTTGAACATGCAGTAGGTAAAATAAGCATAGTACAGAATACCGATGATGCAAAAAATTGCTGTCCAAATCACTGAAAACAAATTGATAGATGTGAGAAAACTGCCTCATGGAAATGTCATAATCGACCAGCGTAAGTTCAAATCTGATCTGTCTACGCTGGTCACAAACTTGATATATGAACCGTAAATATTCTATAAGCGAACAGTGTATACCCTCATCAGACTAAGTGGATATATACGCAGGTTGAACTGTTCTAAGCTGGTTGCATATGTCAAATGGAATTTATAGCAAATAAAAGGATAAAGAGATTATTTCTTGAAGAAAATACTACATTAAAAACAAGTTTAAATATCTGGTTATTTCACTTCTTGAAGCATCTCTCTCTCTCTCTCTCTCTCTCTCTCTCTCTCTCTCTCTCTCTCTCTCTCTCTCTCTCTCTCTCTCTGTGTGTGTGTGTGTGTGTGTGTGTGTGTGTGTGTGTGTGTGTGTGTTTACTTCTTTCAAATGTGTCATTTTTTTAGAATCTATTCAGACTGGCTTCTTAAAATTTTAGACGTACAGTAAGATATTAAGTTGTCCGAATATTTAGGGCAAATACCGTACTTCATTCATACATATACATGTTGTCTGTCTCCAGACTCTTTCCCTTCTATCATTGTTTTTCAAAAGTTATATAATCTGGTACAGCTTATAGTGATCTACTCAGTTACGTCCCTTGGTGGAAGAGGTGAATTGGAATCAAGATAGTTTTGGGATTAACCCTTTCATCACTGAGAGTCTGAAGTGGACGCTTCCATCTTTGAATTTGGTCAGAACCACTGTTTCAAATAGAGTCTCAGCCAAAACTTAAATAGAACGGCTAACAGTGTAGATCCTGATGAGACGGCTCATCAGGATCTACGCTGTTTGCAAAATAATTGTTTTGGTCTACAGGGTCAAAAAAGGTTAGAGAGAGAGAGAGAGAGAGAGAGAGAGAGAGAGAGAGAGAGAGAGAGAGAGAGAAAGAGAGAAAAAAGGTTAAGAAAAATGAAAAGAAACGACCCGAGCCAGTCTATTATCTTTATTACATACCTTCTTTGTTTTCCTTATATGCGTGTCTTATCTGTGTTTGTACCTCTGAGACAATTCTTTGGTAGGCAGAATCTCCCTCTAGATCTAGGTCTTCACTGTCCGACTCCTCCTCTTCCTGGTCGTCGTCGTCTTTACTGCTCCGTTCATCCGTTCGTTTCTTAACATCATGGTCATGGGGAGAATACTAAACAGGAAAAAATGTTATTATACCATAACAAAATTGTGTCGCAACGTCAGTGAATGACGTCAATTATGCGCCCAGCGAAGATTCAGATCAGCCTGCGCATCTTCACTGGCCGCATTTTGGATAGCCAAGGGGGCAAAGTTTCTTCATGCGGACAATGAAGACTTTAATCAGACCGCGTGTTGGATGCACAGGTCAGAAGGCACGTTTTTTTTTTTCACATTGCGCACATATTAGAATGTATCAGGCCCAATGCAAATTTGCTTCTTGGCGCACGAATTCCTTCTCAAACATGACTATAATTCTTAAAGGCTGATATCTGAGCTACTTTTTGATATGACCCTACTTTTTGTTATCTGAAAATATTATTTCCATATGAAATTCTGTTACCCTTAGTTTGCTATAAAATGCTGCTGTGGACTGGATAATAAAATATTATGAGAGAAAATGTTGTCTATTTATAGGCAGCTTGCTAACTAGGCTACGTAGCCAAGTTAGGTCAAGGGAGACAATCATGTTTTCAATTAAATATTTATAATAATCTAAACACTTTAATAGCTCCGTCGTATATAAAGTATTATATATTTTAAGATAAGCATGTATATGTATATTTCTTTCACAATGAGCGTCTTTCGCAATGACGAGTCTTCAGAACCTCATTTAGCGCAAAACGTTGTTTCGAAGGTCGCCGCGTTGCCGAGATGTTGAATCGACGTTTTTGAGAAGCTGTCAGGATATCACTTCATAACGTGCATTTCAAATATGTTGATAAAAAACACAATGAACAAAACATTGAGACATACGGTATTTAATTGCTGATGCCCTGCCAGGGGAGGTTTTTTTTTGTGGGGGGGGGGGGGGGGAGGGGGCGGGGGAGGGGGATACGGGTGAGTAGCCATAATGTTCCCTTTTTCCCTGAAATACTCGGCCATATTCCCTTGTTCCATAAGTCATTTTCAAAATTTCCATGTTTCCTGTTCCCAAAAGTTGGTTTTATTCCCGTAAAATATTTTCCAATGTTCCCGTGTTCCCTGAAAATAAATGACCATGTTCTTTTATTCCCCAAAACCCCAGGAAAGGTCTCACTGTAAATTGGTGTGTTCAGAATTCTTTCTTCGGAAACCGACGGTGCCCTCGTTTTAGGCAATCATCGGTTGCCTTCGGTGGCCTTTTCTATTTCGGCTGCCAATCCTTTAGCTTCGGTAGACATCTGACAACGCCATTCAACATGGCTTCTGACATGAGGAAGCGAATTCATATAGTCAGTGCTACTGATAATTAGTGAGCCGAATAAATTTGTCAATCACTGTCAACCGTTGATGCCCATCAGTATCCATTGGAGCTTGCGTAGGGAGAATTCTGAACACATTGAACGTGTATAATTATGACATACAAATCAAAGCTTATACCTTTCTTTGTCGTAACTCCTCGCCGTCGAGAACATATGCCGGATTCGACGCCGCCGTCATGCTGATACTGGACTCGAGCGTCTTTGGTGACTGGGAGTCGGTTCCCGCCAGTTTATGCATGTTTGTCAATTCCACATTCATTTTGAAAAATTACTGCAACAAATAAAACATATACCCTAAGTATTTGTACATACAGCCTGAGCAAACAGTGAAGACCCTGATCAGACGCCGCAGAACGCGGCGTCTGATCAAGGTCTCCATTGTTTGCCACTCAATAAGAAGTTTTAGACGCATCAACAGGTAGTAAATGGGGTTGTTTCAATTTCAGAACAAGTATGGTAAGGGATTACGGTGTCTGAATATTTAGGATAAATACGGTAATCAAATAACCAAGGCGCTGTATACACTTGTTACAACTTCCGCCAATTTTACATGGGAGACAACGTTTGTGACTTCTGTTTGCTTCCTGCAAAGCCAACCCCCTTCTGAAAAGGGATCTACTCTGAAAGGAAAGAAGTCATTTAAATGTTTTACCATGGTTATAGTGGCCATCTTGAAATTTGGTTCCCAATATTTTTTTTGAAAACTTGAAAGCTCGTATACAAGAATGCTCCATATGCAGTTTGGTTATACTTGGCGGAGCGGTTCAGTCTAAGAAGTCATCTGAATGAACTTAGCCATCCTCCCCGTTACACGTCTTCGGATGCTGTGGCAACCAATCAAAA
Source organism: Anodontia alba (assembly GCA_964016985.1). NCBI lineage: Eukaryota > Metazoa > Mollusca > Bivalvia > Lucinida > Lucinidae > Anodontia > Anodontia alba. The sequence continues at coordinate 83,136,603 of OZ024833.1, read as the reverse complement.
TGGCCGATTAGCATAAATTTCCAAACTTGTTGCCCGCTTTTATTCATCCGCAGCATTATTTCTGTGGCCTTTTAAAATATGTGGACAGACACACGAACGAAAAGTAACTCCTACAGCTCATCTCGAGCTTTGTCACGTCAGCAAATTTAAAAAAAAATCACTTATCTGGGACAAATCTCCAGTACTGTCTAAATTTGTTGCATGTTTCATTTGGTTGGGGTCCTAAGGACTACTCTGCTATATTAAATGCCTTCTGTATATTTGGGATATCCTTAAATTGATATGTAGGCCTTGCCGACTTGACAGTTTTCTGATTTATAATGTCGTTAAGCTATTACTGCCTCACGTCGTTAAGCCCCAGATTAATGTTCCTTGCGCAAATTTTCTTATATATTAGTACAATGTTTTTTATCTCCTAAATTTTTATTGCATAATGGTAAGTGTAAGTACTTAACAATTAGCATGCTGTGTAAACTTTTCAGCAGACGATATTTTGATATATTTTTCTTATTTTTCCCAGAAGACAGGCTTTGACATTTCATGCAAATTGTCTCTCAGCCCTTTCATCCCTGATATTCTGAAGTGGACTCTGCCATTCTGGTATTCGGACATATCCACTGATGAAAAAAGGGGTTTCAGTCTGATGTCAAAAAAAAGGCAAACAGTGTATATCCTGATGAGACGGTTACGAGCCGTCTCATCTGGATCTTCTGTTTGCACAGGTATCTGTTTTGGTCTGCCGGGTTGAAAGGGTTAAGGAAAAAACTAGAGCGTGCAGTCGATGGAACACCATCGCAAATCCCAACGCTTTCACCACTAAGCAAAACAAGTGTAAAATAATGTTGCTCTCGCACACACTTACTACACGGCGACGATAGCGTGACGGACGGATGGACAGACGGACGGACGAACGGAGGCGTTCATAATATTCCCATCGTTTTCTTTCTTTTCCTTTTTTTTTATTTTAAGTGTGGATATAAATATCATTAATTTGTCGTCTGCTGAAGCTCATAGAGTTAAACGTTAACGTAATAAAGCAAACACGCAGAACTAGCATTTCCACGTTGATACTCTTTTCATCAGAGAGTCAGGCATTATAGTGCAGTCGATAGCGCGTCTGACTGTGGATCCAGGGGTCGCAAGTTTGAATCCAACCTCGGCCACATAACTCGAAGAGATTGATCATGAAATCATTTCTCCACTTCCGCTGATTCAAGAAAGGCAACTGTCAGTTACTGGCAAAAAATATGAATATTTAATTGAGACTGTGAGGTCATAAAGTCATATATTCAAAATGTCGACATCCATAAAAATGATAAGGAAAACTTCAAACCACAATAAATTTCTTATTATCATCCAAGTTTGTTCAAATATGCAATAACCCTTTCAACCCTGCAGACCAAAACAGATGCCTTTGCAAACAGTGCAAATCCAGATGAGGCGGCTCGTTACGTTATTACCAAGTATTAGCTTTCACAAAAACGCTTGGTCTACACTGTGGGCGTAGACAATCTTAATATATGCCATTGCTCCAGAAGATTATTTTAGTAGTTGAAATCATGGTACCCAAGCCATAATCCAAACTCGTAAATCCATAAACGAATGACGAATCAGAATGTTCAGACCAATAGACATGGACCCCAGAATAAAGGGTGTAATCAGGCGTCCGCGTATAATAAGCATTACTTGGTAAGCAAACATCGCCCACCATGCCCATAGGCATGAACGAAGGAAATGTAGGTAGAAGCGTATGTCCAGGATTCTGGTAGTCTACTTATGGCTCGTCATTGACAAAAACATCAGAAACAATTCTGGAAACTGTCACATTATAGGGACTGACCAGATCATGATGTCTCCCATAGAACTTCTTAAGTGTTGCTACCAGTTTGGTTTTTTGATACCCCTGGCTCAACAACTTTGTAGTGAGCACTTTCCCACGCTCCATGAAGTCCTGATAATTTGAACAGGCTCTGGCATAACGGATTAACTGTGATACGTAAACGTCGTATGCTGGTGCAGAAGGGATATTACTGCTCAGGAATGGAAAGTTAACAATGGGAAAAGTGAAGTCATCCCGTTTGTCGTAAAGCCTAGTAGTAAGCTTTCCATTGTCAATGTAGAGATAAAAATACAGTTATGAGGAGGAGGCTGCAGTCTCCGTTGTTTCCTTTATTTCAAGTTCACGTGGATAGATGAATTCCAAATACTCTGCAAATTTTGTGGGGGTTTTTCAGAGACAATACATCATCTATATATCTGTAGGTGAAATGGAATTGTTGTGCAAAGTGTTTCTTGCCTGCTTTGAGGAGACTTTGTATACAAACTCCGCCTCATACGAGTATAAAGTCGGCAAGCAACGGTGCCCAGTTAGTACCCATCGGTATACTGATTGTTTGCGCCGAACACAAAAATATTGTCGATTAGATATTCCAGCATCTTTATGAATCTGCATCTGAGTATTTTTTTGGTGCATCAGAGTGACCCCGAACGAAGTATGTGTCTTTGTAGCCACTGACAACATACTGAAATCGACGGTTACCATTCTTATGGAAGAAACACTGGTTGACAATTTCCTTTAATTTAGATTTCAATTTATCATGATGAGTAGTTGTGTAAAGAGTAGAGAAATCGAAAGATTTATACTGTTAGTCCAATGTTATTTTCTGTGGATTGCTCAACGTTGTTATAGTATAACCATGTATTAGCTTTCACAAAAAGCTTGGTCTACGCTTAGCACATAATGTGTGCTTTTTGTGAAAGCTAAACTAATCTGGCACTTGCTGACTGCACGTGTTTCGAGAAACCAAGTAATCATGCGGCTCGATTAGACCTGATCAACATACACTGTATTTATTCTAAGTATTCCGGCGGACAGGCTTGAGCAATCAATGCAGACCCTGATAAGACACCCTAAACATGTTGTACGCCGCAAAATATGGCGTCTGATCAGGATCTACAGTTTGCCAATCATCAACAAAAAGTAAAATGGAATCGTTCAAATTTTAGGACAACTGCGGCAAGTTGTTAAGGTGTCTGAATATTTGGGTTCAGAGTCGGGTCTAGGAAGATTTCTGAGGGGGGGGGGGGGGAGGGGTCGATTTAATTAAGTAATGTACTTGCTCTACGCAATCGGAAAAACAAGCCTGAGCAAACAATGTAGACCCAGATCAGACGCCGCAGAACGGCGTCTGATCAGAGTCTACACTGTTTGCCACTCATCCAAAAATTTGATACGTATTCATAGGTAATTATATGGACTTGTTGAAGAGAAGTATAAGTAAAAAATAATGGGTGTGATGAATATTTAGGGTACATACGGTATCCCAAATTACCAAATTTAACCAAAATTTGCCATGAAAATGAATTTTTTAGTCGAAGGAGGGGTTTTACTGAACCCCCCCCCCCCCACACCCCAGCCTGAAAACCCTCTGAACCCACCCCTGTTTAGGTCATATCCTGTGCCATACTGTCAAATATTTACCCTTTAAGTGCTAATCACAACTGCAGCAAACGGCGTTTTTGTATTTCATGCGAATCCCTGTTGCCGAGCAGATGATGCCTATGAAATGCCATCTAATTTTTATAATAATAATAATAATAATAATAACAATAGAATATCGTCTGCTAAAATTTTACTTACACCTAGAGCTTTAAGGATAAAAGTTAAAAGGTATTTTACTCTTATAACGTTTCACACTTTCCTTGCATCATGACCCAATGATGAAGCCTTATATATACTGGGCGTGTGTATGACTTTACAAAACTGAAATGAATCTCGGTTAATACATATTATACATATAATATTTGAAGCATCATGCAGGAAAAGGTGTCTTTGGGGCATAAGCAGACAACGAAGGTCAGATCAGGCTGCGCACCTTCTCTGTCCGCTTACAGAATTATTGGGTATAGTAGAATATGCGATTTAATGAGTAAAGCAAAATCAAAGGTAAGACGAGATTACGTCACTGGTTGATCTGGACCCCTCCTCCCTTTTTCTTCTTCTTACTGTCTGTCTGCCTGACTTTTTCCTCCTAAAAGTTTATAACGTAGCCGCAATGAAAGCTTTATTTTTCTTTCTTTATTTACAACTGTACACCCTCGCGGGCAGTCTAGGCAGGTCTCCTGGGCAGACACCAATATACTAAGCAATGTGGATGAAGTGTTTTGCTCAAAGACACAACACTTGGTGCTCGCGGGGATCGAACCTGCTACCTATCGATTTCGGTACTTCACCACTGCACCACAATGCTCCCTGTTCGAGATGGCATGTATACGTAGCTAATATGTATGAAGTTTAAACCCTGGTATACGAAGTATATAGGAGGTTTATAGTTTTTGTCTTTTCCATAACAATGCTTGTCTGTTAGTGTGTTTGCGTGTACTTTGTTCCGCAACACGACAAAATGTACCTTATTACATAAAGCGTCCAACGAAATCAGCTCAAATCAACCTACGCATCCGCGCAGTCCAGTGATAGTCTTCGTTGTCCGCATACAGAAAACTTGCATCCTTGGCCATCCAAAATGCACCCAGTAAAGATTCTGGTCAGACTGCGCATGCGCAGTCTGATCTGAATCTTTGCTGGAAGCACATGTCCGACGATATACGCTTTCTGACGTTTCGGCTCAGAAAGCCCTGCTCAAAGGTGTCTATGTATGAAAGCTGTTTTTGCGCATCCGCACAGTCTGATCTGAAGCTTCGGTTAGCGCACATATTTAAAGGTATGTTTTCTTATGTTGCGGCCCACATAAAGATCATCACAAAAACATACCTATATCATTTTGACCACCTTAAACCCCACTTTTATATAGTAAAACTGGGGTTTACAGGAGTATGCATTATTTTTTTCTTATTATTTCTGCTAAAAAAACATAGATTGTCGTTAGAACCGCCTCGGCTATGTTTTGAGCAGAAATATGAAGAAAATCAAACATTTTTATCTAAAGATTTTCATTTTTTGTGGTAAAATTTTCAATATATTTGAATAAGCTTGTTTTCGTAATGATATGCAGATTGTGTTGGTATCCATTCTGATCTGTGTTCACAAGTCTCCGTACAACGGTTTTCTACTGACTGCTCATTACTTTTATAATATATGTGTCACAATGTGTAGTCGCATTTTTTTTTTAAATAACAATGGTGAAGAAAAACTACGTACCTGAATAACCTTGATCCTCAGTATAACCTGTTGTGTAGTTTGATGCAATTAACTTTAGTCATGAATGACTGATTTTTAAAATGTTTACATTGTGGCTATCCCATTCAGATTTATCTACTGCACATTTCAGTACGTGTCTACTGAGCCGTGTCAAAGGTTTACAGTTAATTTCTATTGTGTACCGATAGGGTCAAAAGTCCGTAATTTTAGTGGGACTAAAATAATTTTTGTCGGACCAATAATATTTGTTTGTGTTGAAGTTTTACGACCCAGTCAACCCAATGGGGTCATGTCGAGCGCGGCCAGTTTACCTAACCACACGTTTACTGGGCAGGCTTAGTCCTCTAAGCGATTAACCAGTATTGTGTACAATCTTTCGCCAGAAACTGACAACTGCCCTTCTTGAATCAGCGGAAGGGAGAGAATGACCGTAGAAAATATTTCATGATCAATCTCCACGAAAGAATGTTGCCGACCTTGGCGGGGGTTGAACCCGCGACCTCCTGGTCTCCAGTCGGAAGACGCATCCAACTGAGCCACCGAGCCGGCATTGACCCTGTCGGTACGCTTCGAGTGAACTAAGGGCCTTTTTGCTCATTCGTATACGCCAAACTAAATCAGTCTTGCGTTTGGTTATGGGTAAAGCAACGCGAATATCCCACAGTATTGAACCAGTTCATTTGATTGTCTATCTGTTCAGATTTTAACGCTACCAGGCAATGAGTCACACAGAGGCAGCGCCAGATAAATCTGGATTAGTTTTACTGGACTACTGGGTTGGCTTGAAAGGGTGCCTAGTTATAATTCATAACTAGGTCACCTCGCCCAGATACGGAGTGCGTGCACGTCCAGACACGGTGAGGGCGAGTCCAGACCTCGTGCGAGAGAAGTAGTCCAGTCTGTAAGTTGCAGAATTTTGATTGTCAGCCGAAAAGTTTGAGCTTTCAATCCCGTACCTAATGTGTGTCAATTCCGACTGCACAGTGCATTAGGTACTCAGCTCGAGTCGTACTAAACTTTCAGACACTAGCCACATGTCGGTCGATTGGACGCCGGAAAGGGTGCAAGGTGGGTGTCCTCACCCAGGAGCGGAAAGTGTGTCCTCACCCAGGAGCAGAGAGGGTGTCCTCACCCAGGAGCCGAGAGGCTGTCCTCACCCAGAAGCCGATAGGGTGTCCTCACCCGAGAGAGTGTCCTCACTCTCACCTTAGGGTGCCCTCACTCTAAGTAGGTCAGTGCCGAAATGTTGTCTTCCCTAAAGGACGCGTCGATCTAGTCCTTGGTAGCCAGCCCGTAAAATCGTATCTGTCTTCCAGGGTCCGCGCAGGCTTGTTCTAGGTACAATGTAGTTGTACCATGATCATTTGATTGTCACGGAGCTCAGCTTTAAACACTGAGGCGTCCAGCTTGGCTCAAAAATCAATAATATTACTGGGACTAAAATGAATATTATTGGGACCAAAAGCAATATTACAGCGAAGATATAATATTTTTGTCTGAATAATATCCCTAACTTTTGACCCTAACAGTACACCATAGATTTCGACCTGGCGGTACACCTAAGATTCAGCAAGATTAAAGGCCGACTATTTATTTTTGTGTGGCAAATAATGACACACGGCAATGATCCGGGTAGAAATATCGCAGGTTTCTAAAGGCGAAACCATAAAAATTGCTTTTATAGTCAAGAGTTAGTCAACTTTGTTTCTTTATTGACACTTTAGCCTTTACCACACTATAAGCAGAGACAGATGACCAATTGATGAGATTTTTTTTAACTTTCATAGGAAACAAGGATTGTCATTTAAGGTGGTATTGAATACAGCGAGTTGTTTCTTATTTCTCTCAGAAAAAAAAAACTGTTTTCTATGGAAAAAAAAATAATAAAAATGGAAAACTAGTTCAAAATTGTCGTCTGCTGAAAATTTTACCCAGCATGTTAAGCGTTAGTCCACACATAAGAGATTGAGACGAAACAATATTAACCCATTGTAGTCGTGAGACCCGTAAAAGGGTAATTGGCAAACAGTGCATACCCAGATCAGACGCCACACAACGCGGCGTCTGATCAGTTCTCTACTGTTTGCAAATAGTTTTTGGTCATTTTTTTCTAGGAATATGTAAATCTCATAGCCGGACGTAGCTAAATTGAAATTGGACTCTTCCAATATATAGTGTGGGAAAGTCTTTGGTATACATGGGTTAAATTACCTAACGTGACTAGTATTTTGCAGGGGCGGGGGAGAGGGGGTGGGGAATCCAGAGTAAGGCGCTGTCGAACCCCGCTTTGATTCAAAATTTCATTTTCATGGAACATTTCGGGTAAATGTGTTAAAATTTAGATGCCGTATATGTATTTACGCTAAATATACGCACAGCTTTCTTTTAACCTCATCTTTCTCCTAAAATTTCAACAAAACATATGTAAAGATACCCATTTTACTACTTATGAATGTGCCTAAAATTGCTAGACGAATGGCAAACAGTGTAGACCCTGATCAGACATTATTCAGGACATGGCAATATATTATCCATGTAAATGTAAAGGGATGTTTATTTAGCCGTAAAAAGGCCAAAGCATAATCTAAGACCATGATTACAGCTAGCTTGTTATACCTCATATTCCTGATGCTCTATTCAAAGTCAGCATGAAAGCATTCTTGAAGATTTTAAAGGCTTTCATAGGTATGGCGGTCATCTTGGTCAATGGTCTGCGACCAATTTAACAATACAGTTGACTCTCGTTATCCCGAATTCCAAAGGACTCTCTGAAACACTCAGTCGAGATATCCGTACCTCGAAATATCAGAGTTGCGGAAGTGAGGAAACCAATAAGTCGAACAACCACATTTAACAGATGAATATGTAATTTGACTCCTGAAGTTAGAGATATATTGAAAATATTGTGGAAAAGAAGGGGCAATTTCTCTTCTTTTCCACAATATTTTGTTACCTGTTCTTAGATTTCAATGTTAGAACAGGGACCAGAATTTCACTTCGAGATAAGTGGTTATTCGAGATAAGCGAGGTCGAGATAACGAGAGTCGACTGTATTTCGTTCCGCCGACCCAAGGAAGCTCCATATGAATCCGTTAAAAACAGACCCAGTGGCTTTAGAGGTCGTTTGAAAATATGGACGAACGGCGGCTGGACGACGGACGAAAAGTGGTCTTTGTAGCTTATACCGAGCAATCTCTTGTATATGCATCGATGCAGGTTTGTTCTATTCACAATCAAAGCACTGACAGCACTGGTGGATCGATTGTTTCTGAGTGTAGGCTGAGAAAATGGTCCTGAACGGGTACTTAAGGTTGTTTCATTTAATCCTTAACTTCCTGTAATTTAAGCAAACAATGCTGACCCTAATCAGACGTCGCATTCCGCGGCGTCTGATATTGATCTGCACTGTTTGCCAATGTCTCAAATATCCCAGTCCAGGTTTTAGAGATAACCCATTATCAAAAGCATTCTGACGTCACAGCGACAAGATTAGCCCGGATTTCGTCTAACGCGGGGTTTGATTACACTGGTCAATGATAATTAAGTGACAGCTTAAGAAATTTTTGGCGTTTGTATACTATGGTTCGATTGTAAGCAATCGATCCAATAAAATGAGACACAACGCGAGAAAACGTACATACTGACATGTGTGCCCAACGCACTTAAATCAGTCTATGCATTCTATTTGATCATAACTATCTAGTTACAGGGGAATACGAGTCGCAACATCAGAAATGTCCCTTAACCCTTAAACTGCCAATCACAACAATTTTCGTCTGCTTTCTCATCTGCTTGTGATTTTAAAAGTCATTTTTGCAAGGAGTGTGGCCCCAGATCAGACTGCTCCTCTGCCTGTATGCAAAAATAGGTTTGAAAAGTTTGCAAAAGTATTCAGCAGACGACATAAACAGACGACATTTTCAGATGCAGGTTTTCTTGGCGTTTTAAGGGTTAACATGTGCGCCCAACGATGACTCAGATCAGCTTGCGCATCCACGCAGTCTAATCAGTCCTCGTTGTCTGCATGAAGGAATTTTGCATCAATTGCTATCAATAATGTGCCCAGTGAAGATTCTGATCAGACTGCGCGAATGCGTAGGCTGATTTGAATCTTCACTGAGCGCACATGTCTGAAGGTATGTTCTCTGATGTTGAGGCTCAAATAACCCTGCTGAAAGGTGTCTTGAGGCCAGTATGCATGTATGAAAATTGATCTGTGCTGTGTAACTGATAGCACATTAAGTTTTTGGTATCTTTCTACCACATGTATCCTATGTATTTACACAGATAGACCAGAGGAAAGTGTAGATTCAACCACCCAGCAGGCACATGACGTTAATAAAACGTCGCCTCAACGTCGATGACGTTGCATCGACGTTGAGCCGACGTTGCATAAACGTCATGTGCCCGCTAGGGAAGTGTCTGCGTTGGCCGATTTTGTTGTTTGTGTTGAGGTTTACGGCCAAGTCAACCCAATGGGGTCATGTCGCGCGCGGTCAGTCTGGCTAACCACACTTTTATTAGGCAGGTTTAGTCTACTAAGCGGTTAACCAGTTTTGTTCACATTCTTTCGTCAGAAACAGACAACTGCCCTTCTTGAATCTCAGGGGAGGATTCAGAGGGGGTTCGAGGGGTTCAATTAACACCCTCCTCACCCCCACCCCGAACACACACACACACACACACACACACACACACACACACACACACACACACACACACACACACACATCTTTGACTCCAACGAGGCTATTCCGGGATTTTGAGGAAAAAAAAAAGGAAAAAAGATGCCATATATTATTGCGGAACGTGTGGTATACACAATATAGACATGTAAATCTAACTCAAGTCAGTGACAGACTTGTAAATCTAACTCAAGTCAGTGACCTTTTTACGGGCGCGAGCGAAACCGGTATTAAAATACAATTTTACATGTACTTAGTGTTTACCATTATGTCAGTAGATCTTTTAACCCATTGTAGACTGAACAGACTCTCCCATACTATATATTGGAAGCGTCCAATTTCAGTTTTAAGTACGCCCGGCTATGAGATTTTGATATTTCCATGAAATGAAATTCCCATGAAATGAAATTCCCATGAAATTCCAATGAAATTCTGGAATGGCCTCGTTGATCACAAAGGACTAGAATCTTGGGTTTGTTAAAAAGAGAGAACAACAAAGTATGACTCCGTGAAAATGATGCGTAGAAGTAGAATTGTCCGGGGCGTTATGTATGCGCGGTTTTCAACACTATAGTGGCCGAAAAGTGGCGCGGGTCCCTGTGTCCAAGCATACTGGAGTATTTTATTACATGGATAAACAGAACTATTTAGCACTACGCTACAAAGCGCCCTTGCGGTGTGGTGGAATCCATCTACCGTAATAACCATAAGTATTTGGACAGATTTATCCTTGAAAACAGTGTAGGCCCAGATCAGAATGCGGCGTCTGATCAGGATTTCCACTGTTTGCAATACATACAGCAATATTTTAGACATATCAGCAGGTAGTTGGATGGACTATTTCAAATATGAAGACAAGAAAAACGCCTAATAGCATTATGGACGGGCTTTTCAAAAATAGTTGACCAAACGGTAAACCTCAGACGACGCCCAACGCCCACCTACCCGCCCGCCCGCCATCGCTATTTTAAAGGACGGATTTTTGAAAAACCCGTCCAAAAACCAAATTTAGCTGCACAAACTTTCGGCTTCAGGAGCAATAAGTACGTAATGACGAAAGTCTGAGTCTAAGTTAAAAAAGTCTAAGTTAAAAAATGCAATAAAAAGTGATAAAAAATAATTTCAGGATTCTGAAAAAAAAACAATATGCATATCTTCAGACCATCCTAAAAGCGCCTGTAAAGTTTCAAAAGGATCGGCCTGAACTTGTATGAGTTGCGCGTACAAGGTATATACTCCCTATACATTTCTGTAGTATTAGGGCTCTAAAAAAGTCTAAGTTAAAAATGAAAAAAAAAATGTGATAAAAAATAATTTCAGGATTCTGAAAAAACAATATGCATATCTTCAGACCATCCTAAAAGCGCCTGTAAAGTTTGAAAAGGATTGGCCTAAAACTGTAGGAGGAGTTGTGGGCAAACAAATGGTGGTCCCTATACATTTCTGTAGTATTAGGGCTCGAAAAAAGTCTGTTAAAATGCAAAAAATGTAATAAAAAATAATTTCAGGATTCTGAAAAAACAATATGCATATCTTCAGACCATCCTAAAAGAGCCTGTAAAGTTTCAAAAGGATTAGCCTAAAACTGTACGAGGAGTTGCTCGTACAAGGTATATACTCCCTATACATTTCTGTAGTATTAAGGCTCGAAAAAAAGTCTAAGTTAAAAATGAAAAAAATGTGATAAAAAATAATTTCAGGATTCTGAAAAAAACAATGTGCATATCTTCAGACCATCCTGAAAGCGCCTGTAAAGTTTGAAAAGGATTGGCCTAAAACTGTAGGAGGGGTTGCGGGCAAACGAATGGTGGGGGCGCTGACGGACGGACAGACCTCAAAATTTCAGAGGGTATAACATAATACCCCGCTACTTTTTTGGTGGCGGGGCATAAAAAAAGTAATTGTCCTTCTTGCATATGACACTCTTACTTGACCTGATATATGTCCCTATCAAATATCAAATTATCTCAAACAGTATTGGAGTAATGACCTGCACACGGTTTCAGGGGAGATAAATACATAACAAAGTGAATGTTGTCTCTCTTGCATATACACCTCTTCTGGTCCTTATCTATGTCTCTACCAAATATCAAAATATTTCAAACCACTGAGAAGTTATGGAGTGAATAAGAATTTGGCTTAGAAATTTGTTTAGGGGAGATAGCTGGAAAAATAACAAAGCAAAAGTTGTCCTTCTTGCATATGACACTCCTACTTGACCTGATATATGCCCTATGAGATATTATCAAATTATCTCAAACAGTTTGGGAGTTATGACCTTAACAAGATTTCAGCTCAGCTTCCATGGAGATAAGTACATAACGAAGAAAGTGAGAGTTATCTTTCTTGCACATGACAAGCTTTCTGGACCTCCTCTTTATCCCTACAAACTATGAAAGCAATCCACTGAAGAAGAAAGGTAACATATAACTTTAAAAAAGAAAGTTAACCAAAAGGTAAACATCGGACATCAAGGGAGGTAAGTACATAAGAGAGTTGTCTCTCTTGCATGCAACACACCTACTGGTCCTCCTCTTCATCCCTAACAAATATGAAAGCAATCCACTGAAAAATAAAGGTAACATATAACTTTAAACAAGAGGGCCACCTAGATATCATAGCAATATAGAACCTGACCTAGAAATGATCAAAGGAAATATTCTGTTCGAGATTCATGATGATTATGTTAACAAGTAAGACAATGTAGCATACCTAATGGACTATGAAATAAAGGTCAAGGTCAAATATGGATGACTGCACTCAAGAGGCCATGATGTATGCATATGCTAAGTATCACTTGTTGGACTAACAGTTACTGGAAACTGACTTAAACGCAAAAACTTAATAAAGTCAGTGGAATGTGAAATATAGGTCAAGGTCAGATCTGGATGACTGCACTCAAAAAGCTTTGCTAAAATGTATCCAAGTGTCAAGTATCACTAGTGTAGGACCAATAGATATTGAGAAACTGACTTCAAGGGAAAAAAAAACACTTAAGAGTCACCGGACAAAGAAATATAGATCATAAGTGACCCAGTTCCAAACATGACCTAGACATCATCAAGCCAACATTTTGAGCAAGATTTATGTTACTGGGTATTGGCTCGATTGTAAACATAGTTCGTCTGTCATTACTGACAATGACCAATCTTAATCACATGCATGCGAGAAATGCTACTGTTTGTGTGTTCTAAGATGGCTGATTAGACCAATTCTAGCTCTAAACTGCCTGTTGCAGATAGAACAGAGGTCAAAGAAAGACAGCTCTGTTGGTGATGTCTTATCTCTGGCTTTGCGCTGTGCACGTTTCTGCTCGGCTTAGCTGATTCTTTTTGCCTCATATTCACTAGCACCTCTTCTGATGAGGCCTCGCCACTTTGCTCGGTCCTGTGCAATTTGTTCCCATGACTCTGTTGATATGTTGAAATCCTTGAGGGAGGCTTTCAGAGTGTCTTTGTATCGCTTCTTCTGACCACCATGGGTGCGTTTGTCCATTTTTAGTTCTCCATAGAGGATTTTCTTTGGCAAACGTTCCTCAGGCATCCTGGTAACATGGCCTATCCATCTTAACTGTGCTCGATTGTAAACAATCAATCCAAGATAGTGTAAACGTTTATACAGTAGGAAAAAAATCATAAAATTAAACAAAAAACATTCTTAATAGACTGCAATATTGCACGCGCCTATCCCGGATCATTATACCGACGTGGCGTAAGACCAACCGTCATATCGATGTGTTGCATAAACTTATTATTAAGCACCTTGTGTCAAGAAGGAAATTCCCGGATCTGATATGGCTGCTGACCACCAAACAAATACAACCAGTGACAACCATCACATACTCATTTTAATAGGCGGAGAATACGCAAGAAAGAGCTATATAACAGGGCTTCAGAAACACTTCTTTGGTTATGTGGAGCAACAAACAAATTTACTGAACCGTAGTTTAAAACAAAAGTAAAAGTAACCACCAAAATGAGTCACATCACGAAAACATGCGTATAAAATTTTGACCCCCTTAAACCCCACTTTTATATAATAAAACTGGGGTTTACAGGGGTATACATTATTTTTCTTATTTCTGCTCAAAAACATAGATTATGGTACTCGTTAGAACCGCCTTGCTGAGGCGGTTCTAATGAGTACCCACAATCTATATTTTGAGCAGAAATATGAAAAAATATCAGAGTTTTTTCTCTGAAACTTTTCAGTTTTTGGAGTGAAATTTTCTGTATATTGGAATAGGTGTGTTTTCTTAATGGATGTTCACATTTCTAAATTTATCTTCGTCAGTAGCCATATGATAATCACTTCAAAAATGAGACCTCTGGAGTGTTAACAAGCTTTTTCTTTGGTTTGGTCTGGTGACCTAGTTTTTGATCCCAGTGACCCAGTTTTGAATCTGACCTAGAAACCATCAAGGCAAACATTCTGAGCAAGATTCATAATGATAATTTAAAAAAGAATCATAAAGGCAAACATTCTGCCTAAAGTTCATGAAGACTGAAGAAAAACTCTGGCCTCCAAAGGGTGAAAAAGGCTTTAAAGAAATCTGACCTACTGACCCAGTTTCAGACCCGACATTATCCATATTAAAACTTAACCAAGATATCATTAAAAAAAATATTTATGGTTAAGTTTCATGAAGACTGAATCAAAACTGTAGCCTCTAGAGGAAGCACAAGGTTTTATAGAAAAGTGACCGAGTGACCTGGTTTTTGACCCAACATGACCCACATTCCAACTTGGCCAAGATATCATCAAGACAAACATTTTAGTTAAGTTCTTTGAAGATTAAAGCAAAAATCTGTGGCCTCTAGAGGATGAATAAGGTTTTAAGGGAATTTGACACAGTGACCTAGTTTTTTGATTCGACATACTCAAACTTAAATGAGATATCATCAAGTCAAACATTCTGGTAAAGTTCCACAAAGATTGAAGAAAAACTGTGGTTTTAAAGAAATTCGTACTAGTGACCTTGTTTTTGACCTAACATGACCGAAATTCAAACTTGACCAAGGTATCATCAAGACAAATATTCTGATAGAAATTAATCAAGATTGAAAAAAAACCTAGGCCTCTAGAGGTGAACAAGGTTTTCAAAAAATCTGACCTAGTGACCTACTTTTTAACCCAACATGACCCATATTTGAACTTGACCAAAATATTATCAAGTTCCATGAAGATTAAAGAGAAACTCTGGCCTCTGGAGGGTGAACAAGGTTTTTAAAGAAATTTTACCTAGTGACCTAGTTTTTCACCCATGTCCGTTGACAGAGACATCACTAAGAGAAAATTGATAAAGACTAAAGCAAAACTGTGGCATCTAGAGGGTGGACAAGGTTTTGAACAAATCTGACCTAGTGGTCTAGTTTTTGACCCGATATGACCCATATTCGAACTTGACTAAGATATCATCAAGACAAACCTTCTGGTTTAGTTTCATGAAGATTAAAACTGTGGCATCTAGAGGGTAAATAAGGTTTTAAAGAAATTTGACCTAGTGACCTAGTTTTTGAACCGACATTACCCATATTCAAACTTGATAGAGATAACATCCAAATATTCTGGTAAAGTTTCATGAAGGTTGAAGTAAAACTGTGGCCCCTAGAGGGTGAACAAAGTTTTAAAGAAATTTGACCTAGTGACTTAGGTCAGCTACCCTGATGGGCCGATAACGGCCCGATATAGATTTTTAAAGAATGCTTACTGCATTGAAATGATGACCACATATATTCCTTGATACGGTGATTTAACCAAGTCACAGGGCCAAAGATGAAGGTTATAGGAAGCTTTTGATCAAGTGAGCCTTATATTAACATTTATCATACTGGGTAATAAGGACCAGCAGGCTGATGTCACAGCCTCCTTTGCTTTTCCACCACGGAGGTACAGTCCTCGGTTTTTTTCAGTCTATTAATAATTTATTAATGGACAAAACTTGAAAAATTTGTCAAGATATTTAAAAATAAATTACTTATGCTCATTATTAGGATTTAATAATTTTAAAGTTTTTTTTGTTTTTGTTTTTTTTATAATATTCCACCTGGAAGCTAGTTATTGAAGGCAAAGAAAACCAAGATTATCACCTCCATCGAATGAGACAAAGTGGCGGAGTTCATAACTGTTTAAGGTTTCTTTTTGTCTGAAGAGTTCCATGCCGATTATGCCATAGTTTCCTTATACAATATTTTTATTGTTTTGTTTTTTTTTCACCAGAAAATAGGCTCTGGCATTTAATGCAAATTGTCTCCTCCCCTGAAACTTACACAGACCCTACCAGCAGGATAAGGGTAAAGAAGCATTTTCATTAAGTCTTTCGAGGAAGCGGATTTACAGGTGGGATTAAGTGAATATAAAAGCATGAGATCTCGTAATTTTACTTCCATTTTTTTTCAAACACATTTTATGACATAATTTTATAAAATCTGAACAATAATTTACCTGTATTATCAACATTTTTAATCTAAGAATAAGTAACATGCATGATTTAACCGTTGCATTCTACGACGTGGATTCAGCAGATAACATTATTTTCCGTACTTTTGCAACTAAGTATAGCACTCAATATAGCATGTGAATCGTCTCCAAAGCTGAAAGGAGGCAATTCACATGCAATGTTGAATGCTATACTTTTTGATAAAAGGAAGAAATACATCTCAAAATTTCAATGGCTAAATACATGTCCCATAATGCAGTGGGTAACCATGGCAACTACCAACAGCAACTAGTCAAGTACACTTTTAGAAGTCCACAAAGCATTAGATAAGATTTCATGTATAGTATTCAACCTAATTACTGCACTGTGCACTTAGGTTTTAAAAACTTGTAGTAAAATATCCATCTATTAAGGCACACTTTAAAGAAAGATCAGCAAAGGACTTCATGAGGGGCATATTAAATGATGCTTGTGTAATTTTATTTCTGATTTTCTTTATAAAAGCATTCGTGTTGGTACCATTTTGAATTGCCTCAAGCAATTTAAAAGAGTACCAACAACACATTCTTTTATAATAAAGTAGGGAATTACACAGGTTGAATCTAAAGACTAAGATGTTGCACAACTGTGCACTTATAGGGGTATGTGCAATATTTAGGTCAAATATGTTAAATATTTTTTTTTTATTTCTCCAAAAACACACATGTTGTGGGTACACATATACACTAGAGGCATCTTGATGAGGTGCTGTTTATGAGTACTTGGAACATATTCTCAACGGAGGGGTAACAAATGTAAAAACAAAAAACAAAAAAGAAAACATGAAACAATAATACGCAGATAACTGTCAAAATTCAACAAAATTTGCCAATTAGCAATCCCAAATCAGACCTCTACAATGTCAATGTACATACCAAGTTTGGTGAAACCCAACTGGGCCCAGTTGTTCAAAGCTAACGATGTCGTTAGTTAATGATTCGTTAAAATTTACATCAAGTGATACGCAAATATTCTGATATTTTTTGCTGAAAAAATGTGAGTAGCTTTTGCAGTGCAAAAGCTACTCACATTTTTTCAGCAAAAAATATCAGAATATTGTGTATTGAATCCGCTAAAACAGTTAACGAAATGACCCTTAACGAGCTCGTTAAGCTAACGATGCTTTGAACAACCGGACCTTGATATTTACTGAATGAGTGCACACAGCATGTGTTCCATGGTGAAATAAGAAACATATCATACCTTTTTGGCTAAAAAAGCATCTTATCTGGAGCTAGGTGAATAACAAAGTTACTAATCTTTATTCTGCTGAATAATTTAATTAGCCACACCCATTTCTGACTATCAGCCAATCAGATTACATCATATAACATTTTCGTTCAAATTTCACAAACTGAATGACAAATAGTGTAGATCCTGATCAGATGGCTTCATCTGATCTGGATCTACACTGTTTGCAAAGGTAGGGGTTGTCTTGAACAGCAGGATAAGGGTTAAACTTGTAAGGGACAATAATTCAAACTCATCAAGCTCACAGTTATTTAGAGCAATTTGACTGGCCGAGAACATTTTGAAAATGGGATTCATACTTGGATAAATCCAATTAGCAGGAAAACCCTGAAATGTTTTTATGCCAAATTTCCCACATTTTTTGTTGCAAATTACCCACATTTTTGGCATAAATATGACCAAGTTGGAATTATAAGAAATGAATTTTACTTTTGTGGAATTTATAAATGTGTAAATGCTGGTGAATCACTCACAAACTAAACTTGAAGTCCTTTGGATTTTATTCAGTTTGTGAATGATTCACTGGTGTTTACATGTTTATAAAATTTTTGTTTGTGTGGAGGTTTTACGGCCCAGTCAACCCAATGGGGTCATGTCGAGCACGGTCAGTTTATCTAACCACACGTTTACTGGGCTGGCTTAGTCCTCTAAGCGGTTAACCAGTATTGTGCACATTCTTTTGCCAGAAACTGACAACTGCCCTTCTTGAATCAGCGGAAGGGAGAGAATGACCGTAGAAAATATTTCATGATCAATCTCCACGAAAGAATGTTGCCTACCTCGGCGGGGGTTGAACCCGCGACCTCCTGGTCTCCAGTTGGACGGCGCATCATTCCTGTAATAAATATACTTTATGACTGAAGGTAAGCATACATATCTGTACTCTCTATGACTGAAATGTAAACAAAATCCATCTTTAATAAATACTTTAAAATAAGTGGAATGAGACAGACATTAAAGGAATGTAAAAACATAAATACGACAAAAATATTTACAAAAATGATATTAATAAATAAGGAAGGACGGATAAGCACTAAGGCATTAATTTGAATAGAATTGTTAAAATGGAATCATAGCTACAGATAAGAGGGGGTATCCACGATATATTTCTTATTTCTGCACGAAAACATGTTTTTCGTGCAGAAATACGAAAGATATCAGCATTTTTCGGATGAAAAAAGTGCCTTATCTGTTGCTATGTATAGTATTGAAGCGTAGTCCAGCTAAGACTACTCTTTGCTGTGTTTGAAAAGATGGGATCATTTGATGAAAGAAATCTGCTGTATCACAAACTAAAAGACTTGATTAATATGGTAAATCGCATAAAATTGCAATACTTTCTTCCATAATTTACTGCTAAATCGTGTTTCTTATGTATTTATTTCACGAAAGACTTAGCGGAATGGTAGTCTAATGTGTGTTCTTAACTGTTTGTATGTATCATATTTGTCTAGAAAACAGGCCCGAGGATAGAAAAAAAGTTTTCATGCTCAACTCAGTTTAGGATGAAATTTTCAGCAGAAAAATGTTCATACTCAGCTATGTTTAGCAAGAAAGAATTTGCAATTGTCAGTAATTTGCGATTTATTAGCAGGACACATTTCATGCTTAGCCGAGTTCAGTATGTAACCCTGGGGCCAGGTGCATGAAATTTTGAAAGAATTACAGTAACACACATAAGGCCTCCATAAGTAGCCTTTACCACTCTCTCAGCTAATTCAGCAGACAACAAATTGATGATATTTTTCTTATTTTTCCTAAGAGACAAACAGCATGAAATGTCAAACCTATTTTCTAGGAAAATTCAGAAAAAATATTTAAAAATGTTGTCTGCTGAAATTTATACCCAGCATGCAGTATTAAAAAAAAGAAAATTATAAAATGGAATGTTGGACGGCATTCAAGTGATAATAACTTAAATAGTTGTAAATAAAATAAATAATATAAGACACTGACAATATAAATATACACGTATATTCAGGTGAAATGGACGGAATAATACTGACATTTGAGACGGGGCACAGCTTTTCTTACAAGATTACATGTGCGCCCAGCAAAGCCAAGGATACAAAGTGTTTTCAGGTGGAGAGCAAAGATTGATCAGCCAGCACAGATGCACAGGCTGATCTGAGTCTGCTGGGCACACATACAATCTTGTAGGAAATATTGTGCCCTGGCTCATTCCCATTTTAACATATAATAATTATATGAGCCAGCGCACGACAAAACCTACAATAACACCTGTGTAACCAGCAAAGACTCAGATCAGCCTGTACATCCACCCAGTATGGCAAAGGTTCTTATTTAGCCCTCTTTGGAGACCCTGGAGGCTGTAGAAGGCACACGCGATCAGCAAAGACTCTGATCAGACTGTGCGGATACGCAGGCTGATCTGAGTCTTTGCTGGTTGTACAAGTCTTATTGTAGGTTTTGTCATGTTGTTGTTGTGTTGAGGTTTTACGGCCCAGTCAACCCAATGGGGTCATGTCGAGCGCGGTCAGTTTACCTAACCACACGTTTACTGGGCAGGCTTAGTCCTCCAAGCGGTTAACCAGTATTGTGCACATTCTTTCGCCAGAAACTGACAACTGCCCTTCTTGAATCAGCGGAAGGGAGAGAATGACCGTAGAAAATATTTCATGATCAATCTCCACGAAAGAATGTTGCTGACCTCGGCGGGGGTTGAACCCGCGACCTCCTGGTCTCCAATCGGACGCGCATCCAACTGCGCCACCGAGGCCTGCTTAGGTTTTGTCATGGACTGGCTCACATAACTTTGGTATCTTGCATGATTTTACATGCATTTAAAATATAATTCAAGCCATGCCATAACAAAACTAACACCTAGCCATGTACAAACAAGAAGCTTCTGACAGCCTGACTCTGAGGTTATAAAACTTTTTTCATGGTCGACTCAGCTGAGCATGAACTGTTTCATGCTAAGAAATTTCAAACTACTAACAATTGCCAATTCTTTCTTGCTAAACTAAGCTGAGCATGAAAATTTCCCTGCTAATAAATACGAAAATGCCAACTATTGTTGGCATTTTCATATTTATTAGCAGAGAAAATTTCACGCTCAGCTGCGTTGAGCATGAAAAAAGGCCAGAACAGTGTCTTCAATGTTCACTCAATGCATTTCTGAAGCTCTGGATAAGGCTTTCTTTTCAACCAAAAAGAACTGATATTTTTCTAATTTCCCCTTGAAAACATGAGAACTCATCAGAAGCACCTCAGTGAGGCACTTCTAATGAGTACCCACATCCTGTACTTTTGTAGAGAAATAAGAAAACATCTGGAAGCACCCGATAAGGCTTTCTTTTCCACCAAAAAGTACCAATATTTGTCTTATTTCTTCATGAAAACAGATACAGTCGGTACTCCTTAGAAGTACCTTGGCAAGGTGCTTTTAATGAGTACCCATTATGTAAGGTTTCATTGAGAAATATGAAAACATTACATGGAAGCGCTCTCTTATCTGTTGCCATTGCAGTTGTTAAAGAGGAGTATTTGCTGATATTTCTGGGATAATTTTATCCAGTTCCCCATAAAAACATAGGTTGTGGCTACTCATTAGAAGTGCCTCAACAAGGTGCTTCTAATGAGTACCTACAACATACATTTTGGTTGAGAAATAGAGAACAATTATCCAAGAATTATCACCAAATGCTCTTAACAAGTCCTATGTATAGCTATGTGATCCTTATTGTTCAAACTGCAAAGAAAGGTCAGATTGAAACAATGCACAGGCTGATCTGAGTCTTTCTTTTTTTTTTTTTTCACAGGGCATATTATTAGTTCTGTTGTACCCAGGCTCATTTTTACTGTAGGCATCAAGCAACTACAATATAGTGACTACTGTGCTGTCAACATAAATATGCAGGTTGAACTGTATCTTCACTTCAAAAATGCTTTAACCTTTGGAACACACATCACAACATTAGCAGATCACAAATTGGTGATCTTTTTCCAAGAAGACAGGAATTGGCAAATCCTATTTCCTCTGATGCGAGAAAATTTCCATGAAATGTCAGTTCCTACTTTCTCTGAAAAAAATAACAAAATACATGTATTGTATAATATTACCTGCTAATATTTAAATTGGCTCTTCAAGGGTTAAACACTACTTTTTGTAAGCGAGTACCAGGATCGAAAGGGAGACCAAACTTTTATTCGATATTTAACATAATGCTGACTAATCAAGTAAAACTTCAACAAAGATACAATCTAACTACTGTATTCCACCTAATTACCGCATTGTTTTTTTTTTAGTTGGTTAGAGTTGGAGTTTTATGGCCCAGTCAACACTATTAATATTAAGGTCATATCGAGCCGGTCAGTTTACCTAACCACATTTTTACTGGGCAGGCTTAGTCCTCTATGAGGTTAACCAGTACTTGTGCACGTTCTTTCGCCAGAAGCTGGCCATTTTGAATCAGTACAAGGGGGAGAACTACTGTAGAAAATAATTCCTGATCAATCTCCATGAAAGAATATTGCTGGATCTGGCCGGGATCAAACCCACTACCTTCTGATCACCAGTCGGCTGTACATCCATAGCTTGATACCTCCATATCCATTTATGTAAAAGTTGCTACTTTCTAGCAGATAAAGTGGCCTTATGCACTAGCTTTTGTAGTAAAATACCAACTTAATAAGGGCAAACATTAAAGAAGATCAGCAGAGGATTTTATGAGGTGTGTATTCAAAAATGCTTATGCAAGATATTTTCTCATTTTATTTATAAAAGCATATGTTGTTGGTACTCATTTGAACTGCCTCAACATGTTGAGACAATTCAAATAAGTACCAACAACATATGCTTTTATAAAGAAGCAGATAAACATTCACAGGCTGTAATATGAACACTAAAAATTTCTTGACAGGGGTATATGCGGTAATAGGTCAAATATGGTATTCACAATGTATCACTACATTATATGGCTTGAATCACTATGCAAGCAACTGTATCTCATGTAATATCATGCCAAATACAGTTATTAGTTTTCAGTAGTGTTGGCAATTGGCCAGAATTTCATAGTCAATCATTGGTATTATAGAACAAATTGATCAGTGACTAAAAAGTCGACTTGCAGAAAATACATTCACTCTTAATTTAGCCCTCTTCCAGGTATATGTGCTTATTTCAGATTTTTTCATCAGATTTCTTTACCTTTATTCAACACAAATCTAAAATTATGTAAAATAGACAGCTTAGTATTTAATTTTTTTACAACTTGTCTATTAACCCTTGTCCGGCTGAATATATTAAGATGCCATGCCCATTTCTAGTTTCAGCTAATCAGATTACTTGATCCAGATTTGGTGATAAAAATTCACATACTTAATGGCAAACAGTGCAGATCCAGATCAGTTGGCTTCCTCAGAAGCCAACTGATCTGGATCTACACTGTTTGCAAAGGCAGGACATATCCGGGTTCAGCAGGACTAGGGTTAAAATAAAATGGGAGAAAAAATATTACTAAAAATTGAATTTTCTGATCAGTCAACCATGGAAATTCTTTCTGATCATTAGTCACAAGCGGCAAAAGCACTGGTGATCAATCATAGGACAACACTACTTTTCAAGCAAACAAACTTTCAGGATTTTTCTACTTAGACAAATTCAAATTGTCATGTTATTATTGTCAAAACAAATCTTATAGGGGCTTTTCAAGGTCTTCCTTGTCCACAATTAGAATTACTGCAGATTGTATTAACCTTAATTACTCAGCAGACAAGTTGGTAATATGTTGCATATTTTTCCCAGAAAATAGTCTCTGGCATTTCCTGCAAACTGTCCCTCAGGAGACAATTTGCATGAGATGTCAGATCCTTTTTTTCTGGGAAAAATAAGAAAATTTGTTTGATTTTGGAGTTTCATGGCCGAGTCAACACTGTTAAGATCATATTGAGCCAGTCACTTAAACCAACTCACACTTTCCCTGGGCAGGCTTAGTCCTCTACTCTTTCCACATTAAATGTTCTAGCCAGGAATGTCATCACTGATATGAAATTTGGTTTAATTTCAGCATGATATTATACGAAAAACAACTAACTACCTATATTATGTTCATAATATTATATATAACGTTTGAATAAATAGGCGTTTGTACTATATATATGAAAAATAAGTAACAATATTTTAGTATCATCTTTTCAAGATGTTTGATTGGAAATAAATAACATGGTCACAATGATAATAAATACAACAATCTAGTTTTCATTTTGAAATGAATACACTCTGAGCCACAATATCAGAAAATGTACCTTCTAAAATGTGGGCCCAGATAAGATTCAGATCAGCCTGTGCATCTCTGCACAGTCTGATCAATTTCTTCACTGAGCCAGAGCTATGGAAATACCATGCCCGGCTAGTCCAACTTGTTCCATTTCCCTGAGGACAAGTAAGAAATTTCAATTTACTTGAACTGGGACAAGGACTTCATATCTCTAGCTAAGAAGAGTATCCAGATTATAAGATATATATTTTTCTTATTTCTCGAAAAAAACGTATGTTGTGGGTACTCATTAGAAGCGCCTCGGTGAGGCGCTTCTAAAGAGTACCCACAACATATACTTTCTTCGAGAAATAAGAAAAAATGTCAATTTTTGGGCAAGTAAATCTTGGTTGGACAAGTGGATTATGACCATTTACTTGTCCATGGACAAGTAATAAAATTTGATAATTCCTCACCTCTGACTGAGCACATTATGGACAACCAAAGATGCAAAGTTTCTTCATGCAGATAATGAAGACTGATCAGACTGCATGGATGCACAGACTGATTTGAGTCTTTGTTGGGCACAAATGTCAGAAGGTACATTTTCTCATGTTGCCGCCCACTTTCTACAATTATCCCAATAACTCTCACTAAGACGCTTTTTTCAATCCAAAAGTGTTGATGTTTTTCATATTTCTCAAAAAACGTATGTTGTGGGTACTCATTAGAAGCACCTCAGATGAGGTGCTTCTAATGAGTACCCACAAAATATGTTTCTACAAAAAACATGTGCATACTGTTAGAAGCACCTCAGTACCACCAACATGTTTTTGTGGAGAAATAACAAATATATTTACCTGAGACCCACTCTTATCTAGACTTATTATCCACTTGTAGCATTTCATTGAGAAAGTATGTCTGACTACTCTAATATTAGACCTAGAATTTTAATGTCAACAATAACAAACTATTAAATAATTTAGACCAGACTTAACAACTACTGCTATCATTTTGAACACCTCTGCTTTCTTCACTGACAGTGACATAGGAACAGTGCTGGCAAAACTGACACTGTGCTCTTCAGATACAATATACAGAGAACAAATAAGGGATATTTTTGGTAAATTTTTCTGAAGGAGAACAGTGCTCAAAATTCCATTCAAATCAACTGACACCCAAAGGAGGTGATATGAATGAAGTAACATGTATTATTTTCAGTTTTTTAAAATGTCATCTACTGGTATACCCTCAAAATGCCAAGAAAACCTGCATCTGAAAATGTTGTCTGTTTATGTTGTCTGTTGAATATTCTTGCAAATTTTTCAAACCTATTTTTGCATACAGGCAAACAGAGGAGCAGTCTGATCTGGGTCCACACTGTTTGCAAAAATGACTTTTAAAATCACAAGCAGATGACAGAGCAGACGACAATTGTTGTGATTGGCAGTTTAAGGGTTAACGGGAATGGAAACTAGGGAAGTAACTATGACATTGAACTCCTTCTTTTTCTTAACGGTTAGAAAGCAAATTCTTTCTTTAGAAAGTAGCCCCCATTTCTGAAAAGTCAAAAAACAAGGGAGATAATTTCCAGTCTGAAAAGTTGCTTCCCAATGCAAAAATTACAAAGTTGCAAAATTGTAGCAAAATTTGTTCATAGAGATGTTAAAGGCTCCATATTCCTCAAAAATAGACATTTTTATCCAAAAAAGGTTGAATAAACTTATACAGTCGACTCTCGTTATCTTGAAATCCAAGGGACTCTCAGAAATACTTCGAGATATCCGTACTTCGACATATCAGATTTGCAGAACTGAGGAAAAACTAATTCAATTAACCACATTTAACAAATGTATGTGTAATCTGACTCCTGAAATTAGAGATATATTGAAAAATATTTTGGAAAAGAGGAGAAATTGCTTAGGAGCAATTTCTCCTCTTTTCCACAATATTTTTTACTTGTTATTAGATTTTCATGTTTAGACAGGGACCAGATTGTTACTTCGAGATAAGCGGTTATTCGAGGTAAGCGAGTTCGAGATAGCGAGAGTCAACTGTATATGGTATAATTACAATAATAAAATGTGGCGTCTGACAGCCTGTAAAATTTCAGTTAGTCTCTCGTTTTCAAACTGGATACAAAATGAAATGATTTTTTATCGTATCTCTGAATTAATGTTGGCAACCTCTTAGAGATATGTCTTAAAAAATTATGTCTGCCCCTAATCCATCAGTTTTAAACATATCACCAGATAGTAAAATAAACTTGTTCAATTTTTTGGACAAGTATGGTAAAAATTTAACATAGATCCTAATAAGGCATTTTTGCAAAACAAAAAATTTTGTGTTTTCTTATTTATTAACCCTTAAAGCGCCAAGAAAACCTGCATCTGAAAATGTCGTCTGTTTATGCCGTCTGCTGAATATTCTTGCAAACTTTTCAAACCTATTTTTGCATACAGGCAAACAGTGTGGACCAAGATCAGACTGCTCCTAAAGGAGCAGTCTGATCTGGGTCCACACTGTTTGCAGAAATGACTTTTAAAGTAACCAGCAGAAGACAAAGCAGACGACAATAGTTGTGATTGGCGCTTTAAGGGTTAATTGTTGCTGGTACTCTTTAGAAGTGCCTTAGTGAGGTACTTCTAATGAGTACTCACAATTCATTTTTTCATAGAGAAAAAAGAAAAACAGTTACCTCATGCTCACTTTTATCTAGAGCTACGAGTTAACAAGTCCGAACATTTTGGGTAGATATGGATGTCACTGTCAGAGAAGGGTGAGGTGTTCACATTCTCTTAGCTATAAACGAACTTCTCTTCCTTGAGGCGATACAGAATAATAGCCACATTCCACCAGTACACTTTCTATCATAGCCTGTAACTGTTCATATGTTATTGCATCATCATATTCGTACATACTGGGAACTACACTTTCTGGGGTCAGGGTCGCCATTGGATCTGATCTCGAAGCTGACTCCGTTGCTTTTAAAGTTGAACCTAATGAAGAATCGGAATCTGAACCAGCAGATCCAACCCGTTTTTCGTAAGTCTGTTCACGTCTCCTACCTACTGAACCACTTTGTCTATCTTTTGACTTTCTGTCTCTTTCTAATGAATTCAGGCGCCGGTTCCCTTCCACTGAACTTACACTGGAGCTGGAGTCCCGTCTGTCTGACATTAAAGTACCTTTCACATTTTCCAGGGAACCAAGGCTTAAATCAGAACCAGCTGAATTAATCCTTCCTGTCACTGGGCCAACGTTCAAGTCTATCACCTCACGAGATCCTGTGTTCAACTGAAAAAATGACAAATATAAAAAAATTTTCTGTAAACTGAAAAGGTAAATGTTTAAAATTTCGAACATTTTATTCCGTATTTTTTTTTTTGCTTAACTTTTGCTTTTTATGCATTTCTTTCTTACAAAAGGATGTGGAAGGGCAAACAGTGTAGACCCTGATCAGACTGTCTAATCAGGGCCCAGTTGTTCAAAGCCTTGTTAGCTTAACAAGCTCGTTAAGGGTCATTTCGTAAACTGTTTTAGCGGATTCAATATACAATATTCTAATATTTTTTGCTGAAAAAATGTGAGTAGCTTTTGCACTGCAAAAGCTACTCACATTTTTTCAGCAAAAACTTTCAGCGTATTTGCGTATCACTGGATGTAAATTTTAACGAATCATTAACTAACGACATCATTAGTTTTGAACAACTGGGCCCAGGTCTGCACTGCTAACATATGATGCACAATGCACGAAAAGGGCCTTTATGCAATTTTTGGACAATTTGTGGAGGCTAATCTGGGCCTTTGTTGACTACTTACATAATAAATGATACTGTAGCATATGTCAACAAACAGATAATGTCCAGATCAGACTGCACTGGAGCACACCCTTATCTGGACTTCTGCTGTAAGGGCCTTTTGCCATGTTGTACATCATATGTTATTTTGTCAGAAACTTTCATGTATAAAGTTTGAAAAAATTTATCATAACCTTTGCTATGATTTATAGATATGCTCTACAAATAGAAATCGACTTTTGCCATCAGTGTAGACCCAGATCAACTTGTGCATCAACAGTTAAGGTCTACACAGTACACTAACAGAATGTTTAAGGGGACTGGATACACATGGTTAATTTTCTGCCCTTTTTACAAGGAAGATAACTTTTGACGCTTCCTGTCTGATCTCCAAGACTGGACCAACATTTCATTTAGATTCCCAATATGACAAATAAAGCAACAATTCTGACTAAAAAGTACAAATTGCACATGCATAGTACCTGCTGGAATGATTTCATACCCACTATATAAAGTATGTTTTTTAAATGGAATAACTCCTATGAGTTTTAACACTGCTTAAATGAGTGTTAGTCTACATAGTATTTGAATGTTTGCAGTGGCAATTTTGGAACACACACACACACATGACTGCAAATGTCTCATACTTTGTGTAATTCTCCCTTCAAGTTGAATGATGAACTCTGCGGAGAAAACAATGCTCTCTTAAATCGCTCGATGATTCTTCTCTTTGGATTAGGATTAAGAGTTGGTGGCAACTGAAATAAAAAGAAAACAATTTGAAAAAACTAAAAAAAAATGACAGCTGACCTAAAAATTTTCTTTCTTAACTGACATCTTGTCATAAGTTTCAGATAGTAAGTATCTGGATAAACAAATGTCTCTGAAAATACCTAATTAAAGGTGATCTAAAAATAAGATGTTATGGAGTTTGTAGTAGTGGAACTGGTAACATCCACAACTGAGAAATAACAGAGATTTTTAAAATAACAATGTTGGTATTTGCTGCTGCTGAACAAAATCTGTCACTTAAATCTGTTTTCTGGAAGGCTTCGTCTTCAAATATTACAATTATACAAGTCAAGTACAGACATTTCCATAATACAGTATTACAAACCTGTGATATGTAGATAATCTTGTGTAATATATGTAACATCTGAGTAATAGGATCACTTATTTGTCGCACTCGCCGCTGGGAGATCGTCAATGTAGCTGTGTTAGCACTTTCTGAAAAGAAAAAGTAATGTTTTTATTAAGATGTTTTATAGAAAGATTGAGATTGGATGTTTCATGCAAATTGTCTCACAAGATTATTCTCAAGAAATGCCAGATAAAAAAAATATCATCATGGGTTGTCTGCTGAATTTGCACACAGAGTGCTTAAGTAATATTTCCAACAATGCTTTTATATTTTTTGCCTAACCAGGAATGACATTCATAATTCAACCAACACACCGAATAATTCAAAGTATGATTCAGTTTTGGTTGCATGCACACTAACTACAGCCGCACCTACGTTTATAATTTTATCCCTTGCTATTTCAATAGGTAAATAAAATAACAAAAAATAGAAATTGCTTGAGAAACCTCATTTCTGATTGAATGTGAGACATATAGCACACGGCTGGTGAGACATTATCACATGGTAAAATGACATATTCTTTGTCGCTATTAGATAAGTAAAGTATAGACAATCATGTGACATTTATAGCTGACACTTATGGTGGAACTTGGAACTATATATTCATTCCAGCAGTCATTTGCTTCATTCACTCATGTTTAAATGAATACAATCAAAATAAACATTAATAATTTGTACATTATCTGAGACAATTGAATCTGTTTGGGAATGTTTTACATTGTATTTCTAATGCAAATAATACTCCATTTTACAATACCAAAGCACAAATATTTCAGCAAAAAGCATGACACACAACAGTGAACACCATGACAATCAACATACAGAAAAACCTCCATTAACCCTTTCACCCCTGAGTTTCTGAAGTGGACTTTTCCACCTATGAAATTGAATGTGTCCATTATCTCAATAAGGGATGTCGCATAGACAAAAACGAAACACAAAATGGCAAATACAGAAGAGACAAAATAGGAAAAGGCAAACAGTGTAGATCCTAATGGGACAGCTTATGCAAGCATCAGTGAGGTGCTTCTGATGAGTACCCACAACATATGTTTTCATGGAGAAGCACTTTGGTGAGGGGCTTCTAATGAGTATGGACAACATATGTTTTCATGGAGAAATAAGAAAAATATCAGTACTTTTTGGTTGAAACAAGAAAAATGCCTACTGGCATTATGGATGGATTTTCCATTGAAAAAAGGTTAAGCAAAAGGTAACCCTCAGAAACACTCCACACCCAACACCCTCCCGCTCTGACATTGCTATTTTAAAGGATGAAATTTTTCATGAAAAACCCGTCCAGAAAGTGCCTTATCTGAAGGTTTTTGTTTTGTTTGTGTTGAGGTTTTACGGCCCAGTCAACCCAATGGGGTCATGTCGAGCGCGGTCAGTTTACCTAACCACACGTTTACTGGGCAGGCTTAGTCCTCTAAGCGATTAACCAGTATTGTGCACATTCTTTCCCCAGAAACTGACAACTGCCCTTCTTGAAACAGCGAAGGGAGAGAATGACCGTAGAAAATATTTCATGATCAATCTCCACGAAAGAATGTTGCCGACCTCGGCGGGGGTTGAACCCACGACCTCCTGGTCTCCAGGCGGACGGCGCATCCAACTGAGCCACCGAGGCCGGCTTATCTGGAGGTATGCACCAGTATGGTAGACTGACTGAGTCTTTGTTGGAACAATTCATGTTCTAGCACATACGTTTTTACATAACAGTAACAAAACTTGTCCTAAATTATGGACAAAATCATCAGTTTATGTAGCACAAGCCCAGCTAGCATTCTGCGTAAATCTACATCGGGCCGTCATCGGCCCGTCAGCTACCCTGACGGGCCGATGACGGCCCGATATAGATTTACGTAGAATGCTGACTGGGAGGTGACAAATTTCACACAGCACAAAAAGCGGCAAACAACACTCACTAGGCCTCTTACTTGTTTTCTTTTTAGATCTTGCACCATTTGCTGTTGGGGAACTATTGGAGCGGAAATACTGTCTAGCGCTAGTCATGTGACCATTGTCTAATGATGAAGGACCACTTGGTGACCGACTGTGAATAGGGGAGGGATCACCTGAACCGAAGCCTGAGTCACGACTAGTTTTGGCTGGAAAATTAAACAAATAAATTCTAAAAATAGTGATCATTTGAAAGCATACAACACATCAAATAAGCAAAAACAGTAGACAGTCTTAATGAGTCTGGCCCAGAGGATATAAAACTTTCTCAGTGATCCAGCTAGGATTTCGGGGCAGAGGGGTGCCGGACTGTGCACTTTTTGTGCGATCATACAAGAATGAGGGCACCATGTGTCATGTGATGTGCTCAGTATCAACTCTGGGTAAAATTTTCAGCAGACGACATACTGAAATATTTTTTTTTATTTTTCCCAGAAAACAGGATTTGACATTTGAAATGTCAAATGCTGTTTTCTGGGAAAAATAAGAAAAATATCATCAATTTGTCATCTGCTGAATTAGCCCAGAGAGTGGTTTAAGTGAAATATTGATAACTTTTTTTAATGTTGGTCCGATTTTAATGAAATTTTCATCAAACTGTAGGGTTTGATGTCTGGAGTTGAAATAAGCCAGAAGTCAGCTTTAAAAGGGCAGAGGGGTGGCAGAAATGGGCAAGAGGGGCAGCCCACCCCTCTGTATAAGGCTAGCTGGAGCACTGATTTCTTCATGCTCATTTCAGCTGAGCATGAAATTTGACTTGATAATAAATTTCAAATTAAACAAAATTACAAATTCTTTATTGCTTTTTGGCATTTTCATATTTTTTAGCAGAGAAAATTTTAAGCTCAGCTGAGATGAGCATAAAAAAGTTTCAAAACCTCTGGGCTTGTTCATAAACACTGCACATACCTCCTCACCAATGTTTCAGTGACATTCTATTTTCAAATAAATCCAAATGTGCTAAGTGACCCTAATGTACCATAAAAATATACAGCTCAAAGAATTTAAACTCCAGCACATAATACTTTAAAACAAAATATTTTCATTATTTCTCACGAATATCTGGTTTGACATTTCATTCACCTGTCAGTAAAGGCACACAAACCAAAGTATAGTACATGTCAACTGGACAGTTATTCAAAACATGGCGAACAAAAGATATTTACTTGTAGTACTATTCATATAACACATTTTAAAAGATCAGGGCCCAGTTGTTCAAAGCTAACGATGTTGTTAGTTAACGATTCGTTAAAATTTAAATCGAGTGATAGCTACTCACATTTTTTCAGCAAAAAATATCAGAATATTGTATATTGAATCTGCTAAAACAGTTAACGAAATGACCCTTAACGAGCTCGTTAAGCTAACGACGCTTTGAACAACTGGGCCCAGTTGTACAAAGATCTTTTCTTATTAGTCCCTGGTCAATAAAACAATGATGCTGGAAAGTGCTAAAGAAGTCGCGACAAAAAAAAAAATGTATGTCGTTGTCACCCGGACTATCACGTCATCAAGAACTATGCAGCATAAGGCAGCAGTCCCATGCTAAAAACCTTTTAAACAATGCTCACCATGATTTGGAATGTCTACTGTTAGTTGTTGAGAATACTGATTTCTGGGAGTTGGCACTGGAGGTAACTGTGACAAGCCTCTATGTCTCCTTGTAGACTGCCCCCCTTTGTAACTGCCAGCACTACTCTCCCTGCTGGGGACCTCACTCCCACTACTGGGCTCACTCTCCTCTTCTGAAGACCATCCACCTACAAGAACAGGGATATATACAATTACCTTGAAATATTTTGAATTATATGTATCATAACAAATTTCATGTTCACATCATAGTTCTAGAAAAAGCCCTTTTTTCCACCCAAAAAATATATTCTTCATATTCTGTACAAAAAACTTAAGTTGTGGGTATATTAACCCTTGTCATGTGAATGAATAAATTAAGATGCCACGCCCACTTCTAGTTTTCAGCTAATCAGATCTCTTGATACAGTTTTCAAATACAAATTCACATACTTAATGACAAACAGTGCAGTTCCAGATCAGTTGGCTTCTGAAGAAGCCAACTGATCTGAACCTTCACTGTTTGCAAGGTTGGAGCATATCTGGGCTCAGCAAAACCAGGATTAAGGGGTTAGTTTGCAAGGTTGGAGCATATCTGGGCTCAGCAAAACCAGGATTAAGGGGTTAAGGTCTCCCAAAATTCAGTGCAAAATTTAAATACCTCCTGAGTTAAGGCAGCTTTTCCAGCCAAAACATATGGATATTTTTCTTAGTTCTCTACAAAACATACATTGTGGCACAGAGGCACTTCTAATGAGTATATTTTCAAGCAAGGTGCTTCTAATGACTACTAAAGTTTTTGTGGAGGAATGAGAAAAATATTTATAGGACACTCCTCATATCTGGAGGTAAGGTAACTCTGGTAGCCTTGCCAGAGGTTAAAAGATAACATGATGATTTTGTGTTTTTCGTCCTTTAAATATTATGGTAAATGTCAAAAAATTTCGTACACCAAAGTGTCTGACAAAATGGCATATGCAAACAGTGCAGACCAAGATCAGACTGCTCTTGTAGGAGCAGTCTGATCTGGGTCTACACTGTTTGCCATTCCACCAAGTATTGTAAGATAAAAAATGCATAAAAAGCAAAAATTTAAGCAAAAGAAGTATGGAATAAAGTGTTCAAAATTTTAGGATATTTACTGTACTTAAGTCAATGAAACAATGGAAGAGCAATAATGAAAAGCTCTGTGTCATGAAGTGAGCTGAATTCATGAGCTGAATTCCATCTCCAGTGGGGTTCAAATCTGGCACCTCGTGATCTGACGTCTGGAGCACTAACCACTCAGCCACCCAAACACTTCAGTTGTATGACGTATTTCTTACCATCATCTACACTGGTGATGGAGGGAGACAGCTGTGAATCAGTGGATGTGCTATCACTGACACTCGAGTCTTTGAATCCACAAGCGCCACCACTACCAGCAAGATTGGAGAGTTTGTCATAACGTTCCTGGGAGACCAGGAATAATCTGTGGTAGTTCTGCATATTCTGATTGGCCTCCATGAAATGTCTGAAATATACAAGGATATTATGTCTCTTACAACACTGTACACATGCACAGCAATCTCTTTACAGCATGGATCATTATTGCAAGATTCTTTTATATTAGATGATATAAAGATGGACCCAAAACATGTAAAGCTTGTACAGAAAAAAATGACCCTACCTATACAGTTATGTCTAATAGTAATTTTTCTATATAATCTATACATTTTGTCAAAACAACCAAGAAAAGATTATATAGAAAAAATAACCATAAATGGTCATTTTTGTTTTGATACAACAGTCTTTTAGCTATTAACAGTTTTTGCTATGGATCCCAGCAATAGTATTATAAAGAAGTTGTGGTGAATTTACAAATTAATTTAGTCTTTCTCACTTTTGTAACAGAGTATATCATGCATGTTTCCTTGAGTTTAAAAAACTTTATATATACAATAAAGTACTGTGAAAGAAGTAATTTTTGTAAATGCTTTGGTTGTAAAATGATAAAAAAGTACAGTCTTGTTTTACAGTGAAAACTAACATCCCTATTTACTGACAACACACTGGTAGCAATCTTTGAATTTCACAGTAAGAGTAGAGACTGAACTTACTTCTGTGTTCGTTTCCTCTCCCTCTCTAGCTTCCTCTCTAAAGTATGCTGGGAGTTGGTAATGACATCCATGTGTTTAAGCATGATATCTGCCATCTGGCCTGCCAGACCAGTGATATCTGGTCTACGATCAGCAGATGGGGATATACAACTGAAATTATTATATGAAATAATTATAGATGAAATATATAGATATACAATATGAAGTTTTGAGCTCCAATGTCAGAAAACTTACCTTCGGACATGTGCACCCAGCAAAAATTCAGATCAGACAGCGCATCCACGCAATCAGTGCATTTGCACAATCTGATCAGAATCTTCACTGGGCACATTTGGTTAGCCAAGAATGCTAAATTTCTTCATGCAGACAACAAAGACTGATCTGACTGCAAAGGCTGATTTGAGTATTTGTTGGGTGAACATCAGAACATCAGAAGGAACGTTTTCCCACGTTATGGTGCATATACATGTACAAAAATTATACATATAATATCTGTATCAAAAATATTTTAGTAACTTTTAGTTTAAAATTACAATCATCTTTTTTTTAACAATGTATATTAAAATAATCATTTGTATTGACTTGCA
The DNA here is from genome assembly GCA_964016985.1 of Anodontia alba. Lineage (NCBI taxonomy): Eukaryota > Metazoa > Mollusca > Bivalvia > Lucinida > Lucinidae > Anodontia > Anodontia alba. The sequence goes on along the minus strand of OZ024833.1, from coordinate 83,101,652 downwards.
AAAAAACAAACCAAACAAAATAAAAACAACTAAGAAAAAAAAACAACTTAAACTGACAGTTAAACATGGCAGACTTGCGTGTAGTCTGGTTTAAAGTGTTAATCAGAGAATCTGAATCAAAAATTACAGTAAACTATGGTTATAAGAATTTTACCAGCTATTAGAACTTTTCAGTAGAAAAAAAGTGACTTATCTGGAGCTACTATCAATTAATAAATTGCAAATAAAAGCTTTTTATTCAAGTCTGGTTCCTTCAGTCCAGAAAAGAAAATTACAGTAGAACACCAATGGTGCGAACATCTATGGGACCATGGAAAATTGTTCAAGACATGGGCAGTTTAAGCCAATGACATAGGTGTAGAGCTCATTATGCACATTATGCATATGCGTAACATGCGTAAGAAAAATATTTATAATAAAGTGGCATTAACATAAAATATCTTGAATCTTTACTATAGGGGCTGCTCTTAAAGGAAAGAATTTGCTCCTTCTGGGAGCAAATTCTTCCTTTTAAGAATAGCCCCTATTTTGGAAGCTATTCTAGGCATAGTTTAAAGATTTTTCCTGAGTCTGCGAAAACAATAATTCCATTCTGGCTATGCCAATGACTGAAGGTTAATCACTGCAGCAGGTCGGGAGGCAAATGTGGATTTAGGGCTGTCTTTTCGGTCTTCTATGAAATAATGGTATGTTGCATGTACTCATCAGAATTGCATTAATGAGGCAATTCTAATAAGTACACAATATAAATTCTCTTCATAAAACAAGAAAGTTTTCCTAAAATATCCCTAAATATTTGTTTTCTTGAGCTATAAGATGAGACTCAAAAACTAATTTGAATCAGTCACAGTAAACAAGCCATCAGTGTTCAACTCACTGACATTTTACTGCATGATATAAAGTAAATTACACATTTACAGAACCAGACGTAAGAAGTCTTTATTAACCCTTGTCATGCTGAATAAATTACCGTATTAATCCGCCTATAAGACGATTTGTTTATAAGACGGGGGCTGTTTTTGGGCCCTTCCCAGGCAGGATTTTGCTTTTACTTAATTATAAGACGGGTTAAAAAAAAGTCGCCTGTCGGAGATATTCCCTGCCACTCAGAAATTCCTAAAGTTCAATTAAAAAAATTCCAACACCACTTACAAGCATGCATACCGTATTTAACTGTGTATAACACGCACCTTATTTACCCAGAAAACGTTTATAAAAATCCGATGTGTATTATTTATAGGAACACCAAAATCGGGACAGAAATCGCCAAGATAATCGGTCACGAAAACTCATGACATTCACGATCGCCCGTTAAAAATGCGAAATAGAATGATTGCTATGAGATATTCATGATTTTTTGTACCTATCTCGCCCATACCATGGTTCTGTCAGCTCAAAACAAGCAACTCCATCTGATTTGCAGTAATTTGATATCCTTTTCATGTCCATGCTCTTTTTGTTTACGCTTTTTTATTTTGCTGATCATGTGATCTCTTCAAAGGGAAACTACTCAAACAGGCATATGCATATGAATCTGTATTGATTACCGGACTTTGACAAGTCTCATACCGTAACTTGAATAAATCAGCCTGCACAACTGATTTATTGTAGTTCAAAATAGGAAATAAATTTGGTAGAACATAAATATTGGCACAAACGATCATACATTGAAAAAATAAAAAAGTATTTAATTTTTTGCAATTATTAAAATTATTGATAATAAACAAAACCAACTGGGCTTTTGAGGTAGGTAGATCGGTCATTTGCATTTTACCTTTTATTTTCTTACCATATGTTTATCTTTTTTTTTTTTTTTAAACTTTTCTTCCAACTTACCAAAAAAATTGTTTGAAATAAACAATGTTTATGATAAAGAAAAAAAAAAATACCAGCATACATCTGTGCACTTAATTGGTTAATTGGCAGTCAGAATGACAACTAGTCGACTTTAGTTGTTGTTTGCATTGCCCTGAGGCACTGAGTTGATAATTTCACGTCTCAGTTAAGAAAGTGACACAAAGAAGGTGTTAATTATGAGAACACAAAAGAAATAACTACTTTTTATTGTCATAGCGTCTGCAGTGGGGAAGCAAAGAACTGCCTACACTACATCAAGTTGCCTGAGGCCCATGGTAACAGAGCTGCACAATGAAACTTCAGTTAGCATTATCGTAAATTCGGCCTGTTTCTACTCTAAACCTTCCGAATTCGGCCATTTTCAACTCAATCCTAGTGAAATTTGACACACTTAGTATCTGGTAACTTAGTAAATAATGCACAGATAAATTCTTTGTGTTTTACATAGGAACATCTTTTTTTTTATTTCAAAACTATTTAGCAAATATTCAGTGCGTGTTATACACGGGTGCGAGTAATACACAGAAAAATTCGGTACTTCACCTAAAAAATTACCTTGCTGCTATTTCTATCAAGGGACGAAGGTAAACATTATATCCTTCTACCGGTTTCGAAGATCGGCATTTTCCGTGACCACGTGGCACCACCGGACTTTGCCGAAAATACCGATATGGCCAAAGACCTCGATTATAAGACGGGTCTGGATTTTTGGGGGCTTTTTTTTTTGGAAAAATCCCCGTCTTATAGGCGGATTAATACGGTAAGATGCCATGCCCACTTCTAATTTCCAGCCAATCAGATTACTTGATCCTGGTTTTTGATAGAAATTCACATATTTAATGACAAACTGTGCAGCTCTAGATCAGTTGGCTTCTTCAGAAGCCAACTGATCTGGATCTACACTGTTTGCTAAGACAGGGCATGACACGTTCAGCAAGAGAAGGGTTAACAAATAAAAATATCAGTGGCTTAGATATTAAATGTCAAAAAATGTCTTCCAGACCTTTCCTTCCACTTAAAGCACCCAAGTACATACCTTTTAACTGTTTCAATCAGTCTTGTTGAATAGAGACCATCTGGAATTGGTTTATATCGACCTTCAACAATCTAAAAACAGAAAAAAAGAGTCAGAATGGAAATTGTTTAACCTTTATCTATTTTACTTTGATTATACAGAAAGCTAAGCAAACTTATAAATGCATTCTCGAAGGCGCAGATGTTGGTATTTTGTGGCCATGTGTGGTGGAGGAAACCATCAACCATGGATGGGCAACTAATACCCTACCACATTCCAGTACCAGGAATCGAACCCGGGCTGCAATGATGACAAGCGAGAAACATACCTCTGAGCTATCTAGGCCCCGGAAATTGCTCAAAGTCAGTAAGCCACAAAATACAATTTGAGGCAAATAATATGAAAGTCTTATCAAATTAAGAATGAAGTTGTATACATTATTTATTGATATATGGGAAAATAATAAAACTCACCGACCTTAACTATCTAAAAGTGCTGTCAATTATAGGTATGTAACAGTCTTATCATACCGAATTAAGAACAAGGAATACGCCAAATGGCTATGTCATGAATACTGGTGGTATTCAAGAAATGGAGCTAAACACACAGACTAAACGTTGTTCAGCCATGCGTGAAAAGTAGGCCAAGGTCAGAAATTTCTGACCTTGGCCTACTTTTCACGCATGGCTGAACAATGTTTAGTCTGTGTGTTTATCTCTGTTTTCCATTAGCTTGTAGGCTAATGAAACTTCATACACACATCCCGCAAAGACGCTGCCGTAAAGTGTCCCGATGTCACTCCTGCTTGCTATAAAGCAGTTGCAACAATATATAAATAATAGGGTAAATAATAAAACTCACACTTTTTACGAGTGTCAACATATTGTTATTGAAGAAAGGTGGATCTAAGACACACATCTGGTACAATATACAGCCAAGGGCCCACACATCTGCCTTTTCACCATACGGATGACCCTCTACCATTTCTGGACTGAAACAGAATTTAGAAGATACGTGTATATACACCACAACCTCTTTATAACACTACTGCTGGGATCAAAGGCAAAAACTGTGTTACCTAAACAACAGTGTTGCATCTGAACAAAAATATACTGTTTGCTCTGGCCTGTCTGTCTAACTATTATGGTATCATTATTGCAGCTACACTTGAACAGTGTAGATTTGGGTTTTACGGCCCGTTCAAGAATATTTAACTTACACTGAGCCTATCGCTCATCAAAGGTGGCCGAAAACTGGAGAACCCATGGAAAAACCACCTGACCATCAGTAAGCAGAACTTGGCTTTCCCACATGTGGCCTGAGTTAGGCTCGAACCACAGTGGTGAGAAACCGAATGGATTAAGAGTCAACTCTCCTATCCACTAGGCTACGGGGGCCCCCACACAAACAGTGTAGACCCAGATCAGATGCCATGGAACACTGCACCTGATTGGCAGCTACACTGTTTGTCACTCATCCAGCAAATTTGAGACACATCAGCAGATACTAAAACTGAATTTTCAAATTTTAGAAACAAGAACGGTAAATGTCCTAAAATTTTGAACTCTTTATTCCATACCTTTTGGGCTTAAATTTTGCCATTATACAGTTGTTTCTTAAAATGCCTAGTGGAATGACAAACAGTGCAGACCATCAGGAGCAGTCTGATCTAGGTCTGTACTGTTTGAATATGGCATTTTGTCAGAAACTTTGATGTTCAAAATTTAAGGACATTTACTGTATGGTAAGGAGTTAAGCTGGCCCAGTATTTTGGGTAAATACAGTATTTTCTCGACAACCATCCTTCCTTGAGCTATAATCTTACCAGGAATATAAGATAGTTCCACAGACAGAGGTCATCTTGCTGGTGTCAGTGCCTTTTACCTTCGCTAAACCAAAATCAGCTGAAATATAAATAAATCTAGTACATGTATTAACACTTTAAATAGCATGCTGGGTACGAATTTCGGACGACAATTTGAAATATGTTTTTTTTTTTGTTTTTTTTTTTTTTTTATTTTCCCAGCAAATAAGCTCATTGTCTATCAGAAAGACAAATTTGTATGAAATGTCAAAGCCTATTTTCTTGGAAAAATAAGAACAATATCCATTTTTTGTCAGCTGAATTTACCTTGAGAATGGCAAGGATTAATTTAAAATTACATGACTATATACAGGAATTCATGTGTATTACTTCCATGTATAAAATAACACCTCCGCGGCAGCCTCTATGGCTCAGTCGGATACACGTCCAACTGGTGATCAGGAAGTCTCGGGTTCAATCCCCGCCAGGTCTGGCAACATTCTTTCATGGAGACTGATCATAAAATATTTTCTATGGTCATTCTCTCCCTTCTGCTGGTTCAAGGAGGCAGTTGTCAGTTTCTGGTGAAAGAATGTGCACAAGTACTGGTTACCAGCCGTCTCATCTAGATCTTTACTGTTTGCAAAGGTATCTGTATTGGTCTGCAGTGATGAAAGGGTTCAAAAACAATGTTTGGCTTATACAGACACTGTTTTTAATTGACTCCTCCGTCAAGTCACTTGACCATTTAACTGACAACCGCAACTGACCATTCAAAATAGCTAATAAGGTAATTGTCAATGTTTTTAGTTAGACAAATAAATCAACACGTGCTTTTTACAGGTAAGCAAACGTATATCAATACAAAGTTTGTCTAAGGAAATTCACATGGGCATGGTTATAACTGCCTGACGGAGAAGTCAATTAGGACAACTTACTAATGGTGACTTTGTCATTTTCTCCCAGCATGATATTCTTCGGTGTGAGATCCCTGTGAACAATCGCCTTCTCTTTATGAAGATATCGTAATGCCTGAACCATCTGAAACAAAAGTAACCAAGCCTGAGATAATCATTTATTCTGGAGTTAAGGGCAACGGATACACCTGAAAGATTTTGCTGTCATTTTGCAAAGGGAGACAAATTTGCAGATAGAAAGTTGCTTCCCTCGATTTGAATTTGGGGGCTATGCTTAAAGAAAAGAATTTGCTCCCAGAGGGAGCAAATTATTTTCTTTAAGAATAGCCCCAAAATAAGAAGGCAGGCAAACATTTCCATGTCAGAGTTATTTCCCTTAATGGTGCATCTATTCCTCATAAACATACTGGTTTCTTATGTCTTCACTAAACACATTTTTTTTTTAAATTCTTCATGAACTCTATGTTCTGTGACCATAAAAATCTGTCATTTTTTTTTTTTTTTTGTTTTTTTTTTTATAGTAGCAAACTATTTAACTAGGGACTGCTTATTGAAAGAAACTTTGGTGTCTAAAATTATAAAAAAAATCCCTAGTATTTACCTGTATAAGAATGTTCCATATTCTGGTCTCTGAGAATCTGTTCCCTTTCTCCTTGAGTGAGTTAAAATGTTCATCTAGAGGAGCTCCCTCAATCAGGTCCATCACAATAAACAATGTATCACCTGTCAACAGTAACACAGACTTAGTCATGTGAGCTAAACATCCTATTACCAGGTTCGATCTACATATAGTCGAACCTCAATAGCTAGAACATCGATGGCACGTTTACTATGGTTAATTCGAACTTGTTTTCGAGTCCCTACGAAATTCTTCCGACAGATCAAGAAAACAATTATTTAGAGAAATTTTCTTCTTTTATCATAAAATTGTATGTTGTATGTACACACAACATACCATTATTTTTCAGAAGAGCGAAAACTTCCCTAGATTATCACCATTTGCTTCCTAACATGGTGCCATGAACTACCCATTTCTCGGACAAATTTCCATGGTCCCAAAGACGTTTGACCCACTGTAATTCAACCATAATTCAAATTAAGGGGAATGGATACACTCAAAGCTTTTGTCATGTTTTTTAAAGCAAGACAACTTTTGTAGACAGGCGTTTGTTTCCGTAAGTATTAAATCCTCTCCAAAATAGAGGCTACTTTTACCTTGCTCATCCCCACAATTAGGAGGTGAACACTTCCATATGTTATTTCTCTTGTATCCATTTCCCCTAAAATACTGACTACTTTATAATAAAAATAATAATGTCTTCAAAAACTACCCCAAATATTTGGCTGCTGTATTTCCTCCCTATACTTGGACTAAAATTTGAAAAGACCCATTTTGATGTGGATAAAATTCTTTTTAAGACCTTGAAAATTAAGCTGGAGAAGTCAATATTTTAATACTACATACACTACAACCTCTTTATAACACGGTTCATTATAACACGGTTTTGGATATAACACGCTTCAAAAATGGATCCCAAAAATGTATAGATTATATTGAAAAATGGCCAAAAATGGTCATTTTTCAATATAATCTATACATTTTTGTTTGGAAACAACACGGTTGTTTAACTAACACAGTTTATGCTATGGACCCCAACAATAGTGTTATAAAGAGGTTGTGGTGTACTGGTATTAACAATCAAACCTGTTCACTTTAGGGGACACTGTGGCTTAAGAGACCATTTAACAGCATACGATGAGGGAAGTAAATTCATTTCTATCTGCAATAAATGGGCCTGAAACAGACCTATAAAAAAAATTATAGACCCTAATCTGATGCCACAGAATACTGTGATTAGACATAATTTTTTAAAAACTATAAATAAACCAGACCCTCTTTAAATTGGAAATGGACCCTGTGCAAAGAGTGTGACAGAAAAATCCATGGGGCAGTTATGGGTAAACAAAGGGCAGGCTCTTCATAGACCAGGGCCCAGTTGTTCAAAGCAAACGACATTGTTAGTTAACGATTCGTTAAAATTTACATCGAGTGATACGCAAATATGCTGAAATTTTTTGCTGAAAAAATGTGAGTAGCTTTTGCAATGCAAAAGCTACTCACATTTTTTCAGCAAAAAATATCAGAATATTGTATATTGAATCCGCTAAAACAGTTAACGAAATGACCCTTAACGAGCTTGTTAAGCTAACGACGCTTTGAACAACTGGGCCCTGGTTTTTAAGAAACTTTTACTAACCTTCTCGGAATGTTTTATGATATCGTACAATGTTAGGGTGCCTCATCTCCTGTCTCATGATCTGTAGTTCGTTGATCATTTCTCCAACACTCTTATCTCTGTCCCCTGTTGTCTTGCCAAATGCTGGATTCAGCAGATTGATCTAAAAATATATTTTTTTTTTTTTCAAGGCCTGTTAATATACACTGAATATTTAACCTTTACTTCTCTAAGAACAAATCCAGCAGATGACAAACTGATTACATTTTTTTCTTATTTTTATTTTTTTTCCCAGAAAATAGTATGTAAAATTTCATGCATATTGTCTCCATATAGGATAATTTGAATGAAAGGTCAAAGCCCAATTTTTGGAAAAAAAAAAAAAAAAAAAAATAAGAAGAATATTTCAAATTGTCGCTGTTGAAATTTGTACATGGCATGCTAAGCATTATTACTCTGACAAGAAGATATATGTCTCCCTTCTCATGGGGTGGGTTGGGAGGGCTATTCTTAAAGGAAAAAATTTGCTCCCTCTAGGAGTAAATGCTTTCCTTTTAGCATAACTCCTGTCTGTTAAAAGCTCCAAATGCTACAATGGCAATTTTCTGTTTGCAAACTTGCACACAAAAGCCTAAATGCCCTTGAAAAAAGGAAGTGCAAATTCATTTTTTTTTTTTTTTTTTTTCAAGAGGTGATAGATCTCTGAAAGTGCATCAAAAAATTTCCCCTTAAAATTGATGACAAATCATTTTCTGACTTGCTGACATCATCAAAATCAATGAATTATGAATATCTAGAATGAACCGTCAATGTTTCTAATCACATAATAAGAATGCTATCCAGATACAACCAGTGCAGGCACACTGCTGCAATGACAGGATACCAATATTTATAGCTTCAGAGAAGACGAGTTATCCACATAATATTTTCTTATTTCTCCAAAAAAACGTATGTTGTAAGTACTCATTAGAAGCGCCTTGGCAAGGCGCTTCTAATGAGTACTACAACATATATTTTCGTGGAGAAATAAAAAAATATCAGTACTTTTCAGCTGAAAAAAGTGCCTTATCTGGAGCTAGGATTATCAGACATTTATGCAGGGATTTTGCATTAAAAACAGTTTCTCAGGAAGTGCTTTACAATTATAGGATTGTTGATAAACAAGCCCTGTCATGCACAAATGGACCACAACATTCCTAAGAAGCAGCACAGGTCCAAATAAAGGTACGTGTAGTGCATCAAAACACATTTGACATTTACCATGCTATGGGCAAATTCAGCAGACGACAAACTGATGATATTTTTCTTATTTTTCCTAGAAAATAGGATCTGACACTTCATGCAAATCATCTCCTAAGGAGATGATTTGCATGAAATATCAGATCCAATTTTCTAGGAAAAAAAAAGAAAAATATTTCAAAATGTCATCTGCTGAAATTTTTACCCAGCATGTAAAGTGTCAATGGATACTGGTGCAAAATTAACCAAAAAACAATATCCTGAATTATCATCTTAGTTATCACTGATGTACAGCTAACATCCTGTGAGTACTCACTGGCATTGTCTCCAAAAGGCAAAACCAACTAGTATTGATGTTTTCAGAGAAAACACATGTCCCCCAACCGTGAATTTTCAGTTTTTCTACTGCTGTGACCTTGAAAATTAGATCAAGGTCACCAAAATCTAATCAGTTCTTTGTTTTAGTCCAATTATATATCAATGAAAATATTGTAAGAATCCAACCACTAGTTCACAAGATATTGTGCATACAAGAAAGTGTCACACCGACATCAACCGGATCCGCACCAAAATCGATATGTCCTCCTCCCCGTAGGTTGGAGGACATAATGAGTCATAGTTCCAGATAAGACAGTGTTGTCCAACAAAAAGCTACTGACATTTCATTTATTTCTTCACAAGAACATGTTGTAGGTACTCATTAGAATTGCCTTAAAACCTCATTCAAAACTGCAGCAGACTGCATGTTTTTTTTTGTTTTTTTATTATTATTTTTTTTTTTATTTTCTACAGAAAATACAAGAAAATACAGAAAATAAGATTTGACATGCCATGTGAATAATCTGTTGGAATCCTCTGCTTGGAATTTTAGGATGTCGTCTGCAGCTAATATGGCCTGTGCTTTAACCCTTTCAGCCCTACAGACCAAGTCAGATACCTGTGCAAACAGTGTAGATCCTGATGAGATGGCTCATAATGAGCCATCTCATCAGGATCTACACTGTCTGCCATTCTGTTTGATTTTTACTGACACCCCTATTTGCAATAATGGACATGTCCAAATTCAGTGATGGAAAAGTCCACTGTATAAACTCAGGGTGGAAAGGGTTATGGGTTAACTTTCTAAAAGTGGTACTAACCTCTTTCAGTGCCTGGAAAGTCTGTCCACCTCGTTTTCTAACCTTATACACACTACCGAAGGCCCCAGATCCGAGATGTTCAAATACTGCATAGTCTTTGATGTAGTGGGTGGGGGTACGATTCTGGTTCAATTCCATTATATTCTCCTGAATTCCAGCAACCACATCTGCCTGTGATTAAAATAGAGAGAATTGTATAGTAAAGATAAAGGGACATTTCTTTTTTTTTTCTTTTTTTTTTTTTTTTCTTTCTTTTTTTTTTTATTTCAAATCTGAAAAACACTGGAATCTCTTTATAAGACAATTCATTATAAGACAGTTTCAGATATAAGACAGTTTAAAGGTATACCATTAAAGTGTTGTATCCCAATGAAAATGTATAGATTATATAGAAAAATGACCATTTATGGTCATTTTTCTATACAATCTTTACATTCTTGTTGGAATACAACACAGTTGTTTAGCTAACTTGGTTTTTGCCTTCAAACCCATTGTAGTGTACAAACATTCACAGTTATTCCATTGTTATTAACTTTTCAATAGTATTTCAGACATCTTGTCAATATGGTTTTGATCAAATTTCCATTTCCATTTATGTTGTATAAATTCCACCAATACAGAAATCCAGAAATTTGTCTTAATAGCAGAATTTCAGGACACAAGTTAAACTTTACTTCAAGTAAGTAAGTAAATAAAAAAAAGATAAAAGTAAGGAAGACGAAACTACAGGCAGATCTACTTACAGGAAGAGAATTAATGTGCTGGACCAAACTTTTATACATCGATAATTCTCTCTCATAATGTCCTATATCTATAAACATCGTGTACAAGTCAGGCGGGAAAAGTTTCTTGAACAGCCGTCGATTTCTTTCCATGCTAAACAAGAATCGTAGTGTTCGGAATGCAAATCTCTGAAAAACAGAATTAAAATATTAGCAGATTATATTTTAAGGGGAAGGAATACACTATCAGGGGAGACAAGTCTGTTGAAACTGCTTAATCTACCTTCTTAAAGGAGCTTGCTCTAAAAGGAAAGAATCTGCTCTAAAGTGAAGTTTCGTACATTCAATTTGCCGATAAAATGGCATATGCAAACAGTGCAGACCCAGATCAGGCTGTTCCTGAAGGAGCAGTCTGATCAGGGTCTACACTATTTGCCTTTCCACTAAGTATTTTAAGAAATCACTGCTTAAAAAGCAAAACTTCGGCAAAAAAAAATTGGAACAAAGTGTGTTCAAAGTTTTAGGACAGTCACCGTAAATTCTTTCCTTTCAGAGTAGATCTCTTTTCAGAAAGAGGCCAGGGCCCAGTTGTTCAAAAACTAACAATGTCATTAGTTAACATATCGTTTAAACTTTGATCATTAAATATGGTGTATAAGCTAATATTTTTTGCTGAAAAAAATTGTGAGTAGCTTTTGCAGCTACTCACATTTTTTCAGCAAAAATACCTGTGAATTAGATACTGTACTTACTAGAACAGTTAACATTTTTACCACTGACAAGTTTGTTAAGCTAACGATGCTTTGAACAACTGGGCCCTGGTATGCAGGAAAGCAAACAGTAAATCACAGAAGCTGTCTCCCCTTTAAAAAGAGGTGAAAAATCTACCATGCTTATCCAGTCACCTTAAAATGATTTATTTGGTTTGATATTCCAAGTAAACTGTCTTTTAAAGAAGAGGCTTCATATTAAATGTCAAGCCCTATGTTGAAGAAAAACAAGAGGATGAAGAGTTTGTGTTTTTCATATCTTTTAACCCTTGTCATGCTGAATAAATTAAGATGCCATGCCCACTTCTAATTTTCAGCCAATAAGATTACTTGATCCAGGTTGTTGATACAAATTCACATTCTTAATGGCAAACAGTGCAGATCAAGATCAGTTGGCTTCTTCAGAAGCCAACTGATCTGGATCTACACTGTTTGCAAAGGCAGGGTATATCCGGGATCAGCAGGACCACGGTTAACAATATATAAGTCATATCAAGATGATGGAATGGTGATAATGAAAGGTTCCATGCAATGAAGCGCCCTACAGTCGTAAGTACAGTCAGAAGTTGAACTTCATCTCCAATGGGATTTTAACACAGGACTTTGTGAGCAGATGCCAGGAGTGCTCAGCCACATGTGAATTTGCTAAATTCAGCTTTATTATGTAAAGGCCTATACAGACAACACTAAAATTGCTGATTTTCAATTTTTTTTTTTTTTTTTTTTTTTTTTAACAACCCTCATGCTTGCTTTTTAACCCATTGTATGCTGAATAGATTCTCCCTCACTATATATTGGAAGAGTCCAATTTCAATTTTAGGTCTGTCCGGCTATGAGAATTTGCAAACAGTTCAGACCCTGATCAGACGGCGCATTCTGCGGCGTCTGATCTGGGTCTGCACTGTTTGTCAATTACTCTCTTAGGGGTCTCCAGACTACAATCGGTTAACATTAGTTACATGCAAAAACTATTTATTGGGAGTTTTTATTGGTACCCCATCTTACCTGTAACATTTGTGCAGCCTTTTTCTCCCTACTAGAGCAGCTTGAACAAGGTGGAAGGATGAGAAGACCTATGGAGTAGACACCATTTCCCTGAGCGATCTGTTGAGCATTGGTATCATTTAGGACAAGTTCCGCTAGTGCTCCACAACAGGCTGAAAATATTTCATCGGAATTAGCTACGATTATACTTGTACTTGTATATCAAAGGTTAATATTTGGTAAATGTCCTAAAATTTCATACACCAAAGTTACTGACAAAATGGCATATGCAAACAGTGCAGACCCAGATCAGACTGCTCCTGAAGGAGCAGTCTGATCAGGGTCTACACTGTTTGCCATTCTACTAAGTAATTTAAGAAGCAACTGCATAAAAACAAAATTTCCGCAAAAAATGTATGTGATAAAATGTTTGAAACTGTCTGAATATTTAGGGCAAAAATATGGTAACCTCAATACAATATTTGTTATACATAATTGGGTGGAATAGCTAATGTGCTAAATGTGTTTTTAACCCTCTTAAAATATTGTAAATAAATAAAAATTCCTTTAAAAACAACAACAAATAATAACCATAGCTCCAGAGAAGAGAGCTATCCACATAGTATTTTTCTTATTTCACCACAAAAATAGTACCTTGTGGGTACTCATTAGAAGTATCTCAGTAAGGCACTTTTAATGAGTACCCACAATGTATGATTTTGTGGAGAAATGAGAAAATATCACTACTTTTTTACTGTCAAAAACACCATATCTGGAATTATGAATAATATAACAATACCTTGTTTTAGCTTGTACTGTAACTCCATGAACTCTTCAGCCTGAAAAATGAAAAAAATATATGAACTTCCTTTGTTTTTGTTACAACATAAACAGTTAAAATGCAGCCCTCACTGGACAAAGTCAGCAGACTGTGCACAAACTGTCATATATTTATTTATTAATCATTATTTTTATAGGGTTCAATGTTTGATAATTGTCTCCTTAAGAAATAATCTACATGTAAAAAGAACAATCTACATGAAAAGAACTGCTAATGTTGTATATATCCAGATCATTTCCATACATACATACTTTACAAATTTTAAAACATCAGTCAGCTTAAAATAAAAAATATGTGAAATTCTTTGAATATAAATTAAGAGGTTTTCTTCATTTTTACAGACTTTGTAATTAATATTAGCCTTCCTTTAAATAAAAATTATTTTTGTTTTGTTTGTGATGTAAAAGTAAGTAAGTAATTTTCTTATTTTCCTCTTATTTAACCCAGTTATTCTACTTTCATACACAGAACAGTTCAATAAATTTAACCGTACTGTAAAACCTACAAAACAGGATATTGTGAACAGTGAAAAGTCAAACCAGTGTACATATCAACATACTATCAGTACCAAACTGTATACAGCATTATGAAAACATGCCTATTCAAATATATAGAAAATTTCACCTAAAAAAAAAACAAACAAAAAAACTGAAAATTTTCAAATAAAACTCATATTTTTTATATTTCTGCTCAAAACATAAATTATGGGTACTCATTAGAACCACATCAGCAAGGCAGTTCTAAAAAGTATCCATATCTATGTTTTTGAGCAGACATAAGAAAAATAATGTATACCCCTGTAAACCACAGTTTTACTATATAAAAGTGGGGTTTAAGGGGTCAAAATTATATAGGCATGTTTTTGTGATGGTGAATAGAGGTGGATGTGAGATTGGTTTGGATTTTTTCTTCAATTTGTAACAATGTTTTTTTGTTGTTTTTTTTGTTTGTTTGTTTGTTTTTTTGCTACATTCACATTTATAGTAACTTGTTTTCTACACAAATTTCAACTCAAATTTTTTACCCTAATTTAGTGCTATCTGATGGGTTAAGACCAGTGTTAAAATGGCATTTGCACTCGTAATTCTAAAAAGTTTCTGTGATTTGAAAATGATTTGATAATTTTACACCAGAGGTACAATGAAGTTAACAATTAAAAAGATTATGATGATAAATACAATGCATAATTTAAACTTACCAGAATATTTATATTTTCACCACTATATACATGTACATAACAGACTTATGGGTCATACAACGAATTACTTCCCTCCAAGTTACACATGAACTTCAGTATATGGTAAAAACTTTGTACACGATCTCACGTGAGGAATAAACTATACATGAGTTTTTGACAAAACAAAGTCAATAAATGTACAAATGCTTAGCACTTTTTTTTCAGTACACTACAACCTCTTTATAACTCTACTGCAGAGATCCAAAGCCAAACCCGAGTTAGCTAAATATCCAACAAAAATGTATAGATTATATAGAAAAATGATCATAAATGGTCATTTTTCTATATAATCTATACATTTTTGTTTTGTTTGTATAGTTTAAATAGAAAAATGTCCATTTATTCATTTTTCTACATAATCTATATAGTTTTGTTTGGATACAACACTTTTGGGGTTGACTTTAACCAGTCATATCCAAAACTGAACTATAAAGAAAAGGTTTATAAAGAGGTCTCAGTTTATCTGATATCAAAAATATTAATGTTTGACAAGAAAAATAACAATGTACAACTTCAAAAGTATAAATAGCAACATCAGAACCTCCACCAATAAATCTCCACTTAGCAAACAAAACAAATACTCATTACTTAGTATCTCATCCTCAGAAATATAATATTAGCAGAAGCAAATTTCTCATTAATTCAAGGAGAAAAGGTTCAAAAACACTCAGATGTGATGTGATTTGATGTGATGTAGGATGATTTTAGAAATGAGTGGTGCCTGAGAGAAAACCTGCTTTATATCATGTGGGACAATCAAAGACCCCCTCCTGAACCTCTGAGTAATTACGTTTTTTAGGACAACCATAACCATACTTACACTTAGTATTTGGACAGTCAGACCTGAGCAAATAGTGCAGATCCAGATCAGATAGTCCAAAATATGGTATCTGATCAGGGCCCATACTGTATGCAAATCATCCAGCAGGTTTTTAGATATATCAAAAGGTAGTAAAATGAACTTATTTAAATTTTAGGACAAATATGGTAAGGAGATAAGCAGTGTGAATAATTAGAGTAAATATGGGAAATCAGTAACCACCCTGATCTATCTGGATCTTCACCCTATCCTGTTTAACCCTTGTCCTGCTGAATAAATTAAGATGCCGTGCCCACTTCTAATTTTCAGCCAATCAGATTACTTGATCCAGATCGTTGATATAAATTCACATACTTAATGGCAAACAGTGCAGATCCAGATCAGTTGGTTTCTTCAGAAGCCAACTGATCTGGATCTACACTGTTTGCAAAGGCAGGGTATATCCAGGTTCAGCAGGACAAGGGTTAAAACAAAATATGTCTATCTGGTTCAGTCCAAGAGAAACCTGTGGTACAAGTATTTTCAGATCCACAGCACTGGATAAGACACTTTTTGCTACCGAAAAGTACTCATATTTTTGCTATTTCTCCACAAAAATGTTTGTTGTTCCTATGTATAAGAAGTGCCTCACTGATGTGCTTGTAATGAGTACCACAACATATACTTTCGTGGACAAATATTTTTCTTACTTCTCCATGAAAACATGTTGTGGGTACTCATTAGAAGTGCTTCATTTGAGTACCCCAAGTACCCACAACATATGTTTCATGGAGAAATAAGAAAAATATTAAGCAGAAACCGCCTCTTATCTGGATGATAATCAACTGGGCCCAGTTGTTCCTTTAGTTAACGTATCATTAAAACGTCAATCATTAAATATAACATATACGCTAATATTTTTGCTGAAAAAATGTGATTTGCAAAAGCTACTCACATTTTTTCAGCAAAAATACCTGTGAATTAGATATTGTACTTACTAGAACAGTTAACATTTTTACCACTAACTAGCTCGTTAAGCTAACGCTTTGAACAACTGGGCCCTGGTGTTTTATGTCCCTTTCAACATTATTTAAGTCATACTGACACAATGAAAGAGTGATACTAAAGGCTCTGTGCAATGAAGCACCATATAGTAGTGAGTTGAGTTCCATCCTCCAGCAGGATTTGAACCTGGGATCTCATGACTTGAAGTGGGGAGTGCTAACCACTCGGTCTCCCAGATGCTTCCCTTTTAACTGGAGCTATAAGATCTAACTAAAATGGTGATAAATGGACAGATGACTGAATGATCAGTGCAATGATTAAAAAAAAAAACAAGGAATTCACACAGGTATTACAAAATTCAATGGTTTTCCAGCACTCAATACCTTCGTTCGAGCTTCCTTTCTACTAGGTGGTAGCCTGCTTGTGAGAGAAAAATCCCAGACTGGATTCTAATTGGACAGAATATTGGAAATATTATTCAGACACATACATTTATCAACCTGTCATACCTATTATGTGGTATCATTTTTATAAAAAAAAACAAAAAAACATTCTGACCATATTTGTCAGTAGCAACTAAGTTTATTGAATTAACTGATTCTCTCTACAGTTTAATAAAAAAAAATGTAAAGGGGCTCTTACACGGTATAGGAAATTTACATTGGTTTCTGCCCACGCTTGGAATTGGATGAAATTCTGCACAATGGTTGCTTTGGGTATAACACTGATGATTATGAGGCATTGGCTTTTAAATGTAGTGCCATTGTAAATTTATGGTGTTTTGTACGTAGCCACTAACAAATCAGGGGATGCCCGAATATTAACCTTCGTACAGTAAACAGGATTTCATTTTTCAGATGCTGGAATGTTTTATTAACTAAGGCCATCATTAGTACATGTTTTGACACTATGGATGGCTTCATGTACTTAGCAATAGTGTTGGAGCAATAACGTAAGTTGAACGGTAGCCCCATATTTCAGCTACAGGTTATGTATTCATCCAGATATTATCTGTAATTTTACCATGTTCCGATTCTTGTCAAGACACCATTTCAGCACAAAAAAATTTCCATATGTGTTAGAAATAAACACATAAAATTTCATAAAAATTGAAGACCGGTAACATGTTGTTTGAACAGCCCGAGTGGGCAAAATATGAAATTACCTAATACTCATGTATAAGTAGTATCATGTAAAGTCAACTTATCAGTAGCTTTCAATTTGGTTACCATGATATAGTATGATTTGTATAAGAAGTTGATACCATAATTGTACATATTCATTTATAACCAGTTGACTGAATTGCACCTTGTTGAACACCATGTCCAAAAAAAAAAAAAACTTTTTGTTTACATGATCTGGACCATACAGACATTAAGTCCAAATTCTCTGTATCTGTATATATAGGATTCCACTTCAAATACTTGACAGCGGAAGTATTTATCAGATAATAAAAAGCAGATAGCAGTCTTGTAACTGATGATGATGATTATGAAATCTGGGTCTAGCTTTAAAGTTACTCGTTCAGACAGATAGGCATGGTGGGCACAACTTGCTTATCAAGTAATGATTACTATCCTAGGACACCTGATTAAAATCTTCAGGGTCCATGTCTGTTGATTTCAACATTCAGAATTGTCAATCTTTAATCGATTTATGAGTTTGGATGAATGCTTTGGTACTACGACCTTACCTAGTTTAGATCTAAATATTTATTGGTTCTGAAAAATAAAACATTTATTTCTTTTAAACGGCTAACCGCATTCATTATTTAACTGAAACACTTCATGTGTATTTAGATCTATGTTGAATTCCGTTTTGTGCCTACACAGTGGTATTAAGAAGAATGAAATTATATTCAGCTAAAATATTCAATGGAAGAAAGAATTTAAGTATAAGAACTAAAACAAAATTTGAACACTAAAGGCCTCCTTTCAAAACATATTACAACACAAAAAACAAAGTGAAAATAGAATTAATTAAATACCATAGAACTGCCAGCAACGAAATGAATGAAAACTGTTCAAAAACTCTTCAATACATCCTTTAGATTCACATTAAGACCACACAAGTTAGCTGTTTTAAACTCCTGTGTTAATTAACATATGGCGGAGTTTCAAACTAGTATGGAAGTCCTTAGGCAAATGACTTAAAATATGAATGTCATACAACCTTTGGAAAAATCTTAAAGCTTTAACATGAAGAACTACAGAACACCAATTTGATGTTTAAGTCAAACTATGTGTACTAGAATAGAACTTATGCAGAACAGAAACAATTTCATATATGCATACTGTAAGGAAGAAAGGATAGATCTGCTTTTCTGATAGCAAAAGTTAAGACCACATAAACAGTTTTCTGTGCTGCTGTCATCAAAGAAAACTGTTGAAACAAAGAGAAACTCCAGTGTCAGTGTAAATTCGATCGCAGGAAATACCGATTGAAGTGACACATTTGAACATGTTACAGGACAAGAAATCCAGTGTTCATAATTTCAAAATACAATATAGGCTTGCGAGCAAGCTATAGATATATCAGAAGTTAAGCCTATAGGTATTATTTTCTTTTCAAGCGTTCTTAGTTTGGTTAGAGTTCACCAGTCCAGAAGCAAATCTCCAAAAATCCTAAAATCTGTTGATGGGGATGCAAATCCTTCTTCAAAACAAACAAACAAAAAAGCAACAACTACTTGCAATAGTATGTTTGCACATCTTCTTAATATGACAATGGAGATTATGGATCTCCCTATTTTTGTAATGGTGAGAATGGACACCCCTGTTTTACACCTATTTTAGTTTTATGCCTTTTGGGAAGTAATTATACAAAATGCTCAATGATTTGCTGACATGAAATAAAGCGTAAGAGTTTGTTAAGCCTAATTTGTTAATTAGAATTTCTTTAGATTTAATCTGTTGAGCTGTCTACATTTGTAATAGTTGGTTAGTCAGAGTCCATATAAATAGAAGGCAAGTAATAGAAAGTCATGAAAATTTAATGGGTAGCTCAAGATATATTCATTCCGAGTTGTCTAAACTCTCTTTGATTTGTTAAGTGTTAGAAGTGTTTGATAACACTGCCTTTCTCTACTGTTTTTTATCAATGTAACAAAATAGTCAATTTTGTAAAAATCGACCTATATCCATTCAAGGCCTAAAATGACAATGTTACCGGTTTTGATTTTTTATGAAATTTGGCACAGCTATAGAGGATATATGTAGCAAATTTTCCTGTTAGTATGAAATCTTGACAAAGACTATAACATATTAATTTTGAAAGTTTAATTTTGATACTTTTTTCATTTTTTGGTAAAAAATTCAGATTTTTTATAATCAATTTATCAGAAAATGTTAACTTTAATTAAATATAAATGTTTTGTGGTACCAATAGAATTACTATGGTGTTCACCATTCAGCACAGCGCAAAAATCTTAAAACTAAATTAAACTTAAGATGTATGACATACTTATTTGGAGACAGGTATCAGCTCATGGGGGGAGTGAGTCAAGGTTGCGTCCTGAGTCCAACTTTTTATTATATAATTTAATAAGCACATTTTCATAGGTTGCATATGCCTATTTATTATTATACAAAGTTTCAGAAAAATCCATGCGCGGGCAGAAATGAAAGATGCCCTTTTGATGATTTTTTTTTTTTATTTGGTGTTTTACAGTCCAGTCAACACTGTTAAGGCCATGTCAACCCAAATCAGTTAACCTAATCATTTTTTGCAAATATGCATAAGAGTCCACTCCTAAAGTAGTGTCAAGCTTAACTGAAGTATAGGATTTAAGATATATAGGATTTACATTCTCTTTTTTTATCATCCCAATTTGTTCAGACTGAATAACATATCAACAAGAAAATTGTCAGTAAGTTTAACCTTTACCACACTCTAGGCAAATTCAAACTGATTATATTTTTTTCTATTTTTTTTCCCAGAAAACAGGATTTGACACAACATTGGAGACAATTTGCATGAAATGTCAAATTCTTGTTTTCTTGGGAACATAAAAAAAATATTTCAATATGTCATCTACTGAAAATTTTACTCAGTACCTTAAGTGTTATTTGTTTCACTGGTGAATATTGTATTATTATACCTTTTGTGAAAAGTTCTAGAAATGGCATTTTTCTCATTTACCCCCAAAAAACATATACTCTGGGTATCCGACAGATGTGCCTCGCTTCTAATAAATACCTACAAAATATGCTTCACTGGAAGGATAAAAACATTCATGTGGATACCCCTCTTATCTAAAGCTATGCTTTGTCAGAAGAAGCAGCAGGGTAGGCCATTACGAAAACACGCCTATTCAAATATACTGAAAATTTTACCACCAAAAAATGAAAATTGTCAGATGAAAAAATTCTGATATTTGTCATATTTCTGCTCAAAACATAGGTTGTGGGTACTCGTTAGAACCGCCTCAATGAGGCGATTCTAATGAGTACCCACAATCTATGTTTTAGAGCAGAAATAAGAAAATAATGTATACCCCTGTAAACCCCAGTTTTACTATATAAAAGTGGGGTTTAAGGGGGTCAAAATTATATAGGCACGTTTTCGTGACGTTAAGGTAAACTAACGGTTATCTAGCTCTTCCAGAATAGAAAGCAATTGCTTAGTCCTTAACCTTTACCACTCTCTGGGTGAATTCAGATGAGAAGTTGATTATTTTTTTTTTTCCTTCTAATTTTTACCAGAAAATAGGCTTTGACATTCCTTTGGAAACAGTTTCTATGGAATGTTAAATTGTTGTCTGGGAAAAATAAGAAAAAGATTTCACAATACTGAAATTTTTACCCAGCATGCTAAGCATTAATAAAAGTTGAATGGTTCCTTACCTCATCAACAGCAGGTGACCTCCCATGTAGACTAGCACTGGCACAACCACTTGTCTCATTTCTCTCTGTCACAAAGGTTCGGTCACTGAAATACAGATTTATTCATAAAATGGGAGCTGTCACTGGACAGCACGGCTCGCCTGACTCATGCCTTGTCTATGAATAGAATGCTTGATATATAAGGTAAAATCACTGGACCATGAAATATATGTCACCATGACCTTCAACTCATGACATTGAAAAAACTTAAACGCAAATTGCTAACGCCATCTTTGATGCAGACAGAGATGGAGGGACGGACAGACAGGTAAAACTATATGTCCTTTCCACCATTCTTTGAACGGCAGGGCATAAAATAGATCAGTACTAATGCAACCACAGTCAGGGGAATGGCTGGGGTGACTACAATGGCTCTCCTTATACTTTGCACAGGAAATTAAGTAAGCAGGCATTTTCTTAAGCTAGTTATTTATATTTTTCTTATTTCTTCACTGGAAACTCATAAGAACCATCTTTTGTGACGTTTTAGAAATAAGTTAAGGGGACTTATACACTTGGTAGATTTTCTGCCATTTCTGATAAGGGAGACAACTTTTGTGACTTCCTGTCTGCTTTTCTGTATACCAATCCTTCTGAAAAGAGGTCTCCCCTTAGGAGTAAGTCTAATGTTTTAAAGCTGACCCCTTTTCAGAAGGGTGCTACCTGCCCTGAAAGTGTATAAATTCCCCTTAAAAGATTGTCATCTATATTGTAGAGCCCTATAGAGACATTACACTACAACCTCTTTATAACATGGTTCATTATAACTCGGTTTTGGATATAACACGGTTCAAAGATGGATCCCAAAAATGTATAGATTATATTGAAAAATGACCATAAATGGTCATTTTTCAATATAATCTATACATTTTTGTTCGGATATAACACGGTTGTTTAACTAACACGGTTTATGCTATGGACCCCAACAGTAGTGTTATAAAGGGTCATGGTGTACTTGTATTACTTACTGTAATAATGAGAGAAGCAGGGGAATTCCTCCAGTTTGTCGGACATCTTTGCTGACATCAGGGTCAATACAGAGGGTTGCCAAACACCACACCACTTGGTACAGCATGTTGGCATTGTCATTAACCAGTTGACTGAAACATAAACATACCATATTTACCATAATTTTTGGGACACATGCTTGCATTAATGCTGAATAGGTTCATTTTACTATAGTAAGTGTCCTTAAATTTTGTACACCAAATTTTCTCACAAAATGGCATATAAAAACAGAACAGAATGCTTCAGTTTGATCAGGGTCTACACTGTAATTTTAAGAAACAGCTGCATTAACAGCGTAATTTAGGCCAAAAATGTATGGAATTAAGTGTTCGAAATTTTAAGACATTTACCATAACTGCTGACTGCCGAATTAGTGGTAAACAGAGTAGACCCTGATCAGATGCTGCATTCTGCAGCATCTGATCAGGGTCTACAGTGTTTGCCCTTCAACAATCACATTTTAGACACATCACCAGCTAGCCAAAAAGACTTGTTTCAGTTTAGGATAAGTATGGTAATGAGTTAGGATATAAGAATATTTAAGGGTGAATACAGTAGTCTCTGGAAAATCTTTTCAAACTAATGACAGTCAGTAAGTTGCTGCAACGAACTTTACAAGAACAAAAACTGCACATGCTATTCAATTCCCACATACGTAAAGTCTAGTTCTGCACTATTTTAACTTTATACTTGAAGAACTGGTTGAGTTATCACAAATCTCCTGAAAGTGACCAAAACAAAATTTCATTTTGATCACAACAGCTTAACTTCTGTACCAATAAGCTTTCATATTTTTTAGGTTGAATAGCATTGTTATATTTTGGCTAATTATTTATAGGCTCTTTTAATTTTCACTTTTTAGGTTGGGACGGAATTTCTTGTTTGCCCACCATGACTATCAGGTACATTTCCTACGTCTGGATAAAAGGGTATCCAGAAAAATAATTTTCTTATTTTTCCACAAAATTATTATATGTTTTCATGGAGAAATAAGCAAAATATCTGGGCCCAGTTGTTCAAAGCTAACGACGTCGTTAGTTAATGATTCGTTAAAATTTACATCCAGTGATACGCAAATATGCTGAAATTTTTTGCTGAAAAAATGTGAGTAGCTTTTGCAGTGCAAAAGCTACTCACATTTTTTCAGCAAAAAATATCAAAATATTGTATATTGAATCCGCTAAAACAGTTAACGAAATGACCCTTAACGAGCTCGTTAAGCTAACAACGCTTTGAACAACTTAACCCTGGTTTTAGGTTAAACAAGTGTCTTG
Source organism: Anodontia alba (assembly GCA_964016985.1). NCBI lineage: Eukaryota > Metazoa > Mollusca > Bivalvia > Lucinida > Lucinidae > Anodontia > Anodontia alba. The sequence goes on along the minus strand of OZ024833.1, from coordinate 83,077,921 downwards.
TCTAGAGCTGTTCTAATATTTTCTAAGCATGCAAAAATAACATTATTTGTTTATTTCAGTTTGTTTTATGGCCCAGTCAACACTGTTGTTATCATTTCCAGCCAATCAGTTAACCTATTCACATTTTTTATTGTTTGTTTGTGTTGAGGTTTTACGGCCCAGTCAACCCAATAGGGTCATGTCAAGCGCGGTCAGTTTACCTAACCACACATTTACTGGGCAGGCTTAGTCCTCTAAGCGGTTAACCAGTATTGTGCACATTCTTTCGCCAGAAACAGACAACTGCCCTTCTTGAATCAGCGGAAGGGAGAGAATGACCGTAGAAAATATTTCATGATCAATCTCCACGAAAGAATGTTGCCGACCTCGGCGGGGGTTGAACCTGCGACTTCCTGGTCTCCAGTCGGACGGCGCATCCAACTGAGCCACCGAGGCCGGCCATTTTTTATTGGCAGGCTTAGTCCTCTAAATGGTTAACCAATACTTTGTGCACATACTTTTGTCAATGACTGACAACTGCCCTTCTTGAATCAGAGGAAGAGGAAGACTGACTGTAAAAATTATTTCTGGGATTCAAACTTGTGACACCTAGATCTGCAGTCAGACCAACAACCCGCTATGCTATGGGGCCTAGCTATTATTCTTAGACATACCTGAGAAGAATGGGGACACCATCATGAAGTTTGACCATCTCTCGTGTCTGAACATCTTGACATAACAGTCCCAACAGACTAGCAGCATGTCTGGAAAGAAGAACAAGGTATATACTTAATGCTTAGAAGGCTGGGTAAAATTTCAGCAGAATACATTTTTGAAATATTTTTCTTATTTTTCCCAGAAAAATAGACTTCGACAATTCATGCAAATTGTCTCCTTTGGACACAAGTTTGCAAAAAATGTCAGTCTACTTTCTGGGTAAAATAAGAAAATACCATCAATTTGTCATCTGCTGAATTAGCCCAGCAAGTGGTAATGGTTGTTGCATCAAGAGAAAACATGTCATAATGCAATGCCTATTTTAAAATCAGCAGACAGGAATTTTTTTTTTTTTTTTTGAAAAAAAAAACAAAAAAAACAAGGCTTGACATTTCATGTGAATCTTCAGCATAGCACAGCATTTCATGAAATTCTTAAAATAACAAATAAGTATTTTAAAATCTCATCTGCTGGTATTTTGAAAGGCACTTAAAGGGCTGAACTTAAGGATATGTATGGTGATAAGTTAAAGTATTCAAATATTCAGAGGAATTGTGGAAGTAAAATAAAATGTATTATAACAGCAGATAAGGTGTGTGTTTTTTCACCAACCAAAAACTATTGATATTTTTTCTTCTTTCTCTACAAAACATATGTTGTTGGTACTAATTTAGAGGCACTTCAGGGATTCCAATGAGTACCCACAACATATGTTGTCATGGAGAAATAAAAATATGGGGCTACCCCTTTATCAGGGGCAATATTAAAGCTATATAAGTGCATGTTGTTGTTTTTTTTTTGTTTTTTTTTGTCTTTTTTTCAGTGTAGTGAAGCCGTGAAGGTAATGACCTACCAATATGGACTGATTTCAATTAATGACACACCCACATGAAATAAACAACTTCAGATTTATTTTCATTCTGGGTCTAAATTATATCAAAATTCCACTGAATATCTGCACACATTAACTCCTTACCATACTTCTTCTAAAATTTGAACAAATTCATTCAAGTGTCTAAAAGTGCCTGGATGAATGACAAATAGTGCAGACCTTGTACAGATGCCACATTTTGCGGCATCTGATCTCAGTCTACTCTGTTTACGGTAAATGTCCTAAAATTTCTAACACTTTATTCCATAGTATTTTGGGCTAAATTTTGTATATCATGCATCAGTTTCCTAAAATACTTAGTGGAATGGCAAATAGTGAAGACCCTGATCAGACTGCTCCTCTAGGAGCAGTCTGATCTGGGTCTGCACTGTTTGCATACGTCATTTTTCAGTCACTTTGGTGTTCGAAATTTTAGGACATTTACCGTACTCAGGTCTGTCTATCCAAATACTTAGGGTATTCATGGTATGAAAGAAAATCAATTGGATGAAACTCTGGCCTTTTGCATCATATAAAGTGTCTGGAGTAATCTCTTAATGATACCAATTTAAGGATAACACAAGGAAATTAGAATTTTAATTTTGATTGCCTGTTAATCGATTAACTGCTCTTAACTCTTGTCCTGCTGAACCCGGATATACCTTGCCTTTGCAAACAGTGTAGATCCAGATCAGTTGGTTTCTAAAAAGCCAACTGATCTGGATCTGCACTGTTTGCAATTCAGTATGTGAATTTATATCAAGAATCCAGATCAAGTAATCTGATTGGCTGAAAATTAGAAGTAGGCGTGGCATCTTAATTTATTCAGCAGGACAAGGGTTAATATTAGGAGTGACAGTACCTTTGTAACACAGTCAGAGGATGATAATATTAAATGAAAGCATTGGATGCACCATACAAAAAGTTGTTTTAGACATGATCTAACTGACTATGTTTTCAAAAGCAATCGACCATTATATATCCAAACTTAACCCTGGTCCTGCTGAATCTGGATATGTCCAAATCACAATCTTTTGAGAAGAATGTAAATTGCCGAACAAAAAAACTGCTCAGAAACTTTACACTGTCTAACAGGAAAAACAGCATTGTCAAATCTGTTCTCTGGAAAACAAGTCTGGAGACAAAAACCAACATAATTACCCAAAATATTCACATTATTAAATTCCCTACCAAATTTATCCTAAAATTTGAACATTCATTTGGCAATCTCATGATATGTCTTAAATGTGAAGAAATGCAAGCAGTGTAGACTCTGATCAAACTGCTCCTTTAGGTGCAGTTTGATCCAGGTCTGCACTGTTTGCTCAATGATACTACCTGCATGAATAAAGTATGGTAAATATCCTAAAATATATTTCATACATCAAAGTTTCTGACAAACTAGCATATGCAAACAGTGCAGACCCAGATCAGACATGCTAATTAACAAGCAGTCTGGTCAGGGTTACACTGTTTGCAATTCCACTAAATAGGAAACAATTGCATAAAAGGCAAAATTTAGGCATTTCAAGAAATTTGTCTGCTTAGCATGCAATTCAAATGATACGTCAAGCCTTATTTTCTCAGAAAAAAGTGTTGTCTTCTGCTGCTGCCATGGGCTAAGTCTACATCTAAAGCTACTTACTTCTTTGAGACATTGTCGTAGTCTTGGATAATTCTAAGGAGTTGTTCAACAATATTAAGTTCTCCAATGATCAGTCGAGGTTGTGCACTCTGTGCCAGACAGATGAGGGCAAGAAGGGAGCAATGTAGTACGATGATTTCATTGGATGATAGCAGTAGCACCAGAGACTGAAAATACAGAAAATATATTCATACGGTAAAATTTGCACCTGCATCCAATACTTCCGTTCATAAGCTAGAAAAACCCTAGGATTAACCCTTGTCCTGCTGAACCCGGATATACCATGCCTTTGCAAACAGTGTAGATCCAAATCAGTTGGCTTCTGAAGAAGATCTGGATCTGCACTGTTTGTCATAAAGAATGTGAATTTGTATCAACAACCTGGATCAAGTAATCTTATTGGCTGAAAATTAGAAATGGGCGTAACATCTTATTTTATTCAGCATGACAAGGGTTTAGTATGGGCCATGCCAAGATAAAAATATGGGGCATATGGGGACAGTAAAGATCCACATCAGCCAGTGAACCTGATAAGGACTTTTGTTATACATCAATATATTCTTTGTTTGTGTTGAGGTTTTACTGCCCAGTCAACTCATTGGGGTCATGTCGAGCATGGTCAGTTTACCTAACCACACTTTACTGGGCAGGCTTAGTCCTCTAAATGGTTAACCAGTATTGAGCACTCTCTTTCACCAGAAATTCACAACTGCCATTCTTGAATCAGTGGATGAGAGAGAACGACTGTAGAAAATATTTCATGATCAGTCGCCACGAAAGAATGTTGCCGCCCCGGCGGGGATTTCGATTTATTCTACTGTATCCAATGATTCTGTAAGTTGACAGTGAAGACTTAGATCAGACTGTGCAGTTGTCAAATATGAGTCATGATCTGAGCCTTCACTGTCTGCATAGGTTTCAAAGTCACACTTCTGCATGGTGCTGTTCGTATTTTCTTAGTCTAAGTTACAGAACCTCTTGCATGCAGAATAGTGCTAAATGAGGAGCTTTTTTTAACGCCAAAATTTATTGTACTTGACCTAATTACCACACATATCCCTATAAGCACACAGTCAAAGGAATTTTGTAGTCTTCAGATTACAGCATGTGTCCTTTTTCTACTTTGTAAAAGCATATGTTGTGGGTACTCATTTGAACTGTCTGGACAATTTGAGGCAATTCAAATGAGTACCAACAACATAATATGCTTTTATAAAGAAAATCCAAAGCATCATTAGATAATCCTCTCATGAAGTCCTCTGCTGATCTTTTTCTAAAGTGTGTCTTTATTAGGTAAATATTCTACCACATTTTTTTCCAGTAATTTTGAAAAATGGTTTAACCTAAGCAGACAGTGAGGTAATTAGATAAAATAATGTACCATAATAACCCTCAGTATTGGGACAGATAGGCCTCTGCAAACGGTGTAGACCTACATCAGATGCCGCAGATTGTGGCATCTGATCAGGGTCTACACTGTTTGCCATACATACAGCAGTATTTTAGACACATCGACAAGCGGTATTAATATGGACTATTTCAAATTTTAGTACAAGTATGGTAAGTAGACAAGGTGTCCCAATACTTAGGGTTTTTACGGTTATGTTGAACCTGCAGGTCGGAATGGTTCTTAGCTGTTACCTTTTGCAAAAAATGTTGCTTTTACTACAACACTCTTGATTTCTGTAGTGTGTTTATGCAGAGTCAGACTCGAGGGATTAAAGTATATTTGTTAATATCGATACAACAAGATTAGAGAATTAAGCCAAATACCTTTGAAATTCAAACACAAACACTAATTTTAATCATGTATGGGGCAATGTGAGAAAAGGGCCCTAATTCCATATTCAGGCAACAAAGGCCACAACAAAGGCCCAGGTCAGCCTGCAAATTCAACCAGTCTGGTGGGGGGCCTTCATTGTCCATCCACAGGATCCATCAGAAGCAAATCTTTTGAGTATCTTTTTGTGGAGAAATAAGCAAACTACACCACAACCTCTTTATAACACTATTGTTGGGGTCCATAGCATAAACCGTGTTTGTTAAAAAACCGTGTTATATCCAAACAAAAATGTATAGATTATATTGAAAAATGACCATTTATGGTCATTTTTCAGTATAATCTATACATTTTTGGGATCCATCTTTGAACCATGTTATATCCAAAACAATGTTATAAGGAACCGTGTTATAAAGAGGTTGTAGTGTATGTATCTGGATATGAACCGCATGAGAAATGTACATTCTAACATATGCGCCTAACAAAGACTCAAACCAGCCTGTACATCCCCACAGTCTGATCAGAGTCTTTGCTGTCTGTTGCTGGATGAGTGGTGAACAGTGCAAACCCTGATCAGATGTTGCATTCTGTCTAATGTAGGCTATTCATGGTTTTGCAAAAAATAGCCCAAGTCATAAAAGTACTGTTGCACTAATATAATTCCAATGAACCTGAACCAATATGTCAATATTGATTTTCCAAGAAGTTCATCATATTGATTTGATATTTTTATTTGCTCTAAAGGTAGGTTGGGTATTCAAATCATTACAGCACCATTCACATCAGCAAGAAAAGAAAAGAAAAAATGCAGCATCTCATTAGAATTTTACCGCCAATAATTTTCTCAGAACAAATATGTAAAAAAATTAAAACTTGTTCTTCAGCAATTTTGAAAAGTGCTTTAAGGGAAAATTTTCTGTAAAAAAAAAAAAGAAAAGATATATCTGGGTTTCATTAGAACTCTTTCCCCCAAAACAATTATCTTACTAAAACAATTATCTTACAAGTAATATGCGCCAGCAAGATCTCGCAATATTTTGTGAGAAATATGATAAATTTAATCTCTAAAAACAATGGCTTATCTGGAGTCCTATGATTTATCACAATATAATACATAAAATTAGAAAAGGCCTCTTACACCATATGGGAACTCTGAATGCTCAGATCAGCCAGTAAGTCTGCACAGTCTGATCAGGGCCCCATGTACAGAAGTTCATCAAAGTATTCTACAGTATCCAGAGATTCTGTATACCGGTGGGCAAGGAATTCCCCAATCAGACTGTGTGCACAGTCTGATTGGGGAATTCCTTGCCCACATATGCAGTAAGTCCCTTTTTTCAGGTCAAGACTCATATCTGATTGATTTTAAGGATTACCTCTATAAAATAATCACTATTATGGCAGTTTCTGATTAGTAAGATTAAGTTTTATCAAAAAATGGTACAAATGATCTGACCATAATATTAAAACTGTGAGAAAACTTTCAAAATATGACTGATACTCTAATTTTGATGACTGTTCAATTTTTTCCCCCAAGGATAGGGGCAGACAAAGCCAAAGCAAACATTGTAGACCCAGATCAGAATGTACACTGTTACTCAACCAGCAATTTCAGACAGATTAACGAGTAGTTATAGTGAAATGAACTTCTTCAAATTTTAGGATAAGTATTCTAAGGAGTTACAGTGCCTCAGTATCAACTCTGCTGGGTAAAAATTTCAGCAGATGACATTTTGAAATAGTTTTCTTATTTTCCTGAAAAATAGGGTCAGACACTCAATGTAAACTGTCTTCTAAGGAGACAATTTTCATGAAGTGTCAGATCCTATTTTCTAGGAACAATAAGACAAACATTGTCAGTTTGTCATCTGCTGAATTTGCCCATAGTATGATAAGTATTAAGGGTAAACATGGGTTTGTAATGTAAGTGCTTCTTCATCATATCAGCAGACATTTGCTTAGTCACTTTCCTTTCAAAAACCTAACACAACAGATATGAGAGGGTACCAACAGAATATTTTTCTTATTTCTCAATGAAAACATATGTTGTGGGTACTCATTAGAAGTGCCTCTGTGAGGCACTTCTAATGAGTACCCACAACATATGTTTTTTGTGCAGTAATAGGAAAATATCAGTATTTTTTTTTATTCAAAAAAAAGAAAAGTGCCTTATCTGGAGCTATGAACAAAACAGAATTTCTAAAAGAACAATCCAATTCCTATTTCATTTCTTCCACTTAAGGCTTACTTTGAACAATTTGTCGACTCATTGAAAAACTTACATCAAACCACAGGAGGATTATTATAAATTTAGTGCCCATAACCTTTTAAACCAAAATCGATAAGTTATTCAGTAAAATATTTTAACCCTTATATTGCTAACCACAACCGCAGCTAACCACAACCTCAGCAGACCACATTTTGATTTTTTTTTTCTGTGTGTGTGTATTTTAATTTTTTTTTTTCAGAAAATAAGGCTGGCTTGACATTTTCTGTCCATTGTCTGCCTTGCAAGTCTTATTTTCTCTGAAAAATAAGAGAATGTCATTCACTACAATTTTATTTTTAAGAGTAACTTCATTTTTTGTAGTTTTTTTTTTTTATTATTATTTTCAGAGAATTTGATATTTTAATATGAATCATATTAATCTGAATAATCTTAACTGGAACTATGACATTCTGGCACAGAATGATGATCTGGGTCAGACTACCCACATATGTATGCTGGTCTGGAATTTCACTGTTTGCCTATGGTACCCATTACTGGCTCAGGATATTCTTTTAGTAAACATTCAAGGGAAATAACTGATATGGAAATATATGCCTCCCTTCTCATTGGGGGCTACTCATAAAGGAGAGACTGATTTACTTCAAGAGTAGCTCCCATTCTTTCCAAGGATTCAACTACTGGGAAAGAAACTTCCTGTCTGCAAAAGTTGTTTTCCTTTGAACAAAGGCAGATTAAATGTTCAGGTGTAGCTGTCCCTATCCACTTAAAGTACATTCCAGTACATTTTCAGGTCCTGACATTTTTATACAGTAGAACCTTGATAGCTCGAACACCGATGGCTCGTTTACCATGGCTAATTTGAACTCGTTTTTGAGTCCCTAGGAACTTTTTCCAAGAGAACAAATATTTGTAGAAATTTTGTCATTTTATCATGAAATTGTATGGTGAGTGTACTCATTAGAGTTGCCTCATCGAGGCATTTTAATGAGTACACTCAACATACAATTATTATATTGAAGATCAAATAGATTTCCCTTAATTATTCACCATTTGCTTCCTGACCTAGTGCAAGGATTAACCCTCAATGGCTCGAACTACCCATATCTCAAACAAATTTTCATGGTCCCAAAGAGGTTTGAGCCAACAAAGTTCAGCTGTATTCTGTATCCAGATAAGAAAGGGTCTCAGGAAAATATTTTTCTTATTTCTCCAGGAAAGCATATATTGTGGATACTCATTAGGTTGTTCTAATTAGTACACACAACATTTTTTCGCGGAGGAATAGGAAAAATATCAACAATTGTTTTGAAGAAAAAAAAAACAGCAACAACTTATCTGGAGTTATAGGGATAATAAAATATTTTCATTCCCAAACAAAAATAAGCCCTATCCTATCAGATTGGAAGAATTTTACACATTGTCTGGTCAAATTGTTTCAAACTGTCCCCTATAAAGAAGGCTTTCCATATTTATTTAACCCTTGCCCTGCTGAACCCCGATATACCCTGCCTTTGCAAACAGTGTAGATCCAGATCAGTTGGCTTCTGAAGAAGCCAACTGATCTGGATCTGCACTGTTTGCCATTCAGTATGTGAATTTATATCAATAATCTGGATCAAGTAATCTGACTGGCTGAAAATTAGAAATGGGCGTGGCATCTTAATTTATTCAGCAGGACAAGGGTTAAAAGTATAAAGAGGCACATAAAAGAAACCAGTATACACAGAGCTCTAGATAAGGTTGTTTTTCTGTTGTTGTTTCTTTTTGCTTTTTATTTTTTCTTCATTCAATAAAAAAAAACATTTTTCTGATTTCTGCATGAAAACATTAGAAGATCATTAGAAGCACCTTATCCATGCAATTCAAAAGTGTACCCACGACGTATGTTTTTTGTGTATGAATAATTTTAACCCTTAAAGTGCCAAGAAAAACTGCATCTGAAAATGTCGTCTGTTTATGTTGTCTGCTGAATATTCTTGCAAACTTCTCAAAGCTATTTTTTGCATACCGGCAAACAGTGTGGACCCAGATCAGACTGCTCCTAAAGGAGCAGTCTGATCTGGGTCCACACTGTTTGCAGAAATGACTTTTAAAATCACAAGCAGAAGACAAAGCAGACGACAATTGTTGTGATTGGCGCTTTAAGGGTTAAGAATATTAACTGGGTACCTATTATCTACAGCTCTGTTATAACTATAAATCCCTTATTAAAAGGAATTTATGGAGAAGCACTGACCTGTCAACATTGGTATACAAAGTCTACAATGCCTCTACAAATATAGGTAGCCTTTTGCATTCTGAAGGCAAAATCAGCACAGACATACACATAGCTACAGATAAGAGAGTATCCCCATAATATTATTCTAATTTATCGACAATAACATGTTGTGGGTACTCATTAGAAGCGCCTGGCAAGATGCTTCTAATGAGTACCCATAATATATATTTTCGTGCAGAAATAAGAAAAATATTTAACTGATACCCCTACTTATATTGAGCTATGCACATACACACACACACACACACACACACACACACACACACACACACACACACACACACACACACACAAAAAAAAAAAAAAATAAAATGCAAAAATTTCCATTTTTTCCTAAAACTGAACTCAGAGTTTCATTTAAACAAATGCTAATTTAAAATGAAAACTCCCATTCTGGTAAAAAGAAATAAGGAAAGAATATTGATAAAAGTAAACAGGTAATGTTTAAATTCAACCGGTTAATGTTCAAGTAGTACCTCAAGACATGTAATAAATCTTTAGAGGTCATTATACTAAGTGGGGATAGTTAAAATATTTTGAAAGTTCTGTATTTTTGCACACTCATATATAGACATTGATCCAGATTTTTTTTTTTCAACTTGATAGACACAGCATAAAATACGGGACACCTTTTTTTTTTTTTCAACCTAAAACCGTGAAAGGCACATTATAGTTAAAAGCTTAGCATGCTGGGTAAATATTTCAGCAGACAACATTTTGAAATATTTTTTCCCCAGGAAATAGGCATTGACATTTTATGCAAACTGTCTCCACTGGAGACAATCTGCATGAAATGTCAAAACCTATTTTCTGGAAAAATTGTTTGTTTGTTTGTGTTGAGGTTTTACAGCCTAGTCAACCCAATGGGGTCATGTCTAGCGCAGTCAGTTTGCCTAAGGCCAAATATAAAATAAAATATAAGATTCTCAGACAATTTTTTTTTTCAAAAAAAGTAGATGCATGCATGTGGCTTTTTATTTGTACTTTTATTTTCCGGCTGGGTACATTCTTGGACATTTGAGTTTGTTTGGCTAAACAAAATGGCGGTGGTAAATTACCGAAAGTATCTAAAATGCAAGTTTAAAGTCTCAAACAACATAACCAGATCTTAATTTACCGAGTTTCTTTGCAAGTAAGTAAGAATACCAAATGTTTGTGGTCTAGATTGCAATTTGGTTAGAAATGATTTTCAGATAAGCAAGTAAAATCCAGTATCACATATTTGCATGGGTCGGAAAAAACTTACCACTGAAAAAAATCATATATGCTGGACCTTTTGGAAAGATGAGGCGGTGTGTCTGAGAATCTAATACTTTTTTTTTTGGCCGAACCGCACTTTTACTCTAAGCAGTTAACCAGTATTGTGTTCTTTTGCCAGAAACTGACAACTGCCCTTCTTGAATCAGCAGTAGGGAATGACCATAGAAAACATTTCATGATCAGTCTCTAAGAAGAATGTTACAGACAGCTAGCTATGGGTTAAGTGCACTGAGGTTTTTCAGGCTGATTTTGTAATACGATTAGCATCAGATACAGCATGCATGCTCCTTTTAAATAACCTTTAAAGTGCCAAGCAAAATTTGTAGCAGACAACATTTTATTTTTTTATTGTATTTTTCTGAGAAAATAAGTCTAGACATTTCATGTGAATTATCTGCTTGGCAGATGCTTCACATGAAAACATTTGTTTTCTCTGAAAAATAAAATGATAATAAAAAAAATAAAAAAGAAATATCAAAGAAATATCAAAGCCTACAATCTGGGAAAAATAAAAAAAAATATTTCAAAATGTCATCTGCTGAAAATTTTATCCAGCATACAGAGCATTACGAAAACACACCTATTCAAATATATAGAAAATTTCACCTCCAAAAACTGAAAATTTTCAGATAAAAAAACTTGGATATTTTTCATATTTCTGCTCAAAACATAGATTGTGGGTACTTGTTAGAACTGCCTCAGTGAGGCGGTTCTAACGAGTACCCACAATCTATGTTTTCGAGCAAAAATAAGAAAAATAATGTATACCCCTGTAAACCCCAGTTTTACTATATAAAAGTGGGGTTTAATGGGGTCAAAATTAAATAGGCATGTTTTCGTGATGGCAGTTAACAGTACTGAGGTTTTTCAGAGCGATTTTGTAAGACAAGATTAAGTCTTAAAATAATAGATACATTAAGCATTCTCACAATAATTATCTAGGAAGATCAAAGACTTGGGAGATAGTAAAAGAAAGTAGATCAATCAATAGCTATTATTGTGGTAGGAAGTTTCTCAGGTAGAAATCAATAGATCTGGTACTGCTGACACTGCATCTCCAACACCTGTATTGATCAGTACACATAGCTCCAGAATTAGCGAGGGTATCCACATAATATTTTTTCTTATTTCTCCACTAAAACATATGTTGTGGGTACTCATTAGAAGCGCCTCGATGAGGCATTTCTAATGAGTACCCACAACATGTTTTCATGGAGCAGTAAGAAAAATATCAGTAATTTTCGGTTGCAAAAGTGCCTTATCTGGAGTTATGAGGACTCATCAACTCATTATCAGCAAACTCTGTGTCTCTTTCCATGTGGTGTAGTACAGTCATTGAGTAAATTCCAGAAAAAAAAAATGTTTTAATTTCAGGCCTAATGCTAAGATTCAATGAAGCCCATGCAGTTTGATCGGAACAGTGTTTTATCAGGGTCTACACTGCTTGCCCATACATCTCAGTGGGACTATTAAGGGTATCTATAGTAAGGTGTTATAATATTCACTTTTCCTGGGAATATTTTTGGGGTGAGATTTGAGAGATCTGTTTATTTATTTGCCAAAAATCTCACTGAAATTTGTTAAATGAGGATGAAAAATCTTAATAGCAAAAAGTAATTTACCTTTCTTAAAGGATAATGCTAAAATTTTGCACAGAATAATTCATAATTTCTCACCATTTTTGGCTGAATGAGATATTTTCTCCCATGACATTCTGCACCAAAATTATCCCTGCTTTCCCATAGCTCCAGTTCAGAGGGGGTAATCAAAAAATAATTTTCTTACCTCTCCATAAAAACATGTGTTGCAGATACTTAATAGAAATGCCTCGCAATGTATATGTTGTGGGTACTCATTAGAAGTGCCTCAATGAGGCACTTCTAATGAGTACCCACAACATACGTTTTCATGGAGAAGTAAGAAAAACGTCAGTACTTTTTGATGAAAAAAAAAGCAGCTTGTCTGGAGCTTTGCTTTCCCATGGTAGGATTTAAATCTTTCCGTGAACTGTGTGAGGTCTGTGTGTTAATCTGCATAAATTATGCACCCTGCATAAACAAAATTTGCACTTAAAAAAATTACTATTTATGTCTGCACATGCAATACAAACAAGGAAGGCAAAACATAATTTGCAACTAAAGATCATTTAATATTAGTATATGTGTCCCAAAAGAAACTCATCGCTGTTTGTTTGAGTTGGAGTTTTACAGCCAAGTCAACTCTGTTAATGTCATACAGAACTGATCAGTTAACCACCCAAATTTTTATGGGTAAGCTTTAATAGTTTGCCAAGCGGTTAACCAGTATTCGTGCTTGTGCACATACTTCCGCCAGTAACTGACAACTGCCATTCTTGAATCATCGGAATAGGGAGAATGACTACAGAAATGAACACACACACACACACACACAAACACACAAGCACACACACACACACACACACACACACACACACACACACACACACACACACACACACACACACACACACACACACACATGCACACACACATATACACATACAAACAAACAAACAAACACACACACACACACACACACACACACAAAATGTCAATGAACTGTAAAATCCAAATTTATAAATAGGCTCTTTTGGGATTGTTTAATCATTATTTTGAATATGAAAATCTAACTTCATTTTGAGGAACAACAAAGCATAAGAGCTATCATTCTGCAATATTCCTATTATTTCCAGTAAAATCAATGAGATAAACCCAGTTATTAACCTCTGGAACAGGTGTAAATTGATTTCATGTCACACATAAAAGATTTTCTCATCAAAATTGTGGTATAGGAGGAAACAATAATAATTCTTCAATAAGATAAATCAGCCTTATCCGAGATACATTTCCAATAATGGGCCCCAAAAAGGAAATCACAGCATTCAGCCCAAAATAAAAAAAAAAACTAATGAATAATAATGATTTTAAAGCTCTGCATGCTGGCTAAAAATCTCAGCAGATTACATTTTGAAATATTTTTCTTATTTTTTCCTCAGAAAATAGGCTTTGACATTTCATGCAAATTGTCTCCTGAATTTGCATGAAATATCCAAGCCTAATTTCTGGGAAAAATTAAATATCAATTTGTCACCTGCCCAGTTAGCCCAGAAAGTGGTAAAGGTTAACAATCTCAATTACTCCCCTTATAATAATAACAACATACACAGCATGTATACAATTTTCGAATCTATTGGATTCCCGATAAAAGATTTTTTTTTTTTTTTTTGTAATTTCTTTATTAAATATACCATATTTATTGTAAGTATTCAGACAGACAGTTCTGAGCAAAGAGCATAGGCTCAGATTAGACATTGCTGAATGTTGCATCCAATCAAGGTCTATTTTATTTCCTATGGGATCACTTAGCCCATCCTGGTTATTTTGAAAATCTAATACCGCTTAAGCTGGCGCTAGGGATGTATGCAGCCTTACAAACTACAATGTTGCATTTGAAGAGACTCAATCAAACCGAGTCTCTGATTTTCATGATTTTTGAATGTTCTTTGTTTCTAAAGGCAATCCTTTTTGATTTTTATTTTACACTGTTTGCCACTAATCCAGCAGCTTTTTAGACAGACCTGTAGATAGTGCAATCACTTCCTCAAATTTTAGATTAACCATAAAGCACCAAGCAAACTTTGTAGTCACTGAAAAATTTATTTTCTCTAAAAAGTAAAAAAAAATTAGAATGTCATCTGTGGAATTCTAAATTGTTTTTTATATATTTTCCAGAGAAAATAAGTCTTGATATTTCATACAAAGCATCTGCTTGGCTGACAATTAACATGAAAAGTGTAATGGTAATAATAACAATAATATTAATAATAATATATTGTATGCTTTTACTGTGTCTGAATGACATTTCTTTAACTGTAAGGTACTGAATTTTTTCTTATTTCACACCAATGCTAACACTAATGCTAAGGCTAACAGAAGCTGGACTGAAAACAGTATCGGTATGTCCCCCTCCACCTCTAGTAAAGGAACATTAATGTTAGATACAGATTCTCAACTCCAATCAGCAAGGCAATTCTAAGTAGCACCAAAAATGATATTTTTTATCAAGAAATAAGAAAAATATTTAGGTAGTCACTTCAAGTTGCACCAAGAGCACTCAATGACTGTATGTCTTACGGGAAACTGATGCACTTTTAGGGGAGGCAATTCTGTCAAAACTGTTTTGTCTCCCTTCTGAAAAGGGATCTACTCTAAAAGGAAAGAATTTACTCCTCTGATTTACACTAAAAGGGAAGAATTCGCTCCTAAGGAGTAGACCCGTATTCAGAAGCAGCATGGTATGAAAGAAAGCAAATAGGATGTCACAAAAGTTATCTTCCATGTAGAAAATCAAAAAAAAAAAATCTACCAGGTGTATCTAGTCAGCTTTAACCCTTGTCGTGCTGAATAAATATAAAGATGCCATGCCCACTTCTAATTTCCAGCCAATCAGATTACTTGATCCAGGTTTTTGTTAGAAATTCACATATTTAATGACAAACAGTGCAGATCCAGATCAGTTGGCTTCTTCAGAAGCCAACTGATCTGGATCTACACTGTTTGCTAAGACAGGACATGTCATGTTCAGCAAAAGAAAGGTTAATACCATTCCACTAGTCTTTATCGAGCATGCCTAACTATCAATGTGATAATAATAGTATTTCTTTTGTTTCTATAATCATAAAATATGTATTACCTTGCATAATAACGACCTAACTACTAGTCTTAATGTCTTTTGATATTTTTTGCGCTATTAATTTCTCACACTCTGTTCTATATTCTAACGATCTTGTAATAAGAAACTCAGCATTCTATTCCATAGTTCAATGATGTCTCTATGCTTTCTTTTTATTTTTTCTAACAGTAATGTTCCATCTAAATGGAACTGACATTAATTGGACTGCGCCATGCAAAAACATGTCTTCAGGCATCTGCACAGTCTGATGAGGGCCTTCACTGTCTGCTAACAGAATGATTGGATACTACAGAATGTATGAATAGAAAGCAAAGGTCCGGATAATCTAAGTCTGCGCATTCTGTGCATGCGGGAAGGTACCTTTTTGCTTGAAACGCCCCAATTTATAATTCTCTATAATGGCACCCAATAAAAAGCACCTCCTTCTTACCTCAACACAAGAACTGCCTTGCCGAGGCGGTTCTAACGAGTACCTACAATCTATGTTTTGAGCAGAAATATGGAAAATATTAGAATTTTTATCTAAAATTTTTCATTTTCATTTTTTAACCCTAGTCCTGCTGAACCCGGATATGTCCTGCCTTCGCAAACAATGAAGAAGCCAACTGATCTGGATCTGTATTGTTTACCATTATGTGGGTCAAGTAATCTTATCGGCTGTAAATTAGAAATGGGCGTGGCATCTAAATTTATTCAGTAAGACAAGGGTTAAAATGTGAATCAGTGCAAATTCATCTGTATTTAGCAAGCATCTGTGTAAAGCAATCACTTTCTGGCTCTCTCTCTGATGCTTGCTTCACACAGGTTTAACGGTAACTAAAAATTCACCTACCTTATGAGCCCCACATGCTATTAACCATTCCTGTTGTCCAACTACTGATGAAAGTTTCTGAAATATGTCTGAAAAGAGATTTTACAATAGGCTTAGTCTTGTCATAGAAAATTATTTTACTGAAAAACATTTAACTTTACCACTCTATGGGCATATTCAGCAGACGATAAATTGATATTTTTCTTATTTTTACCAGAAAATAGGTTTTGACATTTCAAATGTTCAAGCCTATTTTCTGCAAAAAAATAAGAAAAATATTTCAAAATATTGTCTGCTGAAATTTTACCCATAATGCTTAGTATTAACTATTTGTACACCATAGCTCCAGATAGACTCTTTTTTCATTTCAAAGTATGGATATTTTTCTTGTTTTTCCATCATCACGAAAACACGCCTATATAATTTTGACCCCTTTAAACCACTTTTTATGCAGTAAAATCGGGGTTTACAGGGTATACATTATTTGTCTTATTTTGCTAAAAAAAATAGATTGTGGGTACTCATTAGAATTGCCTCACTGAGGTGGTTCTAACCAGTACCCACAATCTATGTTTTGAGCAGGAATATGAAAAATATCAGAATTTTTTATCTTAAAATTTTCCTTTTTTTTTGGCTGTAAAATTTTCAATATATTTGAATAGGCGTGTTTTGGTAATGATGAAAACAATGGGTACTCACTAAAAGCACCTCGGCCAGGTGATTCTTATGATTACCCATGACAAACATTACCATGGAAAAATAAATAAAATAATTTTATGGATACTCCTTTTATCTGGAGCTATGTTTGGACACAATTCCTTCCTAAACTTTGAACAAATTCATTTGATGTGTCTTTAAATGTCTCTAAAGGGCAAGCAATGCAGACACTGATCTAGGAGGGATCTGAGTTTGATCTACACTGTTTGCTCAGACATATCTGTCCAAGTATTTAGAGTAAAATCTAAACCATAGCTATGAACTTTGCCATTTCTAATGCAGAATAATTATCTTTAAAATTCTATAACTGATTTTGTTGTTTTTCTCTGATTTTCAATTCTTTGTATATTCAACATGTATTTTGAAACCAATGTCATATTCCTGTTACATTTCACAGAAAAAAGGGCTTAGCTTTTCATGCAATCTGTATAAAATATTAAGCCACCCACAACCAAATACACACTTGGGGTTGAGTGGGATAACAAACAGAATTCAAAATGTTGTCTCCTGGTATTTTGTTATTTACCATGCACAGTGTTCATACATGACAAAAACTTGCACTTACTTGTCATTTCTTTGAGAATATCAACAACAAATGGACCATCACCGTAGTTGAGGTAACTGTGGGTGGCTGTTCCAAAATGCTGCAAGAGAAACAGATGCTGAATGAGTAGTAGTGTTACTATAAATACAGTCGACTCTCGTTATCTCGAATTCCAAGGGACTCTTTAAAATACTTTGGGATATCTGTACCTCGACATATCAGATTTGCAGAATTGAGGAAAAAATAAATCAAACAACCACATTTAACAAATGTATATGTGATTGGACTCTTGAAATGCGAGATATATTGAAAATATTGTGGAAAAGAGGAGAAATTGCTCCTTAGGAGCAATTTCTCCTCTTTTCCACAATATTTTATTACTTGTTGTTAGATTTTCATCTTTAGGCAGGGACCAGATTTTCACTTCGAGATAAGCAGTTATTCGAGATAAGCGAGGTCGAGATAACGAGAGTCAACTATATTTGCTTAAATCTGTCTGTTCCAATATTTAAGTTAATTACTGTATTTATAAGGAAGAATGTGTTAAAAAATGTTATTTTTATATGTTTTTTTTTTTAAAAACCTAATTGATATAGTTACATACTTTATGTCATTGCATAATTTAGGATATTACTGTATTTATAAGGAAGAATGGATTAAAAAATGTTGTTTTTATGGGTTTTTTTTACAAACCTAACTGATATAGTTACATACTTTATGTCATTGCATAATTTAGGATATTACTGTATTTATAAGGAAGAATGGATTAAAAAATGTTATTTTTATATGTTTTTTTTTTACAAACCTAATTGATATAGTTACATACTTTATGTCATTGCATAATTTAGGATATTACTGTATTTATAAGGAAGAATGGATTAAAAAATGTTGTTTTTATATGTTTTTTTTTTTTACAAACCTAATTGATATAGTTACATACTTTATGTCACTGCAAAAGGAAATGAACTATGAGAATACCTGAGAAAGAACTTTGACTCCACCAAGATCAAAGAAATGTTTCTGATATTTTGAATCCCTCATCATTATCCTCAGGCACATAAGAACCCGCAGAATATTCTCTGGTGGTGCCCATTCCATCCAATCACTGCAACAAGATCAAAATCAATTCATTTCATGGTAGAAACAAAGGCAACCCATCATAACCATTTCCTTACATCAGACATTTTGCACATATTTTGATAATCAAGGAACATCAATTCATAAGCCATAGGAATTAATTACCTAACATGAACAATGTAGAAAGTTTTGCAAAGGGAAACATTAACAATGTAGAAAGTTTTGCAAAGGGAAACATTAACAATGTAGAAAGTTTTGCAAAGGGAAACATTAACAATGTAGAAAGGTTTGCAAAGGGAAGCAATTACTTCCTCTGTAACCATAATTCTTACAGGTTCCCCAAAATGTTTTTGGTCTTGAAACTTTTTTGGTGAAACCTGGGTATCACATTGTCACGTTTCCACATATGATCAGCACTGGGCTTATTTGACATCTGAAAATAACAAACTGGTATCCAAAAACACAATGTTAAAAATGCCACTTAACCCTAGTCCTGCTGAACCCGGATATACCCTGCCTTTGCAAATAGTGCAGATCCAGATCAGTTGGCTTGCCTTTCAGTATGTGAATTTGTATCAACAATCTGGATCAAGTAATCTGATCGGCTGAAAATTAGAAGTGGGTGGGGCATCTTAATTTATTCAGCATGACAAGGGTAAAAAATAGTTTGGTGATTTTCTGACAGTTGTTATGAAAAAATAAAGATATATTTAAAATACTTTTTGTTTCTTTTAGTTTATAAGTGGCTCATTTGTTATTAAGGATTGCATTATTTTTAGACAAGAACCTGAAATGCATGGCCAAAAAAAACAGTAAATTAGATAATAGTCTTTCTTATTACCTGTTACATAGTCTTTGATTTGTTAGTGCCTTAAACACCTCAAGGAATCTTGTGTGCAGTGTGTGGGTGCTGAAATTCCTCTCCGCATGGTACTTTGAGCTGAAAAATAAATTCAGAATACAAGTATACTACTTGAAATTTTCTAAGCATTAAAATTTCAAAACTGTCTAAGAGTTGTGTATGTAGAATGTTAAAATGTTCATGAGTAGATATGCTAATACTCTGATGAAAATAATACTGTAAAATGGATAAGTATTGGGACAGGAAAAAGCAATCAATACAAAGGAGGTCAATGCACCCTGAGTTTAAAGCACAAGACATATTCCATGAGAGAGTTGCAAATCCAATAAACAAATGCAATAACAAACGAGTGTTTACAAGATCTACAAATCTGGAGAGAAATATTTCCTGTATTTTAAATACTAGGTGTATTAACCCTAGACCCACCCTGGATATGGCCTGCCTTTGCAAACAGTGTAGATCCAAATCAGCTGGCTTCTGAAGAAGCCAACTGATCTGAATCTGCACTGTTTGTCATTAAGCATGTGAATTTGTATCAACGATCTGGATCAAGTTATCTGATTGGCTGAAAACTAAAAGTGGGCATGGCATCTTAATTCATTCAGCATGACCAGGTTAACTTTTATTATATATTTCATACCTTAAAAATGTATTTTTTCTTCATATTCTGTATCTTTTGACATTTTCAGATGTTGTCAAGTCTAAGAACTTATTACATGTTTTGAAAACTATCAGGTATATATGCAAACTGTTTTCCCTTAGCAGGTAATTTGCATAGAACCAATATCACAAACCTATGTACATTAACCAGCATCATCTAACTATTCTAATGAAAGGCTAAATGTCACCAGAAGCCCAGTCCACCTGACGTCTGAAGCCAAGTCAGAAATATTACAACCCTTATCATTTTCCAACTCCTTGAATTGCAGCAATAAAATTCCCATAGGAAAGAATGAAGCCACAAGTGGTATATTATCATTACATAACAAGTCAACAAGTCTTTTACAACACTCACCTAAACTGTTGCAGAGAACATGCTTCTGAGGACTGATGTTGATGGGCACCTGATTTTGGCTGTGGTGCAGGCCACTGGTGAGAAGAGATGAGATCTGTGGTTGGGCCATGATTGATCGACGGTAGCTGAAAGGAGACAAAATGTTAGGCTCACTAGAAATCATACTTTTTAAAATTTGGACTGCTCCAAAATTGCGCTGCCTCATGATGCATCTAAAAATGGTATTCAACCCTTCTCTTGCTGAACATGACATGCCCTGTCTTAGCAAACAGTGTAGATCCAGATCAATTAGCTTCTGAAGAAGCCAACTGATCTGGATCTGCACTATTTGTCATTAAACATGAAATTCTATCAAAAACCCAGATCAAGTAATCTGATTGGCTGGAAATTACAAGTTGGTGTGGCATCTTAATTTATTCAGCATGTAAATGGCAAACAGAGAGGAGTATACCCTGATCAGGTGCCACATGCTACAGCTCTGATCTGGGACTACACTCTTTGTTCAGATCTGTCTGTCCGAAATTTTGCGTAAACTGATAATGAAAATTTGTGTAGTGGTCTGGGTGTGTATGCTGAGAAAGGGTGTAGGTTAGAGTGAAGAACACATTCTAGCAGTGTTTTTTTTTTCTATGAAAACATGTTGAGGTTGCTCGTACAGGCACCTCTAATGAGTACCTATATGTTGTGGTCACTCATAAACGGCGCCTCTAATGAGTACCTATATGTTGTGGTCGCTCATACACGGCGCCTCTAATGAGTACCTATATGTTGTGGTCGCTCATACACGGCGCCTCTAATGAGTACCTATATGTTGTGGTCGCTCATACACGGCGCCTCTAATGAGTACCTATAATGTATCTTTGTCTGGCGAGTTGAGTTGGAGTTCTACAGACCAGTTAACACTGTTAAGGTCATATCAAGCCAGGTTTTGGTGGAGAAATAAGAAAAATACACGTAACTGGAGCTATGAATATTGCACAATATTGGTATATTAGCCATCATCTTACCTACTATAATTATATTCTTATATTCCAACTTTGTATACTGAAGGAAAATTTAGCAGATGACAATTTGACAAATGAAAAATTTCTTAAGAACTTTTTTCCAGAAAGCATGCTTAACATCTTCAGACATAAAATGCCATCCTATCATCTGGAAAAAAATATGAGAATTATTCAAAGACCATTTATGGCGCCGGTTCATATTTTTATCCGGTACACAAAAATAGATAAATAAAATCAGCAGTCCAGGTAGACATAATATAGTTTTAGTTTTTGGACAAATATTTTTTCTTTTAAGTCTCCCACAAAACCTTTATTGTGGCACTGTCAAAAATTTTCTGAATAATCTCAGAGGTGTTTCTAATGAGATGAGGTAATGGTATGCCATTGTGGAAAAACAAATACACTTCTAAGACACCATTTCATCAAAAAAAACATCTTATCTAGAGACCCAGTTGAACAGACACAGGGTACCCATGTTTTATTTAACGCTTAGCATGCTGGGTAAAATTTTCAGCAGATGGCATTTTGAAATATTTTTCCCATTTTTCCCCCAGGAAATAAAATTTGACATTTCATGCAAATTGTCTCCTTAAGAGACAATTTGCATGAAATGTCAAATTCTATTTCCTGGGGAAAAGAAGAAATGTATCATCAATTTGTCATCTGCTGAATCTGCCCAGAGAATGATAAAGGTTAATAGACATTCCCATGTTTAATTTAATGCTATGGTCCAGAATGTACCCATACTCATGGGGTACTTCAAATACATAATACAAACAAAACCAGAAAGTTGAGATTATGCACTTTTTACCTGCGAATAAATTTACATATTATTAAACACTTAAGAAAGAAATATAATTCTTTCTATTTCAAAAATACAGAACTTCAGTATGATAGTCATTTGATGGAAAAGCTGTTATTTTTCTTATACAAATATCTCGATGAAAATAAATTTTCTGGGTACAAATAAGATCTCATCGGCAATTCTAATGAGTAATAAGTACCAACAACATTTATTTCATTGATAAGCTTACATATCCTGCCATATTAACCCTGGTTCTGCTGAACCTGGATATGCCCTGCTTTTGCAAACAGTGCAGATCCAAATCAGTTGGCTTCTGTTTATCATTATTTAAAGTGTGAATTTGTATCAACAATCTGTATCAAGTAATCAGATCGGCTGAAAATTAGAAGTGGGCATGTCATTTTAATTTATTCAGCATGACAAGGGTTCATTTTTTGGGGGTAAGATGTGGTATTTTGATATATATGTAGATATCTTGTTTGGGTGAATAAACTATTGTTCTTTCTTTCTTCCATGCAGATTTATCATGCAGAGCAGAACAAATTCCTTTAATTGGTGTGAAAACCTGATTAACCCAGTTAAGGATAAAATAATTAACAATGAATAAATCTGCATAACCTTTTAAATTATCCCAGATAACAAGCAACTGATCAGAGACTACAGGTACAATACACTGATCAGCTCTGATCGCTTCTAACTTAGGCTGGCTTCAATCTCCAGTGACTAAATATTTTTTTCTTATAATCTGTTTAATAATCCATTAAAATAAAACCAAAATAATATCATGACTATAAAGGCTGGTCACTAGAGTGACCAGCCATGATATTTTTTTGGTTTTATTTTAGTGGATCAAACAGGAT
Organism: Anodontia alba; assembly: GCA_964016985.1. Taxonomy (NCBI): domain Eukaryota; kingdom Metazoa; phylum Mollusca; class Bivalvia; order Lucinida; family Lucinidae; genus Anodontia; species Anodontia alba. Next base: position 83,054,753 of record OZ024833.1, on the reverse strand, counting down.
TATGAGAAAAATATTTAGTCACTGGAGACTAGAGCCAGTCTACTTCTAACTATACCATACTTGTCCTACAATTTCAAGTGAACAAGGCCATTTTGCTATCTCCCAATGTCAGTAAATATTGCTAGATGAGTTGCAAACAGTGTAGACCCTGATCAGATGCTGCATTCTGTGGCATCTGATCTGGACCTACATTGTTTGCTCAGGTTTATCTGTCCCAATACTTAGGGTAATTATAGTGAATAATTTGTTGCGAGTAGTGTATTTACCCCTAAGTATTTGGACGGACAAGTTTGGGTAAACTCAGGTGAAGCAAAATGTGGTGTCTGATCAGGGAAAGGTCTACCATGGTTTTTAACAAATCAACAGGTATTGGATGCTTCCCATTTATCCTACTTCTCAATTTGTCTGCTTCTCATTTTGCCAACTTATTTTGCCTATTCCCATTTCGCCTATTCATCATTCCCGTTTTCCCTACTCTGAAAGATGGACATTTAGACTTGGATTTTTACTACCCAGTCAACACTGGTCATGTTGAGCTGGTCAGTTAACCTAGTCACACTTTCCCCGGGAAGACCTAGTCCTCTAAGTGGTTAACCAATACTATGTGCACATAATTTTGCCAGTAACTGACAACTGATCTTCTTGAATCAGCAGAAGGGGAGAATGACTAGAAATTATTTCATGGTCAACATCACGAAAACATACCTATATAATCGTGACCCCCTGAAACCCCACTTTTATATAGTAAAACTGGGGTTTACAGGGGTATACATTATTTTTCTTATTTCTGCTCAAAAACATAGATTGTGGGTACCCGTTAGAACCACCTCTGTGAGGCAGTTCTAACGAGTACCCACAATCTATGTTTTGTGCAGAAATATGAAAAATATCAGAATTTTTTATCTGAAAATTTTCATTTTTTTGGTGGTAAAATGTTCAGTTTATTTGAATAGGCGTGTTTTCGTAATGAATCTCCAGGAAAGTCATGTGGCTGAGCTAGGGTTTAAACTCGAGACCCCTGGATTTGCAGCCAGAAGCACAAACGACTGCACTATGGAGACTGGCAGGGCATTGAGAGACATAGCACTAATTCAGGCAAGCAGTCATCCATTCCTTATTAACAACAAAAGAACAAAATACTAAAAGAACATAGTGACCGTGTCATAACCTCAACATTACTAGTGCAGTTCAGAACCATTCTAGGTGTGTACTTTAGCCAAACAATTTAACCTATTAAAAATTCTATATTAGGACAACAAATATTAGTCTTTGATATAACTTTAAACTTAAGCTGATTACATACATGCCTGCTTCACAAATCTCTCTGACGTCACCACAAAGAAAAACAAGCAAGAACTGACATTTTAAACATGGGAGGCCCCAGAATACATAAAACACTCCTTGTAAGCATATATTAAATAGCTCTAGTTATCAGATGCTTTTTTCAACCCCAAAAAGTATTGATATTTTTCTTATTTCTCTACAAAAATGTATGTTATGGGTATTTATTAGAAACACCTCAACAAGGTGTTTCTAATGAGACTGAGGTGCTTCTAATGAGAACAAACAACATTCGATGTTTTCATGAAAAAATAAGAAAACACATTACGAAAACAAGCCTATTCAAATATACTGAACATTTCACCACCTAAAACTTAAAGTTTTCAGATAAAAATTCTGATATTTTTTCATATTTCTGCTCCAAACACAGATTGTGGGTACTCGTTAGAACCACCTTGCCAAGGTGGTTCTAACACGTACCTACAATCTATGTTTTTGGGCAGAAATAAGAAAAACAATGTATACCCCTGTAAACCTCTGTTTTCCTATATAAAAGTGGGGTTTAAGGGGGTCAGTATTATATAGGTATGTTTTCGTGATGAAAAATATATCTGGATACTTTTTTATCTAGAGATTTGGTGTTGTGAACATATAGAATATCCAGAGCTTAACCCTTGTCCTGCTGAATGAATTAAGATACCACGCCCACTTCTAATTTTCAGCCAATCAGATTACTTGATCCAGATCGTTGATATAAATTCACATACTTAATGGCAAACAGTGCAGATCCAGATCAGTTGGCTTCTTCAGAAGCCAACTGATCTGGATCTACACTCTTTGCAAAGGCAGGGTATATCCGGGTTCAGCAGGACAAGGGTTAACACTCAAAATGTTGAGCAAACTAGGAGTGACAGCATTCTAATTTTTTTTAAAACTATTTTTCAGAGAAAATAAGGACTGGCATTTCATGTGATACAGGTCATTCACATGAAATGTCAAGCTTTAGTTTTCTCTGAAAAAAAAAAAAATGCCATCTGATGTTATTGTGATCAGCACTTTGCAAAAGTTCAACCATTTTTTATAGGAACATCTACATCTTTTGCCTGACATTCCTAAAATCGAAAATGGACTCTTCCAATATATACTGTGGGAGAGTTTATTCAGTGTTTAATGAGTTACCGTATTCGACCTAATTACCACACTGTGCGCTTAGATTTTTCAAAATTACTGAACAAACTTGTGGTAAAATATCAACCTTATAAGGGCACACTTTAAAGAAAGATCAGCAGAGAGCGTATTAAATGATGCTTTTGCAACATTATTTTCTGATTTTCTTTATAAAAACATATGTTGTGGGTACTCGTTTGAATTCAAATGAGTTCCCACAACATATGTTTTTATAAAGAAGTAGATAAAAGTACACTGACTGTAATCTAAAAGCTGCTTAATTGCTTTACTGTGCGCTTATAGGAGCATGTGCGGTAATTAGGTCGAATACGGTAAATGCTGACTGAATGGCTAACAGTGTAGACCCTGATCAAATTGTTGTTCCTTTCAGATGATGGAGAGTTGCCATTTTACATCTTTTTCAATAGTACATGTATATGTCATACAGAGACGATGGAAAGGTGATAATGAAAGGCTAATTGTGCAAATGAATTGCCATATAGTCATGAACTGAATTCTGCCTCCAGGGGGAGTTGTACTCTCCTGACTGCAGTTTGGGGTACTAACACATAGCACACGTCTTCAGAAGCAGTTTGATCTGGGTCTACATTGTTTTTCCTGATTGATTGTCCAAATATTTAGGGTAATAAAAATGTGCAACAATAATAGTGAATACCCAATCACTATCATGCAGCAGGTATATAACAGCCAAAATTGATAAAATTTGCCCAAACTAGATCTCCACAATATACCAAACTGGTGAAAATCCATTGATATTTACTCCAAGTTACTGTCCGGCAACTTAAATACTGCGGGATAGACATACAATAGGCAGACGGACAGACATTTGGACACACAGACATCCAACGTGAAACAAAAATACCCAGCCACTACCGTGTGATGGGGTATAAAGTTGCTATCATTAGTATTTTAAAGAATAGGGATTCAGCTAAGTTTTTCAATGGGAGACAATGTTTGTAGACTGAATTTAGCTCCCTTTTGACTCCTTTCAAATTCAGAAGACAAAAAATTGATAATATTTTTCTTATTTTTACCAGAAAACAGGATTTGACATTTCATGTAAATTGAGACAATTTGCATAAAATGTCAAATCCTGTTTTCTAGGAAAAGTGGAGACAATTTGCATGAAATGTCAAATCCTGTTTTCTGGGAAAAATACTTCAATATGTCCTCGGCTGAAAATTTTACCCTGAATGCTAAGCGTTAAAAAGGAGCTATTTTTTCCTTTCAGAGCAGTCTCCAGTGAAGGGATGTGTATATTGAGTTATTTCCCTTGAAAGTGTATCCATTTCCCCGTCAGTCTCTAAAACGTACCTGTTGTTTGCTGGCTGGAGTGTTAATTAAATCAACAAGTTGCTGGAGAACTTTACTTTCTCTGAAACAAAGAAAAAAAAGATATCATTGATACAGTTAGCTGCTTAAAATAACCTGTCATAGCTTAATAGTTATTTTACAGAAAAATCTGATAATCATTGCAATGTACAATCCTGGGCCCAGTTGTTCAAAGGGTTGTTAGCTTAACAAGCTCGTTAAGGGTCATTTCCTTAACTGTTTTAGCAGATTCACTACACAATATTCTGATATTTTTTGCTGAAAAAATGTGAGTAGCTTTTACATTGCAAAAGCTACTCACATTTATTCAGCAAAAAATTACAGCATATTTGCATATCACTAGATGTAAATTTTAACGAATTGTTAACTAACAACATCGTTAGCTTTGAACAACTGGGCCCTGGTCATTTTCATGTCCAATTCATTTAACTCGCAAGTCATGGTTATGTACCCTATGTTCATCACGAAAACATTCCTATATAATTTTGACCCCTTTAAACCCCACTTTTATATAGTAAAACTGGGGTTTACAGGGGTATACATTCTTTTCTTATCTATGCTCAAAAACATAGATTGTGGGTACTCGTTAGAACCGCCTCGCCGAGGCGGTTCTAACCAGTACCCACAATCTATGTTTTGAGCAGAAATATGAAAAATATAAGTTTTTTTAATCTGAAAATTTTTCAGTTTTTGGAGATGAAATTTTCTATATATTTGAATAGGCGTGTTTTCATAATGTGAGCTGGGTTGCTTAGTGGTTAGAGCTCACAGCTTGCAAATGGAAGGTCATCGATGGGAATCCTGCTGAGGTCAAGAAAATTTTCAAACCATTAGTACACCTATCATACTCAACGCGCCCTGGGTTGAGTATAAAGTGGACAGGGAGGTGCTTCGCGACAGACATCGACATCAAGTGTGCATGCCTGATCCATGAAAGCAAGGCTGTATAAATGCATGCACATAACACATTCACCACTGCTTTCATGTGTGTTAGACACCTGGTAGCATTAAAAATCTTCATTACAACAACGTACCTTATGTAACTCGAGTAGTCTGATAGACAGGCATGAGCAAACAGTGTAGATTCTGATTAGATGGTGCATTCTGCAGCATCTATCAGGGTCAGTAGTTTTTGCCACTCATCTAGCAATTTTTAGACATATCAAGAGGCAGTCAAACAGATTTGTTGAAATTTTAGAACAAGTCTGGTAGGGAATTAAGGCAATCAGACTGAGAGTCTACACTGTTGGCTGACATCCCTGTCTGTCCGAATACTTCGGGTAAACAGGGTACATAAGCAAGACGGGATCTGGACTGTCTGACATAGCTCTTGATAATGCATTTTTTCAACCAAAAAGTATCTATATTTTTCTTATTTCTCAACAAAAATATATGTTGTGGGTACTCATTAGAATCGCCTTGGCAAGGCACTTCTAATGAGTATCACAACATATGTTTTCATCAAGAAATAAGAAAACTATTTACCTGATACCCACTCTTATCTAGACCTATGGGACAAATGGAAGTGTTTATCAAGGACTGCCTTCTTATCTAGAAGTATAATCAGACTGTGTAGGTATGCAGACTGATCTGGATCTTTGTCATTGGCATTTAAGGGAGAATGAATATACTTTCATGGGAGGTAACTGTCTAAATTAGTTTGCCTTCCTTCTGAAAAGGGGTCTACTCTAAAAGGAAAGAATTTTCTCACAGTTTTTTTTTTTTTTTTTATTTTCAGGTTTACAGGACTGCCCACCCTATGATTTTAGTCCCTGGGAACAAAAAAAACAAAAAAACAATTGCATTTTACGTCCCTATTCTTCAAATTTAGGTCTGAAATACTGCACTTTTACATATATTTTTGTCTGAAAATTATTTCATTTGATCCACCCAAACCTTTTCATATTTTTAATTCCTCCCTCCCTACAGAAACTTTTTTAAGAAATCTCCCGTAAACCTAACAAAAAAAAACAAACCTCTAGCCTATTAAAGTTGCTACTTTTTGGTTTACTCATTGACAGAGAATATACTCACTTTGTTTTATTCATTTACAATGACGCAAAATATATCCACATTAAAAAGATTTTACGAATTCATAATTTACTTAGGCACTTTTCCACACAAACTTATTTCTTTTTTTAATAATTCCTTTTATACATCACTCAACTTGTAAATTATTTTTTCCTCTATATTTTCTACCCTGATTAAGGATATCTTCTGAACAGGAATTCTAACCAAAAATTCTTCAAAAATTAAATGTGATAGTGACATAGTTTTTTGCCCATTATCAATAATTTTAACGTCTACTTTCTCAAATATACGATCTGATCTACGTGAGGTATAATGACTTTGATTATTATATTTCACAAGAGATCAATAGCTCAAGTGTGTAATGAGGTGCAAAGAGCCGACAAAATCCTACACGGCAAAAATAGATCCATACAAATATCAAAATGTAAGGTCCTTCTTTGGTAAGTAATTAAGTAAACATTTCTTTAAAACAGGGCCAAAATATGTCAAAGTTCGAGATAAGGCACTTTTTGTCAGCTGAAAAATACTGACATTATTCTTATTTCTCCACAAACACAAGTGTTGTGGTACTCATTAGAAGTGCCTCAGTGTGGCCCTTCTAATGAGTACCCAGAACATAAATTTTCGTGGCAAAAAAAGAAAAATATTATCTGGATACCCCTCATACCTGGAGCTATGATCTCTGAGTGCATAATTTTAACCCTAGCCCTGCTGAACCCGGATATGCTCTGCCTTTGCAAACAGTGTAAATCCAGATCAGTTGGCTTCTGAAGAAGCCAACTGATCTGGATCAGCACTGTTTGTCATTAAATATTTCAAACTGTATCAACAACCTGGATCAAGTAATCTGATTTGCTGAAAATTAGAAGTGGGCATGGTATCTTAACCCTTGTCCTGCTGAACCCAGATATGCCCTGCCTTTTGCAAACAGTGTAGATACAGATCAGCCGGCTTCTGAAGAAGCCAACTGATCTGGATCTGCACTGTTTACCATTAAGTATTTGATTTTATAGCAACAATTTGGATCAAGCAATCTGATTGGCTGAAATTAGAAATGGGCAAGGGTTAATTTATTCAGCATGAGAAGGGTTAAGGCCACGACTCAGTTTCTATCTAGATATTTTGTTCCTGTTTTCTAATATTGTGGTAAAAAATGTCTCTTATTTTGATCCCAAGATCTCTTCAAACAGTCATTATAAGGAGATAAGAAATGATCAATACTTTTCTTATTTTTTCCAGAAAATAGGGCTTGATGTTTTGATGACTGGTGATTTGGTGTTTTTTACTTCTCATTCAACACTATTTACTACGCATTTCAATATCCATTAGACTTTGGTGCGGACGTGACACACGACAGCTGTCTAACGGCAGCCAATTCAGAAGCACTGCCGCATAATTTGATGGACAGAAACCGTCCACAAAAACATCAAACTAGTCACTTGCATAACAGAAGGGTCATTCAAAATTAAATCAAAAAAGATACCTTACCAATTACTAAAAAAGTAGCCAAAAACTATGATAGGGCAGCAGGCTGTTGCATCTGCTTATTCTGATAGGGCCTACAGTTTGCTTGACAGCGTTTGCAGGACCTAGAAACATTCGTATCTTGCCAAAGAAGTAAGTAACTATTTTACAGTTCACGAGTCTACCAGTTAATACTATTGTGTTCTGAGTAATGAAAAGCGTACCTTATTGCAAATGCGAAAATTGCTGATCCAGACAAGTCTGCATGGTCCTATAAGGGTCTATTTTATTTATAGTGCATACTTACAAGGACGGACATTCTTTACGCACAATGTTACGCACAATGTTAGCAGTTTTATTATTTTGAGTAGCCTGTGCAGCCGATCGGGTCGCAAGTAATTCTTGTAAGATGCACAAATAAAGTCTGCCAAATAAAGTCTGCCAGTATTTTACAACAGCTTTACCTGGCCAGATAGAGGACAAGTCAATCACAGATCATTTACTGGCTTAATTGTCTCCGCCTACTGAATCAAAACCAATTGCATGCGAGATAACTCAGATATCGTATGTCAATAATCTGAATTGCGCAATCGACAAGACCGCAATATAAAACCTTTTGATGTTTGTTTCTAACAGTTTTTCGGTGCAATGACCTCTGTGATGACATCAGAAATGTTGCGGTTTGATTCTCTGCACTTGACTGACAGTCTAATGAATATTGAAACCAGTAGTAAGTCATATTGAGACAACAAAAAAGCCAGAGTTTTTGCTGTTTGTTATGTATGACCAAGAAAATATACTGAACAAACAGTTATGCAGGCTAGTGATATTAATAATTAAAATTTACAGCTGCCAAATCATTCTCCCCATCATTTCATATTACGAATACTTTTTTTCTTGAAAGCTGATCAAGATAGTATTAGAAAGGTTTTTAACCCTTGTCCTCCTGAACCCAGATATATACTGCCTTTGCAAACAGTGTAGATCCAGATCAGTTGGCTTCTGAAGAAGCCAACTGATCTGGATCCACACTGTTTGCCATAAAGTATGTGAATATATAGCAACAATCTGGATCTTGTAATCTGATTGGCTGAAAATTAGAAGTGGGCGTGGCATCTTAAATTATTCAGCAGGATAAGCATATCATGCAGGATATGCAGGATTTATGAGTACTTCACTGGCAAACACTGCAGACCCTAATCAGATGACCCATTCTGTGTGTTTGATCTATATCTACACTATTTGCTGAAGTCCCCTTTGTTGAATCGTAGGATAAACGGGTTGCAGAATGTCATCTTCTAACTGGAAACTACAGTACATGTCAAATTTCACACACCAAAGTCATACACCAAAGTTGCTAACAAAATGTCAAATGCAAACAGAAGAAACCCAGATCAGACTGCTCCTGAAGGAGCAGTCTGATCAGGGTCTATATTGTTTGCCATCCCACTTAGAAACAACTGCATAAAAAGCAAATTTAGGCCAAAATAGTATGGAAAAAAGTGTTAACCCTTAAAGCGCCAATCACAACAATTGTCGTCTGCTTTGTCTTCTGCAGGTTACTTTAAAAGTCATTGTTGCAAACAGTGTGGACCCAGATCAGACTGCTCCTTTAGGTTATATGCAAAATGTAAGTTTGAAAATTTTGCAAGACGATGCAGCAGACGACATAAGCAGACGATATTTTCAGATGCAAATTTTCTTGGCGCTTTAAGGGTTAAAAAGTAGGACATTTACCATAGTAGGATGATTACTGGGCAAATATGGTAATTTTCCTCTTTAATGCTAAGTCTGCTGGGTAAAAAATTCCAGCAGACATGTTGTAATATTTTCTTATTTCCCAAGAAACAGGCTCTGACATTTGGACACAATTTGCATGAAATGTCAAATCCCATTTTCTGGGAAAAATAAGACAGCTATCAATTCGTTGTCTGCTGAATTGCCCAGAGTGTGGTTATGGTTAAATTCCTAGGGTAGTACATGTAATTTCTTAAAAGAGCATTGTTCCCTTTGAACTTATTATCTGATATGCCCTAAAAAGGTTTCACACTTCTATAATTAGCAATAAAACAACAATTAACACTGTTTTCACTCTCAATTTCTAAGACAACTATGTAACTCTTTAGAAAATGCTCCATGCATTACCTTGACTAATAATGAATATGTAATCTGAGGAAACAACAAAAAAACAAACAAACAAAAAAAAACAATGAAAACTCAGGAAAAAAGCTGTTATTATAGAATACCAGTCAAATTTAGAAAAAAAAATCTTGTACAGACAGATCAAATCAACCTGACAGTCTGACCTTTTAATTTAACCCTTGTCCTGCTGAACCCGGATATGTCCTGCCTTTGCAAACAGTGTTGATCCAGATCTGCACTGTTTGCCATTCAGTATGTGAATTTTTATCAACAATCTGGTTCAAGTAATCTGATTGGCTGAAAATTAGAAGTGGGTGTTGCATCTTAATTTATTCAGCAGGACAAGGGTTAATACTTTAAACTACCAGATGTAAAAATATTAGCAAAAAGAAGAAGGATGTGTTAACCCTAGTCCTGCTGAACCCTGATATATCCTCCCTTTGCAAACAGTGTAGATCCAGATCAGTTGGCTTCTGAAGAAGCCAACTGATCTGGATCTGCACTGTTTGCCATTAAGTATGTGAATTTATATCAACATTCTGGATCAAGTAAAACTTGATTGGCTGAAAACAGAAAGGGGCATGGCATCTTAATTTATTCAGCATGACAAGGGTTAATTTGTTTTCAACTGTGATGAATAACATGTACTTAAAATATTTGTCTGCCATCAAACAGGTACAATTCTATGTACATGTATGGTATTTCATGTGCTCAAGGGTCTGTTGACCTATTGCATTTGAAATAATATTGTCTGCTGTTTCAAAGTAAAATATTTTCTTGTATTCTAGAGATTATAAAGAATCTCAGCATAGAAGAATTTCAAATATTCTTGGAAAATATCACAAATTTGTCATTTGCCAGTCACCTATTGTGATATCTGTTTTAATGTTTATATACCACTCTCTCGGCTAATTCAGTAGACAACTTTCTTCTTTTCCAAAGAAGATGGGATGTATCATTTTATGAAATTATTTCATGATCAAACATCATGAAAGTTATGAGGCTGAGCTGGGATTTGAGCATGAGCCCTGAACCTCAGTGCAGTCAGACATGCTACTAACTGTGCTGTAGCACGCGGCCCAAGCAATTAAAAGACTTGCAAATTTCTATCTTTCTGTATGTGGGAACCATCTGAGTCACAATGTAGCTTCTGACATGTGTGCCCAACGAAGACTAAAATCAGCCTGCACATCCGTGCAGTTTGATTGTGTTGGGGTTTAATGACACGTCAGCCCTTGTGGGTCATTTTGTGTTGTCTCCCAGAGAAAGGGAGAAATGAGATAGAAGAGATAGTAGAGAGAACAGACAGTAGAGGAGATGAAAGAGAGGGACAGGGAAGAAACAGGAATGAAAGGGAAAAAACAGAAGAAATAAAAACATTCCCACTCTACCCTTACCTACTACACCACAACCTCTTTATAACACTATTATTGGGGTCCATAGCATAAACCATGTTAGTTAAACAACCGTGTTATATCCAAACAAAAATGTATAGATTATATTGAAAAATGACGATTTATGGTCATTTTCCAATATAATCTATACATTTCTGGGATCCATTATTGAATTAGGATATATCCAAAACCGTGTGTTTTGTTTTTTTTTGTGTTCAGGTTTTACGGCCCAGTCAACCCAATGGGGTCATGTCGAGCGCGGTCAGTTTCCCTAGCCACACGTTTACTGGGCAGGTTTAGTCCTCTAAGCGGTTAACCAATATTGTGCACATTCTTTCGCCAGAAACTGACAACTGCCCTTCTTGAATCAGCGGAAGGGAGAGAATGACCGTAGAAAATATTTCATGATCAATCTCCACGAAAGAATGTTGTCTCCAGTCAGACGGAGCATCCAACTGAGCCACCTAGGCCGGCTCCCAAAACCGTGTTATAACGACCCGTCTTATAGAGAGATTGTAGTGTACAAGGATGGCAGGCCTTCAATTTGCCTAACTGTAAGCCAATATCAGTTCAACGCCCTGGTGACGTAAGATGTCCGATCAGTCTTCACTGTCTGCCTAATGAAACTTTGCATGGTCCCAGTGACGATTCTCATCAGACTGTGTGAATGTGCAGGCTGAACTGAATTTCCTCTGGCCCCACATGCCTGAAGGTACAATTTCTGATATTGCAGCTAATTCATTCTTTCATGCAAATAAATAAAGATGCCATGCCCACTTCTCATATTCAACCAATCAGGTTACTTGATCTAAGTTGTTGATACAAACTGATATAAAGTCTTAATGACAAACAGTGTGAAGAAGCCAACTGATCTGGATCTACACTGTTTGGAAAGTCAGTGCATATCCCGGTTCAGCAGGACAGGGTTAAGAAACAACACAATAGCTGGGTCTTTTCTAATTGTTCATATATTATTTTACTGGTAGTTTAAAATATTGACATTAATCAGCTGATTGTCAGCCATTTAAATCAAAACCATTCTTCTCTTATCTTCCAATAGACAATAGGCTTTCCATTTCAGTTACAAAAGGTTCAAATGGGTCATATCCATATCTCCAGATCAGTCCATATTCTGACTAAAAGATGGGTAATTTATCTTTATTTTTGAAAAAAAAGAACAACAAAAAAACATACATTGTGGGTATTCATTGGAATTGCCTTGCAAAAATGAATTCCAATTAAAGATTTGCTGCAAAATACCATAAAAATGTTTTCTAAATACAATGTATTCCCCTTATCTGGGACCCTGGCAGTTTTGAATACCAGGTAAGTCATGGTTCCAGATAAGAGGGGATTTCAGGTAAATGTTTTTATTATTTCTTCAAGAAAATATATCTTGTGGGTACTCATTTGAAGTGCCTCACTGAGGCACTTCTGATGTGTACCCACAACATGTGTTTGTGGATAAATAACAAAAATATTAATACTTTTTGGCAGAAAAACGCACTTTATCTAGGGTTAAGGGTAAGTCATGTCTCAACCAGTGCAGAATAGTCAAGGGATCAATAAGGATAAAGAATAAGAGCCCTAGTGTTGATTGGTTTGGTCTGGAATTTGACTCTTTTGTTGTAGGAGGATTTTATATTAAATATTTGAATTACTCATGTTGATAAAATTACATTCAATTAAAAACTTGTGTAAGCACTCCACAAAGCACTTTGTCAACAAAACTGGAGATAATTCTTTGGGTCAAATGATGCTTCAAAGCTTTTATAGTATATTTCTCTGTTTTATAGTAAAAGTATGCCAAATATTGTCCTAAGTGTACATTAAATCGAGGGTTGAGCGCAAGACTGGTAACTCAAACATATTTTTGAAACCCTTGTTTAGGGGCAACTTGGACCCCTTTGTAAACAATGCAAATTTAGGTGCCATTGCTCATACGAGCAATGGCACCTAAATTTTCATTGTTTACAGAAAGAAATGTTGTAATCTTCATTACGCCTTCATGGTGAGGAGATTAAGTTTGGGGAAAAACAACCATCTGACTTACGCCAGTCTTGCGCTCAACCCTCGAAATATATTTTTTTCTACAGCTTTAACTTCTAGTAATACAATGCATATTATGATGCTAGCACAATTATATTTTATAACATTTACATACTTTCCACATTTTAAAACAATCCTGCACTTGTTTCATAATTTGCCTAAGTATACTTCCTAACAAAACAGAAAAGTGTTGTTGTTGCTGTTTTTTTTTTTTTTTTTTTTTGTGAATGTGTTTGTGTTTTGTGTTTTAATTGTGTACCTCTATTACTTCTATTCCTACATATGATAATAAAATCACATAATTTGCGGGACAAAATTTTTAGGCTACCTTGTGTATTTCTGAGACTTTGCTAAAAGTTTGCAGGGCTTGAGTTCCATAATGTCAATTAATATGAATTGTCTGCTTAGCAGGTGAATCCCATGAAACGTCAAGCCTTTTTCTCTTAAAAAATATCCTTTTCTGAGAAAATACATTTGCATGAACCATCTGTCAAGCATACAAATTACATGAAATGACAGGCCCTATCTTTTATGTTTAAGTTTTTCCCAAAAAATAAAAAATAATAAAAAAAAAAAAAATACTTTAGAACGTCATCTGCTAGTCATTATGAAAACACGCCTATTTAAATATATTGAGAATTTCACCACCAAAAAATGAAAATTTTCAGATAAAAAATTCTAATATTTTTCATATTTCTGCCCAAACATAGATTGTGGGTACTCGTTAGAACCGCCTCAGCGAGGCAGTTCTAACGAGTACCCACACTCTATGTTTTGAGCAGAAAATAAGAAAAATAATGTATACTCCTGTAAACCCCAGTTTTACTATATAAAAGTGGGGTTTAAGGGGGTCAACATTATATAGGTATGTTTTCGTGATGGTTACAAATGGCACTGTACATTCTACATGTAGGCTTTCATACAATGATGAACTTTAAAACAGCTGCAACAACCTAAAACTGCACATGACTCTTCAACATTATGTGGAGATCTATCAACTATTTCAAACTATCATCTGCCGAGGTTTTACCCAGCATGCTAAGCGTTGATATCCAATCAGATTGGCTTGAAATGTCTAAGCCTATTTTCTTAGGAGACAATATGCATGAAATGTCATAGCCTATTTTCTGGGGAAAAAAAAAATAAAACAACTATCATCAGAATGACATTGTGGTGAGAACAGCAACAGAACAAGCTACAAATACCACATTTACTAAGAATTTTCAGATATTCTAGGTCTATATCTTTACAATATACCAGCAAACATTAAGTGGAACTGCAGTTTGATTTTAAACAATATTTATTTACATCTGCTTCTTGAAACGAAAGAAAGCTTTAACCCATTGTAGTCTGGAGAAACCCTAAAAGGGTAATTGGCAAACGGTACAGACCCAGATCAGATGCCCCAGAATGCTGCATCTGATCAATGTCTCCACTGTTGGCCAATAGGTCAACCATTTTTCTCTAGGAATAACTAAATCACATAGCCTAACATACCTAAAATTGAAATTAGAATCTTCCAATATATAGTGTGGGGGAGTTCATTCAGTCGACAATGGGTTAAAGATGAGTCCATTTCCCCAAGTTTGATCAGGTTCTACTCTGTTTGTCATACAGCCAGTTTTGTTTTGATACATCAAGTAGTTAACCCTTTAAAGTACCATGCAAAATTGTAGCAGATGACATTCTGGGCCCAGTTGTTCAAAGCTAACAACGTCGTTAGTTAACAATTCGTTAAAATTTACATCGAGTGATACGCAAATATGCTGAAATTTTTTGCTGAAAAAATGTGAGTAGCTTTTGCAAAAAAAATAAGAATATTGTATATTGAATCCACTAAAACAGTTAACAAAATGACCCTTAACAAGCTTGTTAAGCTAATGATGCTTTGAACAACTGGGCCCTGTTTTTTTGTGTGTTTTTTTTGTGTGTTTTTTTTTCATTATTTTTCAGAGAAAATATCTTTATCTGCAAACAAATAATGTTATTTGACTGGATAGTGTCAAATGATTCACAGGTGTATGTGTCTGTCGATAATCTTAGCCTCAAAGAATGAAAGATCATGACACCTGCGTGTGCTTTTTTGGTGAATTAATCGGTCAGTTGAGGCAATACACAGGGAAAAATCAAGGCAACGTCAACATCGCTTTCCAGCATGAACAAAGTGACATTCCCAGAAAAAGCGAACATGTCACCCGCGTCACCTGTGAACATCTACCCTGAATAGGGTACAATAGTGTAAACACAAACTCTACAAAATATAGCATACTTACTTGTTAGATACGGATGCAAGCGGTAATTCCATGCTCTTTGTTATTGGAGGTAACTTTTGTCTTCTGTAACATGCACATAAATTCCTTCTGTTGTCATATTCTTTATGCTCAAGTCTACATGTCACCATCATTGTCCAAGATGGTAATTTAATTTCTCTCACAGTCATTCATTTAATTTTTATTCTTGGTATTTAAAGATAAATCTAGTGTATAAAGTATCTAATATCATCAAGATGATAACTTCCTCATGGCAATGTCTGATTAAATTATAAATTTATTAAAATTAGGCAATTGCAAAATTTTATAAATAAATTCCACTCTCCCCTACTTTTTATTCTCTTCTGCTAATGCCTGATGCTGTATTCCATCTTTTTTTTTCTCTCTATTCCTCAGTGGTTATATATTTTTAAACATATGTGCTATCTAATGGGAAATAGTCTCATGCTTCAAATTTTAACATATTTTACAACATTTTTATTTTATTCTATTTTGTAAAAAATAAACACTTACAAATAAGGTTTCTGCCACTTAATTTGGTAAACCAAAAACAATGAAGCATTTAACCCTTAAAGCGCCAAGAAAAACTGCATCTGAAAATGTCGTCTGTTTATGTCGTCTGCTGAATATTCTTGCAGACTTTTCAAACCTATTTTTGCATACAGGCAAACAGTGTGGACCCAGATCAGACTGCTCCTAAAGGAGCAGTCTGATCTGGGTCCACATTATTTGCAACAATTACTTTTAAAATCACAAGCAGATGACAAAGCAGACGACAATTGTTGTGACTGGCGCTTTAAGGGTTAAATAGTTCTTTAAGACACTACCTAACCTAACTTGTACTACTAGCAATATACCCGAATCTACTAATTAAATGTAATATATTTATCCTAAATGTTGGAACACCTAAACTGATCTTACCGTACTTGTCCTAGACTTTCCATTACACTACCTATTGATTGTGTCTAAATTGCTGGATGAGTTGCGAATTGTGTAGACCCTGATCAGTTGCCACAGGATAATTATGGCATACTGTTGTACAAGATCTATCAGTACCCCAAGATCTGAAATTAGCATCATCCCATAGGACTTTTCAAGAAGAGGATAATTCTGGGATAATTTTTCTTTTTTCCATAAAACATGTTGTGGATACTCATTAGAAGTGCCTTGGGAGGTACTTCTAATGAGTACCCACAACATATGTTTTTTAATGGAGAACTGGAGATAATCTTCCCAGAGTTATCCCCAAATATTCCTCCTAAACAAGTCCTCTGACCTTGTTGCACTGGATACAATCATTAATATAAAGTACTTACTATACTAGAAACAAAAACACAATAAAATCTAAAAGGAACGGCCCTTGAGAGCAATGACAACACTCACAAAATTGAAAACAGCTGAATAGCAGAATGCTAAATAAAAATAATCTCCAAAACAAAATAAACAAGACAGTGATTCAGATGTATCCTAATCATTGTCATCTCACTTACAAACATACAGAAAACAAGGACTGATACACTTTAAATCTATATTTTCCTGCCATAATGGTTAAATGAATCCATCAAATCTGCATATAATAACAGAAAATTCCAATGAAGTAGAAATATCCTGGACACCTGGAAAGCCGAATTAATCCCACCTGAATCTAACTGTCAACAATAGCAGATATTTATGTGAGCATATTAACGTTATTGGTAATGGAAGGAACAGATCAGAAAAAAATAATCAATTGAATGCAATATTGGATGTTTCCCTTGTGCAAGTTAAGCATTGCCTGATAAAAGCTAAGCACTCTGGGTAAAAATTTCAGCAGACGTCATTTTGAAATATTTTTCGAATCTTTTCCCAGAAAAGAGGTTTTGACATTTCATGCAAATTGTCTCCAATTGAGACAATTTGCATGAAATGTCAAATCCTGTTTTCTTAGAAAAATAAGAAAAATGTCATCCATTTGGTGGCTGCTGAATTTGCCCAGAGAGTGGTAAAGGCAAATGGCTGCTGGTGGACAGGTAACATAACAGATTTACAGCCCTAGATAAGGTGAAAATTGGGCAATAATTTAGTAAATTTTTTGTGATTTTTGCATCAAAACATATCTTGTGACTACTCATTAGAATTGCCTCAGTGAGGCAATGCCAATGAGTATCCAAAAGGTAAGTGTTAGTGAAACAGAAAAAAAAATCATCTGAATACAATGTACACTCCTCATCTAGGCAGACGAGACTGTTAATGTCACCACCCACACTTCTAAATCACCTGAGAGCTTATTGATTTTATTAACAGACATTTAATTGTTTATCAATTTATATAGTTTTGCAAAATAAAAATTCTGGATACCCAACTTATCTAGAGCTATGACCAATGCGTAAAGCAGACAGAAGCAAACACAGCCCCAGGGTCATAATTCATAATTGATAATTGTGTCACTTCAACAGTGTACCTGTAAATTAATTGATCCGAGCTTATTAAGAATACCTGGTGCTACCTGTCTTGAAATATCAATACAGCCAGCAGTCGCAACCATATCTCCAGATTAGGCACTATTTTCATCTGAAAATTACTGTTATTTTTTTGTTTCTCCATGAAAACATATGTTGTGGGTGGGATCCATTAGAAGCGCCTCACCGAGGCACTTCTAATGGATCCCACAACATATGTTTTCATGGAGAAATAAGAAAAATATCATCTGCATACCCCTCTTATCTATAACATATGTTGTGGGATCCATTAGAAGCACCTCACTGAGGCACTTCTAATGGATCCCACAACATATGTTTTCATAGAGAAATAAGAAAATATCATCTGCATACCCCCTCTTATCTGGAGATACACCTGCAACATCAACCATCAAAATACTGGCAGTACTGTCAAATCAACACAATTATTGGTCATGTTCAAGCACTTAACCCATTTAATGTCGAGTGGACTCTTCTACCTTAACTCTTTGGACCGATCCATATCCAACAGAAAGGGTGTCTGGTTAGTTTCTTTTAAATTTACTATGTTTAAAGAAGTTTCTGTATTTAATGCTAACAGTGTGGACCCAGATCACAGATATTCTGTGGTATCTGACCATGGTATGCATAATTTGTCACTCATCCAGTAGGTTTTAGATGCAAAAAAAAGGCATAAAACGAACTTGTTCAAATTTAGGAGACGTATGGTATGGAATTAAGGTGTCCAAATATCTAGGGTGAATATGGTAATATTAATATTCTGAACTATATGAAAAGTGTGGAAGATGAAACTGCACCAGTAAAACATCAGTCACTAATAACCCCTATTCTCTACATGCAATAACCATTTAATAAGAAGAGACAAAATAGTTTCAAAGAAATGTTTGCGAATGTTCTGTTTTACTAAACCCACTCAAAGAAATTATAACTACTCAAGATCATGAACTGCAAGTATAGGCAATCAATGTCAACTGATCCTCAAGACTTAGATTACTAAAGCAGAGCTCAAGAACTTCCTTTACCATATCAGAATACCTGACCTTTATCTTAGGAAACAAACACGATTATTTCATTATCAAGGCAATCAATACACTACCTGAATAAATCACTGTGAAAAATTAATAATCAATAAATCTATAACCAGGATAGGAATGTACCAGAGAGGTCAATAACAGACTCAACAGTTTTGTCATAAAATACATGCACTATAAAAAAAAAACAAAGTGAACAAAAAAAAAATCAAATTATAGCCAAGATAAGCAGAATTGATGAAGTCATATTGAGCCAGTCAGTTAACATATAGGTCTAACTAAGGGAGGGTATCCAGTAAATATTTTTCTTATTTCTCCATGAAAACATATGTTTTGGATACTCATTAGAAGTGCCTCAGCGAGGCACTTCTAATGAGTACCCACAACATATGTTTTCATGGAGAAATAAGAAAAATATCAATACTTATGGATTGAAAAAGTGCCTTAACTAGTGCTATGAAATTTATTACTCACAGGGCAGGCTTAGTCCTCTAAGCGGACACTTTGTGCACATACTGATACAAGTAATTGACAACTGCCCTTCTTGCTTCAGCTGAAGGAGAATGAAAGTAACAAGGATTTCATTATCTATCTGCTGAAATTATTATGCAGTAAGCTATTAAAATGATAAACTACATAATTCTCAAACAAAACCTTCACAGACAGTACTTATTTTATATTTTAATCTCTATTTCTTTACTACACTAGCTTCATTCATACTTTCACCCAAGAAACTCCTTAACTACAAAAATTAAATTATCCATATTTTTACAAATCCTAGATGAAAATCAATCAGAAGTTGATTTTTTTGTTTTTTATCAAAATTACACGTATTATTATTACTTTTTGCATCAAAAGTCTACATCAAAAATACAAGTAGATGTTATGATGTACAGCTCCAGACTAGATAAATGTTTTCATGGAAAAATAACATCACGAAAACACACCTATATAATGTTGACCCCATTAAACCCAACTTTTATACAGTAAAATTTAGGTTTACAAGGGTATACATTATTTTTCTTATTTCTACTCATTAGAACTGCCTCACCAAGGCCATTCTAACAAGTACCCACAATCTTTGTTTTGAGCAGAAATATAAAAAATATTAGAATTTTTATCCGAAAATTTTCATTGTTTGGTGGTAAAATTTTCAGTATACAGTTAACTCTCGCTATCTCGAACTCGCTTATCTCGAATAACCGCTTATCTCGAAGTGAAAATCTGGTCCCTGCCTAAACATGAAAATCTAACAACAGGTAAAAAATATTGTGGAAAAGAGGAGAAATTGCTCCTCAGGAGCAATTTCTCCTCTTTTCCACAATATTTTCAATATACAAATGTATCTCTAACTTCAAGAGTCCAATTTATATATATTTATTAAATGTGGTTAATCAAATTATTTGTTCCTGAACTCTGCAAATTTGATATGTCGAGGTACAGATATCTCGAAGTATTTCAGAGAGTCCCTTGGAATTCGAGATAACGAGAGTCGATTGTATTTTAATAGGCATGTTTTCCTAATGATGAAAACATCAATACTTTCCAGATGCTCAATGCTTAGCATGCTGGATAAAATTTTTAGCATATGTTATTTTAAAATATCAATCTTATTTTTCCCAAAAAACAGGCTTTGACATTTCACGCAAATTGTCTTCAAAGCCTATTTTGTGGGAAAAATAAGAAAAATATCAATTTGTCATCAGCTGTATTTGCACATAGAGTTGGAGCTATGATATTTGTGCTAAAAATAAAGAATATCTCAAAATGTTACCAAAATTATACCCTATTTTTGTTGCATTTACTCTAAATTCAGTTATACATGTACATAAAAAATATTAAAAATTATAAAACATTTAACAATACTTTTTAATGTTACAATCCAATTCTACAAAACATGTCATGTCCTTTCACTCAAAATTTCTACAATCCACTAAATCAGCTGACAAACTGTTGAAATTTTAAATATCATTCTACTCAATAACCTAAACATGCTTAGGCAGATTTTTGAGGTGATTTTCCCTGATAACCTAAACCGTTAGCAATCATTACCTAGACAATTGTATTGACTTTATTGGAGACATTTTACAGGTGAAAATATTGAGTGGATATTGAATAGGTAAACCTCACACTGCAGGGGTAAAAATTAAATGCAAACATCACAAAAATTTGTAATCTTTCTTTAATCTGGTCCACATCTGAGTATTAAAGAGGTATGTGTGAAAAATTGAATGACTGAAAAAAAAAAAAAAATCACTTTGATATACATATACATGTACCATATTAAGTCAGTATACCGTATTCGACCTAATTACCACACATACCCCTATAAGCGCACAGTCAAGCAATTTCATAGTCTCCTGATTTCAGCCAGTGTACTTTTTGTCTACTTATGTTGAGGGTTCCCATTTGAATTGCATCAACATGTTGATGCAATTCAAATAGGTGCCCACAACATATACTTCTATAAAGAAAATCACAAAAAAAAAGAAACAAAAACAAAAAAAACACATACACAAGAAAAAAAAAAACAAAAAAAAAACATCGCATAAGCATCATTATATTATAAGTGCTTTTCTGACACTTTTTTTAAGTAAACCCTTAGTAAAGGTGCATGCATATTTTACCATAAGTAATTTTCCAAGTACTTTTGAAAAAACTAAGCGCACGGTGTGGTAATTAGGTTGAATACGGTATATATAGTCTGTATATACAGTATTCGACGTAATTACCGCACCGTTGTGACCACTCACTATTCTTCCTCCACAATGGCCATCACGAAAACATGCCTATATAATTTTGACCCCCTTAAACCCCATTTTTATATAGTAAAACTGGGGTTTACAGGGGTATACATTATTTTTCTTATTTCTGCTCAAAAACATACATTGTGGGAATTGTTAGAACCGCCTCGCCGAGGTGGTTCTAACGAGTACCCACAATCTATGTTTTGAGCAGAAATATGACAAATATCGGAGATTTTTATCTGAAAATTTTCAGTTTTTTGGAGGTAAAATTTTCAATATACGGTATTTGAATAGGCTTGTTTCCGTTATGCTTTCAAATGTTGACTGGTGTGGTTTGTTTTTTGCTTAATACTCGATTTTGTTTATATCAATGAGTAGGAGTACCTACTGGCATATCATATTCGACCTAATTACCGCACTGTGCGCTAAGGTTTTTAGGTTTATGGTAAAATATGTATCCACCTATACTAAGTTATACACTTAAAAAACCATCAGCGAAGGACTTATCTAATGATGCTTATGCAATGTTTTTATGTTTTTTGTTTTTTTTCTCTGATTATCTTTATAAAAGCATATGTTATGGGTACTCATTTGAATTGCATCGACAAGTCTATTGCTTGACTGTGCGCTTATAGGGGCATGTGCAGTAATTATGTAAAATACGGTATCTTATTTATATAATTTAAACGAAAAAACAAACAAAAAGGAAATGAATTTTTTCTTGAATTCCTAAATTTAATGACTTTTTCTCTGACAGGCAGCACAAAATGTTAACAGTGTGCCTTTTGAGAAAATGACATGCAGCATCATTTTCAGAGAAAGAACTTCACAAGAAATATGTGGGATGAATACTGTACAAAACTGCATAATTATACATGTATTTGAGTGGCTAAATTTAACCAAACATACAAAAAATGGAACTTCCCCATAGACATCTACAAGAATTCCGCGGAAGGTGGCGTTGCACCTGCTGGGGCAAAAGTCACAGGAGCCATAATCAGAATGTTGTTATTAAATAAGTTTATTTCATTCTTAGCAGTGCTTAGTTGGAAAACTGGGTTAAAAGAAATTGCAGACAATGTGTCCAGTGGGGCACATATATTCCCAGCCAGTGCCATTCCCTCTAATGGCTGTATCTCCAGCACTGACTTTTCATATTATACAGCCCAATGAAAATGGAATGTCGACTAAAATGTGTCAACATCACTCGAGCGTGAAATATAGGTCAAGGTCACCGGGTCAAGGTACCTGCCAAGTCAGTACATCGAGGAGAGGCACTATGCAAGGTATGGTTGTTGTAGGTCTTATAGTTGTGGAGATATCGAACGTCGACGTAAATTGTCTTAAAGTCACTGAAGCACAGAATATAGGTCAAGATCACTGGATCAAGGTACCGGCAAAGTCAGTACATCGAGGAGAAGCACTAAGCAAGGCTTGGTTGTTGAAGGCCTTATAGTTGAGGAGATATCAAATGTTGACGTATGTGTCAAAGTCACTGCAGCGCACATAAAAGTCAAGGTCACCGAGTCAAAGAACTAGCCGAGTCAGTACACTGAGGTGAAGCAATATGCAAGGTTTGGTTGTTGTAGGCCTTATATTTGAGGAGATACTGAACGGTGACGTAAAATGTGTCGAAGTTACTGGAGCACAAAATATAGGTCAAGGTCACCGGGTTAAGGTATCTGCTGAGTCAGTACATCAAGAAGAAGCATTATGCAAGATTTGGTGATTGAAGGCCTTGTAGTTGAGGAGATATGGAAGGTTGACATAAAGTGTATAAAAGTCACCGGAGCAGGAAATATATGTCAAGGTCATCAGGTCAAGGTACCTGCAGTCCGTACATTGAGGAGAAGCACTATGCAAAGTTTGGTGGTTGTAGGCCTTACAGTTGAAGAGATATCGAACATCAATGTAAAATGTCAAAGTCACTTGAGCACAAAATATAGGTCAAGGTCACCTGGTGAAGGTCCCTGCCCGAGTCAGTACAGCTAGGAGAAGCACTATGCAAGGTTTGGTGGTTGTAGGCCTTATACTTGAGAAGATCTGGTATGTCAATGTAAATTGTGTCAAAGTCATTGGAGTGTGAAATATAGGTCAAAGGTGCCTGCCAAGTTGGGTCAGGGAGATGTTCCATGCAAGGTTTGATAGTTGTTTAGTCTTGTAGTTGATTAGAATACTAACTCTGACGTAAATG
The DNA here is from genome assembly GCA_964016985.1 of Anodontia alba. Taxonomy (NCBI): domain Eukaryota; kingdom Metazoa; phylum Mollusca; class Bivalvia; order Lucinida; family Lucinidae; genus Anodontia; species Anodontia alba. The sequence goes on along the minus strand of OZ024833.1, from coordinate 83,031,174 downwards.
TCGAACTTCGACATAAATGTTGACAGACGGATGAACGAACGGAAAAGGAGGCACCTATGTCGCAAAGTCAGAAGGTCAAGGAGCTGTTTTATGCATGGTTGTATAGTCTTGTAGTTGATTAGAATACTTACTTTGACGTAAATGTTGAACTTCGACATAAATGTTGACAGACAGATGGACAAATGGATGGATGAACGGAAAAGCGGACGCCTATGTCGCAAAGTCAGGAGGTCAGGGAGATGTTTCATGCAAGGTTTGATGGTTGTTTAGTCTTGTAGTTGACTAGAATACTACCTTTGAATCAAATGTCGAACTTCGACATAAATGTTTACAGACTGACGGACGGACAGACAAATGGAACGGAAAAGCGGACGCCTATATCGCAAAGTCAGGAGGTCAGGGAGATGTTTCATGCAAGGTTTAATGGTTGTTTAGTCTTGTAGTTGATTAGAATACTAACTTTGATGTAAATGTCGAACTTCAATATAAATGCTGACAGACAGAAGGACAGAGAGAAAACGGATGCCTATGTCACACCCTGCCACTAGTAGGTGCAACAAAAAACACCTTTGGTATGCTGCCAGTATTATTCTGTCATTTACTGATCAAAGCTGAGTTAAAATACACACTAACAATATCTACCCTAAGTATTCAGACACCTCAACTCCTTACCATACTTATTCTAAAATTTGAAAAAACTACAATTTACTACCTGCTTTTGTGTCTAAATATTGCTGGCTGAGTGACAAACAGTGTAGACCCTGATGAGATGCTGCATTCTGCAGCATCTCATCTGGGTCTACACGGTTTGCTCAGGTCTGTGTCCAAATACATGAGGTAAATACTGTACATCGAACCAGGAATAACTGTCTTGCAAAAAAACAAATGAATATGCACAAACCATGACAGCATTGCATTGGTCTGATGTCTCCCCAATAAATCATAATTTACAACAATGTACTTGACAATCACCTGATATAGAATCTCTGGCCTGGCTCATTTGGACGGTATCTTAGAATGACAAAGTTGTGTTGAAAAAATCTTCCTACAGACTTGCCCATTTCTGTCGCCCCTCTGCCCTTTTAAAGCTGCCCTCTGCCTTATTTCAACTCCAGACAACAAACCCTACGTTTTGGTGAAAATTTTATGAAAATGGGACCAAAATTAAAAAAAGTTATCAATATTTAACCTTTACCACTGTCCGGGCTAATTCAGCAGATGACATATTGATATTTTTCTTATTTTTCTCAGAAAACAGGATTTGACATTTCATGCAAACTGTCTCCATTTTACCCAGATTGCTAAGCGTTAAAAGACAGTTTTGTGTGTATTCTAGTTTGAGGTGTTTATTGTGGAGTGGGATTATATTTTGTAACATGTCTTGATACTAAGCACATCTTATAATGCCCTCATTCTTGTATGACCCTGCAAAATGTGCCCTACCCAGCACCCCTCTGCCCTGAAATCCTAGCTGGAGCACTGTTACTAATACCATCAGTCCGAACAATGTGGATCAGTTGAGGTTTCAATGCATTTATGCCTACAATGCAAATCAAATCTATCATCTGATTTGAATTTTTTCTCCCAGTCAACACTGTTAAGGTCATGTCAAGCCAGTCAGTTATCCTACTCACACTTTTTCCTGGGCAGTCCTGTAAATGGTTAACCAGTGCTTTCAACAGGAACTATTTGAATAAGTGGAAGGGGGAGAATGACCATAGGAATTAACCCATTGTAGTCGGGAGACCCCTAAAAGGTTAACTGGCAAAAGCAGAATAGACAATAAATTTCAAGAGATGTCATAGCTATAGATAAGGCATTTTTTGCAACCCAAAAAGTAATCATATTTTTCTTCCATATTTCTCCACAAAAACATATGTTGTGGGTACTCATTAGAAGTGCCTCTCTGAGGCACTTCTAATAAGTACCCACAACATATGTTTTTGTGGAGAAATAAGAAAATTTTATGTGGATACCCACTACTATCTGGAGCTATGAGAGTTTATTGTAGTTTGATGTATTTTGACTACTATGTCCAATCGGTCTGAAATATTTCCAGGAAAATCCCTTCAGCAGTGTAGAGAAGATAGTCCCAGACAATAACTAAAAATTGCCGTGGCAAACAATCAAACATTAAATGGGCAAAAATATTTAGATAGAAAACCTGTGGTTGATACGACAGGTGGTCTGGGTCCCAGTCAAACTCAAAGGCTTCTCAACGTTGAGTTTGAATGGGACCAAGACCACCTGTCGTATCAACCACCAGTGGAAGGCCCTCCCATCCCAATCACCATTGATATGGTTAAGAAGGCTATCTCACAGATGAAGGCTGACAAAGCACCGGGCCCATCAGGCATATTGGTGGAGATGATACGAGCTGCCGGTGACATGGGCGCCTCCATGATCCGTGACCTCGCAGTGGCAATCATTCGTGATTGCAAGGTACCCTCTGACTGGGAGCAGAGTTTCATTGTCTGCCTCTACAAGGGAAAAAGGGGACAATTGGAAAGAGGCAACTACCGCGGTCTTGACAGAGCAGGTTATGAAAATCCTGGAAAGGATTGTGGACGGCCTCATCAGACAGTTGGTGTCAATCGACAATTCCCAGTTTGGCTTCGTCCCAGGCAGAGGCACTACAGACGCAATGTTTTTGTCAGGCAGCTGCAAGAGAAGTATCTAGCTGCCAATAAGAGACTCTACATGGCTTTCATAGACCTGGAGAAAACGTTTGATCGAGTACCGAGGAAGGTCATCTGGTGGGCACTGAGAAAACTTGATGTGGAGGAATGGATTGTGCGACTGGTGCAGGGGATGTATGCAAATGCGCAGAGCCGTGTCCGTGTTGGTGAGGGGTACAGTGAAGAGTTTGAAGTGAAGGTTGGTGTTCACCAAGGATCAGTACTCAGCCCACTGCTCTTCATCATTGTGCTTGAAGCCTTATCACGAGAGTTCTGCTCTGGGGTCTCCTGGGAGGACCTCTATGCCGATGACCTTGTTATCATCGCTGAATCACTTGAGGAATGTGTCAGGAGGCTCCTGACTTGGAAAGAAGCAATGGAGGAGAAAGGACTGAGAGTAAAAGCAGGAAGATAAAGATCATGATCTGCGGTACCGGACTGGACCTCCTGCAGAGTTCAGGGGAGTTTCCATGCGCCGTCTGTCGCACTGGAGTGGGCAGCAATAGCATCTTCTGCAATGGCTGCAAGCACTGGGTGCACAAGAAATGCAGTGGGCTCAAGCGCTTGAAAAAGGACCTTGACTACAGATGTACACGGTGCCAGGGAACTGCACGCCCCTTGGATGGCAGACCACAGAAGGAAGTCCAGGTCGGATCTGACAAGCTTGAGGTGGTAGCTTCCTTTTGCTACCTAGGAGACATGCTCTCAGCAGCAGGTGGCTGTGAACTCTCAACCACAACATGTTTGAAAACCGCCTGGAAGAAGTTCAAGGATCTGCTACCAGTTCTTTATTCACGCCACCTCTCTTTCAAAACACGTGGCCGTGTGTACAGCTCTTGTGTGCGGAGTGCAATGCTCCATGCCAGCAAGACTTGGCCAGTGACAAAGCCGAACCTCCAGCGTCTGCAGCAAAATGACAGGGCAATGATCAGACAGATCTGCAATGTTAGGCCGCATTCTCAGACATTGTCACCACCAGGTCCAATGAGCTACTTGTGCGGCTTGGCATTGAGGATCTTAACCTCATTCTGAAGGAGAGAAGACTCCGATGGTATGGACATGTGGAACGCTCCAATGGTGCAGTTAAGACAGCCTTTGACATACAGGTTGATGGAAAGCGTGGGCCTGGGAGGCAGCTGACAGAGAGGGATTGCAGAGAGTGGAAGCTCTCGACTATCAACCCTCATGATAGACGTACCTGGAGATCTGGTGTGAGATCTGCCATGCGTGCAGCAAGCCAGCTATCTGGAAGGGGGCCCACTGATGTGGATGTTGCCCCTGTACCTGCCCGTTAATCAAAAATCCAATTATGATGATATGAAAACCATCACAAGACCTCTTATTACCCATTAAAGAGATAGCTCTTACTATCATATTTGGTTCAAACTGCAAAAATAGAGGAGTTTTAAGGAAGAATATTTCATGATAATTCTGGTATAATTTTCTCCCATCCTCCAAAAAACCCTATGTTGTGGGTATCCATTAGAAACATCTTGGAGAACAGCATTTGATGATAATTCTGGGAAAACTTTCTCCAGTTGTCCATAAAAACCCAATGCTGTGGGTACTCATTAGAAGTGCCTCGGTTAGGCACTTGTAATGAGTACCCACAACATAAGTTTTTATGGAGAAATAAAAAAATATCCCAGAATTACCACCAAATACTCCTCCCTGACATGTCCTCTGAATCCTACTACCAACTTTGTTTCAAAGTGCATCTGTATTTTGATCCAAATCAGAGGACATATTAAGAAGTATTTGGTGGTAATTCTGGGATAATATAAGTCCATATATATTTAAAATGCAATTACACAGGATAGGTAAATAAGAATATTCAAATACAATATATACACACATAATACTTCAGTTTAAATTAAAAGATAAGAAGTATTATGGCATTTTACAGTCTAATAAGAAAAAAAAAAAAAAGTTTATGGCAAGATGAACAAAAGTAGGGTAGGTAAGTAAACCACAATCATATAAATACTGTATATTTTATATCAATTTGTATCAATATTATACATTAAACTTGTGTCTTGAGAACCCCTAAAGGTACAATAATTGATCCTGTTAAGATTTTTGGATCTAAGTTACAAGTTTAAGCAGGTAACGTAGCTCCAGACAAGAGTGGGTATCCACACAATTTCTTATTTCTCCATGACAATATATGTTGTGGGTACTCATTAGAAGCACCTCAGTGAGGCGCTTTAAATGAGCACCCACAATATATATGTTTTTGTTGAGAAATAGGGAAATTATCATTATTTTTGGGGTTAGCGAAAAAGTCTTATCTCAAGCTCTGCAGTTAAATCATTGAACACAAATGGAGCAGAAAAATAAAAACACCTATTATATACCCGTTATACCCTCCTGGTATAACGGAATAATACAATCCTTGTTGACACCCTGGTGGGGGAGTAGTGATTAAAATGCAAAGATCTATTATGATATTTTGACTGAAACACCAAAAAAGGTACCAATATGCAGTTATGCCCCAGATTAGACTGTATATGAATACAACTTACCAGAATATTTACATACAATTTAATATGAACTGATGAATAAACAAGCCAGTCCCACAGGACTTGATAAGGAGGAGTATTTGGTGATAATTTCTCTTATTTTGCAATAAAAAACGAAAGTTGTGGGTACTCATCACGAAAACACACCTATATTATTTCGACCCTCTTAAACTCCACTTTTATATAGTAAAACTGGGGTTTACAGGGGTATACATTATTTTTCTTATTTTTGCTCAAAAACATAGAGGCAGTTCTAACGAGTACCCACAATCTATGTTTGGAGCAGAAATATGAAAAATATCAGAATTTTTTATCTGAAAATTTTCCTTCTTTAGTTGTAAGAGAAGAGCATTGCTGAGTATCCACATGTAGTTTTTAGGAGAACTGGAAAAAAAAAAAAAATAAAAAAATAAAGACACCCCAGTATTATCACTCAATACTATTCCTTAATAAGTACTCTGAAATTATTACTACATTTCGGTCATGTAAAAAGTACTCTGAAATTATCACTTCATTTCGATCATTTTTCTATACAATCTATATATTTTTGTTTGGATACAACACTTCAGTGTTCCACCTTTAAACCATCTTATATCCTAATCCATCTTATAATGAACTGTCTTATAAAAGAGTTCCTGTGTACCTTTTTAGTTTAGATCAGTGTTTTCTCCAGAGCCATGTTCAATAGATGATAAGGTATCTTTTTGTTTGACATGGCAATTATTTCTAGTATTTATCCTTTTTTTTGTGTGTGACCACAAGGTAATTTATAGAGACTTTAACCATCCATTACCATTCGCTGGGCAAATTCAGTAGATGAAAAATTGATATTTTTATTTTTACCAGAAAATAGACTCTGACATTTCATGCAAATTGTCTTCTACAATTTGCAAGAAATGTCAGAGCCTATTTTCTGGGAAAAATAAGTGAAAATATTTCAAAATGATGTCAACTAAAATTTTTACCTCAGCATGCTAAGTGCTAATTCATTAAACCCAAAAGGTCACTGCACACTAAAGATATTGCTGTGCATGTTATTACAGAGAATTGAGACCTTTTTTTTTCTTTGAAAACCTTGCTTTTTGTTGTTGTTGTTGTTTTGTTTTTTTTCCCTAAATGGAAAATTTGTGCACAAATGTAACCACATCGACTTTTGGTATTCAGTCTGACATACAACGCCATGGATTTGAACAAAATTTGTTCAGCCAGCAGCTTTTGCTTATCGTGTTATTAATCTTTATCAAAACAACACTTTATAGCAAATCCACTTTCCCTCTCGAATGCTTCAAATGTAACATAAACATTGTATATACTGCCCAGACAGAAAGTTCTAAAACCAAAATCTCTCTGTTTTGGAATGAAAAACATACCATTGGCTATCAGTTTTATCAGTTGGTATAAATGATCTTCTCACATTTGAAATGTCCTTCTAAACTGTAAACTCTCTTCACCAAGAATTTTACTGCAGGAACCAATTACTGGGTAATACAGATACAGTTAAAAAAATAATCACATGGAGCAGTCAGTTTTCAGAAAATTTCTTGGAAGATGGGGTTATATTCTTGAGTGTATTATATGTTCCACTATTCAACAGCCTCTAGGCTAATTCAGTAGATGTCAAATTGATTATATTTTATGTTCCCAAGAAAACAGGGTTTTACAATTCATGAAAACTGTCTTCTCAAGAGAATTTGCATGACCCTGCTTTCTAAGAAAAACAAGAAAAATATTTCAAAACGCTTTCTTCTAGAATTTTTACCTAACATGCCAAGCATTTACCCTTGAAATATTAATCACAACTACAGCAGACAACTTTAAAATATTTTTTTTTTATTATTATTTTTCAGAGAAAATAATGCTCAACATTTCAGACACTTCACATGAAATGTCAGGTATCTTTTTTTTTCTCTGAAAAATAATAATATCAATTTTAGAATTTGTCATCAACTAGAAATTAGTTTAGCGCTTTAACCCATTGTAGTCGGGAAACCCCTAAAAGAGCAATTTGCAAACAGTGCAAACCCAGATCAGATGCCACAGAACGTGGTGTCTGATCAGGGTCTCCACTGTTTGCAAAACTTAGCCATTTTTCTCTAGGAATGTGTAAATCTCATAGCCAGACATACCTAAAATTGAAATTGGACCCTTCCAATACATAGTGTGGGAGAGTCTATTCAGTATACAATTAGTTAAGCATTAAAATTGAATTATCATAGCTCCAGATAAGGGTGGATATTTACATAATATTTTTCTTATTTCTCCATGAAAACATAATATTATGTGTACTCATTAGAAGCACCTTGCCCAGGCAATGCTAACGAGTACCTGCAACATATATTTTCATGGAGAAACAAGAAAAAAATTACTATGTTCTGGCCCCGAGGTTATAAAACGTTTTTTATGCTCAACTCATCTGAGCATGAAATTTGTCCTGCTAATAAATCTCAAATTATTAACAAGTGCGAATTCTTTCTTGCTAATATGAAAATTTCTCTGCTAATAAATATGAAAATTGGCATTTTCATATTCATTAGCAGAGAAAATTTCATGCTCAGCTGAGCTGAGCATGAAAACAATTTTATTACCTCAGGGCCTCGCTGAAAAAAAAAGAGTCTTATTTGACGCTATGATCATACATTGAATGACATCAACATACTTATCAGTGTGTGACGATCTTCTGTGTTCTGATGCAGGCATGCCTCCAGTCCTGTGGCACCACAGTCAGGAACAGCTGACTGGTTCCCTGACAATTGACTGGTTCCTACTCAGGATGTACAGCAAAATCACAAGGAGACACAGTCTGCACTTTCTCACATCACATGATTTCTATTGTATTATTCCATGTCTGAAAAAAAAAATATATATATATGAAATTACTATCATACGTAAATCATTTGCTAAAACTGGAAAGTAAAATCAGGAGTAATTACATTTCTGTTTAACTAAATTTGTACAATGTTAGCTCTTGCCCTGCTGAATAAATTAGGATGACACACCCACTTCTAATTTTCAGCCAATCAGATTACTTGATCCAGGTTGTTGATACAAATTCACATACAGTGGCTTCTCCAACTGATCTAGATCTACACTGTTTGCAAAGGCAGGGCTAGGGTTAAACATTCAGCAAGAAGATATTCTGTCTATGAATTAGAAGTGGAAAAAATTCAAAAGGAAAGAAATCAAGAGTTTTGAACTTTTCATTTGTGTCTGTATAAAAAGATGAAAGTTTACTGACAGTCATCATTATGTCACGTGTAATACTGGTGTACTTTAGGGAGGCTTTAAAATATTATTTTTTTATGAAATTTCGGGATGCTGAAAAGCCTGAATTCTCCTTACAACAGTTTTTTTCATTGTTATGTTATCTTTTATTTCTCCACGAAAATATATGTTGTGGATACTCATTAAAAATGTGCCTCATTATGTTTTCAATCAGAAGGAAGACAACTATCAATACTTTCCAGTTGAAAACAAAATAAAAATCTGGGTCCAGTTGTTCAAAGCTATCGACGTCGTTAGTTAACGATTCGTTAAAATTTACATTGAGTGATACGCAAATATGCTGAAATTTTTTGTTGAAAAAATGTGAGTAGCTTTTGCAGTGCAAAAGCTACTCACATTTTTTCAGCAAAAAATATCAGAATATTGTATATTGAATCCGCTAAAACAGTTAACGAAATGACCCTTAACGAGCTTGTTAAGCTAACGACGCTTTGAACAACTGGGCCCTGGAGCTATAGTTACAAAGAGTGCTATACCAAATTTATCCTATGTATTTGGACAGACGTGTCTAACAGTGTAGTAATATAATGTTATTAATAAAGACACTTCATATCCGCCCAGTTACAGGTCAGAGGTCTGCTGTACTGGCTGAGGCCAGAATACAGCAGTCCAAGGACCTGTAACTGGGCCGATACGAAATATCTTCATTAAAGAAAATTTAATTGATTAACTTTTAAAACATCATAACAAACTCGGCCAATATGGAGAAAGTCTGCCAATACAGGAAAAAGCTGGCCAATACAGAAAACAAGAGGGCCAAGATGGCCCTGTATTGCTCACTGATTGGTTATCAGACAAGTTTCGAGTCAGTTGGCCTTTCGGTTCAACAGAAGAAATTCAATACAGATTTTCAAGATAGTAGCCGTCTTGGATTTCCAATCAGAATGAATTTAGCTACTTTTGATCTTCAATTCACCTCGATACTTCCAATGAAGTTTCAAGTCAATTGGCCTTTTGGTTCAGGCTAAAAAAGTTCAAAATAGATTTTCAACATGGCTAATAGGATGACCATCTTGGATATCCAATCAGAATGATTTTAGCTATTTTTGATCTACAAGTCATCCTGATACTTCCTATCAAGTTTAGAGTCAACTGACCTTTCTGTTCAGAAGAATATTAACCCACTCCATCTGGGTTACTTAAACTTAATGAGTTACTAGAAAAGGACCCGCGCAAGCACAGGTATGACATTAAATTTTAATCCATCGGATAGATTTCAACCTGAAAAAAGAAAGTTCCAAGGTTAATTTTTTTCATTTTATTTTATTCAGTGTCAGAATTTCAGACATAATATCACTTTCAACAATCTTTCAGTCATATCACGATGGTATCTGGATGTGACAGGGAGCTCAATGGATTTCCAATCGGAACGATTTTAGCTATTTTCAATCTACAAGTCACCTATATGCTTCTTACCAAGTTTCAAGCCAGTTGACTATTGTGTTCAGGAGATGAAACGAAAAATAGATTTTTAAGAGGGCCGCCATGACAGCCATCTTGGATTTCCAATCGGACTGATTTTAGGCTAGCTATTTTTTTATCTACATCACCCTGATGCTTCCTACTAATTTTAGAGTCAATTGGCCCGGGGTGTAGGAGGAATAGGCTTTTAAAGCAAATTGTTGATTCCACATAGTTCACCTTGAGCACATTGTGCTCAGGTTAGCAAAAAACTAGGCCAGTACAGAAAAAGCTGGCCTACACACCATGTACTGGCCCAGTTTTTCTGTATTGGCCCAGTTTGTCATTCGTATGATGCAGGCTGATTTGGCAATATTGATACTATATTAAGATAGTTAATTAATAATGTATGGTAATAATGTGTCTGAAAACTTAGGGTAAATGTGGTTTAAGTTAAAGATTATAATGAAATTGAAGATACTGATTACTGAGATACGACATGACCTTTTTGGGTCGATTGTTTACATCAAGCCATAGTATAAGCTAAAATTTTCTTAAGGTAGTTGTCCATGTGATTATCATTGACCAATGTAATCAAACCGTGTATAAAATGAAATCCAGATAACGGTTATTTATAGCCACGCTACTCTTATGTGTGAGACAAAGTCAGAGTGCTGTTGAAAAAGTGTTATTTGTAAAACCTGGACTGGGACACTGGCAAACAGAGCACACCCAGATCAGACGCCGCATCTGATGAAGGCCTGCACTGTTTGCTTAAATTATAGGAAGTTAAGGGTTAAATGATACAGTCTTGTCCTCATTCAGGACCATTTTCCCACATATACTGCACAAAAACCACGCAGGTTTTTTTTGGGCACGTTTTTTTCTCCGTAACAGAAACAGATGTAACAATTAAAATATATAAGGAATACTCTAAAATGGACTGAAAAAGAATGAAACAAATGAAACAGACCAATAGCAGTTCTCACTGATGGTCTGTTTCATTCGTTTCATTTGTTAGGAAACAGGATGAAACAGTTCAAACACCTTGGTCAGTGCTTGTTACGAAACAGGGTGTAACGTAATGTAACAATGAAACAGATACTTTTTTTTATAAGCCCATTTCTGTTTCGTAACAAATGAAACAAATAAGATATAGAGGAAAATCTCTGAAACAGGATGTAACAGACCAAGCAATCTGAAATATGCTCGTTACGAAACAGAGTGAAACGAAATGAAACGATGAAACATACATCTTTTTTTTTATAAACCCATTTCTTTTTCGTAACAAATGAAACGAATAAGATATAGAGGAAAATCTCTCAAACAGGATGTAACAGACCAAAAGACATGTTCAAAGCTCGTTACAAAACAGGGTGAAACGGAATGAAACGATGAAACATACATTCTTTTTTTTTTTTATAAACCCATTTTTGTTTCGTAACAAATGAAACGATTAAGATATATAGGAAAAACTCTGAAACAGGATGTAACAGACCAAAAGACTTGTTCAAAGCTCGTTACGAAACAGGGTGAAACGAAATGTAACGATGAAACATACATCTTTTTTTTTTTATAAACCCATTCCTGTTTCGTAACAAATGAAACGATTAAGATATATAGGAAAAACTCTGAAACAGGATGTAACAGACCAAAAGACTTGTTCAAAGCTCGTTACGTAACAGGGTGTAACGAAATGTAACAATGAAACATCATCTTTTTTTTTTTTTATAAACCCATTTCTGTTTCGTAACAAATGAAACGATTAAGATATATAGGAAAAACTCTGAAACAGGATGTAACAGACCAAAAGACTTGTTCAAAGCTCGTTACTAAACAGGGTGAAACGGAATGAAACGATGAGACATCATCTTTTTTTTTTTTTTTATAAACCCATTTCTGTTTCGTAACAAATGAAACGATTAAGATATATAGGAAAAACTCTGAAACAGGATGTAACAGACCAAAAGAGATGTTCAAAGCTCGTTACGAAACAGGGTGAAACGGAATGAAACGATGAAACATACATCTTTTTTTTTTATAAACCCATTTCTGTTTCGTAACAAATGAAACGATTAAGATATATAGGAAAATCTCTGAAACAGGATGTAACAGTGCAAAAGACATGTTCAAAGCTCGTTACGAAACAGGGTGAAACGGAATGAAACGATGAAACATACATTCTTTTTTTTTTTTATAAACCCATTTCTGTTTCGTAACAAATGAAACAATTAAGATATATAGGAAAAACTCTGGAACAGGATGTAACAGACCAAAAGACTTGTTCAAAGCTCGTTACGAAACAGGGTGAAACGAAATGTAACGATGAAACATACATCTTTTTTTTTTTTATAAACCCATTCCTGTTTCGTAACAAATGAAACGATTAAGATATATAGGAAAAACTCTGAAACAGGATGTAACAGACCAAAAGACTTGTTCAAAGCTCCTTACGTAACAGGGTGTAACGAAATGTAACAATGAAACATCATCTTTTTTTTTTTTTATAAACCCATTTCTGTTTCGTAACAAATGAAACGATTAAGATATATAGGAAAAACTCTGAAACAGGATGTAACAGACCAAAAGACTTGTTCAAAGCTCGTTACTAAACAGGGTGAAACGGAATGAAACGATGAAACATCATCTTTTTTTTTTTTTTATAAACCCATTTCTGTTTCGTAACAAATGAAACGATTAAGATATATAGAAAAATCTCTGAAACAGGATGTAACAGACCAAAAGACATGTTCAAAGCTCATTACGAAACAGGGTGAAACGGAATGAAACGATGAAACATACATTCTTTTTTTTTTTTTATAAACCCATTTCTGTTTCGTAACATATGAAATGATTAAGATATATAGGAAAAACTCATAAACAGGATGTAACAGTGCAAAAGACTTGTTCAAAGCTCGTTACGAAACAGGGTGAAACCAAATGAAATGATGAAACATCATCTTTTTTTTTTTTTATAAACCCATTTTTCTATAAACCCATTCTGTTTCGTAACAAATGAAACGATTAAGATATATAGGAAAATCTCTGAAACAGGATGTAACAGACCAAAAGACATGTTCAAAGCTCGTTACGAAACAGGGTGAAACGAAATGAAACGATGAAACATCATCTTTTTTTTTTTATAAACCCATTTCTGTTTCGTAACAAATGAAACGATTAAGATATATAGGAAAAACTCTGAAACAGGATGTAACAGACCAAAAGACTTGTTCAAAGCTCATTATGAAACAGGGTGAAACGAAATGAAACGATGAAACATCATCTTTTTTTTTCACCCTGTTTCGTAACGAGCTTTGAACAAGTCTTTTGGTCTGTTACATCCTGTTTCAGAGTTTTTCCTATATATCTTAATCGTTTCATTTGTTACGAAACAGAAATGGGTTTATAAAAAAAAAAGATGTATGTTTCATCGTTTCATTCCGTTTCACCCTGTTTCGTAACGAGCTTTGAACAAGTCTTTTGGTCTTTACATCCTGTTTCAGAGTTTTTCCTATATATCTTAATCATTTCATTTGTTACAAAACAGGAATGGGTTTATATAAAAAAAAAGATGTATGTTTCATCGTTACATTTTGTTTCACCCTGTTTCGTAACGAGCTTTGAACAAGTGTTTTGGTCTGTTACATCCTGTTTCAGAATTTTTCCTATATATCTTAATCGTTTCATTTGTTACGAAACAGAAATGGGTTTATAAAAAAAAAAAGATGATGTTTCATTGTTACATTTCGTTACACCCTGTTTCGTAACGAGATTATTTTAAATTTTTTGGTTTGTTACATCCTGTTTCAGAGTTTTTCCTATATATCTTAATCGTTTCATTTGTTACGAAATAGAAATGGGTTTATAAAAAAAAAGATGTACGTTTCATCGTTTCATTCCGTTTCACCCTGTTTCGTAACGAGCTTTGAACAAGTCTTTTGGTCTGTTACATCCTGTTTCAGAGTTTTTCCTATATATCTTAATCGTTTCATTTGTTACGAAACAGAAATGGGTTTATAAAAAAAAAAGATGCATGTTTCATTGTTTCATTCTGTTTCACCCTGTTTCTTAACAAGCTTTGAACAAGTCTTTTGGTCTGTTACATCCTGTTTCAGAGTTTTTCCTACATACAGGCTGTCAAGTGTATTTTGGTGCAAATTATATATTCTGGGCTTAAAAAAATAGGAAATTTATGGGAAAAGTATAGGAAAAAAATAGGAAATTTATAGGATAATTATCGAGGTTTAGCAGCAAAAAAAGGCCTTATTATCATAAAAAAGTACCAAAAAAAGCAGGTATTTTAAATTTAAACAGATGGTTTAATAAAGACAAAAAGCAACAAGAAGTTTTGGTAATAGGATTAAAACTTCTGTTAGCCACTGTCAGATTTTGATATTTTTGATATGGTCTTGGCTTCCACCTCCCCTTACAGCCAGCCCTCAATCACTATCTTAAATGTCATCAAAGGTTTTATATTAGTGGCAATAAAAAATTAATTTATAATCATCTTTATTGCTTCATGTCAAATGTGTTTGACCAATTCAAGATAGGTTGTGTTGCAATAAATACAAGATACATGAGTTACTGACTAGGTTACTCTGTTTAATGACTAGCTCATGTAACATCCTGAAAAAATGAAGTTTTAAAGAAACCATCAAGGGAAAATTATGTATACAGTTAAACATAACTGTCTTTGTGCATTTACCATGGGTATCTTGGGATGGTCAAACACATAGCAAAGTATCAACATGGAAAGTAATAGAACTTTAAGAAAATGACAAATAATTTTGTTGCTTAGTTTAGTCATTGTACTACTTGTACAATGAATTCTCTTAATCATATTCTTGAAGTTGAAAATATAACTTATCAAGCTTAGACATTGTACTTCTTGTACTATGAATTCTCTTAATCATGTGCTTGAAAAATGAAAATATAAGTGACCATAGTATTACACTATCAAAACTGAGAAAAAATAACACTAATCTGGCATACAAGTCACTAACTCCAGAATTTGGTTTTATTGGCTAAGCTCACCTCATTTCTTAGCTTTCTTTGAATCCACCTGAGCAATTTTCTCCAGGTTCTTCCTTTTCTTACCTTCCACAGATTTCTGTTCTTCTCTTACTCTGTCTAGACGCTCTATTGATTCTTTGATCTTTTTCTGAGCAGTTTCGAACAATGACTGACTCACTGATGTACTAGAAAAATCTCTTTTCTTAATGCTCTAGCCAGTTTTTCATTTCCTTCTTCAAGCAGTTTTTCAGCAGCATGAAGTTCTTTAGAGTTCTTTTCTTTATCATTCAGCTTTTTTCATTTTTTCATTCAAAGACTCTTTTTCTTTTGCTGCTTCTTGTTTTTGTTTTTCAAGCTGTGCACGCTCTTCTTTCTTTTGCTATCTATTCTTCTCCTCCTCTTCCCTCTTTTGCTTTTCCTCTTCTAGCCTATCCTTGTAAACTCTATGACTACCTCTGACATAACCTATTAGTTCCTTGGTAAGAGGTACACATTCTGGCTGCATATGTTCAGGATCATGGATTTTCAGAGCTTCTTTAGAAAGTCTGTTCCCTATAATTGATTTTGATGACAGCTTTACCCTATCTTTTTCCAAATTTTTCTTATTATCTGATAGCCCTCTTTCAACATCAGCATTACCATGTGGCAATGCCAGCACTCCTTTTACTATTTTTCCAAGCCTATGGTACTTATCTTTGCCACTACCAGTTTTCAATTTCAGAATGTCTCTCCAGTAATGATCAATCCTTCTCAACTCAACTTCATCATCTTTCTCTATTTTCCAAAGTTTCTCATCAATTTCTTCCCCTTGGTATACCTTCCACTCATCAGTGATCAATGCCACATCTTCTTCTGCAAAAGGTAACTTCCTTGCTACCCTTTCTATTGCTGAACTGCTTTTGGGCTTAAGTCTATGTTCAGGATGTAAACAGCCCAAATCTTTCAGAAGTTCATAATCAAATGGAAAATTAGATAACAGGTATGACACTCCAGTATTGAAGAACTTTCTTATATCTAAAAGTGCTCTTTTCTGTTTCCCAGAATCCAGATTCCCCAACACCTGTCTTGTTGAATCCCCAATTATCATCTCTTTGTCTGACAACTGATTCTGTAGCTCACCATGCTTTACCTCTTTCAGATCCTGTCCAGTTTTATTCTGATATACAGAAGCTTTGACATATCTGCCCATCATCATGTAAACAAGCCGACACAGTTCTTCATTTAACACATGAACTAACGGAGCTTCTGTCTGGAACAATTCCAGAAATGAATGATACAGAGGCATCACTGACTGTAGGAAGTGAAGTTCAACTAAAGTTTGCTTATTTTGAAGTCTTGTACATGACCTTTTAAAGGTGGAACTGGTTGGAGCATTTTTTGGATCCTTGTTTGCAAGATCTGTAAAATATTTCTGGAGAGGCTCCCTCTGTTCAATATGCCTGTCTACTACAGGACCAAGTATCAACCACTGAGAAGGAACATGTCTTAAGAAGGTATGGGTTTCCACTTCTTCTTCTAGCTGAATGAACTTGAAATCCTCTCTTCTGGCAGATGATATCATGAAAAAAGAATGAATGTCCACAGCAAGATCATCCACTGGTGTACCATATGCCTCAAGAGCCTTACAGAAACTATTGTGAACAACATGAAGATTACATGTTCCAATGTTTATCATTCCTGGATTTCCAGCACCTTTCAAAGACGTATTAACAGCTCCAAAAATGGTCTTATTTACATTTGGTCCATCACTGCTTAATGTAAGTAAAGAGGATAGGTTAACCTTATCTTCCTCTAATTTGTCCACCATGGCAGCAGCAACCTTTGCACCTTCTGCATGTCCAAACATCAATGCTGTATAAAAACGTCTGACAACTTCATTCTGTTCTTCAGACCAGATGCGGAAATGTAAATCCATTTGTTTTATCACCTGAGTTGTGGTGGTTTCATCATAGTGAAGAGTTACAGGGTTCTTACTTGAATTTACATCATAGATTAACTGTTTTTGAAAATAGGGCCCTGTACTTAACATCAATGCACTTAATCTGCAGCATTTTAAAAAATATAGGAATCTGGTAAAAAATATAGGAAATGGGGTTAAAATATAGGAAAAAAATAGGAAACCTGAAAAAATAGGAAAAAATAGGAAAAATAGGAACACTTGACAGCCTGTATATATCTTAATCGTTTCATTTGTTACGAAACAGAAATGGGTTTATAAAAAAAAAAAGATGATGTTTCATCGTTTCATTTCGTTTCACCCTGTTTCGTAACGAGCTTTGAACAAGTCTTTTGGTCTGTTACATCCTGTTTCAGAGTTTTTCCTATATATCTTAATTGTTTCATTTGTTACAAAACAGAAATGGGTTGATAAAAAAAAAAAAGATGATGTTTCATTGTTACATTTCGTTACACCCTGTTTCGTAACGAGATTATTTTAAATTTTTTGGTCTGTTACATCCTGTTTCAGAGTTTTTCCTATATATCTTAATCGTTTCATTTGTTACGAAACAGAAATGGGTTTATAAAAAAAAAAGATGTACGTTTCATCGTTTCATTCCGTTTCACCATGTTTCGTAACGAGCTTTGAACAAGTCTTTTGCACTGTTACATCCTGTTTCAGTGTTTTTCCTATATATCTTAATCGTTTCATTTGTTACGAAACAGAAATGGGTTGATAAAAAAAAAAAGATGATGTTTCATTGTTACATTTCGTTACACCCTGTTTCGTAACGAGATTATTTTAAATTTTTTGGTTTGTTACATCCTGTTTCAGAGTTTTTCCTGTATATCTTAATCGTTTCATTTGTTACGAAACAGAAATCGGTTTATAAAAAAAAAAGATGTACGTTTCATCGTTTCATTCCGTTTCACCATGTTTCGTAACGAGCTTTGAACAAGTCTTTTGGTCTGTTACATCCTGTTTCAGAGTTTTTCCTATATATCTTAATCGTTTCATTTGTTATGAAACAGAAATGGGTTGATAAAAAAAAAAGATGTACATTTCATCGTTTCATTCCGTTTCACCATGTTTCATAACGAGCTTTAAACAAGTCTTTTGGTCTGTTACATCCTGTTTCAGAGTTTTTCCTATATATCTTAATCGTTTCATTTGTTACGAAACAGAAATGGGTTTATAAAAAAAAAAAGATGATGTTTCATTGTTACATTTTGTTACACCCTGTTTCGTAACGAGATTATTTTAAATTTTTTGGTCTGTTACATCCTGTTTCAGAGTTTTTCCTATATATCTTAATCGTTTCATTTGTTACGAAACAGAAATGGGTTTATAAAAAGAAAAGATGTATGTTTCATCGTTTCATTCCGTTTCACCATGTTTCGTAACGAGTTATGAACAAGCCTTTTGCACTGTTACATCCTGTTTCAGGGTTTTTCTTATATATCTTATTCGTTTCATTTGTTAAGAAACAGAAATGGGTTTATAAAAAAAAAAAGATGAATGTTTCATTGTTTCATTTCGTTTCACTCTGTTTCGTAACGAGCATATTTTAAATTTTTCATCCTGTTTCAGAGATTTTCCTCTATATCTTATTTATTTCATTTGTTACGAAACAGAAATGGGCTTATAAAAAAAAAATGCTTGGCTAAGAAAAGTATCTGTTTCATTGTTACATTACGTTACACCCTGTTTCGTAACAAGCACTGACCAAGGTGTTTGAACTGTTTCATCCTGTTTTGTAACAAATGAAACGAATGAAACAGACCATCAGTGAGAACTGCTATTGGTCTGTTTCATTTGTTTCATTCTTTTTCAGTCCATTTTAGA
This sequence comes from Anodontia alba, assembly GCA_964016985.1. Lineage (NCBI taxonomy): Eukaryota > Metazoa > Mollusca > Bivalvia > Lucinida > Lucinidae > Anodontia > Anodontia alba. The sequence goes on along the minus strand of OZ024833.1, from coordinate 83,012,494 downwards.
GTATTCCTTATATATTTTAATTGTTACATCTGTTTCTGTTACAGAGAAAAAAACGTGCCCAAAAAAAACCTGCGTGGTTTTTGTGCAGTATCTATTTTCCCAGCCTACACTCAGAGACAATCAGCCCACCAATGCTGTCAGAGCTTTGATTCAAACTTATAATCTAGTGTACAGTATTGACTCTAAATATTCCGATACCTTAACTTCTTATCATAACTGCCCTAAAATTTGAACGAGTCCATTTGACTACCCGCTGATGTGTCTGAAAATGCTAGATGAGTGGTAGACTGGATCCAGTCTCCAGTGACTAAATATTATTCTCATAATCCTGTTTGATAATCCACTAAAATACATGCAAAACCCCAAAAAATATCATATAGTCACAACTTTGGTTTTATTTTAGTGGATTATTAAACAGATTATAAAAAAAAAAAAAAAAAAAAAAAAAAAAAAAAATATTTAGTCACTGGAGACTGGAGCCAGTCTTGATGAGTGGTTTTGGTGCAGGCCCCAAATATTCTGTGGCATATGGTCTGATTTTACAGTTTCTCATCTGACTGAATACTATGAGTAAAAAGGGTATGCAGACAGCCCTTCAAGATACACAAATCAGACAATATTGATATGCACAAAGGATATGCCTGTTGGTTAAATAAACTGAATTATCTTTATAATCTTCAAACTTCTCATCCTCTTAACTTTAACAGGATATAGCTCCTTCTGTCACCCCAGGTACCGCAATAAGTATTAGCATAGCTCCAGATTAAGCACTTTTAGCAACCAAATAAAGTACATGTACTGCATAGGTCTAGATAAGACTTAAAGAGTGGGTATTAGCTAAATATTTTCCTTATTTCTCCATGAAAACATATGTTGTGGGTACTCATTAGAAGCGCCTCATATATGTTTCTGGGAGAAATAAGAAAAATATCAACATTTTTGGGTTGAATAAAGCATCATATCAAGAGCTATGTACTGACATTTTTTTTCTTATTCCTTCACAAAAACATTATGCTGTGGGTACTCAATAGTATATAGTACTATTGAGTACCCACAAAATGTGTTTTTGTGGAGAAATAAGAAAAATTTCAACATTTCTGGGCTGAAACATATGCTGTGGGTACTCAATAGTATATAGTACTATTGAGTACCTACAAAATGTGTTGTTTTTTGTGGGGGTTTTTTAAATAAGAGAAATATTACGTGGCTACCCATCTTATCTGGAACTGTAGTAACTATTAACAGGATGTTGCTCCTTCTGTCACCCCAGGTACAGCAAATAACTAATATTGTTATTACTCTAAAGCCTGACCAGTAGAGCTTGTACCTAGTGTCCTAAAAGTGCAGGCGAGTCACACTGGAGTGGGCAGCAACAGCATCTTCTGCAATGGCTGCAAGCACTGGGTGCACAAGAAATGCAGTGGGCTCAAGTGCTTGAAAAATGACCCTGACTACAGATGTACATGGTGAAAGGGAACTGCACGCCCCTTGGATGGCAGACCACAGAAGGAAGTCCAGGTCGGACCTGACAATCTTGAGGTGGTAGCTACCTAGGAGACATGCTCTCAGCAGCAGGTGGCTGTGAACTCTCAACCACAACATGAGTGAAAACAGTCTGGAAGAAGTTCAAGGATCTGCTACCAGTTCTCTCTTCACACCACCTCTCTTTCAAAACATGTGGCCGTGTGTACAGCTCTTGTGTGCGGAGCGCAATGCTCCATGCCAGCGAGACTTGGCCATTGACAAAGCCAAACCTCCAGCATCTGCAGCGAAATGATAGAGCAATGATCAGACAGATCTGCAATGTCAGGCCACAAGACATTGTCACCACCAGGTCCAATGAGCTACTTGTGCGACTTGGCATTGAGGATCTGGACCTCAATTCTGAAGGAGAGGAGACTGTGATGGTATGGACATGTGGAACACTCCAATGCTGCAGTCAAGACAGCCTTTGACATACAGGTTGATGGAAAGCGTGGGCCTGGGAGGCCCAAAATGATATGGAAGCAGCTGACAGAGAGGGATTGCAGAGAGTGGAAACTCTCGGCTATCAACCCTCATGATAGACGTACCTGGAGATCTGGTGTGAGATCTGCCATGTGTGCAGCAAGCCAGCTATCTGGAAGGGGGCCCACTGATGTGGATGTTGCCCCTGTACCTGCATGTTAATCAAAAATCCGATTATGATATGATGATGTTATGATGATACTCTAAATACTTGGTTACCTTAACCCTTTATCATAGTTATCCTAAAATTCTAAAAATTCAGTTTGACTGCCTGGGAGGTGTCTAAAATCAGCAACCATTTTTATGTGAAGTAAAATGACGACAGCAAAAACTGACAATTATTATATTTGTTAATTTATTGTCCACTCCATAATACTTTTCTTGAGATGTATTGGAGTATCTGGCAGATTCAGATGGCCAATGAAATATTTGATACCCATCTTTAGATCAAAACCATTTTGTTTGCTACTTTTCATGGTATTTTGAATGCTTTACAGTGACAGGCAGGGGTAAAGGCTAGAAACCGATAGTAAGTTCAGCTGGCACTTAAAAATCAGGATGGGGAGGAGTTGGGTGATTGGCAGGACTGTCAACCTGATTAGCTCAGTTGGTAGAACACATCGCTAGCATCAGGAGGTTACAGGACTGAGTCCTGCATTGAGTACATTTTTTCCCCTTAGTTTAATTACTTAATCTTTGTATTAATTAATTAATTCACAAAGAATGTTCAATATCATAACCTAGTTCCTGTGTAATATTTTAGTGTCTATTAGGTTGATATACATGGTTTCCATTGTTTTAAACTCAAATAAATTCTTTGCAATTGCACATTTTCTTTCTTTCTATATATAGTGCCTGAGACCTGCCCAGAGTGCCAGATTACTAAACAAGAGAATCAACTCCATCTATATACTTCCATAGTTTGACAACAAAAGGGTTATATCTCTGATTAACCCAGCTGTGACACCAGTTGTAATTCTTCTATATAATGTATACCATCAACACCTGCCAAATATAAATAGTTCACAAACTTCAGTTTTTGTTGTTGTTGTAGCACTAGTACGACTTCTAGTACGTTGCGAAAACACTTACTTTGTACGTTGTTTACAACCAACTGACCTCGGTAAAACGGATTAAATATCCAGGTTTGTTCCGAAAACAGCAGCCTTTTCATAAAACATTAAATCGCCAAATTACAACAAAAAGAGGGGATTTTCCTGCTTAATTACGAATTATATTTTGTTTGACATTTCCCCTTCCCTTCGGTCAACCTTCCAAGTGAGCGGCTGTGGCAACCAATCAAATTGGCGAGAGTATAAAAACCGGTAGTAAAGATCCAGATATCGAAAGTCGGGACCAAAAGTAGGAGTAGATATGGACAATCAAATAATAACACTAAACAAGCACCTGTCGGGATGAAATTTGGAAAAAAGTAGAATTTAAACTCTTCTTTAAAATGCATATAAGATTTTGTATCATTATCAAAAAGGTTTCACATTATAGTATGAAACATACGACTATGCCCTAGACTATGTCGCTCATTTTGGGGTCAGCACCAACTTTGCGGTAGTTACAATGTCCAGCATTTGGCAAATTATGGTCAGTCTGGGGTGTGTGTGTGTGTGTGTGGGGGGGGGGGGGGGGGCAGGCTGGGTTCCACACGAATTATTTTATGCATTATCAATTAAACACATGTCACAGATCAAAAAAATATAAAAATGAAGTTATTTCATCGTACCGTCTAGTAAATGATTGACCCGGGAGTAGGGCGGAACTAAATTTCGGCTTGAAATCGAATCGAGTTTGCCTTCTTGCTGGTGTCACATATACATTGTATTATTTAACTTTGGTTACGTCCACTGGCACTTAAGCCTCAAACCTTGAATAAATAGATTCAATACACCACCTGTATATTGATGAAGCTCAAAATGTATGAAAACATCAAAAAAAAAAATCAATTTACAATGATAGTTCCCGTTTCTGTATGTATAAATATGGACATCACGAAAACATACCTATATAATTTTGACCCCCCCCCCCCCCCCCTTAAACCCCACTTTTATATAGTAAAACTGGGGTTTACAGGGGTATACATTGCTTTTCTTATTTTGCTAAAAATACATAGATTGTGGGTACTCGTTGGAACCGCTTCGCCGAGGCGGTCCTAACGAGTACCTACGATCTATGTTTTGAGCACGAATATGAAAAATATTAGAATGTTTTATCTGAAAATTTTCCTTTTTTGGTTGTAAATTTTTCAACATATTTGAATAGACGTCTTTTCGTAATGAGTTACGTCTTGTGACATAAAGCACATATCAGCATATGTGTTTTTGTGTTGTAATAAAATCTCATTAGACGTTGAAAGAGCTTTCTCCCAGTGGTCACACACACAGGAACACTCATCACCTTTTCGTACCCCTACACATCTCAAATGTTACCGACACTTTCTGTTCTCATGCCTAATCATGTTATCGACAAAATCAGGCATTCCACATCTGCATGAGATTTCAATCGTCTTCATGTTTTTATTTATGTCCATTTTGACATTTCTTAGCCTAGAATATTCCTTTGGAAAAGATTGAAATACCTTATTTTCAAGACAGGCAGTTAAATGTTTTCTAAAGTTTTGCTTAGCGGTGTATATTTTTGGATTGAAACAGAATTATACAGCATGAGCGATGGCGAATAGACCACAGTCGGACGAATTTGGCTGTTGCTGAACTTTTGGAACGTGACATGTTTCTAAATGAAATTGCATAAAATAATTCTCGTGGCAACCCCCAACTGATCATAATTTGCAAAATGCTTGACACCGTCAATACCACAAAAGTTGGTCCCGACCCAAAAATGTGCGGAAAAGTCGTATATTTCAGACTAAAACTTGAAAAATATTTGATAATGATATAAAATCTTATATGCAATTTTAGAAGAGTTTATATTCTATTTATGTTTTAAATTTTACCCTGATAGGTGCATGTTTAGTTGTCCAAAACTCCCGACTTTCTTCTTTTGATGTATTATCCTCCAACCGCTGGAAGCACCCATAGAATGGTATTATATATAGTCCTTGTTACGTATGCATAGGATTGGCAAATGTTTATTTACAGCATGCAGCACTGGTGTATATACATATCATGGCAGCAACATTTCTAGCCTTAAGACTGGACTTCACCCCTCATTTAATTCATTTACCCTTTTTGTGTGTATTGAAAAGCACAGATATCGAGATAGCCTCTCGATGTATAAGATATCCAGATCTTTCACTGTCTGTAATTTTGTCAGTTGACAACAGTCAATTATCAATTTGACAAGGGTTTGACAAAATTTATGATAAACGGGACGATTTTGATTTTGATATAGTCATTTTCCCTTTTCTGGATGGTGATGTCCCCCAGGGTACCTCATATGGGCTATACATATCTCAACCTATAAGATTCGCCAGAGCTTCTTCAAATCTTAATGACTTTAACTACCGTAATAAAGCCCTTACTGCCAAACTTCTTAGACAGGGCTATCGTTATTTTAAACTTCGTAAAGCGTTTTCGAAATTTTATTGCAGACACAGTGCCTTGTTAGAAAAATATAGCGTCAGTCTGAAAACACTTCTGCAACAAGGTATATCGTAACCAGAATTTTACGGTGACTTAGTGTACAGATTTAGAAAAATTGTAGGCAAATCTAACTTTTCGGAGCAATTCAGAAAACTTATTAACCGTTATAAAAGAATTGGCTATAGCCTGGATATTATGCGGCAGACTGCATGCCTAGTTGTCAACCCAATCATTGTTGATGGCTATGCTTCACTCTTTAATTGCACGATGGCGGTTCGGGCCTCAGACTCAATGACAGCCTCTATGTAAAACATTAACCAGTGGGGTGGGGCTTGACGATATGTCTTTGGCTTGGCCCGCCGTGGTTCAACTATTGGTTTTCATTTACTCTGGCATACAGTAGAATTAGCCATGAGTACTCGTCTTTGTTTATTATAGTGATTAATTTGATTTTTATGTTTTCGCTTTGATGCATTGACTGAGTTGGGAGCCTTTATGCGAACCAAATTTTTATGTGTTTCTGTATTAAGAGTAGCATCGTGACCCAGGGTGAAGTTAGTTAGCTGTAAAAGTGCTTTAAACCCCCCGGTGGTTTGCTCTACTGACCGTTCTAAGGCGGTGGTCCCGGTGTTAGTCTTACTCTTTGTTGCTTTGTGGTTTATTCTACGAGGCGATTTGTTGTATGTCTTTCCGTGTGTCATTTTGTTCTTGTGTTTTCAGTCCTTTTCGTATTGCGATTACCTCGCTTGGGGAAGAGAGAGCTAATCTTAGTGTTTTTCGTACATTTGTTCGGTTTGTGCTTGTTTGGATTTGTCGGTTTCCTCTTCCTCTTGGGGTCTGGGAAGGGCTGCGGTTTGTGATTGTGGCACTCCCTGAACTTTTCTCTTACCTTTTTCTCGCTACTTTGTACGATCCTGTGCAATCTGCCCATGACTCTGTTGGTATGTTGAAGTCTTTAAGGAAGGCTTTGAGGGTGTCCTTGTATCGCTTCGTCTGACCACCATGGGAGCATTTTCCTACTTGAAGTTCTCCACAGAGGAGTTTCTTTGGCAAACGTTCATCAGGCATTCTGGTAACATGGCCTGTCCATCTTAACTGTGCAATTTTAGAAGAGTATGTACACTCTGCATCCCTGCCCTTTTCAGGACTTCTGTGTCTGGACTCCTGTCTTGCCACTTGATCTTTAAAAGTTTTCTAAGACAGCTTGTATGGAAGTGGTTCAGTCTTTTGGCATGCCGTTGGTAAACTGTCCAAGTTTCACATGCGTATAATAGTGTTGGCAGCACTACCGATCTATATACTTTCAGCTTTGTGTCAAGTCTGATTCCACTTCGGTCCCAAATACTTCCACGTAGCCGGCCAAATGCTGCACTAGCTTTGGCAATTCTAGCACTGACCATCATCAATGTGCACAACTCTAGACAATGTGCTTCCAAGGTAGGTGAACTTGTCTACCACTTGCAGTCGTTGACCTTTCACTGTGATGGTAGGCTCCTTGTAAGGCTTTCCAGGTGCTGGCTGATATACTACCTCAGTCTTTTTTATGCTGATTGTGAGATCATAGCTGTCACATGAATCAGATACTTGATCCACACCTTTCTGCATTTTCTCTTCAGTTAGAGCACTCTTTGCCATGTCATCAGCAAAGAGGAACTCGTCTAGCACCTCTGTCTGCACCTTAGATTTAGCTTGCAACCTTCTTAGGTTGAAAAGTTTCCCATCAAAGCGATACCTAATAGGTATACCATTGTAACCATCCTGGAAAGCATCTGTAAGCATGGCAGAAAACATCATGCTGAACAGTGTTGAAGCTAGTACACAGCCTTGCTTAACTCCATTTGTCCTAGGAAATGGATCAGAAAACTCGCCATCATTTTGGACCCTTGCAAGCATACCATCATGGAACTGCCGCACCATTGCTATGAATTTGGCAAGACAGCCAAACTTTGCCATAATTTTCCAAAGTCTCTCACGACTGACTGTGTCAAATGCTTTGATAAGGTCGACAAAGGTCATGTAGAGGTCCACATTCTGTTCCTGGCATTTTTCTTGACGCTGTCGTGCTGTAAAGATCATGTCTATTGTTCCTCTGTTTTTCCTGAATCCACAATGGCTTTCTAGTAGAAGCTCTGACCGTTCGAGGTGTTCATTCAATCGGCTCAGTAGGACCCTAGCAAGGATCTTCCCAGCAATTGACAATGAAGAGATGCCTCGATGATTGTCACAGACTTGAGGATTCCCTTTCCTTTTGAATAGGTGGATAATTTTTGCATCCTTGAATTCTTGAGGGATGGCTTCTTTTCTCCACATAATGTGAAATAACTCTGTCAGTTTCTCTGCAACTGGAGGACCTCCTGTTTTGTAGATCTCTTTGTAGGTATTGCATCTGATCCTGGAGCCTTGCCAGATGACAGGAGTTTTATTGCTTTCACTGTTTGAGAGATGGTTGGGAGCTCATCAAGCAGCGGATTACATTCCACCTGTGGTAGTCTGTTGATAGCTTCATCATTGATAGATGATGGCCGATTAAGGACACCATCAAAGTGTTCAGCCCATCTTTTCAAGATAGCTTCTTTGTCAGTCAGAAGACTAGTTCCATCTGCACTAAGGAGTGGGGTGGTTCCTGAGCTCTGGGGACCATATACTGTCTTGAGTGCATCAAAGGACTTTTTCATGTCCTTTCTGTCTGCAAAGGACTGGATTTCATCAGCCTTTTTTCTCAGCCAGGAGTCTTGCATGTCACTGAACATCGTCTGAACTGTCTTGTATATGTTTGAATAGGCAGTCTTGTTAGATACTGAGCTGGTATTTATGAGGTAAGCCTTGTATCTTTTGGTGTTTTTCTTCAAGGAGTCCCCTGAATTTCTTTGTCATTCTCATCAAACCAATCTTGGTGTTTGCGAGATAATGGTCCTAGGGAATCCATTGCTAAAGAGTAAACGGTTTCTCTGAAGACTGTCCAGCTCTCATCTACATCTTCTGAACTGTGTTCCAGTGCATCTAAACGGCTGCAGAGATAGTTGACGAATGCTTTCCTCTTGCTGTCTTGTTTCAGCTTGGAGACATCTAATTTCTTTGGCACCCTCTTGCCTTGTGGTCGTCATACAGGCTGAATGTGCAGGTTCAGTTTGCTAACAACAAGCCTGTGATCTGTCCAACAGTCTGCACCACACATAGTTTTAGTCACTCTGACATCCTGTCTGTCCTTCCTTCGCACTATGACATAGTCAATGAGATGCCAGTGTTTGGAGCGAGGGTGCATCCAAATGTTGTCTTTCTGCGAGTTGGTAGACGGAAGACTGTGTTGGTGATCAGTAATTCATGCTCTGCACACTTCCTTAAAAGGAGGAGTACATTGCTGTTGCACTTCCCTACACCTTCAGATCCAATCACTCCTTCCCAGGTCTGGTGAGGTTTGACTGCATTTGTAATTTGAAGCTGTTAATGGTGAGGTTTCGAGCGAGTAAAACTGGTTAAAGACTAAACCCCCTCCCTTCAACCACATACCCTCCACCGGTAGTTTTTTCCTAATGACAGTTCCAAGGTGGGAGGGGGTGGGGTCCTCTGTTGCAGTTCTTTTTTGTGCGTTGATGGTTTCATTTTGTTCTTGTGTTTTTCACTCCTTTTAGTGTTGGGATTACCTCGCTTGGGGAAGAGAGAGCTAATCTTAGTGCTTTTCGTACGTTTGTTCGACTTGTGCTTGTTTGGATTTGTCGGTTTCCTCTTCTTCTTGGGGTCTGGGAAGGGCACTCCCTGGACTTTTCTCTTACCTTTGTTTTCATATGTGGCGTTTGGTTTATCATTATATTTGTTCCTCCTCCTTCTTTTAGTGCCCCGGGAAGGCTGTGCTTGGTAATTGCCGCATTTCCTGGGTACCTTCACTTATGTTTCTATGAACTGTCTGTCTTGCTTTGTTTGCTCTTCCACCTGGTGTCATTGATAGACTATGTTCTGTGATTGTGGCTCTATTTGGACATTTTCTACTAAGTTCTCATGTCCTTCCCCGCTCCCACATCATCCTTCTCTGAAATAGTTTACCTCCTGCGAAAACAGCAGAGGAATAATAAAAAAAAAACTTCATGTAATCATTTATCCAGAGATGGGTAAACCAATACCAATCTGTCAGAACTTGTAAATGGTTTATTGCTCTGTTTTTTTTTTGTTTTTTTTTGTTGTTGTTTTTTTTACCTGGAAATATTAATTAAGTGTGCACAAGCTTCACAATGATCAAACTGATGGTCAATGAAGTAGCGAGAGATTTAACAATACATTTGTACCAATACATATAAATTGTAAAAATAAGGATTTCATGTGTAGAGTGTACTGGGATCCTATAATTGGCGAGATACTGACAACAGACCCTGATCCTGACGACAGAAAGTTCGGTGACAAGCACAGCGTAGCAGTAAAGAAAAGTATGATGAGAGTCGGCCACCTTCCAAAAGAGTTGGGCTTTGCCAAACCCAGTCAGCATTCTACGTAAATCTATATCGGGCCGTCATCGGCCCGTCAGGGTAGCTGACGGGCCGATGACGGCCCGATGTAGATTTACGTAGAATGCTAGCTGGGAATTTTTCATCGTACATGGCGGAACAATACAGAGCAAAGTAACGGGAAAGACTAAAGAGTGAATGCTCCAAGATGCCGCCAGGTGGATTGGAGGTGCCCTGCGAATACATTTTTTTCAATCAAAGGGAAAGCTGCCATCATGCATCGACTCAAAGACAAGCTGAAGTGTACGTTAAAAACACGGTAGTTTTGTCGGCGAAGAAAGAAACAAAAACTGACTAAGTTAGTCCAGACTTCGGGAATGCAGCATTTTGTAAACTGTGGTTCCAAAGTCATATTAATTTTGAGGTAATTGCTGAATCGTACCATAGGGCTGAGGAAGTCTTTGCAGAATATTGCGAATGTGTGTATTAAGTCATTATGGACTATCCTCTCATAATTGGGCATATAAATTATATGTAAAAACAGAGTTCCACTTGAAACTGCTACGGAACATGATAATGAGGGCGGTTGCATTTTTTTATGCTTTCTCATGACTGGCTCCATCAAACCAAGTCTGCTGTTGTCTATGATTTATTCTGTATATTAATACCGAGGCATCTTTGTTTCAGAATATTTTGTGATCACAGCTGCTGTCATTAACCCTTATCCTGCTGTTCATGACAACCACTATCTTTGCAAACAGTGTAGATCCAGATCAGATGGCTTCTGAAGAAGCAATCTGACCAGGATCTACACTGTTCGTCATTCAGTTTGTGATTTTTTTATGAAAACATTATATGATGTAATCTGATTGGCTGATAGTAGGATGGGTGTGGCTAATTAGATTATTCAGCAGGATAAGGGTTAAGTGCTTGCAATAAGGCCAAAAACCATCATCCCATATATTCAATATAGTGCTGATATTATATAACCCTTTCACCCCTGAGTTTATCAAATGGATGTTTCCATCATTGAATTTGGACACATTGATTGCTGCAAATGGGGGTTTCAGTCAAAAATCAATAACTCTATGGCAAACAGTGTAGATCCTGATGAGAGGATTCATTATGAGCAGTCTCATCTGAATCTGCACTGTTTGCATTTAGGTATTTGCATTGGTCTGTAGGGAATATTTCAGAGTATTTTGTGATCACAGCAGCTATGTTAAGTGCATGTATAGTGGAGGTAATACACTGACCTGTATTTTGATTTAGTGCTGAAATTGATATTCTGGTCCTTTGGGACTATTGTGCTAATACAGTACAGGTGAAAATAGAAGTCTGCTCACAACTGCTATGGGGATGTTAGGGATATTGCATTTTTTTTTTTTTTTAGAATTTCAATTTCCTCATGAACTGTTGTTTCCAAGTGATCTTGTTTTTAGAGTATTTTGAAGAATATTTCAGATGTGCCAACAATGTCATAATAGTCTTTGTGAACTTTGGCATGCACATGACATAATGGCCATTTTCCTTACTTGATGCATTTTTGTGACAAGACATCACTAAAAAAAAAACAAAAAAAAAGAAAGAAAAAACAACTGAGCTTTTAACCATTTGCATACTGAACACTGAGTGAACCCAATATACACTAAATATTTTGATCAGACATAACTGACAGTGTAGAATAATTTATCAGGGTCTGCACTTTGCAATTATGCAAAAACTTTGTCAGAAACTACACCAGGCAGATTTTAGGACAATAATGGTAAAGAGTTATCATGCCCAAATATATTTAACCTAAGTATTTAGACAGACTATAAGCAAACAGTGTAAACCCAGATCAGATGCTGCAAAATGTGGGATTTGATCAGTGTCCACTCTGTTTGCTTCACATCCATCAGTTTTTATACACTTCAAGAAATAGTAAACTGTACACACTCAAATTTCAGGACTACTACGATTCAGGGCCCAGTTGTTCAAATCTAATGACATCGTTAGTTTACAATTCATTAAAATTTACATCTAGTGATATGCAAATTTGCTGAAATTTTTTGCTGAAAAAATGTGAGTAGCTTTTGCAGTGCAAAAGCTACTCACATTTTTTCACCAAAAAATATCAGAATACTGTGTATTGAATCTACTAAAACAGTTAACGAAATGACCCATAACAAGTTTGTTAAGCTAACGACGCTTTGAACAACTGGGCCCAGATTTTTAATGCTACCAGATAACTGAGTCACATAGAGGCAGCGCCAAAATTTCAGGACAGATATGGTAAGGAATAAAGTGTCTGAATATTTCAAATATTTAGGGTAAAAGGGAATGGCAATAGCAAAGATCTGGACCAGGCTGGATGTAAGCTGTTTTAGATTTTCAGTATTAGTGGGAAGATGCAGGTTTATCAACAGCATGACTGGGTTACCTTTTAACCCTTAAAGCACCAATCACAACTGTAGCAGACAACATTTTCTTTTCTTTTTTTTCTTTTTTTTTATTTTTCAGAGAAAACAAGTATTCACATTTCATGTGAAGGGTCTGCTATGCAGCTGATTCACATGATATGTCAAGACTTGTTTTTCTCTGAAAAAAAAAAAATGAATGTTGTCTGCTACAAATTTTGCCATGGATTCACTTGGTATATTAGTCTTGTTCGCCAGGCGACTACTAAAAATAGACTGCTATCGAGCTGCGCAAGGAACTGGACTATTGGTATATTTTCTGCTACTTATACGAGAGAGACAACTTTTGTGACTTCCTGTTTGCTCTCATGCACAAAATCCTTCTGAAAAAAGTCTACTCTAAAAGGAAAGACTTTGCTTCCTATGGGAGCAAAATTTATTTGTTTTAAAGTAGAGCCCTTTTCAGAAGGGAGCCTAAACTGTTTTGAAAAAGTTACCTCCCTTGAAAGTGTATCCTGTTCCAGTTATCACACTGAACATCAGAAATATGGTTTTTTTTTTTGTGTTTTTTTTTATCAATTTTCCATGAAGTAGATATTTTACGCAGGTTGTCTCCTTTCTTACTTGAAAATATGCTTTGGCATTTCATACTTTCACCTTAGGAGACAATTGGCAACAAATACAGACCTGTTTTCTGAGAAAATAAAATCAAAGCACTGACAGAACTGGTGGGTTGATTGTCTCTGATTGTAGACTGGATAAATGGTCCTGAACAGGAACAAGACTGTTTCATTTAACCCTTTACTTCCTGGGCCCAGTTGGTCAAAGTTAACGACTTCGTTAGTTAACGATTCGTTAGAATTTACATCAAGTGATATGCAAATATGCTGAAATTTTTTGCTGAAAAAATGTGAGTAGCTTTTGCAGTGCAAAAGCTACTCACATTTTTCAGCAAAAAATATCAGAATATTGTATATTGAATCCGCTAAAACAGTTATCGAAATGACCCTTAACGAGCTCGTTAAGCTAACAACGCTTTGAACAACTGGGTCCTGTAATTTAAGGAAACAGTGCAGACACTGCATTCTGTGGCATCTGACCTGGGTCTGAGTGGTTTGCCAATGTCCCAGTCCAGGGTTTACAGATAACCCTCTTTGCACTGCACTCTGATGTCACAGCTACAATAATAACGTGGTTATAAATAACCGTTGCCTGGATTTCATCTAATGCACAGTTTGATTTCATTGGTCAATGATAATCACATGGACAACTGCCCAAAGGACATTTTGGTGTTTGTATACTATGGTTTGATTGTAAACAGTTAACCCCAAAACTACCAGTAGAAGGAGAAATGCATGAATTAAACCCTATTTTCACAGAAATAAAGAGACAAGTATCAGTGATTCATCATCTTATTTATGTCCTTAAATTTGGTACATGTATTTAAAATTAATTATTAATGTGGTATCCACCATGTCTCAAAGTGTATTCTGTCTTGTGGAAATTTTAGTGACAGGAGAATATTTTTCATGTCTGTTATCATTGGAGAAGGTCCACATATAAAAACTTGAGTCGCATCTTGTTTCAACCACTGAAAAGCTTTCAATATGTCTTCTGCTTTAATTCTACGACCTAAAATAGAAAGATAAAAACAAATAAAATGCATACAATTGAAAATTTGCTCATCTCAACTACAAAAATTATATAGATATAGAATAATACAATCCAGTAATAATATGTGATCATGAAATATCATGGCATTCTCTCCCTTCAGCTGATTCAAGAAGGGTAATTATCAGTTTCTTGTGAAAGGATGTACAAATGAACTGGTAATTGCTTCAGGACTAAGCCTGCCCAGGAAAAGTGTGGTTAGGTAAACTGACCAGTTCAACATGACCTTAATCCTTGCCATGCTGAATAAGATGCCACGCCCACATCTAATTTTAAGCCAGTCAGATTACTTGATCCTGGTTGTTGATACAAATTCACATACTTCATGCCAAACAGTGTAGATTCAGATCTGTTGGCTTCTTCAGAAACAAACTTATCCGGATCTATACTGTTTGCAAAGGCAGGGCCTAGCTGGGCTCAGCAGGACAGGGGTCAGTAGTGTTGACTGGGCTGTTAAACTCCACACCAACCAAACCAACCAATAAGCAATGAAATACATACAATTTGCGATGTGAAAATTATTATGCCATATTAAACAGTGAAGACTCAGAGCAAAGACTGCATCTATGCTGTCTGATCAGGACCTTCTCTATTTGTCAATATATTCTATTGTAACCAATGATTCTGTAACTTAACATTTAAAGCCTGACGTGAACTTAATCCTTGCCATGGTGAATAAATTATGATGCCACGCCCACATCTTATTTTAAGCCTATCAGATTACTGCAGATAAGAGAAGTATCCAAATAAATATTTTTTATTATTTCTCCATGAAAACATATGATGTGCCAAAGTTGTAGGAAGCACCTGAAACCTTTAAACAAGTGGGAGCTACTCCAAAAGGAAAAAGTTTTCTCCCTCTGGGAGCAAATTCTTTCATTTCAGAGAAGCACCCGGAGATAAGGGAGACATATTCCATGTCAGAGTTATTTCACTTGTCAATGAATTTGTATCCATTTCCCTTGAACAGTTATACAGATTGTGCCAATTACTAATTTTTGTAACATAGCGACATTTCATTACAAAGAAACATGTTACAAAATGATTCAATTTTAACCCTTGTTCTGCTGAATAAATTAAGATATGATGCCCACTTCTAATTTTCAGCCAATCAGATTACTTGATCTGAATTATTGCTATGAATTGACATACTTCATGGCAAACAGTGCAGATCCAGATCAGTTGGCTTCTTCAGAAGGCAAGGTGTATCCGGGATCAGCATGACAAGGATTAAATAATAAAAAAATATATCAAAATCACTATCTAGCTATTAGCTATCTGAATACAGTGCTAGAGATACGCCACAACCACTTTATAAGACTATTGCTGGGATCCAAAGCAAAAACCATGTAAACTCAATAACCATGTTGTATCCAAACAAAAATGTATAGATTATATAGAAAAATGACCATAAATAGTCATTTTTCTATATCATACAGACAACCCTCTTTATACCAGCACTCGATACAATGACAAAATATGTTATAATGACAATTTGACTGTCATGAAACCTTTGCTAAAGAGGTGACAAATAGTCACAAATTATGCATGAATATTGTATTAAATACTTTTTAAGAAACATATGTGAGGCAATTCTAACGAATATCCAAAACGTATGTTCTATAAGGAAATAAGAACAAAACAAGACAATTTTTACATATCAATCTGCTTATTAAGTATTCTGTACAACAGCAAATTCATTTTAATGGCAACATCTGTGGGAACAAATGTTGTTGTTGTAATGAGGGTTCACTGTATATACATTTTTGTTTGGATAAAACACTTTTGTGGTCCATCTTTAAACCGTCTTATATCCAAAAATGTCTTATATTCAAAACTATCTTATATCTAAAGCCGTCTTATATCCAAAACCGTCTTATTAAGAGGTTCCAGTGTACTTACATTTTATATCTGGATCTGTCACTTGTTCTTTTGTTGTTAACAGTTGGCTGCTTATATTTGAATTTCTGCCTTCTATTTCTCCTATTTCTTTCTGAAAAAAAAATTACAACATCAACTATAGGGTACTTTACACATACAATAACACCACGAAAACACACCTATATAATTTTGACCCCCTTAAACCCCACTTTTATATAGTAAAACTGGGGTTTACAGGGGTATACATTATTTTTCTTATTTCTGCTCAAAAACATAGATTGTGGGTACTCGTTTGAACCGCCTCGGTGAGGCAGTTCTAACGAGTACCCACAATCTATGTTTTGAGCAGAAATATGAAAATTATCAGAATTTTTCATCGGAAAATTTTCATTTTTTAGTGGTAAAAATTTCAGTATATTTGAAAAGGCATGTTTTCGTAATGGTAGCTTATAATTTTGTTTTAAATTTAAATGCAATATATGCATTGTACATATTACTATTCATCCTGGTCCTGCTGAACCCAGATATGCTGTCTTGATCTGTCTTTGCAAGCATAAGCTGTGGAATAAACTCTCTGAGATAAGCATCACAAAAACATGCCTATATAATAGTGACCCCCTTTAAACCCCACTTTTATATAGTAAAACTGGGGTTTACAGGGGTATACATTATTTTTCTTATTTCTGCTCAAAACAGATTGTGGGTACTCGTTAGAACTGCCTCGTCGAGGCGGTTCTAATGAGTACCCACAATCTATGTTTTGTGCAGAAATATGAAAAATATCAGAATTTTTTTATCTGAAAATTTTCATTTTTGGTGGTAAAATTTTCAATATAGTAGAATAGGCGTGTTTACGTAATGGCAAACTTTTAAGGGAGATTTGACAAAATCACTTTGAAGCTCCCCCAATATTGTTAGTCTAAAGTCTTTTTTTTTTTTTTGTTTTTTGTTTTTTCATGTAAGACGCTTGTGAAGACTATAACAGTGTGTGATTGATGTTAATGTCTACATAAAAGCTGTTGTAAAATAATCTGAAAAGTCTCTGAGATTTGAATTTTTTATGTGAATTGCCTTCCAGATGGCCCAATTCTGTGAGATTTTATCTCATAGTTTGAGATATGGCACGTATGCATCTCATTTGTCCCATACAAATGATATAAATTATAATTCTAAATCAGATCTCAAATCATGTCTTTATGAAAAAAATAAATAAATAAATAAGAAGAAAAAAAGTTATACTCTGAATCTCTGCTTCCCTGGAACATCTGTGAAAACAGCCTTATCCTACATTTATGCTAAATATTCAGACAAAACTACCTGTTCAAACAGAGTAGACCTAGATCAAACTGAACAGTTTAATCAGGGTCTGCAATGTTTGATATTCAGTCTATAAATTTAGACAGATCATCAAATAGTCAAATGGACTTGCTCAAATTGCAGGATAAGTCTGCTTAAAAGTTATGGTGTCTTGAGTAATTATTTAAGGAGGCTGGATACACTTGCTATTTTTCCATCATATTTTACAAGGGAGACTTTTGTGACTTCCTGTTTGCTTTCCCTTCCCAGCACATCAAAACCCTTCAGAAAATGGGTCCACTCTAAAAGGAGAGAGAACAAATTTGTTCATTTTTGAGCAGACCCCTTTTCAGAAGGGGACAAAAACATTTTACAGAGTTCCCTCCCCTGAAAGTGTACCCATTCACCTTAACTCTTTCCCCGCTAGTGCCGACTTTTGTCGTCTGCTCATAACCTTTGCAAACAGTTTGGACCCAGATCGTTTTGTCGGGCCTGATCTCAATCCAAACTGTTTGACACTCTGATGGTATTCATGAAAGATTATTTTGAAAAAGTTAATTTTTAAAAAAATCCACAGACAACAAAAAAGCATGCAAAATTACCCAGCATGCAAAGAGTTAATATAGTTATGATACTTACTTTAAAGATAAGTTCATCCTTGGTCCTAGCACTATACAACAGCATGAGTCTCCCAAAATGTTCAGAGTGACCACCAGAGCCACCATTTAAATCTTCAGCATGCCTCATAGTACTGATTAACGGATTAATTCCCACACCACCAGCTATTAACAGTAAGTCAGGCTTCTCTTCTGATATATCAGCATAGTAATAAAAGTCTCCACCAACTTTAAGTTTCACCATTGATCCCTCTGTGCACTGAAAATGTAGAAATTGTAAACGGTAAATGTCCTAAAATCTTTTAACACTTTATTCCATGCTTTTTTGGCTTAAATTTTGCTATTTATGCAGCTGACTCTTAAAATGCTTAGTGGAATGACAAACAGTGTAGGCCCAGATCAGACTGCTCCTATATCAGACTGCTCCATAGGAGCAGTCTGATCTGGGTCTGCACTGTTTGCATATGCTATTTTGTCAGACACTTATGTGTTCGAAATTTTAGGACATTTATCATACTAAAGGGCATCAGTAAACCTAGGACATACCCTGGCAAGCATATATTGTAGTTACCCTATATATTCTGGCAGATATGCCTGAGTAAACAGTATAGAACCAGATCAAGCTAAAGAAGCAGTTTAAAATATACTTTAAAATATATATAAGCTTTTACAATGCACCACAACTAGAAATCTAAAAACTAGAAATCCTTTTTTATAGATTTTTACATACATTCATGCATGCTGTAAGTTTTGTGCTCTTATTATGCATGTGCTTCTGTATTCAGTATTTCTCTGTTAGTTGTTGTACATTATTCTGATACTGTGATATATTATGCATGTTATATAGTTGGTAGAAAAAGCTTTAAGCATATATTAAACCTGTTGTATAAACCCAAACGACCTTAAATAAACTTTACTTGATTTGACCACAGTAGAAAAAAAAAGAAAATAAACCTGCTTACTGAGTATGTGTTAATTCATTGCTACCCTTAAAATGCCACAAGTGCAGCAGAAAACATTTTGATTTTTTTTTTCAGAGAAAATAAGGCTGGATATTTCATGTGAATCATCTGCCTAACAGACAATTCATATGAATGTCAAAAACTTATTTTTTCTTAAGATTAATAATGAAAAAGTTAGATGGTCATCATCTGCCACAGTTTTGCCTGTCATTTTTAAGTGGTTAAGTGTGGATCCACTAAGAATGTGTGCTATGAAAATAACACCCTAGTAGTTTTTCTACAACCCAATAGGCAAGTTTATGCGTTTTTGCTGCACAGCAATGTCTAACCTAGGTACAGAGCAAGTGACTGCTAGAAAAGGCCTCTTCTATCAGTACTATCAAACTACGCATCAATACCTTACCTTAGGGGAATGGATAATACAGAAGTATATCTCTTGCTTACCACCACTTGAGCCAGATTTGATTTCTGGTGCTGGCATGTGGCAGAGTTATGGTCACCAATCCAAGGCTGTTTTTTTTTTTCCAAATACTCTTGTTTCCACCACCATCTATGACTACAAGATGTCAACATTTCAAGGCCCGCAGAGTTATGGTCACCAATCCAAGGCTGTTTTTTTTTTTTCCAAATACTCTTGTTTCCACCACCATCTATGACTACAAGATGTCAACATTTCAAGGCCCGTACGCAGGGGGTGTTTGTGGGTACAAAAGTATCTCACTTTTTGTGCAAATTACTTCAAAATCATGTAGTTTTTTACTCCAAACTCACTTTACACCCCTAATTCTTGCCCCCAAATTGGCATTAACTTAGCATTTATACCCTCCATTTCAGAATAGCTAAAAATTTACACCCCCATTTCAAAAGTCTGTGTACTGGCCTGATTTGCACCTGCAAAAACATCTTTGTAAGTTTGTGAGCTTTCTGTAAAATCGAAATAAAATAAAAAAAAGTTTAACCTTTTCCACTCTATGAGTAAATTCAATAGATGACAAATTGATGATTTGCTTTTTATTTTTCCCAGAAAATAGGCTTTGACATTTCATGCAAGTAGTTTCCTTAGATTTTTCTTATTTTTCCAAGAAAATAGGCTTTGATATTTCATGCGAATTGTCTCCTTATAAAGAGACAATTTGCATGATCTGTTAAAGCCTATTTTCTGGGGGAAAAAAAGTCAAAACGTTGTTTGCTAAATTTTTACCCAGCATACTGAGCGTTAAATTTTTTTACCTTACCTTTGTATGGACCCAATGAGCTGGAGGATATGTACTGTACTGCACAGCCAGCTCTATCTCTCCAGTTGTGATGTAATGACCAGGTGAACTACATATAGAGAAACCACTGATTGTCTCCATTCCAGGTATAAATGTATCAACCCTGTAAAAAGAAATCAAAATGAAACAAACTTAACACTTTTGATTGCAGTATAGTCAGTTACAATCTAACAAAAATAGTACTCCTGTCTTCACAAAGAGCTGAACAGTTAGCAAAAACATTACTGGATGAATGAGCATAATATTATTGTCTGTGAAGGTGAATAAAATAACCTTCAAGGAAAATTACTATGACCTGAAAACATGAAGGGAGCTACCCTTAAAAGGATTTTTTTTTTACTCCCAGAAGCGTTTTTTTTTTTTCTTTTAGAAGTAGCCTTTGAGGCTTTGTCTGAGGTTCCACTGATAATAAACTCTTCTCTTTATATGTCTAAAACTGCTGGATGGGTGGCAAATGGCATAGACTATGATCAGGTGCTGCATTTTGCAGCATCTGATCTGAGTCTACAATGTTTGCTCAGGCCTGTCATCCAAATACTTAGGGTATAAATATGGTACATACCACTGTCCCGGTTTAAATGAAAAATTCTTGTCCTCTATCTTAAGGATCAGTCTCTTCACTGTTGGTGATTCATCATTTATCTTTATCACAGTTGCATCCACTATATTCTGTAATAAAAATGAAATATAAGAAAATAAAAAGGAGTAAACTCTATGAAAAATAAAGTGGAGTGAACTGCATGAAAAAAAAAAAATACAATGGAGTGAACTGAATGAAAGCTAAAATGGAGTGAATGTTTGAAAAAAAAATGAAATAGAGTGAACTTATATGAAAAATAAAATGGAGTGAACTGTATGAAGAATAAAATGGAGTTAACTATGAAAAAAAGGAGTAAACTGTGTGAAAAATAAAAGTGAACTGTATGAAAATAAAATTGAATGAACTGTATGAAAAAAAATATTAAAAAAAAAAATGGAGTGAACTTGTATGAAAAATAAAACGGGGTGAACTATATGAAAATAAAATGGAGTTAACTATGAAAAAAAATGGTGTAAATTGTACGAAAGATAAAATGGAGTGAACTGTACAAAAATGATTTCATACCACATTTACCCTAAGTATTCAGACAGGCAGGTCTGAGCAAAGAGTTTAGACCCAGATTAGATGCTACAGAATGTGGCATCTTAGACCCAGATTAGATGCTACAGAATGTGGCATCTGAGTAGTGTTTACACTGGTTATCATGTACTCATGCAGCTTGTTTTTTTTTTTCTTCACTGTTTGTCACAGTAGTTTTTTAGACACATCAAAAGGTGGTAAGATAGACTTGTTCTAATTTTAAGACAAGTATAATATAAGGAGGTATGGTGTCTGAATACTTATGGTAAATAAGATAAATTATACCAAAAGCAGTTTGAAAACAGTCTATGCATACATATAAAATGAGCTTGGTCAGGGTCACACCTACTAACTTGCAAAATCAGAAATTTGATCTATTAACTCTTTCCTCACTAGTGGCGACTTCTGTTGTCTGCTGATGCCCTTTGCAAACAGTTTGGACCCAGATCAGGCCCAACAAAACGTCGGGCCTGATCAGGATTTAAACTGTTCGACACTGATGGTATTCCTGAGTTTTTTTGAAAATGTCAGTTTTAAATAAAAAATCCACAGAGGACAAAAAACATGCAAAATTACCCAGCAATCAAAGAGTTAAGTATATATGAGCTGCACTATGTGCAAATATGTTTTTAAAGTATATATGGACAGCTACAGCCCATATCACAGTTGTCAGTTTCTGGCGAAAGAATGTGTACAATACTGGTTAACCGCTTAGAGGACTAAGCCTGCCCAGTAAACGTGTGGTTAGGTAAACTGACCGCGCTCGACAAGACCCCATTGGGTTGACTGGGCCATAAAAACCTCAACACAAACAAACATATCAGCCTGCACTTCCATATAAATGACAAGGATATTTGCTCTCCGCTTGCCGAATCATTGGATACTTTAATCTACTATGATGTAGAGTTAAGATTGTAGCTTAGCTGGCTGATCTGGGTCTATGATGTTGGCATATACCCCAAAGACACTGTTTCTCTTGGTGCAACTCATATATATCAGTCTATCCATAGTGGCTCGCATTTCAAGTAAAGACATTCATATTGGTTTATAATATAAAAATTTTAAAACATCACGAAAACATGCCTATATAATTTTGACACCCTTTAACCTCACTTTTAAATAGTAAAACTGGGGTTTACCGGGTATACATTATTTTTTCTTATTTCTGCTCAAAAACATAGATTGTGGGTACTCGTTAGAACTGCCTCAGCGAGGCAGTTCTAATGGGTACCCACAATCTATGTTTTTAGCAGAAATATGAAAATTATAAGAATTTTTATCTGAAAACTTTCAGTTTTTGGTGGTGAAATTTTCAATATATTTGAATAGGCGTGTTTTCGTAATGGTATCAAATATATTATAGTTGTACCTTGTTCTCAGTGGTATTCTCTGAAGCCATGGTTTAACGAAGCACTGAAAAGAAAGAAGTATAAAGATTACATTTTATAATTATATGGTACCTTGGACTTGTCTGGTCCTTCATGATCACTGAGCTCATTCCATGATTAAGGTTGTGTGTGTTTTCATTGCTCTCACAGGTCATTTTTAGAATCTATTAAAATTTAGATAAAGCTGCATAAAATCAACCCTTGCTATGCTGAATAAATTAAAATGCCATGCCCACATTTAATTTTCTGCCAATCTGATTACTTGATCCAGGTAGTTGATACAAATTCAAATACTTAATGGCAAACAGTGCAGATCCAGATCCAGTTGGCTTCAGAAGTATCCAACTGATCTGGCTCTACACTGTTTGCAAAGGTAGGGCGTATCCAGGTTCAGCAGGACCAGGTTAAGAATCTGTACTTGCTACATTATCAGTTATGCCAATGCAACAGTACTACTGGCATGAACCACTATAGCAGCAGCTGGCATTCTAAAATCTATTTTGTTTTTCAGTGAAAATAAGGCTGAACATTTCATGTGAATTGTCTGCTAAGCAGACAATTCACATGAAATGTTGAACCTTATTTTCTATGAAAAATAAATTGAATGTCACCTGTACAATTTGGTCCTTTAAGGTTAAAAGAAAGAGTCATTGCATTTCAAGTTGTAACGATAACACTGTGACATTAAAAAGCAGTGCTACAGTTGAAATGCTACATTTTGTTGCAGTATATTACTCAGCCAAGCATGCTGGGACAAAACTTTCAACAGGACTGGTGACATTTTTAAAAACAATTTTATTATTATTATTTTTTAGATAATTTCTGGGCTACCTCTGTTAAGTACCAATAACATGTTTTTACGAAAAAAAAAGAAAAAAAAAAAAGTATTTATCTTGATACCCCTCTTATCCAGACTTGTGTAGAATTTTAAAAAAAAAAAAAATAAATAAATAAAAAGTCAAAATCATGAAGATATTTAGAATTATCCAAAAATGAGACAAATCCAGTGCATTGCAATATATGTATTACTTGTGCTATCTAATTTTGTGGTCAGTAGAGCTGTCACTGAGAACTATACAATAAAGTAAAATTTTGTGCAATATACATACTGAAATCTTGTCAGAGCTGCAGATAAGAGAAGTATCCAGATAAATGTTTTTCTTATTTGTCCATAGAAACAGTTATTGTGGATACACATTAAAAGTGCCTCACTGAGGCACTTTTAATGAGTAGTCCCAGGCATATTTTCATGGACAAATAAAAAAAATCATTCAGTTGAAAAAAAGCATCTTATCTGGAGTTATAACAGTAGATTCTACTGGTTACCTTATAGTAAACCTACACTCAAACACAATGAAATAACAGAAATAAGAATAATTTACCAAATGGTGAAACAAAAATAGCTCACCACAACCTTTAAAGTGTCACAACTGAGAGGAGGCCGATATCTTATTACATATACATGTCACATACAGTAGATGCAGTGACCTTTGCTCTCTAGGTCAGGGGCAACAACCTGTTCTGTTTCTCATTGTATTCAATGTTGGGTTATGCTACCTGTCAAGATTACCAATCAAATCCCTTATCCTGTGGCATTTTCTTCTGATCTGGTCTTCAGGAGTACGCTTACCCTGGGATGGGAATGATAATTCAACAAAACTGCTGAAAATGTCCATACCCCCTACTCTCCCCCCTACAAAAATACCACATTTCAAAAGCTTGTGTCATGATCAGAACTTTTTATTTTTCTACAAAATCAAAACCACTGAATTCAGCTAATCCGCTGAAAATTCTCATCCCTGCTTACCTTTTCCCTCTTTTTTCACCAATTTTATTCAGACTTTCACATGTGATATACCAATAAACAGGCTTTCAGCTAGACTGTTCCAGTGTATAGAGTCTTGTGATACTAAAGAGTAAGTTAAAGTGGTTTCAGAGAGAAGTTGGCTAGCTATAAAAGTGCTTTAACTCCACCCCCCCTCCCCCCGCCCCACCCCCCCCCCCCCCCCGCCCCGCCACCTCCCACTTCCCGAACAATTTACTCTACTACTCTACCGAGCGTTCTAAGGCAGTGGTCCCGGTGTTAGTCTTACTCTTTGTTGCTTTGTGGTTTATTCTCCGAAGTGATTTATGTCTTACCTTGTGTTATTTTGTTCTTGTGTTTTTCAGTCCTTTTAGCATTGCGATTACCTCGCTTGGGGAAGAGAGAGCTAATCTAAGTGCTTTTCGTATGTTTGTTCGATTTGCGCTTGTTTGGTTTTGTCTGTTTCCTCTTCCTCTTGGTGTCTGGGAAGGGCTGCGGTTTGTGATTGTGGCACTCCCTAGACTTTTCTCTTACCCTTTTTTTTCTTTATGAATATCAAATAATCTCTCAGTGTATTTGAATGGGAAGTATTCAATATATGATCTCAAATGTCATTTATTTGAACATAACAATTGTCCCCAGCACTACAAGAGCTCCAACTGTTTTGACTTCCTGTTTGCATTACTGAAAACCAAACCCCTTCTGAAAAGGGATCTACACTAAGAGAAAAGATTTTGCACAAATCCTCTTGGGAGCAAATTCTTCCTTTAAAAGTAGGCTCATTTTCAGAATAGAGGCAAACCAATTTTGATAGCATAGCCTACTCTGAACATATATCCATTTCCCTTATGGCAGATGAGTTTGGACAGTTAAGAGCTGTGCATATTTTGCTTGGAATATTCTATGATCATTTTGATCTGTCAAAACTTATAGAAACCATGGTTGTGGTCAGTAAATGCCTATAAAGCGGGGAGTTTAGCTGCACAAATTCACTGTTTTACAGTCTTGTTTAGGCATGCACAGTATACATTATGTCCAAAGAAATGTCTTCATCACATGACTTCATGACTTCTTGGTTGGTTGGTTTGGAGTTTAAGCTGTTATCCTGTACAATCTTTTACCAGAAACTGACAACTGCCCTTCTTGAAACAGCAGAAGGGAGAGAATGACCATAGAAAATACCTGATGATCAATCTCCATGAAAGACTGTTGCCGTACCCGGCAGGATGAAACCCACAATCTAATCACCAGTCGGATGTGCATCCGTCTGAACTATTGAGGCGGGCATGACTCCTACATATCCTTATTATATTGATATGCAAAATTGTAGTGGGTGACATTCTAAATACTTCTTTTAATTTTTCTGAGAAATAAGGTTTAATAGTTCATGTGGACTAGCCGCCTGGCAAGCAACTCACCAGAAATGTCAAGACTTACTGGTATTTTCTAGGAAAAGATGATAAATAATTACTGTACAGTCAAACCTGTGTTAGTGGTCACCTCTATTAAGCAGCCAACCTGTATTAAGCAGCCAGAGGAAAGTTGCCCCAAAATTCATATACCTATATATTTGAACTGTATTAAGCAGCCACCTGCCTTCAGCAGCCACTTTTTAAGCTTCCCATGGGTGGCTGCTTAAGACAGGTTTGACTGTATTTGATCTCATTACTGTATATACCCCTATAAGCACACAGTCAAGCAATTTCTCAGTCTTCAGAGTACAGCCCGCGTTTTTTTTATTTATTTATTTCTTTACTAATTTGCCTAGGTGATAAGTTCCTGGAAAGTTTGGGTGTCCAAAAATAACAAACACTCAAAACTGGGAGTAAATTTATATTTAAAAACCATAAAAATATACAACCATGTCTAGTAATAAATTTCATATCATCTGAATTACCGTATTTATTCTAATATAGACCCTGGAGGCATTGCAATTCATTGCTGCTAAAACGACAGCCCAAATTTGGGCCAAAAATAAGATATTTTGATGGACTAAACCAGCAGCTTATAATTCTACAAATGGGGCTATCAGCTCCCTTTTATAGGGTACATAACATGTTGTATGCAAGTTACCTATTATATGATTGGCATTCTCTTAGAGAAACCGTTATGGTAATAGCTTTCACCTCAGCAGTACTTCATTAAATGTTCACAGAAATAATATTTTACATGCCAGCTGCCCAGTCAAAAGCTGGTTAACACTTAGCATGCTGGGTAAATATTTCTTCAGGCAACATTTTGAAATATTTTTTCTTCATTTTTTTCCCAGAAAACAGGTTCTGACAGTTCATGCCAACTATCTCCTTACTAGACAGATTGCAAGAAAAAGTACAAAAATATATAGTCCCATCAGAAGAATTATAAGCCTCTGATTAAACTCAATTTTGCACGTTTTTATTAATGCTTTTCTCCTAGAAAAGTAGTAGGGGGTGTTTATTAGAGAGGGAGCTTATATTAGAATAAATACCGTAAACACTAAATGTTTCCCTTTACCCTATCTACTTCCTGAAAAGGGCCCAATCCAAAATATTTCCTCAGAAATTTCAAATGCTGGAATATTTTATTTATTTATAATTCCATTTCAAATAATTTTAGTGCAATTTGATTGTTGATCAAGAGCAAATTTGAAATGTCTTTTATACTTCGATAAATGAATGGCGCAGGGATCTTGGAATTATTTTCTTTAACCCATTGTATGCTGAGTAGACTCTCCCACACTATATATTGGAAGAGTCCAATTTCAATTTTAGGTAAGTCTGGCTATGAGATTTACATATTCCTAGAGAAAAATGGCTAAACTATTTGCAGTGGAGACCCTGATCAGACATCGCATTCTGCTGCATCTGATATGTCAAATCCTATTTTCTAGAAAAAATAAGAAAAATATTTCAACATGTAGTCTGCTGAATTTTTTTACCCAGCATGCAAAGTGTTAAGGGTTAATATGAGAAAAAGTAACTGCTAGGAGGAAGATGATATCCATACAGGAGATACTCATTATTTGACTTTGATTTTACCACATGAAGTGCGGGCAATGGTGGGTATGTTTTACACATAGAGGTTGCCATGATGTTCTCGACCCTTTTGGTATGATTGCGTAAAGGGAAACAAGATTTTTTTTAATGCTGGCCTCGGTGGTAAGCATTTCAAATAATTGTACAAAACGACAAGATTTTTAAAGGGAAAGGCACACTTCATTGTAAATATATCTCAAAACAATGAGAAAAACAAATGCAAATTGCAAATATTTTTATGAAAATTAGACTCCAAGAAAGCTGTGTGAGTTTTAAATTTTCAAAATCTGTGTTGGGAACCAGACTCTGATAATGTCATTAAATTAATTACTAAAATTCTGAAAAGACAAATAATGACCCGGACCCAGTTGTTAAAAGCATCATTTGCTTAACAAGCTTGTTTGGTGTCAAAATGTTAACTGTTCTAGTATGTACAATATCTAATTCAGGTATTTTTGCTGAAAAATGTGAGTAGCTTTTGCAAAGCTACTCACATTTTTTCAGCAAAAATTTAAGCATATATGCTATATTTAATGATCAAAGTTTTAATGATACATTAACTTACATCGTTAGTTTTAAACTGGGCCCAGATTTTTGAAAATACTCTTTGGATAAACTGCAATGAAACAACACCAGAGTTCAAGAAGGACTGAAACATTTTCATGGCAAGCAACTGTCAAAATTTTTTTGCCCCATCCCCCCCCCCCCCCCCCCCCCCCTCTGAAAAGGGGTCTGTCTACTCTAAAAGGCAGCAAATTCTTTCCTTTTCAAGCAGATCCATTTCCAGAATGGTGTTAGTGTGCAGAATAGCTAAACTAGAACTCGCAAAAGTTGTCTCCCTTGTAAAACAGGCAGAAACAAGTTCCCTTAACTTTACAAATACTGCCAATAATTAGCATTTTAATGCTTAGCACTCTGGGTAAAAATTTCAGCAGACAACATTTTAAAATATTTTTCTTATTTTTCACAGAAAACAGGTGTTGACATTTCATGCAAATTGTCTCCTATGGAGACAATTCACATGAAATGTCAAATACTGTTTTCTGGGGAACATAAGAAATATCCATCAAAATATTGAATCCTCAGGGATAAATTAACAAAACACTAGTAAGTCAACTCTTTCTATCCAAATTTTTGGGGGCAGTACCCCCTTCTTCAGGGGAAACATGGAAATTATACAGCATTCTTTCTTCAAAAGCTCTGCAGCACTTACAGATTGAACAGGAAATCAATCTGTAAGCACTGCAAAGCTTTTGAAGAAAGAGAATTCCGTTAAATTTCCGTGTTTCCCCTGAAGAAGCGGGTACTGCCCCTGAAAATTTGGATATAAAGAATAAGAAAAATGTCATCTATAATTTTGTTGTCTGCTGAATTAACCCAGAGAGTGGTAAAGGTTAATGTTTGGTCAGTTGACTGAAAGTTCAATTAGGCAGTCTGCATATCAGACAAGACATCGACTTTGAGAATTTTGAAAGGACATATCCTTCAAACTCCTGGTCTAATTTTTGAGACAGTTTGACTGAACATTACTTTTAAGGCTTTCTGTCAGAAGGTCCTTGACAGAAACTTGTCAAACGATAAATAAAACGTTAACAAGATCTGTTGTGAGTCTTTAATTCCAGTTCTTCCCTCAACTAGATTAAAATTTGAACAAGTATTGTTGGCTACATAATGAAGCGTATGAAGTGCTCAAAACAAGCTGGCTGAATGGCAAACAGAGCAGACTTTGACCAAACTGCAAGTCTGAACAGGGTCACTACTATCAGCTAAAGCTTTTCCGTTTCAATACAGGTTGAAAGAATATGGTACAGTAGATATCTTAAAAATTCAAACACTTTATTCCACACTTTTCTGGCCTAAATTCTAATTTTAAGCAGCTGTTTCTTTAAATAAAAGTACTTAGTGGAATGGCAAAAAGTGCAGACCCTGATCAGACTGCTCCTGGAGGAGCAGTCTGATATGGGACTGCACTGTTTGCATAAAATGTCATTTTATTAGAAACTTTAGTGTATGAAATTTTAGGACATTTACCATAACCACAGTGAATTTGAATACATGTATAATTAATAACATCTAGCGGAATTTGAATATAACTACAATGCTGTATTATGAGGTATTTTTATTTCTATGAGGAAAAAAAATCTCATTTTTTGAGGTTTTTATATATATCAAAATGTATGTGTTATTTAAAATAACGACCATTTATGGTCATTTTCCTATATAACCTACACATTTTGTTTCTTTGGATACAACACTGTTGTTGAGCAAACGTGTTTTATTGCTTTGGATCCAAGCAATAGTTTTATAAAATCCAAGCAATAGTTTTATAAAGAGGTTGCCATGTACTAATATTTTCTACAACAGCCACCTTCCTACAATGGACAATTTAACCCTTGTCCTGCTGAATAATTTAAGATGCCACACCCTTTTCAAGTTTTCAGCCAATCAGAATTCTTGATCGAAATTGTTGATATAAATTCATATACTGAATGGCAAACAGTGCAGATCCAGATCAGTTGGCTTCTTAGAAGCCAACTGATCTGGATCTACACCATTTGCAAAGGCAGTGTACATCCGGTTTCAGCAGGACAAGGGATAATTAATGCCTTCTCAAGAAAGGCGGCTGAAGTGAGATTGCCCTATATATCTTTTATTGCATAGAATTACTGGACGTATATAAATGGCTTAGCCATAACAGGGGAAATGTGCCTTATGATATGCACTCAACAAAGACTCAGATCAGCCTGCATATTCAACACTGTGATCAGGGTATTCTCTCCTCATCAACATATTTTAGATATATAGTAAGACCTTGATGACTCACACACTGATGGCTGGTATACCATGGCTAATTCGAACTTGTCCTTGAGACCCTAAAAAATTCTTCTTATTGCTCAAGAAAACTATTATTTAGGGAAATTTTCTTATTTTATAATGAAAATGTACGTTGTGTGTACTCATTCGAATTGCCTCATCAAGGCACAGCTAATGAGTATGCAACATATATTTATTGTATAGACGCCCACAAAGGCTTCCCTAAACTAAACTATCATCATTTGCTTCCTGACCTGATGCCATGATTAACCCTGAGTGGCTCAAACTAACCAAGTCTCGAATAAATTTCCATTGCCCTTAAGATGTCTGAGCCATTGAGGTTTACTGTATTTTACATTTCTAATGTTCCAATGTGCAGGCTGATCTTAGCCTTCATAGTCTACATAAGCAATTACAACATTTTCTCATATTCTCACATCTACTTCTACACTTTTAGATACCATATTCGATCTAATTACTACACATACCCCTATAAGCGCACTGTCAAAAAATTCCGTAGTCTTCAGATTACAGCCAGTGTACTTTTTCTTTACTTCTATATAAAGGCATATGTTGTGGGTACTCATTTGAATTGCATCGACAAGTCGATGCAATTCAAATGAGTACCCACAAAATATGCCTTTATAAAGAAAATCAGAAAAAAATTCGCATAATCATCATCAAATAAGTCCTTTTCTGATCTTTTTTATTGTGCATCCTAATAGGTAGATACATATTTTACCAAAAATGAGTGTTCCCAGTAATTTTGAAAAACCTTAGCGAACAGTGCAGTAATTAGGTCAATATGTTATTTACTCCAAGTATTTGGACCGACAGGCCTGAACAAACAATCTAGACCAGATCAGACATGAAAGCATTACAAAAACATGCCTATTCAAATATACTGAAAATTTAACCACATTGAAAATGAAAAGTTTTAGATAAAAAATTCTGATATTTTTGCTCAAAAAAATAGATTGTGGGTACTCGTTAGAACTGCCTCGACGAGGCGGTTCTAACGAGTACCCACAATCTGTTTTTGAGCAGAAATAAATAAAATAATGTATACCCCTGTAAACACAAGTTTTACTATACAAAAGTGAGGTTTAAGGGGGTCAAAATTACATAGGCGTGTTTTCGTGATGGATCTCTGCTCCTGTTGGCGCTCGTCATTAGGTGCAGGGATCCAGGGCAAAATGTGGCATCTGATCATGGTCTACATTGCTTGCTACCCATCCAGTAGTTTTCAGACATATCAATAGGTAGTAAAATTGACATGCACATTTTAGGAAAGGTATGGTAAGCAGATGAGGTGTCTAAAAACTTAGGGTAAATTCGGTATCCAATATAGTCCCTTTATGTACAAATATGAAGTAGTACTTGTATAACATTTTGATAAAAAATATATTGCAGCATTTTATGTGATTAACAATATTAGAATAAAATAATTAAAAACAGAAATTAGTGCATATATGAATAGGGACAGCCAATGCCTAATTACAGTTTAGTCTGAATGAGACCTTCACTTTTCTCCAGAACATTCTAAAATAGTCCAGGGCCCAGTTGTTCAAAGCATCGTTAGCTTAAGGAGCTCATTAGTGGTCAAAATGTTAACTGTTCTAGTAAGTACAATATCTTATTCACAGGTATTTTTGTTGAAAAAATGTGAGTAGCTTTTGCATTTTTTTTCAGCAAAAATATTTGTGTATATGCCATATTTAATGATCAAAATTTTAACGGTATGTTAACTAACGACATCGTTAGTTTTGAACAACTGGGCCCAGAACATTCTAAAATATTCCAGGATTATTCCTAGCAATTAGTGATGTTTCCATAGCTCCAGGTAAGTAGGGATATCCAGAGACATAGTTTTCTTAATTTTTCCAAGAAAATGTATGTCATGGGTTTTCATTAACAAGTGCCTCCTTAACCCATTGTAGACTGAATGAACTCCCCAACACTATATATTGGAAGATTCTAATTTTGATTTTAGGTATGTCAGGCTATGTAATTTAGATATTCCTAGAGAAAACTGGTTGAACTAATTGCAAACAGTGAAGACCCTGATCAGATGCCATGTTCTGCAGCATCTGATCTGGGTCTGCACTGTCTGCCAATTACCCTTTTAGGGGTCTCCCGACTACAATGGGTTAATGTGCGTCTCATACATGATCACCACATATTTCATCCAGAAATACCAATACCAATAGCCCATTTGCAAAATCCCCTTATGTAGAGCTATGGCCCTGATAAGACTCTCTGAATAATGCTTGCATAGGTACTTTTTTTAAGAGACGCTGCTCATATATACAGTCAAACCTGTCTTAAGCAGCCACCCATGGGAAGCTTAAAATGTGGCTGCTGAAGGCAGGTGGCTGCTTAATACAGTTCAAATATATAAGTATATGAATTTTTGGGCAACTTTCCTCTGGCTGCTTAATACAGGTTGGCTGCTTAATAGAGGTGACCACTCACACAGGTTTGACTGTATATTAACAAAAACTGCTTCTGGCCACTATCAGCCTTCTTCAGAGTTATAACTCTTGTCCTGCTGAATAATTTCAAATGCCATGCCCACTTCTAATTTTCAGCCAATCAGATTACTTGATCATGGTTGCTGCTATAAATTCACATACTTAATGGCAAACAGTGCAGATCCACATCAGTTGGCTTCTTCAGAAGCTAACTGATCTGGATCTGCGCTGTTTGCAAAGGTAGGGTATATCTGGGTTCAGCAGGACAAGAGTTAATAGAACTTATTTACATACTTGGATATAAACTGAAGAAAATGTAAACAACTCAAAGGCCTGCAAAAATGAGACAATACTATCAATACTATAAAATACTATAACAGTTTTTTTTTTGTTTGTTTTTTTTTTTCAGAAAGAAAATTTAGAAACTCAACAAGTCTTAAAATTTCTAAATATATTCAGATAGTGCATGCCCTTCTCAGGCCCATTATTCAATAGAACACACGATTTCCCAGTGCCCTTTGACTTTTGTATAACTCTGTTATGTTGTATACAATAAACACAATGTACAAAATTAATCTAAAAACAGATCAACATCCTTAATTGGAATATGGTGATGTCAAAAACACAACATATCAAATCTCCTTTGTTGTCTGATTGCAAAGAATATGAAGCCATTTTGGTTAAAGTCAACTTTTTAGAAAAGTTAGTCTCCCTTTTTAATACCATATGGTACTAAAGTGTTCTGACGTCTGATCCAGTAGCTTTCACTAGCTTTCATTGCTTGGTCTGTCTACTTTCGGTTAAGGTCTATACAACACGGGGACTTCTGAACAATTTGTAACCATATGACACAAACCAGGAAAATGTAATATCATTAACAGTTAACCATTACCACTCTCTGGGCCAATGCAACAGACGAAAAATTAATGATATTTTTCTTATTTTTTTCCAAGAATCAGGATCTGACATTTCAAATCCTGTTTTCTGGGAAAAATAAGAAACACATGCTGAAAATTTTACCCCTCATCACGAAAACATACCTATATAATTTGATCCCCTTAAACCCCACTTTTAAATAGTAAAACTGGGGTTTACTGGGGTATACATTATTTTTCTTATTTCTGCTCAAAAACATAGATTAATGAGTACCCACAATCTACGTTTTGGGCAGAAATATGAAAAATATCAGAATTCTTATCTGAAAATTTTTTGGAGGTGAAATTTTCAATTTATTTGGTATAAACATATTTACTTTGAAACAATTAGTACAACATATAATATGCTAATAGTAATAATACAAAATTTAAGGATTGGAACGGAAGCACATAGTGCTTATTTGGTTCTTCTCCTTAATATATTTGAATAGGGGTGTTTTTGTAATGTAGTGCTAGGCATTAATATCCCTTTTCTTTAGAGCTATGTATTAGCAGATTATATCACACATTTGCATGATGTCATGCAGAATAATGATGTCATGCAATACGAATGTCAGCTAATTCACAAAAATTCTAGAATCCAAAACAGGGACAGCAAAATGATTTACAAATATGCTGAATGATGGGTTTTAGCTTTGCTAAAAATGTACGTACTTATGGCAATAAATATAAGGCACATCATTTCACACTTAAATATAAAACTTAAGCATACTGAATTTAAGTACATGTACACTAGAACCTCTTTATAGGATAATTTGCTATAAGACAATTTGGATATAAGACAGTTTAAATATGGACCCCAAAAGTGTTGTAGCCAAACAAAAATGTATAGATTATATAGAAAAATGACCATTTATGGACATTTTGTTTGGATAAAACACGGTTGTTTAGCTAACACAGCTTTCCATCACAAAAACACGCATATATAATTGTGACCCCCTTTAACCGCACTTTTATAGTAAAACTGGGGTTTACAGGGGTATGCATTATTTTTCTTATTTTGTTAAAAAACATAGATTGTGGGTACTCGTTAGAACTGCCTCACTGAGGCAGTTCTGACAAGTACCCACAATCTACGTTTAGAGAAGAAATATGAAAAATATCGGATTTTTTTATTGGTTGTAAAATTTTCAATATATTTGAATAGGTGTTTTTTCGTAATGACTCTGGATCCCAGCAATCATTTTATAAAGAGATTGTGGTGTATCAGTTAAAGACGTTTTCCTTGTTTTGTCCTGAAAACAGAGACTGATATTTCTATCAAATTGCCTCCTCTGGACTAAAACATATCTTCCAAAGATTCATTAGAATAGTCTCAGTGAGGTAATTCCAGTTAGTACCTATAAAATTTTGATGAAAAAAAATTACAAAAATCATCATCCCTAACTTCAGGTAGGAGGGGTATTTAGATAGTATTTTTCTTATTTTTCTTCATGAAAATTTATGTTGTGGGTACTTATAAGAAGAGCCTCAGTAATAAGAAAAATTTCAATTCTTTTCAATCAAAAAAAAAAAAAAAAGTGCCTTGTCTGGAATAAGATGTCCTGAATACCCTATAAATCTGGACCTATGAATATACTTGGAATAATTATGTCAAAATATTATTATCATGTCATTAATGTTTATGTTGTGAAGCACCACCATTAAAAGATCACAGAAATTATGCAAAGAAACACAATAGATCTAGATAAAAGGAGTACTGCAAAGATATATTATTATTTTCTCACACAAATATATCTTATATATCACTGTTTTCCATGTACCAGAAATAATTCTGCTGTATATATCATAAATGAAAATAAACAGAGGCTTATAATTCTACTAATGGGGCTATGACCCTCAAAATGACTTACAGGAGGAAAGTGCCATATCATTGGCTAGCTGGCTTCAGCAGTGATTAGCATTAATTAGCATTAATGAGTTTGTATAGCCCTTGCTCCAAAAATAATATCAGATTAACCCATGTCCTGCTGAATAAATTAAGATGCCACGCCCACTTCTAATTTTCAGCCAATCAGGTTACTTGATCCAGATTGTTGATATAAATTCACATACTAAACATACTAAATACTAAATGGCAAACAGTGCAGATCCAGATCAGTTGGCTTCTTCAGAAGCCAACTGATCTGTATCTACACTGTTTGCAAAGGCAGGGTATATCCGGGTTCAGCAGGTCAAGGGTTAAGAAATGGTTTCAAGTTTAACCTTTACCACACTCAGGGCAAATTCAACAGACAACAATTTGATGATTTTTTTTTTTTTTTTTCAGAAAACAAGGTTCGACATTTCATGCAAACTGTCTCTTTAGGAGACAGTTTGCATGAAATGTCAATCCTCGTTTTCTGGATCAAATCAGACAAATATTTCAAACTGTTGTCTGTTGATTTTTTTTCTTTGACTGTGCAACTGACATCTAATGAAGTACTGCAGAGGTGAAATCTATTATCATAATAGTTTCTCAAAGAAAACTAGATTGTACACCTGCTAAACTCTCAGTCAACAGCCAATCAGATGATAGAAACCCGCATACTTCATGTTGCATACCTATACTGGGGAGCTGATGGTCCTGTTAGTAAAATTATAAACCTCTAAAATAAATGATGTGATGATACAAAAGGTGCATAATCCTTTTGGTATACATGTATTTCTGTAGTTTTCACAAACTGTGTGCAATGTGATCTTATGAAAAATTATGTCTGATGATGAGTTCAGGTGTACACGTCAACACATTAGGGTCATTTGCATCAAAAAATTATGTCTATTTTGGGTCCTTATTATGCTAAATCCAATCCTATTCATTATAAAAAATTCACTATTTTGTACATGAAGGCAAGTATGGTGACAAATTTAAGATTTCATGAAAAACTAATCAACACATGTCATGCTTATGGTCACACAATCACATTGCTGTGACACAAAGGAAAATTTATATAAATAATATCATTAACAGTTAATATCCCATTTATTTAGAGGTATGGATAAGCAGATTGTATCAAATATTTGCCTGTTGTCATACAGAATAAGGCTGTCATGCAATCCATTCAGCTGATTCAAAAAAGTTCTAGAATTCAGAACAGGGACTCCAAAAATGATTTACAAATATGCTGAATGATAGGTTTTAGCTATGCTAAAAATCAACATACTTATGGCACTAAATATATTAGGTACATAATTTCACATTTTAATAATATAAAACTTAAGCATACTGATTGAAATTCAAGAATCAGATGTTGAAAACTTTTTCATAATTTTGCCTGAAAACGGTGATTGTAATTTTCATCAACTTGGCTCCAATGGATGGTTAAGTATTTTAATATCCCACGAATAATAGTTCAGTCATTCTTGGGTGAGGATTAAGTGACAACATAATAGACAATGTTCAATCATGTGAAGAACTCTGAGCAAGTAAGATTCAGACCAGCTTCTACCAGACCAATGAATGTAAAGGTAGAGTGCTACCACACTCTTTGGATCTCTGGAGATTATTTAAATTTCGAAGCCACAGTTTGTGGCAAAATATACTGTATATCTCTTTTCTGATAGTTTGTTTAAAATATGCTAAAGGCTATTAACCTAAACAATTACAATACCCTAAGACTTAGTATTTGTATTTAACCTAAGTATTTGGACAGACAGGCCTGAGCAAACAGTGTAGACCCAGATCAGATGCTGCATTCTGCAGCATCTGATCTGGGTCTACACTGTTTGCCACTCGTCCAGCAGTTTTAGACACATGAAAAGATAATTAATATGGACTTGTTTTAATTTTTGGATAAGTATGGTAAGGAGTTAATGTTTCCGAATACTTAAGGTAAATATGACGCATGTATTACCAGAATATTCCTTACAGTGAAAACCATTCCCAACCATTCCGAATCTGTGAGAACATTATTCACAAACTAAGTTAAGATAGGCATCCGAATAAATGTTTTCCTATTACTCAAAGAAAACATCTGTTGTGGGTACTCATCTGAATTGCCTTGGCAAGGCAATTCCATTGAAAACCACTATGTTTGTTTTCTTGGAGAATTAAGAAAAATAATAATCTTTGGTCAAAAAAAATGTTGCCTCATAGAGGAAATTCTAATGAGTGGTAAATTCATGTCTTTAGGGAGAAATATGAACAATATCAAAACATTATAACCCTTAAGTGCCAATCACAACTGCAGCAGACAACATTTTGAAACATGTGTTTTCAGTGACAATAAGGCTTGACATTTTATGTGAATCATCTGCTAGGCAGATCATTCACATAACTGTCAAGCCTTCTCTGAAAAATAAGTAAAATTAAGACTATTGTCTGCTTAAATTTTCCTCGGTGTTCAAGGGTTAACAAAGATTTACATAAGCATCATGATTCCAAACAGCATTCAGTTATTTAGGTAAAAAACGAAAAACCATAATATAATATATCAAAAAGCACCTATTGACAACCTTGAGTTTAAGATTGGCATGACATGCTAGAACGTGTCTTCAGGCATACGCAGACAGCAAAGGCCCAGATCAGACTGCACATCAGTGCAGTCTGATCAGGGCCTTTACTGTCTGCAGACAGAATCATTGGATACTATAAAATGTTTCAATGGAGAGCAAATGCCTGGATGAGACCTTGTGCAGGTGCAGGATGAAGTGAATTTGCACATGTTTGAAGGCACTTTTTTGCTTGATGAATCCCAATTAATATCAGCTGATGAGATATCTAACTCATTGATACAACCAACATAATTTAGATAAAGGGTCTTCTAGGCATATACAAACAAGAAAATACCAGTCTGACAGAAGAACCATTATTATACATCTACTAATTATACCATTTTCAAACAGTTAAGTATCTTACAGTCTGTTCCAAAAAGTCAGATCAGTAGTCTCAATTTGTCCTGATCCAGATCACACACATTCAAACTCAAACTCAAACTCAAACATGGCTTGTTTACATAGCTGATGTTGTAGTGACATACCTGTAATTTTCCTGTGTCTTGAACTGCTCCAATGGATCATCAGAGGGTCATTCAAAATTGCAGCAGACAACATTCATTTTTTAATTATTATTTTTTCTAAGGAAATAAGGCTTGACACTGCATGTGAATCATCTGAACAGCAGATGATTCACATGAAATGTCAAGCCTTATTTTCTTAGATTTTTTTTTTTTAAATGTACCAGTATATGCTATCTGATCTTTTGTAGGTGGTGCTTTAAGGCGTATTTTCAAGGTATATAATAAACATTATTACTACAATAATGTAATGTGACACTGAATCATGCTTTATGGATATTCCCAGATCACACTCAATGCAAGCATCTTGTGTGATCCTATGATAACATCCATTCAACATAATATGGAACATCAGATTGGGTTACTGCATCCGTCAATGCAATTATCTTGAGTGATCCTTTGATCTAGGAATATCCAGAAACACCATACAGAACATCAGATTAAGTTATTAATGTAGTCCTGATACAATCATCTTATGTGATCCTATGATCTGGGACCATTCATTCCGCATCATATGGAACATTAGATCAGGTGACTGTATTCCTGATCACACTCAATGCAAGCATCTCATATGATCCTAAGATCTGGGAACATGCACTCCACATGGTACAGAGCCTCAGATCAAGTGACTGAATTCCTGATCACAACTCAATGCAACCATCTCATGTGATCCTATGATCTGAGAATATCCACTGAACATCATACAGAGCATCTGGTTAGATGCAAGCATCTCATGTGATACAGAACATTAGATCAGGTTACTGTATTCCTGATCACACTCAATGCAAGCATCTCATGTGATCCAACAACCTAGGAACATCCACTTGAATTGATACAAAGTATCAAATCAGGTTACCGTATTTACCCTAAGTATTGGGACAACTCCTTACTATACCCATCCTAAAATATGAAAGTCTATTTTACTGCCTGTTGATTTGTCTAAAATATTGCTGGATGAATGGCAAACAGCACAGACCCTGATCAGATGCCACTTAATGTGGTGTCTGATCAGGGTCTACACTGTTTGCCCAGGCCTATCTGTCCCAATACTTAGGGTAATTATGGTACTATACTACTGATCATACACAATGCAAGTGTCTCATGTGATCCTATGGTCTGGGCCCTTCCATTTAAATGATACAAAGCATTGGATCAGGATATCCAGTTACAGGCTCATCATATGAGCTGCATGAAGCCAAAGTGTCAATGAGTGTATATGGAATGCATAAATTCAGATCATTACGAAAACATGCCTATTCAAATATACTGAAAATTTTGCCAACAAAAAATGTAAATTTTCAAATAAAAAACCCTGATATTTTTCATATTTCTGCTCAAAACATAGATTGTAGGTACTCATTAGAACTGCC
Organism: Anodontia alba; assembly: GCA_964016985.1. Classification (NCBI taxonomy): domain Eukaryota; kingdom Metazoa; phylum Mollusca; class Bivalvia; order Lucinida; family Lucinidae; genus Anodontia; species Anodontia alba. Next base: position 82,972,487 of record OZ024833.1, on the reverse strand, counting down.
TCGGCGAGGTGGTTCTAATGAGTACCCACAATCTATGTTTTTGAGCAGAAATAAGAAAAATAATGTATACCCCTGTAAACCCCAGTTTTACTATATAAAAGTGGGGTTTTTGTTTGTGTTGAGGTTTTACGGCCCAGTCAACCCAATGGGGTCATGTCGAGCGCGGTCAGTTTACCTAACCACACGTTTACTGGGCAAGCTTAGTCCTCTAAGCGGTTAACCAGTACTGTGCACATTTTTTCACCAGAAACTGATAACTGCCCTTCTTGAATCAGCGGAAGGGAGAGAATGACCGTAGAAAATATTTCATGATCAATCTCCACGAAAGAATGTTGCCGACCTCGGCGGTGGTTGAACCCGCGACCTCCTGGTCTCCAGTCGGACGGCGCATCCAACTGAGCCACCGAGGCCGGCCAAAAGTGGGATTTAAAATTATATAGGTAAGCTTTCTTGATGTGAGCCTGCACAACTGCAGTTTCACTAGGCCCTTTGTTGTCTCTTTATACAGTCCAGCCACAATAGCTCAAACCCCGATGGCTCGTTTACCACGGCTAATTTGAACTCATTTTTGAGTCCAATACCTCAAGAAAATAAATATTTACAAAAATTTTCTTATTTTATCATGAAATTGTATGTTGTGTATTCATTAGAATTGCCTCACTGAAGTGATTCTAATGAGTGCATTCAACATACCATTAATGTCTAAAAGATGAAAAAAATCCCTAAATTATCGCCATTTGCTTCCAGACATGGCACTATGATTAACCTTAGTAGCTCAAACTACCCATACCTCAAACAAATTTCCATGGCCACAAAGATGTTCGAGCCACTGAAGTTCGACTGTACATTCGAAACTATCTATTGTAAGCAAACAGGGAAGTCTCTCATCAGAATGTGCAGATGTACGAACTGATGTGGGCTATCACTGTACACATCTATTCAAAAATGCTTTTTATTTTGCATTGCCCATATACAGTACAATACTGGCTGATCAGGACCATTACCATTCATATATGCCATGAATACCCTTTTTCTCATTGTTAAGTCATGTCCATTAAAAGTTAAAAACCCAATTTTTATTTGGCACTGCCCATATATGGTAAAATATAACAGCAATGGCTCTGATCAGACTGCACAGATGTGCAGTCTGATCAGGGCCATTGCTGTTCACAAATGCCCAGAAAATTCTTTTCCTCATTAAGTCATGTGGCCGTTAAAAATTACCACCCTCTAGGTTAATTCTGCAGATGACAACTGATACTTTTTTATTTTATTTTTCCCAAAATACAGAACTGAACATTTCATGCAAATTGTCTTCATTTGAGACAAACAGCAAGAAATGTCAAAACCTGTTTCTGGGAAATATAAAAATATTTCAATATGTCTTCTGCTGAAAATTTGCCCCAGAGTGCTAAGTGTTATAGTTATGGTCATTAAAAATTACCACCATTTTTCATAGAATATTCTGTCTTTTGGAAGCTGCAGGGACACCAGTATATTTTCCATATCTGAGATCATGGATGACGGCCCGCATATAAATGCCTTCGTCACATCCTTATTTAACCAATGAAACACTTTAGACAGATCTTCTGCTTCTATTCTTCTGTCTGAAATAAATGGAAGAAAAAAAATGGAAACACATTCAACATTGCATAGCTCAAGATAATGTTTTTTTTGTTTTTTTTTTGTGTGTGTGTGTTTTTTTTTTTTTCCCAACTAAAATGTACAGTCTGCTCTTATTATCTCAAGGTTTTGTCATATGCTGGCTCATTTTAAGTCATATTGAGATGATGGATAGCTCAAGATAATGTTTTTTGTGTCTTCACTGGCACATTTGTGATAGCCAAGGATGCAGAATTTGTTCTTGCGGACAACAAAGACTGATGAGACTGTGGGGATATGCAGGCTGATTTGAGTCTTTGTTGTGTGCATGTCAGAAGCAGCCTTTCAAGCCCAACTTGACAAAAAATTAAAGCCAAAATTAGGGCTATTTTGCAAAAAAAATTAGGGCTATTTTCACAAAATTTTAGGGCTCAAATTAGAATTTTTAATGCATTTTTTCAAGCAGAACTCTGCACATCACCATGATGTTTTTAACCTGAAAGCTTTCAAAAGCTGTTAATATGTACTGATAATGTAACAGGAGACTTTTGTACTGATGCAACTGAATCTTGGTACGCAAATGATGAAACAAAGACGATATTGTGGGTGGGGAGGGGGGGTCTGGGGGGCAAAGCCTCCTAAAAGCCAAAGGGTTTCATCCAATAACTATATGAAGACTGGAAACTGAGAAAAATGAGGGATATTTATGGAAAATAAGGGCTTTTTTAGGAAATTGAACCTTTTAAAGTGACTTTTTAGGAATTTTAGGGAGACTTAAAAAATTTAGGATTTTTTGTAGGAATTTTAAGGCCACCTGAAAGCCTGCAGAAGGTACATTTCCTCACATTGTGGCTCTATATTTTGAGTACTCATTAGAAGTGGCTCACTGAGGAGCTTCTACTGAATACCCACAATGTATGTTTTTGCAAAGCAATAAGAAAAATCTTAATGTGATTACCCTTAACTGGAGCTACAATTTTAGCCTGCTGTTGATGACAATGAGTGGATAACAAATTTCTTAATTTTCCCTAAAATACGGCTAGTTTTCTCTATAAGCTTGGCATGAAATTGGAAGCTATAAAAAAGAAATAATTTCTTATCTAGACAGTCTTTTTACTATGGTTCTGGAATATTATTGCATGTATTACTCACATTTTATTGTTGTATGATTTCCTTTCTCTTTGGTAATAAATCTCTGGCAGTGTAAGTTTGTACTGACATCTTCAATTTCTGCTATTTCTCTCTGCAATATAAAAGTGACATATATATTAAACTAGAGACAACTCTTTTTAACAAACTGAAGATAATATTAATAAAAAAGAACTGGACTTGCAAGCTTTCATCTGACATATAAGATCTGCTGGTATCATTGTGTGTGTGTGTGTGTGTGTGTGTGTGTGTGTGTGTGTGTGTGTGTGTGTGTGTGTGTGTGTGTGTGTGTGTGTGTGTGTGTGTGTGTGTGTGTGTGTGTGTGTGTGTGTGTGTGTGTGTGTGTGTGAAGATCAACAGAGATGATACCTTTTGTTTTTGAGACAATGTAAAATGGGTGGGAGGTACTTTCTGTTCATCCCAGCACAAAAAAAAATAATATTTTGAATTAATCAACAAACCATGAGTTAATTATAAGCTTTACAACAGACACACATGGAAGACATCTACATTTTACAGCTCTTTAAACAGTATTTTTCCTTCAGAGCTGACTTTTGGTCCTTCAATCATAGCAACAGATAAGGCACTTTTTTCATCCGAAAAATGTTGATATCTTTCTTATTTCTCAACAAAAACATATGTTGTGGGTACTCATTAGAAGCGCCTTGGCAAAGCGCTTCTAATGAGTACCCACAACATATGTTTTCATCGAGAAATAAGAAAAATATTATGTGGATACCCCCTCTTATCTGTAGCTATGTTCAATGTCAATGGACAAAGTGCACTTACCTCAATGGTGAATATGTGAAGAAAGAAGTTAAACAGGTAAGGCCAGTTACAAAAATGTATGGCACTCATAAAAATAAAGGGACCCCGGCATTACTATATTTGCTTTTTCACTCATTAGTTTTAGCTACATCAACTAGTAATAAAATTATGGTAAATGTCCTAAAATTTGCCAATATAATGGAATATGCAAACAGTGTAGACCAAAATCTGACTACTCTGAAGGAGCAGTTTGATCAGGGTCTACACTGTTTGCCTTTCCACTAAGCATTTTAAGAAACAGCTGCAAAAAGCAAAATTTAGGCAAAAAAGGTAAGGAATAAAGTTTTCAAAATTTTAATTTAGGACATATACCGTAATAAGATTAGCTTGGAATTAGGGTGTCTGAATAAATACGGTTTTACACATAATTTAAACAGATCCCTACAGTGATATACTCCATAGCATAAGATAAGGCACATGTTTTTTCAACCAAAAAGAATCAATATTTTTCTTACTTCTTAAACATATGTTGTTGTACTCATTAGAAGGGCCATGTCGAGATACTAATTAGTACCCACAACATTATGTTTTCGGTGGAGAAATAAGAAAAATATTTACCCGATACCCCATCTTACCACAGCTACAGATAAGGTGCGTTTTTCATCCGAAAAATGCTGATATCTTTCGTATTTCTCCACGAAAACATATGTTGTGGGTACTCATTAGAAGCGCCTCACCGAGGCGCTTCTAATGAGTACCACAACATATGTTTTCGTGAAGAAATAAGAAAAATATTATGTGGATACCCCGTCTTATCTGTAGCTATGATCTTACCTTGAGCTGTGTAAACATGCTCCACAAAAAATATGCTGTGGGTACTCATTAGAAGTGCCCTATTGAGGAGCTTATAATGAATACCCAAAATATTTCTTGTGGAGAAATAAGAAAAATATCTACCTCTTCACATCTTGACTTATGAATTATTTACATGGAAGATCAACATATCTTAGGTGCTAGCATTATTATACTCCATGAAAACATGTAGTAGATACTCATTAGAAGCACCTCGGTGAGGTGCTTCTAATGAATACCTACAACATAATTATGTTTTTTGTGGGGAAATAGGAAAAGTATTTATCTGGGCCCAGTTGTTCAAAGCGTCGTTAGCTTAATGAGCTCGTTAAGGGTCATTTCGTTAAGTGTTTTAGCAGATTCAATATACAATATTCTGATATTTTTTGCTGAAAAAATGTGAGTAACTGCAAAAGCTACTCACATTTTTTCAGCAATAAATTTCAGCATATTTGCGTATCAGTCAATATAAATTTTAATGTATCGTTAACTAACGATGTCGTTAGCTTTGAACAAATGGGCCCTAATATCGCCTCTTATCTAGAGCCATGATACTTACATGGTAGATTAACTCATCTTGAGTGCTAGCACTGTACAACAACATCAGTTTACCGAACATATCAGTATAGTCATCTGACGCGATATTGAGATCTTCAGCAAGTCTCCACATACTAAACAGAGGGTTTATTCCCACTCCACCAGCTATGAGGAGGATATCTGGTTTATGTCCTGGTAAGTCTGTATCTAAATAGAAGTCACCACCAACTCGTAACTTCACTGTGGAACCTTCTTTACACTGAAATATAATAAACAGCAAATGACCTTATGACATCATGTGACCAGTGTAGACCCAAATTCAAATTAGTCTGCACATCTGCACAGTCAGATCTGGATCTACACTGTTTGCTATTAGATTATTTAAAGGATTCATACATTAAGTAAGAAAATAATGACCAAGGCAAACTCAGCTCAGGCTGTACCATTGAGTCTATGTTGATTCAAAGTACATGTACACTGGTTGCAGGTCAGGTCATTTTTTATCAGAAGGTTCATATGTAGCTATAAAAGAACTCCAAACAGGGGCCATCCTCTCCTCTTGGAGAGGGAGAAGTTTTGCGACATTTTCAGGATTTCAGAAGACATTTTGGTCCAAATTTTGGATTTCCCTATACATTCTATACATTTTCACTTCTCCCTCAGCTCAGGGAGAAGTCAGCCAGCTTAGGGAGACTTTTTCTCCCAAATTGCCCTCTAGGATGACCCCTGACAAAGTGGCTCAAATACATGTATGCTTAGGACGACAAGAATGAGTTCTCATCACGAAAACATGCCTATATAATTTCGACCCCCTTAAACCCCACTTTTATATAGTAAAACTGGGGTTTACAGGGGTATACATTATTTTTCTTATTTCTGCTCAAAACATAGATTGTGGGTACTCGTTAGAACCGCCTAGATTGTGGGTACTCGTTAGAACCGCCTTGTCGAGGCGGTTCTAACGAGTACCCACAATATGTTTTGTGCAGAAATATGAAAAATATCAGAATTTTTTATCAGAAAATTTTCATTTTTTGGTGGTAAAATTTTCAATATAGTTGAATAGGCATGTTTTCGTAATGTAGTCAGAGGAGAGGCATCTCAAATACATGTAAAGATTCCATTGCTGAGACAAAACCACTCCTCAGTGGTACTTCCTGCAAAAGCGACTCAATATGGATAATAGTCCAATATAACCAACTGCAGAAATACTAGATAGACAGAATGATAAGAGGGCTGCCCAGAAAAAGATTTTCATATTTCTGCCTAAAAAAATGTTAAGGGTAATTAGACGTGCCTCACTCTGCCATTTCTAATGAATATTTAAAACTTATGTTTCATGAAGAAGTAAGCCAGAAACATGTCTAAACTTTACACAGATGACTGATTCTAATGCATACCAACAAAATATGTTTCATAGAGATATAAGGAAAATATGAATACATTTGGTTGACAAAAGTGTCTTATCCAGAGCTCTGAATAGAGAATCCTGACCTTTGTGTGGATCCAGTTAGCAGGAGGATGTGGAGAGTTTTTCACAGCAAGTTCTATTTCCTCTGTCATCAAGAACTGTTCTGGTGTACTACAGATAGAGAAACCACCTACAGTTTCCATATCTGGTATAAACATGTCCACCCTGAAAACAAGAAAATTTGTATCCTATATATACCTGGGCCCAGTTGTTCAAAGCTAACGACATCATTAGTTAACGATTCGTTAAACTTACATCGAGTGATACGCAAATATGCTGAAATATTTTGCTGAAAAAATGTGAGTAGCTTTGCAAAAGCTACTCACATTTTTTCAGCAAAAAATATCAGAATATTGTATATTGAATCTGCTAAAACAGTTAACGAAATGACCCTTAACAAGCTCGTTAAGCTAACGACGCTTTGAACAACTGGGCCCTGGAATACTGGGACACCTTAACCAACTGTAGTCTGGAGACCTCTAAAAGGGTTATTTGCAAACAGTGCAGACCCAGAACGTGGTGTCTGATCAAGGTCACCACTGTTTGCAAAGAGTTCAGCCATTCATTTTTCTCTAGGAATATCTAAATCTCATAGCCAAACATACCTAAAATTGAAATTGGACTCTTCCAGTATATAGTGTGTGTGTGCAGGGGAAAGGAGGTTGGGGGGGTGGGGGCACGGGGGTGCAGGTCTATTCAGTCTACAATGGGTTAACTACGGATCAAACTTATCCTAAAATTTGAACAAGTCTATTTACATGTAACTACCTGCTGATGTGTCTGTGTAAACATTCTGTGGTTTCTCATCTGCGTCTACACTGTTTGCTCAGGCCTGTCTATTCCAGCACATATGATAAATATGGTAATGAACTGACGATTAAAAAGGCTGATGAAAATACTCCTCACATTTAGTACAACTACACTAAACTAGTACCATTTACAGGTTATCTGCATAGCTACAGATAAGAGGGGGTATCCACATAATATTTTTCTTATTTCTCAACGAAAACATATGTTGTGGGTACTCATTAGAAGTGCCTCACCGAGGCGTTTCTAATGAGTACCACAACATATGTTTTCATTGAGAAATAAGAAAGATATCAGCAGTTTTCGGATGAAAAAAGTGCCTTATCTGTTGCTATGTATCTGACCTGGGTCTACTCTTTTTTCTCAGGTCTGTTTGTCCCAATACTAAGGGTTATTACAGTAATTTACTATTTTATACTGAAAGGCTGATACAAAACAGGGCTGTGCTATATACATGTACAAAGAATTTGTCACTCTAAAACACTATTCTCTTATATTTTGTACTGCTAGAGAGAAAACATTCACTATGTGTATAAAAAAAGTCACAGATAAAGTGAAAATTGAATGGATAATTTAGGATACATTTTATCATTTCTGCACAAAAAGATAAATTGCGAAAGTTGGGAATCAACCCATGGAGGTGTTTCCAATGAATGCCCAAATGATACTGATTTAAAAATAACCCCCCCCCCCCAAAAAAACAAGCCTTCTTGACACTAATAGGAAAGATTAACTAATTTGCAAGAGATTTTGAATTTGGGACATTCAACATAACCATTATTTTTTAACAGAAAACTGCTTTCTTCAAATAATTATTCAATGTAGTTACCCTAAATATTTTGACAAAATGCCTTGCTCAGGCGCTTCTAACAAGTACCCACAATATATGTTTTTGTGGAGATATAAGAAAAATATCAATACTTTGGACTGCAGAAAGCATCTTATCAAGAGCTATAAATACCCAGATGCAACTGCTCCTGAAGTAGTTTGATCAGCATCTACACTGTTTGTCATTCCATCACAACATTTTAGACACCTCATCAGGCAGACAAACAAACTTGTTCAACTTTTAGGATATGTATAATAACCCTTGTCCTGCTGAATAAATTAAGATGCCATGCCCACTTCTAATTTTCAGCCAATCAGATTACTTGATCCAGATTGTTGCTATAAAGTCACATACTTAATGGCAAACAGTGCAGATCCAGATCAGTTGTCTTGAAGAAGCCAAATGATCTGGAGCTACACTGTTTGCAAGGGCAGGGTATATCCAGGTTCAGCAGGACAAGGGTTAAGAGAAAAAGATGTCCAAATATTTAGGTTAGATGCAATATATATGACATGCAATGCACTATATGCAGCCCTTATGCAGTCATTGAAGGCCTTGATCAGCCTGCATAAATGTGCAGGCTGATCAAAGCCTTCAATGACAGCAAGCAGAATTAATGAATATTGCAGTATATGATGACAAACAGAGAATGTCCGGATCACACTGCACGAATGGGTATGCTTACCTGGACCTTTGCTGTAGGCACATGATGTAAAGGCCTTTTTCCTATGTTGTACATCATATGAAAAGCTAAATCTTAACTCATAAAGTGCTAAGCATACATATAACTTGGTATTTCATCCTTTAAATGAAATATAAAGCCTTATTTTCTTTGAAAAATAAAATCAAAATGTCACCAGCAGCACTTGTGACTAGCGATAATATGGAAAGACCTACATTGTTATGCTTATTCTGCATACTGCACAGGTCTAAGAGCATTCCAATCTTATAAATAAGTGTATAAATAAGTGTACTGCAATTGTAACAGTTTTAGAAGTAACCCCTGGACAAACTTCAATGCCAATGTTTATGTATTTTCAGTGACATTTCCTCACATTAGCCAATTGTAGTCTGGAGACCCCTAAAAGGGTAACTGGCAAACAGTGCAGACCCAGATCAGATGTTGCAGAACACAGCATCTGATCAGGATCTCCACTGTTTGCAAATACATGTAGTTCAACCATTTTTCTCTCAGAATACCTACCTAACCTACCTACCTACCCAACCTACCTACCTACTTATCTATTCATACTGCAGCACCCTCTTACTAGTATTATGTGCTGCCAACACTATTATACTCATGCGAAACTTGGACAGTTTACCAATGGCATGCCAAAAGACTGAACCACTTCCATACAAGCTGTCTTAGAAAACTTCTAAAGATCAAGTGGCAAGATAGGATTCCAGACACAGATGTCCTGAAAAGGGCAGGGATGCAGAGTGTATATACTCTTCTGAAATTGACACAGTTAAAATGGACAGGCCATGTTACCAGAATGCCTGATGAACGTTTGCCAAAGAAAATCCTCTATGGAGAACTACAAGTTTGAAAACTCTCCCATGGTGGTCAGAAGAAGCGATACAAGGACACCCTTAAAGACTTCTACATACCAACAGAGTCATGGGAACAGATTGCACAGGATCGTACAAAGTGGCGAGGCCTCATAAAAAGGGGAGCTGGTGAATACAAAGCAAAAAGAATCAGTGAAGCCGAGCAGAAATGTGCACAACGGAAAGCCAGAGCTAAGGCATCACTAACAGAGCTTTCTTCCTCAGACCTCTCTTGTTCTATCTGCAACAGGCAGTTTAGAGCTAAGATTGGTCTCATCAGCCATCTTAGAACACAGAAATAATAACACATCACATAGTTGATTAGGATTGGTCACTGTCAACAATGACAGACGAACATGATTATGTAACTTATATCTAAATCACATAGCCTGACATACCTAAATTCAAAATTAGAATCCTCCAATATATAGTGAGAGAGAGTTTATGCAGTCTACAATGGGTTAGCAGCAGTAACAAGATGATGTCACCTGGTTTGTTACCATTCAATACTGAATACAAATGTATCACATATCAACAAATTTAAGGGGATGGATACACCAAGCAGATTTTCCAATATTTTTAATATGGGAGGTAAGTTTTGTGACTTCCTGTCTGGTTTCCTATGCACCAAACCCCTTCTGAAAAGGGGTACACTCTAAAAGGTAAGAATTTGCTCCCGAAGGGAACAAATTCTTTCCTTTTAGAATGTACTCTTTTTCAGATGGGTGACAAAACTATTTTAAGTGTTGTCACCCCTAAAAGTGTATACAGTACCCTTTAAATAAAGAACATTACCCTTTAAATAAAGACTTTCAGATAAAAAAAACAAACAAACCAGTGATTTTTTTACCTGCGCATCCCGAGTCCCGTACTCACATTTTTTCTTTGGGACTCACATTTTAAATCTCAGTGAGTCCCAGGACTCACAAAGTTATAGTGGAAAATTCTGTAATGGACGCAATGATTTTCTAGTAGGACTTGCTTTATATAGCCCAAGGGAGTCCTGGGACGCATAGGTATAAAATTTTAAATAAATCACTGACAAACAAACAAAAAACATACCACTGTCCTGGTCTAAATGAAAAGCTCCTATCATCTATCTTTAGGCTCAGTCTCTTCACCGTCTTTGATTCATCTTTCATTCTAGTCACACTTGCATCAGCTATAATCTGAGGAAAAGATTGTAGAAAAATTGAAGACCAGGGCTCAGTTGTTCGAAACTAACAATGTTGTTAGTTAACATATCATTAAAACTTTGATCATTAAATATGGCATACATGCTAATATTTTTGCTGAAAAAATGTGAGTAGCTTTTGCAAAAGCTACTCACATTTTTTCAGCAAAAGTAACTGTGAATTAGAGATACATGTATTGTACTTACTAGAACAGTTAACATTGTGACCATTAATGAACTTGTTAAGCTAACAATGCTTTTAACAACTGGGCCCAGATATAAAGTGTTGTTTTCTTGTTTTTTTTTTTTGTTTTTTGTTTTTTTTTTCCAAAGGAAATACATCAATACTTTTATTTTTTCTAATTTCTTATGATAGTGTGCTTAATCAGAAGACTGTCATGAAATAAAACCTATATTTTCTTGAAGAAAAAATAGAAAAAGCACAGTAAATGTTGTAAAATTTCATACACCTAAGTTTCTGACAAAATGGTATATGCAGACAGTACAGACCCAGATCAGACTGCTCCTAAAGGCACTGTGTGCCATTCCATTAAGCATTGTAAGAAACAACTGCATGAAAAGCAAAATTTAATCCCAAAAGGTATGGAAAAAAAAGTGTTCAAATTTTAAGACCTTTTCACCACATGCAAAATATTATACTCCCATTATGCCCTGGTATTCTGATTAGGGCCTTTTCTGCACACTATTAATCTGGATACCTATTTCATCAAGAGCATCGGCCTCGGTGGCTAAGTTGGATGTGCATCCAACTGGTGATCAGGAGGTTGTGGATTCGACCCCTCAACAACGTCAGCAACATTCTTTCGTGGAGATTGATCATGAAATTTTTTCTACGGTCATTCTCTCCCTTCCACTGATTCAAGAAGGGCAATTGTCAGAATTTACACAATACTGGTTAACCATTTAGAGGACTAAGTCTGCCCAGTAAAAGTGTGGATGGGTAAACTGACTACGTTCAACATGACCCCATTGCATTGACTAGGCAGTAAAACCTCAACACAAACAAACCAAGAGTATCAGAAAGAGTTACTTAGATATCTGCAAACAGCAGAAACTTGCAGATGTACACATTAATCTCTTTATAACACGGCTCATTATAACACGGTTTTGGATACAACACGGTTCAAACATGGATCCCAAAAATGTATAGATTATATTGAAAAATGACCATAAATGGTCATTTTTCTATATAACCTATACATTTTTGTTTGGATATAACACGGTTGTATAATTAACACGGTTTATGCTTTGGACCCCAACAATAGTGTTATAACGAGGTTGTGGTGTATTAGTTTGTGCAGCCTGATCAGAGTCACTACTATAAAATCCTCCATAAGTGAATACTGAAGGCCTTGATCAGATGGCACAGCCTCAGCTGCAGCAAACCCTTTGACAAAGAACAAAGACAGAGATGAACCTGCATATCTGCACAGTACAATCAGGACCTTCAACTACAGGGTGTGGGAATGTGTGTGTGTCGTGGTGGGGGTGGGGGGTGGGGGTGGGGGGTGGGTGGGGGGGGTGGGGGGGGGGGTGAGACCAAATACAGAGTATGATAAATGCTAAACACCAATACCGGTAGGTCATGATAAGTGATAAGCGATTGCAAAAATCATTTTGTTAATTCAACTGGTAAAGTTAAATATAATAATTAACATCAATAATACACCGTAATGAAATTAACCTACACTCAACCTTACCTCTTTTTCCAAAGGGAGGCAGCTTTTGCAGACATGAATTTAGTTCCTTTCAAAATGGCTGCTATTCTTAATCCTTGTCATGCTGAATAAATTAACATGCCATGTCCAACTCTAATTTTTGGCCAATCAGATTACTTGATCAAGGTTGTTGATACAAATTCACATACTTAATGACAAACAGTGAAGTTCTAGATCAGTTGGCCAACCGATCTAGAACTTCACTGTCTGCAAAAGCAGGGCATATCCAGGTTCAGCAGGACCAGGGTTAAAGAAAAAATCTACCCCCGATTTAAAAGTAGCCCCACCCCTAGTGAGAAGGGAGGTAAAAGGTTATTTCCCCTGAATGTGAACCCATTCCCCTTAAAATCAAACAGAAAACTTATGGAAAAGTATTTGAGGACAATTTTGGGATTAGGTGCTTCTAATGAATACCCACAAAATGTTTTTTAATGGACAACTGAAGAAAATAACAGAGAACTATCCTCAAATATTTCTCGTTAACAAGTCCTCTAACATACCTCATGTCTTGTATTGTCAGCCGTCCTTTGCAGATGATTCATCTTCTCTGTTGACATACCTCTAACAGACGTACTGAAACAATAAAAATAGCGGAATGTGCCATAAAGACCACCTGTATTAAAAAATCACCCGTGTTAAATAACGATTTTTCACATCCCTTGAAAGGCAGGTATATGGATGTCAACCTTATTAAGCAAGCACCTGTCTTAAGCAACCACTTTTGGCTTTCCCCGAGGTGCTTGCTTAACACAGGTTTGACTACATTTATTGGTAAACCTCACTTCAGTGCAAGACCATATGGCCCTAGTAGCATGGAAATGTAATCTTTCGATGAATATAGAAACTGTTTGAAACTGCTAAACTTTAATGATTTCAAGAATATGAACGCTTTATGCTGCTACAGGTATATCAATCCCTTTATAGTATTGTAAATATCATGACATTTTAGGGGGCAGCTATCAAAACTGCCACCAGATTTAACATACCACATTTCGAAATCCTTTTTTGTATAAAACCTATCTGGCAGCTTCCTAAAGTCACCCTCCAAAATAGATCTCCGCTACTACTGACAACTTCAATTCTGCATTCAAACATATAAGCTTCAAACATATTAATTATTGGGCACTGTTTATGCAGGGGTGAGGAATTTTTAAATTTTATTAATAATTACTTGTCCATGGACAAGTAAATGGTCGAAATCCACTTGTCTAACCAAGACTTACTTGCCTGAAAATTGACATTTTTTTTTATTCTCTAAGAAAACATACATTGTGGGTACTCATTAGAAGCGCCTCACCCTTCTACTGAGTACCCACAACATATGTTTTCTTAGAGAAACAAGAAAAATATATAGCTTATAATAGAATACTCTTTCTAGCCAGAGCTATGAATTACTTGTCTCAGGACAAGTAAATTGAAATTTCTTACTTGTCCTTAGGGAAATGGGACAAGTTGGACAAGTCGGGCATGGTATTTCCACAGCTCTGGTTTGTGTGTGTGCCTATGTGTGTGTGTGTGTGTGTGTGTGTGTGTGTGTGTGTGTGTGTGTGTGTGTGTGTGTGTGTGTGTGTGTGTGTGTGTGTGTGTGTGTGTGTGTGTGTGTGCATTTCATTTCAATATAAATTCCAATCAATTCTGGATGCTAGAGAATTTTAGTGGCAACTGCCCACATCAGCACTCTCAGTACTTTGATTTTCTTTGAGACTGCAGCAAAAATCATGCAAACACATCTGTCTAATATGTAGATTATGCACTGACATAATATCCTTTTTAACCCATTTATGCCCAATGGAATCTTCTACCTTAAGTCTTTGGACAAGTCCATTTCCTATATAAGAGGTGTCTGGGTAGTTTTTATTATTATCATGTTTTGTGGAAATTTTTGAATTTAATGCAAACAGGGTAGACCCTGATCAGACACCGCATTCTGTGACGTCTGATCTGGGGCTACACTATTTGTCTATGTCCCATTTATGGGTTAAGCAGAAAAGTATGTGCTGAAGTGCTCTTTTTGGGAAAAGTATACCATGCCCTTACTGATTTCTGGAGAAACAATAAAATGTGGATATAAATTATCAGTGATTTTTTTACCTGCGAGTCCCGCTTCATATACTCCCAACCTTGTCTCTGGGACTCACAAGTTTTATACATGTGCGTCCCTGAACTCACAAAATACAATAGAAAACTGCTCTAAAATATTTTAACGGATCCTGAGTTTATCCTGGGACTCATTGAATATCAGTCTCTGGGACTCAGTTGAACCAAAGGGTAAATAAATCACTGAATTATGGACAGAAAAGCAGGTACATGTACAAATGCCAGAAACACTATCAGAATCATAACTTTTTAAATGCACCTGACTGTGTTTCCTGTGACTGTGTGTAGGGGTCTGGTCTTGAATGTGGGATCCTCCAGGATTATCCAGCATGTATCACATGCAGTTATCAGCTTTTTAATCAATTTTTAGCAGGGGCCTAAAATTTGTAAGAGGATGCTATGAAGACTTAAAAAAAAGGATCCTTTCAGAAACCCTTAAAGCAGAGTCATGCTAGAAGATTACAGTGCTACAGCTAGCCCTATACAGAGGGGTGGGGCCACCCCTCTTGCCTCTCTGCCATTCTTAAGCTGCCCTCTGCCTTATTTCAACTCCAGTCATAAAACCCTACATTTTGGTGAAAATTTCATGAAAATTGGACTAAAATTAAAAAAAAAAAGTATCACTGTTTTTATGTGTATTCTAGTTTGAGGCGTTTATTCTAGAATGGGATTATATTTTGTAACCTTTCTTGATACTCAGCACTGACATCACATGATACATGGTAACCTCATTCCTGTATGACTGTGTCAACAGTGCCCTACCTGGCACCCCTCTGCAGCTCTGTCCTCGAATCCTAGATGTCCAGTGTTGGATAAGAAGGCAACTGATTGATTGTGTTGGGTTTTAATACCACGTCAACCTTTGTGTGTCATTTTGTGTTGTCTCCAAGAGAAAGGGAGAAGAGAGATACATGTAGAAGAGATAGTAGAGGAGATTAAAGAGAGGGACAGGTGAGAAAGAGGAAAACGGATGGGTGTGAAGAAACAGAAGTAAAAACATTCCCCCTCTACCCCCACCTGCTGCAAGGATAGCAAGCCTTGCCCAACTGTAAGCCAAAATCAATTGCAAGATACACAACACCTTTGCCTCACCAAACCACCCACAAGGCAACCTGAAAGCTCCTAATGAGAAAGGCAAGAAATGCCTCAAAAGGGTAATTTTAATGAGGACACTTTCCTTCTTTCTTTTTCTTTCTTCCATTATGTCTTAACCTGCTAGGAGGACTCACTGACAGTGTACATTATACACTCTGTGTTGCAAGATAAAGGCCGACAAGTAACCACTTTGAATTACTGTACGGTTACTTAACCTGCATAGGGGTGACTTTCCCTGCACAGGGGACCTCCAGTTACCGGTAGCATCCCGATCTGAAGGATAGTGCACTGTTTTCATGTCATCCCTGCAAATTCCCTTCTCTACATTTGGATCTGTCCCAGTACCTCTAGCTCTTGAGGACAGTAGGGCTGCAATGATACACTCACCTCATGATACCTATTGTGATACTTGCTTCATGATACGATATGTATCGCAATACACTTTTTAGACTCAGTAACTGCATGAGGATTATACTATGGTGGTCAACAGAGGTGCTCACCTTACTTCAAAGTTTGTTTGAAATGGTTCACAGTCATAGTCTTAATATTATAATTGTAAAAGTTTCATAATGTGAAAAGTTTATTCTTTTTTTTTTTTTCTTCAATGAAAAGAATCTTATAAGCATCCAAGTTCAAATACTAAAATTTTCTAGATTTTCCATGTTCGAAAATAGGTAAAACAGGCCTGTCCAGAATGATGTTCCTTTCATTCAGAGTGAGCCGGACTTATTAATTTTCTATAGAAGATGTCTACTGCAAAATGGCATTCATGAGTGAAAATTCTACATGTATAAAATCTTGAGTGTCTGACAACATTCTCATGAGTGCTTTGAGTGCTTTTAACATTGTTAATTAACTAAATAATTAAATGTTGTTTCTGGGAAGTTTTGGAAGTAGCGAAAACTAGTAACACCTAGATTTTACAGCAATAAGTACATGTTTTTGTTAGTATTGATCTTTAAAAGCTTGTCTAAAATAGTCATGCAGTGGTACAACTAACCTACATTGATCTGAGTGAAGCAAAATATTTCTTTTGCATGCATCATATATATCATGATCGGATTTTTGTTTAACATGCAGGTACAGGGGCAACATCCACATCAGTGGCCCTCCTTCCAGATACATTGTAGCTGGCTTGCTGCATGCATGGCAGATCTCACACCAGATCTCCAGGTACGTCTATCATGAGGGTTGATAGCCGAGAGCTTCCACTCTCTGCAATCCCTCTCTGTCAGCTGCTTCCATGTCATTTTGGGCTTCCCAGGCCCACGCTTTCCATTAACCTGTATGTCAAAGGCTGTCTTGACTGCACCATTGGAGCGTTCCACATGTCCATACCATCGGAGCCTTCTCTCCTTCAGAATGAGGTCCAGATCCTCAATGCCAAGCCGCACAAGTTAACTCATTGGACCTGGTGGCGACAATGTCTTGCGGCCTGACATTGCAGATCTGTCTGATCATTGCCCAGTCACTTCCCTGCAGACGCTGGAGGTTCAGCTTTGTCAATGGCCAAGTCTCTCTGGCATGGAGCATTACGCTCCGCACACAAGAGCTGTACACACGGTCACGTGTTTTGAAAGAGAGGTGGGGTGAAGAGAGAACTGGTAGCAGATCCTTGAACTTCTTCCAGGCAGTTTTCACATGTGTTGTGGTTGAGAGTTCACAGCCACCTGCTGCTGAGAGCATGTCTCCTAGGTAGCAAAAGGAAGCTACCACCTCAAGCTTGTCAGGTCCGACCTGGACTTCTTTCTGTGGTCTGCCATCCAAGGGGCGTGCAGTTCCCTGGCACCATGTACAGGTGTAGTTAGGGTCCTTTTTCAAGCACTTGAGCCCACTGCATTTCTTGTGCACCCAGTGCTTGCTGCCATTGAAGTAATGCAGTAATTACCAATCTAATTGGAAGCTAAAAGACATATTTTGTTTACATCTGAGTGAACCGAGCTGTATCAAAACTGGGAGAAAAAGAATCGTTAACCAAACCGTGACCACTGAACCACATTGCACCATAAATTTGGTGAATCATTTCACCCCTAGAGGCCAGTGCACTAACCATTGAGCTACAGTGCTTCTGTCATATTATCTGACTTAGTATGTGCAAAGCAAAGTGGGCCTGAAGGGTATGTGTGTGCTTTAAAAAGTTCACTCAACTGTAAAGTTACCTGAATAATTAAAAAAACTTTGAAACTTGCGTAAACAATAGGTTCACCCAGCATCAATCCTGAGTTCTGATTGAGCTCAATAAAGCCAGAACATAGAGTTTGCCCACAGATCTCTTCTCCATATTTCAAGAGGCAATTAAAATCTGTTTACTTTGCCTTTAAATTAATCCAAATATATATCCAAATTCCTAAATCTAGGAAATGAAAGCTAACCGAATTTGCATTAAACTGAAAATAAGGATAAATGCAAATGAATATGCGTGCACTCTTTTGTCTCTGGCCAAACGGACCTGCCACAGCCATCAATATGCTGGCATGCAATCTGCTGAGAATCCCACAGGATTCCTGGGCTGATACAAGTACAATGTATATATGACGTTTTAATGGGCATTTTTGCATGCATCTAGGTAGTGCCTAATTTCATATTATATGTATGCTACACTGTTATTTATAAATCCTGATCAACTATAGCAATGCAAACAATCATATCAGTACTTGCGCATGAAAAAAGGATCAGTCTGCAGATTAAAAATAATTATTTACCATTTCAAAGGAAATGTCATCCAATATCTACACTTTGGTAAAAGTAATAAATACTTGCTAGAGTTTATAACACTCATAACTGAATACTTCAATTCCTATTGCTTAACAAGATCTCATTTTTAATGCTTTTGACAGTTGTTTTCCACTTTTACATGCACTTCCGCATGTGTTTTATAGAAACAACTACAACTATCCGCTTGTCAGTCGTGCGAAAATCCCATCAAGCTATTCATATGACAATCATTGCGGTGGGTGAGCAGGGTACGGTCTCGGTTTACGCTACAGTAAAGTGGCGTAAAGATGCTTAAAGGAACGTAACAGGGCGTAAAAGGAGCGTAAAATGGTGATAGTTACCAAAATATCAGTATAATATGGTATATTATGCATTTATGATTTAGTAATCCATGTCATTTGTCATTAAATGGGTTGGGAGGGGTGGATAGGCAGACCAAGAGGTGCGTTTAGGTAGCTGATATTATCGTAGATATTAACCAGCTTGGTCTAATATTAAGATTTTCGGTGGATTCGAACAGTCTGATAAGCGCTCTTTGTTGTTCGCTGCTTAGATAGTATAATGTCTCGAGTTTTTATAACCAAAACTTGTAGACGCTTATCTCTGAGAAAACTGGTTTGAGTCTTACCTGGTGGGGAACCCTGAAGACAGGTTTTCGCGCGACGATGCTCCCTTATTTAACGAAAGAACCTCGGGGTAGGGGTGGGGGTAATGGCATAGTACGGATGTGCATGCCGAATGCCTCACTTTTTCAGCGCTGTCAGGTATATGATTGGCCCCCTTTTTTCAGCAAAAAGTATATGAATGACCCGATTTTTCTAGATTCCTATGTGAAAGGCCCCACTTTTCTGATATCCTGGTATATGTACATATTTTTCGCTCAGAGATTTTTGGAGGCTGCTTGTTTTCTTGGTATTCAATGAATTGACTGTGATATTTGTCTAACTACCATGCAGCAATAAATGGGTACAAAAAAATCAAAGGGCAGTATATGAATAGGTCAACAGTTCAGATGATCAAGTATATGGATGGGTCCGTTTTTTCAAAGGCCAGGTATATGAATGGAGTAGGTTTTAAAATATGGCTTGCACTCCCATACCACAATTACCCGCACCCCCCCCCCCTCCCCTCTCCTCCTCCACCCCCCCCCCCCCCCCCACCTCCCCATACACACACACCACCATCCCGAGGAAAGAACCAACTTATGCAATTATGGCTCTTATTGTTCTCCGTAAAACGATTCTTCAAATCTGTATGCGCCATCCAGTGGGGCCAGATGTCTACTTCCATATTGGGAACTGAGCGAACAGTGAAGACTGGCAAGTCTGCGCAGATGCGCAGGCTGGCATGATCCTCCGCCGGTCGCCTATGTGATTAGAGCCTCCGCTGGTCGCCTATGTGATAAGTACCATATAATCTCATGTGCTGGCTCATTTATTTATTGTCGCGATTGCTTTTACACATCGATACACTGTCCAAATCAGACTTTATAAGTAACTCATTATTTCAACAATTTAGGACGTTTTACAACGCTGTGTCATATGATATGTATACTTGCTTTATCCAAACTTTCAAAGTTTCAAAATAGCTTAAGAAGCTCAGCAGGTTGGTTTAAATCTTACCTGGTCACAAATCAAGAGATGCATTTGTTAATGTTAATGTAGTATACAATCATGCAGCTAAAATAATGACTTAAGCTTTTCTGTAACAAAAAATCATTTTTATTATTATTATTATTATTTTTTTAATAAATGATGAAATGAATCGCGAACAGCCGTTTACAAGTAGTTGTGGTCATGGTACCCAAGCCATAATCCAAACTCATAAATCCGTAAACGAATGATGAATCAGAATGTTCAGACCAACAGACATGGACCCCAGAATAAAGGGTGTAATCAGGCGTCCGCGTATAGTAAGCATTACTTGGTAAGCATACATCGCCCACCATGCCCATAGGCATGAACGAAGGAAATGTAGGTAGAAGCGTATGTCAGGGATTTCGGAAGTCTACTTATGGCTCATCATTGGCAAAAACATCAGAAACAATTCTGAAAACTGCCATATTGTAGGGATTGACCAGATCATGATGTCTCCCACAGAACTTTTTAAGTGTTGCTACCATTTTTTTTTTTTTTTTTTTTTTTATTTTTTTATATCGTTGGCTCAACAACTTTGTAGTGAGCACTTCACAAACTGGAGATAAGAAATGTTGTGGCAATTGAAATTTTGTGGCAATTTGTTCAGGACTCTTTTCCTTTTAGTAAAAAGGCATATCGCCAATACTTATGCGAAACCACACACACACACACACACACACACACACACACACATACACACAAAACACCCATGGGAGCATTCTACATAAATCTATATAGCGGGCGTTATCGGTCCGTCAGGGTAGCTGACGGGCCGATAACAGCCCGCTGTAGATTCATAAAGAATGCTAGCTGGCTATTTTGTCTAAAACAGCTGTCTGAGTGGTAAACAGTGCAGACACTGGTCAGAGCCGCGTTCTGTGGCAGGTGGATTGCGTCTTAGGGTTAAAAGACTGTAGAGTATAATTTAACCATATCACTCCTACATACCTAAACCAGATAACTGTGCGAACAGTGTAGATCCAGATAGGATGGATCGTTACGAGCCATCTCATGAGGATCTACACTATTTGACATTCTGTTTTTTTTTTTTTTTTTTTTTTTTTTTTTTTAGACTGAATCCCTTATCTGCATCAATGGACATGTTCAAATTCAAGGATGGAAAAGTCCAGCTCGTGGATGAAATGCTTAAAACAGGTTTAAAAAAAAGATATATTTGGATTAAAATACGGAAAATGCGATGGTCCAAAACCCTCACTCCTGCACTGAATTGGCCTAGAGTAGGGAGTGTAACAACAGACTGAGGAGGGTAGATGCGGTAACCAATTCCAGTATATAAGACTACTGCAGGGAAGAAGGAAAATGTATAATATTTTTACGTATCTAACGCAGTGGAAAAAGTGGCATACAAGTGGACATAATCTACTTGTAATGGTCGTGAATGTTTGGACCGACAGGTTTGTGCAAACAGTACAGATCCAGATCGGACTGCTCCTTCAGCAGTCTGATCGGGATCGTCACTGTTTGCCACCTGCATCATTTAGACACATTTGTAAATTGTAGAACCAAACTATGCAAAGTTTGGGATGATTACAGTAATATTTTGGTTCGTCCAATTTTTTTTTGGTTTGATTGTGGTATATACAACCATTAAATGAATCCCAAACCTCAACTAATCTAGTTTGGTAGTGTTTCTGCGTTTGCATGTGGTAGTTATACACGTAATTACACATTGTGCTGTTTTTTGGTGACAATCCTGTAATTGGATTTTAGACCAATAAAATTATTTGTATTTGTATTCAGCCCAGTTTAAATACCTGACAGACACATTTCACAAATTTATCAAAAGTCGGTCGTTTCGGGTCTCAGTATTTGGTGACAAGAGTTGTCAAGGGGTGACAAGATATTTTTATTGTGTCAAGAACCATTCTTAATATTATTGTTCGAAAAAAATTTTAACTTTATCTTGCACTGTAAAGCAATCTTTGGCGAATCAAAAGCACATTTCCATGCACAAAAGCGACATGATTTCCTCAGGAATTGACCGCATTTACAAACAAGAGATAAGTGTGCGATGGCAGGAAGCTTTCTAGTAATTATTTCGACTGCATTTATGTTGGAAATTTGTGCTTGTTGTCTGATGTCTGATGTTTATGGTGCACGAGAAGTCCATTTTGGACAAATCTAAAGCACATCTCCAGGGAAAACGGCGACAGGATTTCTTCAGTATATTCACCGCATTTACCGACAAGAGATAAACGAGTGACAAGAGAAAGTTGTGTGGTGACAAGAAACAGTCTTGTAACTATTTTGCCTGTATTTATGTTGGAAACTATGTTTTTGGCGTTTATCGTGCACTAGAAGTCCAGTTTTGACAAATCTAAAGCACATTTCCAGGGAAAACGGCGACGGGATGTCTTCAGTATATTTTCCACAAGAGATAGACGGGTGACAAGAGATAGTTGTATGGTGAGAAGAAATTTTGTCTGCATTAATGTTGGAAAATATGTTTTTTGGTGTTTATTGTGCACTTAAAGTCCATTTTGGACAAATCTAAAGCACATTTTCAGGGCATCACGAAAACATGCCTATATAATTTTGACCCCCTTTAACCCCACTTTTATATAGTAAAACTGGGGTTTACAGGGGTATACATAATTTTTCTTATTTTTGTTCAAAACATAGATTGTGGGCACTCGTTAGAACCGCCTCGATGAGGCGGTTCTAACGAGTACCCACAATCTATGTTTTGAGCAGAAATATGAAAAATATCAAAGTTTTTTTTATCTGAAAACTTTCAGTTTTTGGAGGTGAAATTTTCTATATATTTGAATAGGCATGTTTTCGTAATGGAAAACGGTATAGATTTACCGACAAAAGATTAGCGGATGATAAATATTGTTTTATGGTGACAAGAAACTTTCCTGTGTACATGATTACATAGATAGATAGATAGATAGATAGATAGATAGATAGATAGATAGATAGATAGATAAATAGATAGACAACGTACAGACAGACAGACATACATACAAATAGATAGACAGATAGATAGATAGATAGATAGATAGATAGATAGATAGATAGATAGATAGATAGATAGATAGATAGTCTTTCATCCTTGATTTAATTGATTAAAGTATTAATGAAAAGCAGCAATCATTATTGACGTACATGTTTGTTTTGATACTTGGTAATCTGTTTATCAAGGTGAGAAAACGGGGCAGTTGTAGTAAGTGTTTAATTCTTAGCGATAGTCCAAGTAGTAATCAATTTATTGAAGAGAGAAAACTCGTGCGTGTTGATTAAATATGGTTTGTTTGACGTTTGACTCTGTCGGCGAATGGTGGCCGGACGGTCCTTAAAAGGTACACACTGAAGGACATGACCTTAATAGTGTTAAAAAACAAAATAAGTTTTAACATTTCATGTGAATTATCGCAAAGCAGACAATTCACATGAAATGTCTGGCATTCTTTCCTATTTAAAGATAATTTCATGCTTGATAAATAACAGGATATCTAAGACAAAACAGCCTTAACACAACAAGGCTATACCCTATCAACCACGACCTATGACACCACTAGATACTCCATCAAACAACCAAATTATTGTTTAACCTATCATACGTAATCTGCTAACCTTTCGACATTACTTGGAAAGACGTTTTTTGCTTGGCGTTTTATCATAAATGAAAATATTTTGTTCTGATTGACCATATCTTATCAGAATCCATTTGTCTTTTCTGTTTCTGTGTTTTGTTCTCAAATATTGACCCTAAAATTAAATTTACAGCCAAGAATTGGTCTGACCTATGCAATTTCTATAGCAAAATGATTTTTTTTTTTTTTTTTGTTTAAAAAATATTTTTACTTCTCTTTGTTGAATTTGAATTATTGATGTTTCACAACAATACTGTGAAAATTTCAGAAAAAATTGAACAAGAGGAACTTGTTGAAAATCTGCCTCCAAGTTACCTACCCTACAGATTTCTGCATAATTTGCGTTCATTTTTACTATGGGTAAAAGTGAAAATGTTTAATTTTTTTTTAAAAACCATTGACTTGAATATAATTTTTCGTGCATAGGTAATTACGACAAATGATTTTGCATTTTATCATGATTAAAGTTTGCAAATTCATTTCTTCCGTGTAAAGCGCCAAGCAAAAAAATGACTTTCTGAAAGATGTCGAAAGCACAGCAGTAGTGGGACTTCGAAAAAATCAGGCCGAAACGACCCACCCAAATTGGCCGAAACAATCTAGGACCGAAACGACCCAGGCCGAAACAACCCAGACCGATTCGACCCAGGGTCGAAACTGCTCAGGCCGAAAAGACCATTGTAACACGGATGCCGTATGGATAGTCATTTTACTATGTAGTCTACTTCCGGAATACAAATTTGTCAACAGTTGTTAAACGTTTGTCCTCAAATTCAGTTTATTCACTAAATCTAAGCATTATTTTCCAAAAATAAGTGTAAATTCAAAAACTTCAAGATGGGAAAGGGATTCAATAATTATATGGAGAAGAAATTCTTCCATCCTGCCAGTAAAGAAAACATAAAAAGGGTTTGTATCATCTCGACCACAGGAGCTTCATGAGCTTGGATTAATTTTTCCTTTTCTTTTATCCTATACGATTTTCGAAGAAAATCGAAGGAAGGACACTTCACAGTTCATAACATAGGTTTTGGGCGACTGTTTTTGTAACCAACATGGAGACCACATCATAATTATGCTCTTATATTTGCGACTTGGTCCACCTAATCTCTGCTGCAGAGTACATTGGTTTTTAGTGTAGTAGCGCGGCAAAGCGAAGTACAAATAATCAATATGTATGTAAATATATAGGGCGCATAAATGACCAGTCTAACTGGTCCGGACCTTTTAGCCTCGTGGTTATGACGCTCGATTAGAGATCCAGGGGTACCTGGTTCGATCCCCGGTCGGGGCACTCGACGGGAATATTTTCTTTACAGGTCTATTTCTCCTCCTACTACATTTGGTGCCTGGTGCCAGGATGACTACCGTCGGAGCTCAAGGGCGATGCAATGGCAACGGAGTCACAAAAGAGCCTGGGAATAGTAGAAAACATTTGATACAAATGTTTCATTGTAGGATGGAGGAGTGTAGTAGCGCGGCAAAGCGAAGTACAAATAATCAATATGTATGTAAATATATAGGGCGCATAAATGACCAGTCTAACTGGTCCGGACCTTTTAGCCTCGTGGTTATGACGCTCGATTAGAGATCCAGGGGTACCTGGTTCGATCCCCGGTCGGGGCACTCGACGGGAATATTTTCTTTACAGGTCTATTTCTCCTCCTACTACATTAGCTTGCCTGTAGTATAACAGCGGTTTAAATTGCCAAGCAACCCTCCAGAGAGTCACTGGATATCTTTTCTATGTTGTTTAATAGACGTCAGTTAGGCATGAACAGGGCCTGACAAATCCATTGCCCGGCCGCCCGGGACAAGTCCTAAATCCCGCCGGGCAAGTCTGTTCCGTCTTTACGACGCCCGGTCGGGCAAGTGTCAAAAAATCGCCAGGACAGTTAAAAGTGCGAGTATTTACGGTAAAAAAGTCTGATCAAAAGATGTCAATAAATATTGATAATTAATTGCCCAGCTGTCCTGATTAATGCAGACAACCCATGTATAACGGTTTTCATTATCACACTACCGTTAATCCAATTGATCAGTTGTTTACCTTCCGGCGCGTGCCTTTAATCTTCCGTCGTAACAGCTGATCAATAATTGTATCTAAACATGGCTTCTGTGTAGTATGAACCAAGTAAGGTCGGCAATTATTGGTTTTTGATATTCTCGTATTTCATTGGCTATGCGACTGGGCATACACCAATGAAATAAGTCGTTGCTTACGACGTGTTTGGCTATGAAAACGAAAGTACAAAATGACACAATATAAAAACACAGGTAAGAAACTGAGTTTTTGTTTGGAAAAAAAAAAGCAAAAAAAAAGCGTGATACCGTTACGATCTCGCCTGTTTGCAAAACCTTTGTTATTTCCCTCTCGAAATCTGGACTTACTTAGTGTTCATCAAATAATAATGAATTTGTAAGACTAAAAATACTGTGTGTCAAAGTCATTTATGAAAAATTTATTCTCTGTTGATATTACTGATAACGTGTTAGGATGAAAAACAAAATATGAACACTGATGGCTTACACAACTGACTAGTGCTTGATGACTTATGTGCTCCTAAAACCAGAAAGACTTGATGAGCACTGATATACAATACCACACAGAATAATATTCAGTTCTTTCCAATTTCTTGGAGGTTGTTCTCTGTTCTTGGGATAAATGAATACACCATTTTCAAAATGGCTTCTTTGATAAAAAATGAAGTCTTTTAATTATGAATTGTCCTATAGTTTGTAGGCAGTTCTTCAATCAAGTTAATTTCCTTGCAGGTGTATACATTTACCTTAAGAATTTTTTTTTTATTTTTTTTTTTACAAACACATGAGTATTTATTCAAGGCTTCAAGTAAATACAAATAAAATTCTTTTTCAGTATGCTCTCTTTTCATCCCTTTGGTATTTTCTGATGTGAAATTATGATACTTTTCTTATTTCCATTGCAAACTTAGATTGTGGGGTCTGAAACTACCTCACTGAGTGCCCATTATCTATGTTTTTGAGCCAAAAAAAAGGAGTAAAACCATTTAAAACCTCGCTTTTCTGTATGTTAACTGGGATTTACAAGAATATTGCTTTCATAGACTTGTTAACGCAATGTTAAAAGTGGGACTTCTATTTCTGTTTGCAAATCTTGGGCATATAGGAATTTGAGCCGCACAAATCCTGGGCAAGTAGGAATTTGAGCTGGGCAAGTGAAAAAAAAATTTACTTGCCCAGTGGGCAAGTGGATTTTTTTTTGATTTGTCAGGCCCTGCATGAATCAATATTCGCAATTTGATTGTCTGATAGTTTTGACGTTAAATAGAAGTGACAGATTTCAGTCAGATCACAAATGCAAACTACCCCGAATTTGCATCAACAAACAAGATGGCTAATGTATCCAGTAAATATTTTTTGTTTTCAATCTGTGCCGAACATTTCACAGATACTTGGAGTCAGTAGGACAGTGCAGGCCCAAAAAAATATCTTGCATATATTTTTTCTCTAGTTATTTTTGTATTTTAGTACAACAGAAACACTGCTGATAAAATATAATTATATTCTGTGACCTGAAAAGGTTCTAAAAAAACATCACATTTCTCTCAAATGGCAATATATGAACAAGGTAACAATCAATGGCCAGCACAGATCTGGGGGTCCCTGCATATTTACAGTTCTATGCTAACTAAAACAAATGCAACACGCAACTAACTTGCATCCGCTATTTCGGCAATCATTAGTCTTAGCCGCCATATCGTTGTCATAGCCATATCTTGTTGCACCGCTTCATTTTTGGCTGAAATATTCTCACCAAATGTCAACAAATTCTTCTACTACATCTACGAATTGTGGATCAGAAATGGGTCGAGTTCTGGATACTGGCTTCCATTTCTTAAATCATTGATACATCGCAAATGAGCCGAGAGCCAGAATTGGACGGGTTTGAAATCATTGTCATAGGATTTCAATAAATCGTGATGAAATTTCAAACCCGTCTGGTTCTGGTTCTCGGCTCATTTGCAGCTGAAAAGAATAGTCTTCTGAACACACATCACATGAAAAATAAAAAAAAAAAAAAAAAAAAAAAAAAAAAAACAGTCCTGTGTAAGAAGTATAATCAAAATAACTATTAATGGTTCTATAAAGGAAACCTCACTGTAGTCGTGTAGTCTTGGGTTTGGGTTTATTTTAGCCTTTTTATACCCCCGGCATACAAAGTATGCCGAAGGGGTATATAGTTTTCATTGGTTCTGTCCGTCCGTTTGCCTGTCCGTCCTGTAAGTACGTCTGTGAATCCGTCCATTAACACTTGCTATAACCAAGTTTTACTTCGAAGTTTTTAGATTACTTATGTCTCTGCAGCCACTGATCAAATCTTTTCATATTTGGTTTGGGGGTACCTGGGAGGGTTCTCTTCCATTCTACATCCATGAACCCCTGGGATATGCCACAGGGCTGGGCTAAAGCTCAAAATCTAGGATGCCTCAATAAAGTAGTATATTGCAATTTGTTTATACAGACAACTTCTTAATAAAGAAGGATGGGCATCAGATATGTTTATCTCATCAGTATTCAGTGTAAAAAGGTCAAGGTCATTGTGACCTTATTTTCATGCTCCAGCGATTTTGCCTTATATTTTGAAGACTATTTAATGGATTCATGTGATACTTGGGATATTGGTTCTGTGATTGACATCATAACAAATGTAGGTCGCCTTGACCTATATTTCATGGTCTAGTGATTTTGCTTATAGCTTGAATGTTATTTGATTTATGATCATCATTATTTTGGATAATGAGTCTGTACAATCCGACAGTTGACCTAAAAGTAAATGTAGGTTCCTGTGAATTATATTTCATGGTCCTGTGGTTTTATGCCACATCTTAAAGACAATTTGATGTATGACTATTACAGTTTGGGATTGTGTGTCCTATATTTCATAGCCCTGTGATTTTGTCTTATATCACCCACTGTTTGTTGCCTAAGTGTCATATTTACATATAATGACATAGTGTGACCAAGACTTTGACCTCAAAGTAAATATAAATTGGCATGACCTGTATTTCATGGTCTAATGATTTTGCTTAATATCTTCTAGATTATTTAATGGATTAATATCATAGTTGGTATAATGGATCAGTGTGACATCAGATTGACCTCTCAAGTATATGTAGGTCAGTGACCTATATTTTATGGTCCAGCGATTTTGCTTCATGTCTTGAAGACTATTTAATCCAGAAAAGTTGTACTTGGGATGATAGAGCAGTGTCACTCACAGACTGACCTTGTACATGTTGTAAACTATATGTGGGTCAGTGACCTATATTCCATTGGTTTTGCCTTATATCATTGTCATTGACTTTAAAATATTTTATAATTAAGAAATGGCACCGGCGGTGGGGATTTGTGACCCTCTGGGCATTTTCTCTAGTTTCTACTATTTTTAGTGGGATATGTACCTAGCGTCGCACCCCAAAGCTTCTGTTGAAAAAGCTGAACTCGGAAATGAATAAGCACTTATAAATTGCAGTCTGTTTTCTTATACATATAAAGGATCAATAGGATTTGCTAATTATTAATCACTTTATAAACCCTGAATTATAACTGGCACTCTGTCCATTAAACAAAGATTTCCCAAAATAGGCAGCGTCAATTGTACTGCAGGCAGTTTTGCCTTTGTTTGCACAAGTTAATAAAGGCTGAGTACCAACGAAATACCCAATTATATTTAGTATGAATTGTTAATTTTCCTAATGGTAATATGGAATAACAGCTGACCATAATTATGATATTATAAAATGACAGTGTAATGAGTGTATTCATTTTGAAATTTTGTTCTTTTGATATTATAAAATGACAGTCTATTCATTTTAAAATAAATTTCGCTCTTTTATACAGATACTAATGAGATAAAAGTAAAAAAGGATTGCCTTTGGAAACAAAGAACACACAAAAGCATGAAAATTGGAGATATTATAGGCAACACTAAAAAAATAAAAAAAAAAAAAATCAAATTGTTATCTGCTGTAGTTGTGATTAGATAAGCTCTTTAAAGGTTAAATTGACTTTTGCTACCACTCCATGAACAAAGAACTGGTACATTCATATGGCATAGAAGGAATATCATTTAAATGGATTGACTCGTGCTTGTGTTTAAGATTTTTTTTGTTGTTACAGAAATGGATGGCTGAACAGAAAACACAGTTTGAAAAGAAGAAACAAGAAGATCTCTTAGCACAGTATCAGAAAGAACAAGACACATATCAGAATAGGTATACTGTTTACCTGGAGTGTTTGGACACCTCAACCAGGGTTGTTGACTTATAAAATTTTATTACTTGTCCATGGACAAGTATATGGTCAAAATCTACTATTCCAACCAAGATTTACTTGCCAAAAAATTTACATTTTTCTTATTTCTCAAAGAAAACATAAAACACATAAGAAATATATATATATCTACTGAATTTGCCTATAATATAGATATAATATCATATCATAATCTGGATATTCTAAGCTAGAGCTTTGAAGCACTTGTCCAAGAACAAGTAAATTGAAATTTCTTACTTATCTGCAGTGAAATGGGACACGTTGGATAAGTTGGGCATGGTATTTCCAAAGCCCTCCCTTGACGAAGCATCTGTGTGGCCAAGTTGTTAGCTGTTACATGTAGCACTTCTGACTTTGGACCACATGGTGCATGGTTTGAATCCTGCCAGGTGCAGAATTCAGCTCATGACTGTATGGCGCTTCATTGCACAGAGCCTTTCATTATCACTCCTTCGTTGTCTCGTGTGACTTAAAGGGGAACGCAATATAAGTTGTATGTATATCTTGGAGTAATATGCATAACAAGCCAATTATTTTGATGCAAGAGTTTTCAAAATTGGCCTAGAAATAAGGACGTTATGGAGGTTTGAATATATTTAAAATGGCTGTCATGGATGCCACCATATTGTAGGCTTTGTGACGTCACACAGCCCAAATTAAATATGAAAAACCAAATTATAAAGTGTTTAAAGGAATAATTTTGCTACAGATTTTTTATAATCTTTTAATTCTAGTGACAAGCAATCAGTTCCCCCAAAATAAACAAACTTTATGAGGATAACTACCTTTATGAAACAAATTTTAATTTTTATGAAAACTCATTAAATACCGATATTCAAAATGGCGGCGCCCATTGCACCAATGTAAAAATATTCAGTTGTCTATAACTTACTTAATTTTCCACCGATTTTGATCAAATTTGTGTCAAAATTCATTGTTGTAAAGTTCTTTACTTTAAAGCGCAGTACGTACCTTTTAAGGTTGCATTCTCCTTTAAATAATGTTAAAAATCATCAGCATTAGAACCCTTAACTCAATATCATATTTGTCCTGAAATTGAACAAGTCCATTTTACTACCTGTTGATGTGTTTAAAATTGACAGATTGATGAGTATAAAATTGACAGATGAATGGCAATTCATGTAGACCCTGATCTGACTCTGTGTTTGTTTGCCCAGGCCTGTCTGCCTAAATACTTTGGTTAAATGTGGTATGGGGAATGTCCTTAAATCTCTCTTACACAAAAGTATTGTACAAAATATGCAACATTGACTGCTTAGAGGACTGAGTCTGCCCAGGAAAATTGTCCATTGGTTAATTTACTGGCTCAACATGGCCTTAACAGGGTTGACTGGGCCATGAAACTCCAACTCAGTAAACAGAAAAATGACCATAAATGGTTATTTTTTTCTGCAAACATGTAATTTATTCATTTTTCTTTGGATAGAACATACAGTCGACTCTCGTTATCTCGAATTCCAAGGGACTCTCTGAAATACTTCGAGATATCCGTAGTTCGACATATCAGGTTTGCAGAATTGAGGAAAAAATAATTTGATTAACCACATTTAACAAACTGATAGGTAATTGGACTTTTGAAGTTAGAGATATATTGAAAATATTGTGGAAAAGAGGAGAAATTGCTCCTTAGGAGCAATTTCTCCTCTTTTCTACAATATTTTCCATCTGTTGTTAGGTTTTCATGTATAGGCAGGGACCACATTTTCACTTCGAGATAAGTGGTTATTCGAGATAAGCGAGGTCGAGATAACGAGAGTCAACTGAATTTTTTTGGTCCATCCTTAAATCATGTTGTATCCAAAACTGTGCGATTATAAACTGTATTGTAAAGAGGTTGCTGTGTACTTTTTAATGTTGTCTGGTACTGTTTATCCTGTACTGGTCAGGGTTCAAATTTAACTTTTTTGACAGCTTGCTAAAATTAGCAAGTAGCATTATTTTTTACTTGCTAAACCTTTCAGCCAACTTGCTTTTTCACATTATAAACACAGTTAAATGTGGCTTTAAACCTTAGCACTCTGGGTAAAAATTTCAGCAGACATTTTAAAATATTTTTCTTATTTTTCCTAGAAAACAGGTTTTGACATTACATGCAAATTGTCTCCTATGGAGACAATTTGCATGTAATGTCAAAACCTGTTTTCTGGGAAAAATAAGAAAAATATCGTCATTACTTTTGGAAAAGAAATTGCAAAACTTCAGCAACAATGCCTCAGGTTCCGCCAATTAAAGAGAAACTTTCCAACTTGCTAGAATTAGCAAGTGATGGAAATTGCAGCTTGCTTTTTGAGAAATTAACTAGCATTTAGCAAGTTAGCAAGTGCTAAAATTGATCCCTGCTGGTGAATTCAGTAGATGATAAGTTGATGACATTTTTTGTTATTTTTCCAAGAAAATAGGCTTCAACATTTCATGCAAATTGTCTCCTTAGGTTAGGAGACAATTTGCATGAAATGTCAAAGCCTGTTTTCTGGGGAAAATAACAGGAAAAATATTTCAAATTGTCATTTGTCGAAATTTTTACACAACATGCTAAGTGTTGTCCAGCAGGTTAACCCATTTTAGTCATGAAACCCCTAAAGGGTAATTGGCAAACAATGCAGACCCAGATCAGATTGCAGTGTCTGATCAGTGTCTCCAATGTTTGCATTAAATACATGAGTTTCTATAAAATATTACAACCTTGCATTCCTACCCTCGATTATCTGCCTTGGCAGATTATGCATAGCTTGTAGGTATATATTCAATCTCTGACAACTGTGTCAGGGAGTCGACTCTTTGGCTCAATGGTTAGAGCACTGGATTTTTTCTGGACAGACCGGGTTCGAATCCCACGAGAGGCAGGAATTTTTTTCAGCTATGCTTAATTCCTTTGTTACGACTTTCATGTCGTAAGATGGGGGCTCATCCGAAATTGGACTTTACTTCTCTGAAAATGGCTTCACATCATAAATGATGACTTCCTTGAAAGGGGGGGTTGTTACGACCTAGCACTCCTACCGATTATCTGTTATGGCAGATTATGCATATTTTGTAGGTATATATTCAGTCTCTGATAACTGCATCAGGGAGTCAACTCTTTGGCTCGGTGGTTAGAGCATTGGATTTTTATCCGGACAGATCTCGAGTTCGATTCCCACAAGAGGCAGGAAGTTTTTCGGCTGTGCTTAATTCCTTTGTTACAACTTTCATGTCCTAAGAAAAACATACTAGTTATGAAAATGAATTACCGGTAGATACCCTGCTATTGAAAATACACCGGTCCAAGTACATATGAGCAAACGCACAACAAAACCTACCTTAAGACCTGTTTGACCAGCAAACACTGAGATCACCTATACTCCCACCCAGTTTGACGAGGGCTCTGGTTTATCTTTGGATAGCCTGGAGGCTGTAGAAGGCACATGCAATCATTGAAGACTCTGATCAGACTGCCCAAACGTGCAGGCTGATCTGAGTCTTCACTGGTCACACAGGTCTTATTATAGGTTTTGTTGTGTACTGGCTCATTTGTAGTTGTGGTAAAAGAGACATAATGGGTGAATGGTATACAAATGAAGGTTTATTTTTGTTAATTTTATATTACAGGGCATTGTTGGGTGATGAAAAGGCTAAATTGGGCCTGAGTTTTATGTATGATGCTCCACCTGGCATGAAGAAAGAAAAGGAGGTATGTGTTTGCCTAGCAAGTGATTCACATGGAATATCAATGAATTCAGAAAGAAATGAACAATGAGAGCAAAGATACATACATGTTTTTTGAAGTGTCCTTATTTTTTGAGCCAGATGGGCCAGTCAAGCCTTTTTTTCTATGGAAAAAAAAAAAATAATAGAATGTCATCTGCTGCTGTTGTGACTGACCCTTTAATACTTAATATGCATTCTTAGTCTTTGCAATATCTATAGATAGTATTGTTCATTTTTCCTAAATTATTTTTTTCTAATAAAAGTATTAAAGCAAGATTAGAAATTAATTTTACCATATTGGACCTAATTACCGCACATTTTCCTACATGTATAAGCACACAGTCAAGCAATTCCGTAGTCTTCAAATTACAGCCAGTGTAATTATTGTCTACTTCTTTATAAAGGATTATGTTGTGGGTACATATTTGAATTGCATCGACTTGTCGATGCAATTCAAATGAGTACCCACAACATATGCTTTATAAAGAAAATAAGAATAAAAAAAACACACACAAAAACATTGCATAAGAATCATTAGATAAGTCCTTCGCGGATCATATTTTAAGTGTACCCTTAGTGTAGGTGAATACATATTTTACCACAAGTTTGTCCAATAATTGTGAAAACTGAGTGCACAGTGCAGTAATTAGGTAAAATATGGTATATGATTTCTGTGACACTGTAGCTATGATCATTTTCTAGGTTTAGAATTAGTTTCACTGATAAGACATTCCAGAATTCCATGTTATTACTCTAATATTTTCATTGCAGAAAGAAGAAGGAGAAAAAGAATACAAGTTTGAATGGCAGAGAAAATACAATGCTCCAAGAGAACAGTGAGTTGACAATTGAACAATTTGGTTATTCTAGAACACTTACATTTGACAGTCACTTTATTTTGGCAATATTTGCGATCTAGGCAAAAACCACCAAAATAGAACTCTTCCAGTATTCAATTTTCAATAAATATATATAATGTGGCATACATCTGAAAGCATGAATGCACCAAAATTAAACTGTGCAAAGAAGTCCTTCCATATATCTGCCAAATTTTAATGCCACAGATATTTAGTGTTTTACAGTAGTTTTTTTTTGTTTTTTTTTTTTATTTAACCCTTCTCTTGCTAAACCTGACATGCCCTGTCTTAGCAAACAGTATAGATCCAGATCAATTGGCTTCTGAAGAAGCCAACTGATCTGGATCTCCACTGTTTGTCATTAAATATGTGAATTTCTATCTAAAATCCGGATCAAGTAATCTGACTGGCTGGAAATCAGAAGTGGGCATGGTATCTTAATTTTCAGAAAGGGATTGGTACATCTATGTAGGAAAGCAAACAGAAAGTCGTTAAAGTTATCTCCCTTATAAAAAATGGTACAACTACCAGTAGTTCAACAGAGTGACTTTTATCTTAATTCTATCTTGCATTGTAAATATTTCAATTTGAATATGTTATTTTTAATCATCTTAAAAGGTTGCTTACTTGAAAGTGAATTCTGAACCTTAAATGACGGTAGTGGTGCAAGTGACTGTTCTGTAGCTTTTATACTGAAAGGAAAGTTTTACAAGGGTTTTTCACCATTTTGTTCTCACAACAATGTTGTACGTTTGAATATAATGAACAAGAGAAAAGCATATCATATAAGTTACTCTTAATATATTTTCATAGGTATGCCAAGAATGATGATACGATTCTTGATCAGCCATTTGGAATTGAAGTGAGAAATGTACGCTGTATCAAATGTCGTAAATGGGGTCACGTGAACACAGACAGAATTTGTCCACTCTTTGGCAAAGATTTGACTGCTGAACCCACACTACGTAAGTTGAAAACTAGATTATCAAAGTATATTGTGGTGTCTAAATATTGTTCTTCCTTTGCAAAAACTTCTTTGATCACCTTTGAGTTACCAAACTAGGGATATCTCTGCAGAATACAATATCCACTCATTACAAAGTCAAAAAATGCAGGCCAGAGTGAAAAAGAACATAAATATTTCTTAATGTTGTCTGCTAAAAATTGTACCCAGCATGCTTAGTGTTAAGATCCTGAAAAACTGCTTATTACACAAACCTTAATTGAGAAATCTTGAAGCCATTCTTTTGTGAGATATGGTTTACAGTCATAAAAAGCCCTTTGTAAAACTATAGTACAAAATGAACAGACATTCTGCTGTGAAGTTTCAGCTTGCACCAATAATTCCTGAGACAGTTTATACTTACTTCCCTACGTATTATACTCATATGACTTTGCCCAATGTAGGTGCTATATCGACTTCCGCAGAATTCTTGGTTTGGTTTGTTGCCAAAGCGTGATTCAAGCGAGCTACATGTATGATGTCCTGAGACAGTTCTTATTGCCATTTCTGACAAGGGAGAATTTTTTGTGACATCCTGTTTGGTTTACTACATAACAATTCCCATCTGAAAAGCTGAAATTCTTTCTTTATAGAGTAGACTTCTTTCAGAAGGGGACAAAACAATTTTGACAAAGTTGTCTCCCCTGAAAATTTATTAGTTTCCCTTAAAGAATCCATGGATACTGTAGACTATATGAACAGACAGTAAACAGTGTGGGGAATCCACATGACCAAAAGAGGAAGTGCACAGAGTTTGTTACTATTTTTAGCTCCGCATCAGGTAGGATTTTTTCGAATATCTCGATATACACCTGATGGAAATTGTTCAAATAAAGTGCAGAGAAAGCAGAACATTAAGCTCTTTCTAGTGGTGTAAGCGCTATTCTGCAATCTGGTCTGGTCTGATTCTCGAGAACATTCCGAGAATGTTGTTGGTCAAAATTCATGTACATTGTCCCGGTAGCCCATATTGACAGCAAAAACATTCATTGAATGTTCTCGAGAATTAGACCAGATCACAGAATCATGTTTACACTACCAAAATGAGCTTGATTTTCCGCATACTCTGAGCTTTATTTGAACAAATTCCATTTGGTATGAATATAGATATTCTAAAAAATTCTACCTTATGCGGAGCTAAAAATAGTAACAAACTCCGTGTAACTAGTCATTACGTCAGGTGGATTCCCCACACTGGTAAAGTTTGCTTGAGATTTTTGTATGACTGAAGTTTGAGCAAAATGTACTTATAGATGTATTGTTTTTTGCAGCCGAGTCCAGTGCATCATCACTGCTTGAGAAGATGAGAGATGATGGATTCACATTGAAACAAAGTATGCTGGGTAAATTGACCGACCCGAAAGCAGCTAATGAGGTAACTCACTAACACAAGATTCACCAAATTATAACAATGCTGTACATGTAGATATCATTACAGTTTCTATTTTAAGGGGAATTTATACACCTTCAAGGGAGGCAATCCTGTCAATTTATTTTGCCTCCCCTCTGAAAAGGGGTCTGCCCTAAAGGGAAAGAATTTACTTCCAAAGGGGAGCAAATTCTTTCTCTTTAGGGTAGACCCCTTTTCAAAAGGTTTTTATGTACAGGAAAGCAAACTTGAAGTCGCAAAATTATAACAAATGGCAAGAAATATAACAAGTGTGTCAAGTCCTTTGAATTCTAGAATCAGGGTTCCAGATAAAAGTAATATTCAAAAGGTAATTGTTCCTACTTTTTATGGCAGCATTGACTTGTCATAAATTTATAATAGGGAAATGGTTAAAAGATGTCGTCTTTAAAAGAAATCCAGCAATTTTAACCAAAGGTGACAGAAGCCAATTTTTTTATTCCCAAGCCAGTGAATTATAGCCTTTGAGCTTCTTAGAATTATATTTCTGCATAATATGTTAATGTCCTAAAATTTGTACAACAAAGTGTCTGACAAAATTGCATATGCCAGCAGTGTAGACCCAGATCAGACTGCTCCTCAATGAGCAGTTTGATCAGGTGTACACTGTTTGCCATTCCATGAAGTATTTTAAGAAACAACTGCACCAAAAAAAAAAAAAAAAAAATTAGGCCATAAAAGGATGGAATAAAGTGTTTGAAATTTTAGGACATTTACTGTAATGTTTTTAGGTTTAAGGGATATAGTGATCAGCATAGCGTCGGTCCGTCCGCCTGTCCATCTGCCTGTCCATCCGTCTGTCCATCCGTCCGTAGATGCATCCTTGTGCACTCCATAACTTCGATACTTTTGGACATATTTTGATAATATTTGGTAGGGATGTAGAGGAGGACCAGTAGGCGCGTCACATGCAAGAGAGACAACTCTCAGTCTTCATTATATAGTTATCTCCCCTGAAGCTGAAGTCTTTTGCAGGCCATAACTCCCATACTGTTTGAGATAATTTGATAATATTTGGTAGGGATGAAGAGGAGGACAAGTAGGCGTCGCATGCAAGAGAGACAAATCTCACTTTATTCATTATCCCTGAAGCAGAAATTGTACTCATTCTTGTGCACTCCATAACTTTGATACCCTTAGACATATTTTGGTAATGTTTGGTAGGAATGAAGAGGAGGACCAGTAGGTGTGTCGTGTGCAAGAGAGGCGACTTTCACTGTCTTCCTTATATAGTTATCTCCCCTGAAGCCTAAATCTTGTGCAGGCTATAACTCCCATACTATTGAGATAATTTGATAATATTTGGTAGGGATGAAGAGGAGGACCAGTAGACATGGTGCATGTAAGAGAGACAACTCTCACTTTATTCCTTGTGTAGTTATCTCCCCTGAAGCAGAAATCTTGTGCAGACCATAACTTTGATACCCTAAGACATAGATAATGTTTGGAGAAATGAAGAGGAGGACCAGTAGGCATATCACATGCAAGAGAGACAACTCTCACTTTCTTTATTATGTAGTTACCTCCCCTGAAGCCAAAATCTTGTGCGCGCCATAGCTTTGATACTCTTAGACATATTTTGATAATGTTTGGTAGAAATGAAGAGGAGGTATGTACCATGCAAGAGAGACAACTCTCACTTTCTTTCTGATATAGTTATCTCCCCTGAAGCCAAAATCTCGTGCAGGTCATAACTCTCATACTGTTTGAGATAATATGAGGACCAGTAGGTGTGTCGCATGCAAGAGGGACAACTCTCACTTTCTTCTTTATTATGTAGTTATCTCCCCTGAAGCAAAAATCTTGCATTCCATAACTTTGATACCCTTAGACATATTTTGATAATATTTGGTAGAGGCATTGGTATCGAACAGTAGGTGTGTCACATGCAAGAGAGACAACCTCTGCTGTGGTTGTTTTCTAGTTACCTCCCTAAGCTATTCTAAGCTAAATCCTTGAGTATGTGGTTTGAAATATTTTGATAATATATTGTAGAGGCATAGATAAGGACCAGTAGGCATGTCATGTTCAAGAGTACTCTCACTTTCTCCATTATTATCTCCCCTGATGCCAAAATCTTGTGCAGGCCATCACTCTCACACTGTTTGAGATAACTTGATAATTTTTGGTAGGGGCATATATCAGGTCAAGAAGGTGTGTAGTGTGCAAGAAGGACAACTTTTACTCTGTTGATTTTTTTACCCCAATAAATGTACAGCAAGTTCCTTTACCTTTACAAGGCAATTATTTTTACTATTAGTTCTCAATATGTACACTCAAAAATTCAAAGTTTTGGAAATATTGTGTATCCTGTACAAATTATCACATCAGAAGTAATAATTAGATGATTTTGACAAAAATAAAATTAAAAAAAAAAAAACAAATAAAAGAACACGCAAAAATAAAATCATTCACAATACACCTATTTTTGTTGTCACTTATTATTTTGGTCACATTTCATACTATCTTTGCATCTTTTTACTTTGCTCTCATTCAATATATACATGATATTGATTGAAATATACTAAATTTAGAAATGGCAGTTTGGTCGGGGGATTTGCCACCTCTGATGGCTATTATTCCACAACATGAGAAAATGTAGCAGCAGACATGTGCACCTAGCAAAAACTGACACACGAGCAAACAACTCAAGTATCTGTGCTGTCTGATCTGTGCTGAATGCTTTTTAGATAGTGAAGGATTGAAGGTTTCTTCAGACCAGCAGCAATGATTCTGCTCAGACTGAACAGATACAGGCGTCTTAGCATCTTCAGTGAGCATACGTGTCTGAAGGTAAATTTTCTCACATTGCATTTGATTTTATTTGCTGTGTTAAATTTAGAACTTTTAAATGTTTATTTTTGTATTTCTGTAGCAACTGTTGCCAAGTGATGATGAAGATGATCCTGAAGTGAGATTTCTTAAGTCTCTATCAGCTAAACAGAAGAAGAAATTACTCAAGTGAGTAATTTACCACAACCTGGACTAATTCAGCTGACAACAAATTGATGACATTTTTCTCTTTTTTTTTTTTTTTTCCAGAAAACAAGATTTGACATTTCATGCAAATCGTCTCCAGTGGAAACAATTTTCATGAAATATCAAAGCCTGTTATCTAGGAAAATTGCTGGCCTCTGTGGCTCAGTCGGATGCGTGGTCTACTTGTGATCAGGAGGTGGCGGGTTCAATCCCAGCCAGGTTGACAACATTCTTTTGTGGAGATTGATCATGGAATGGGTCATTCTCCCCATTCCACTGATTATAGAAGGGCAGTTGTCAGTTTCTGGTGAGAGAATGTGCACAAATACTGGTTGACCACATAGAGGACTAAGCCTGCTCAGAAAAAAGTATGGTTAGGTAAACTGACCATCTTGACATGACCCTAACGGGTTTACAGGGCTGTAAAACCTCAACTCATCAAAAAATCTGGGAAAAATAAGAAAAAATATTTCAAAATGTTATTGCTGAAATTTTTTACCCAGAGTGTTAAGCCTTGATGACTAATTTTTTAATTCCATGAAGTTGCAGAATGTGAGATGTCTGTATCACTTTTCTATTTACAGTGTCATTAAGTTTTCAGCTTTAGATACTACGGGGGTGGGGGAAGGGCAATCACAATGTGTTTTTCTTATATCTGCACAAAAACATATGTTGTGGGTACTCATTAGAGCACCTCACCAAGGTGCTTCTAATGAATCACCCACAACATATGTTTTCATGCAGAAATAAGAAAAATATCAGCAATTTTTGGTTAAAAAAAGTGCCTTATCTGGAGCTGTGTACGATGGTGACAAGGGTCAAGAAATTTACTACACACTTACATCTACAGCATGGAAGCTGATTGCATTAGTGACAATTTAAACCTTGACATTTTTTCATGCTTCACCCATTTTCAAAAGTTGCATACTGTATTTACCCTAAGTATTAGGACACCTTATCTACTTACCATACTTCTCCTGAAAATTGAAATAATTCATTCTACCACCTGTTGATGTGTTAAAATATTGCTGTATAAACTTTGCTGTATTCTGCAGCCTCTGATCTGGGTCTATACCATTTGAAAAGGCCTGTCTGTCCCAATATTTAGGGTTATTATGGCATTTACATGTTATTAAGTCTAGTTCATTTCTCGGGAATGACAACATGCTCAAAAAGACTTTTTGCGTCACACAGCCCATATGTGCTTATGGGAAAATCATACACTCTTAGGGGATGCAAATCTATCAAAATTGTTTTGCCTACCTTTTGAAAATGTGTCTACTCTAAAAGGAAAGAATTTGCTCCCATTTGGAGTAAATTCTTTGCTTTTAGAGTAGATTTTTTTCTCAGAAGTTTGGTGTGCAGGAAAGCAAAACAGGACATTTTCAGAAGTTGTCTTCCCTGTAAAATAACGGCAGAAAATCTATCAAGAATGTCCAGTGCCTTTAATGCTTCTTTCAATATGGAGCTGCTCATATATTTGGCAAGATTTGATCATGTCTTATATTTTGTTTCATATTTTCAGAAAATTAAACAAACTACAGAAACAGAAATCAGATGGTCACTCTGGCAAGAGGAGACATAAGAAAAGTAAAGATAAGAAGAAAAAGAAACATGAAAGTTCGGCAGATTCAGACTCTTCAGAAGGTTTGTTCAAGAGTCTTTAACAGATTTATGCAGAGTGGACTCTTCTGTAATAACTTTTTGGACTGGTTCATTTCCTATATAAGGGGTGCCATGTTATTATCCCCATGCTTTTGAAAAAAGCGATGGGGATATTGTGAACATCTCTGTCTGTCCGTCTGTCTGTACACTATCTCCTCCTAAACCAAATACTGGGGCAAGAGTGCTGTCAGTCATCCTATTAGCTACATTGGCAATGAGCATGGGGATTTGTGATGGCGTGCCATCAGCTGCGCATTCTATGTTTTTATTATTATCATGTTTTGTAGAAATTTCTGAACTTAATGCAAACAGTGTAGAACCTGATCAGACTCCACATTCTGCAATGTTTGCCAGTGTCCCTTTTATGGGATGCTAGGCTTAATTGGGTTAATACCTAGCATGCTGGGAAAACATTCAGCAGATGACATTATGAAATATTTTTCTTATTTTTCCAAGAAACTAGGATCAGACATATTAGACAGTTTGCATGAAATATCAGAGCCCATTTTCTGGGGGAAAAAAAAAGAAAAATGTCATTTTGTCATCTGTTGAGTCTGTCCAGAGAGTGGTAAAAATGCTCTGTTTGACAACTGACTCCTCCACAGAACTTACTTAACCATGCCTACATGGATACCTGTTAATTTTCATTAGACAAACATTAAAAGTTTACCTTGACAGTACACATGTACTGTAAAAATAATCAGAAAAAAAAGCAGTATGCCATATTTTCTTGTTTTCATCGGTTGTCAGCCAGTTCTGTGGAGGAATTAGTTCTTTTGAGTACACAGCATTGCCTGGTACATTTACAGTGCAACCTCTCTACAGCTGGCACAGTGTCTCAGTTGGTAGTGTTGGTAGAATGTCTGCTTTGTAACTGGGAGGATGTGGATTCGATCCCCAGCCAGGTCATATCAAAGACTTTAAATATGGCACTAGCTGCTCTTTAGCTTGGTGCTCAACATTAAGAAGATAGAACCAGGACTGGTCAGTCACTCTTAAAGTGAGCATTGAGCTCCCTGTCACACCCAGACACCATCACAATATAACTCAAAGATTGTTGAATGTGACGTAAAACCCAAATAAAACAAATACAGCCACCTTTGGGAAGGCATAAAATTGGCGGTTGTAAGTAGATGGCAATCATAGAGTGGTTATACCCCCGGCATACGAAGTATGCAATGGGGGTATATAGTTTTTGTCTTTTCTGTGTGTCTGTCAGTCTGTTAACATTTATTTTTTGTCAAAGATATCTCAGGAACTACTTTACCTAGAAACTTGAAATTTTGTACACATGACAAGTATTACTAGTTGTATAGTGAGAAAGAAAATAAAGGCCATGGGACCAAGTCCCTTAGAGTTATTTCCCTTTGTTCTTCTGGCAACACTGATGGCCATGACATTTATTTGTGTCAAAGATATATCAGGAACTACTTTACCTAGAAATTTGAAATTTTGTACACATGACAAGTATGACTAGTTGTATTGTGGGAAAAAAATAAGGGCCATGGGGCCAGGACCCTTATAGTTATTTCCCTTTGTTGTTCTGGCTATACTGATGGCCATGGCATTTATTTGTGTCAAAGATATCTCAGGAACTACTTTACCTAGAAACTTTAAATTTTGTAAACATGACAAGTATGACTAGTTGTATTGTGGGAAAGAAAATAAGGGCCATGGGGCCAGGTCCCTTATAGTTTTTTCCCTTTGTTGTTCTGGCTATACTGATGGCCATGGCCGGGGTATTAGTGAGCATATGCTCACCATGGTCTAGTTAAATATGTACTATAACACCACTTTAGGATGTAAAAAGAAAAGTGACTATTAGAGGAAGGTGGCTGTTGTTGAAAGGTGACTATTAGTAGAGGTTTCAGAGTTTGAATGGAACCAGCTTGGAACCTGATCCTTGGTAAACTTTCACTTCAGTGTTTGATAAATGTTAATCATTTCTATAACAGTTAG
This sequence comes from Anodontia alba, assembly GCA_964016985.1. Taxonomy (NCBI): domain Eukaryota; kingdom Metazoa; phylum Mollusca; class Bivalvia; order Lucinida; family Lucinidae; genus Anodontia; species Anodontia alba. The sequence goes on along the minus strand of OZ024833.1, from coordinate 82,928,950 downwards.
ACAATAATTATGTCCCCCCACCTCAGGGAAAGGGGACATATTTTTTGGTACAGATTCCGTTGGTGTGACTGTCGACCTTGACATGACACTTTCTTGTCTGCTCAGTATCATGAACAAGTGGTTGGATTCTTACCAAGTTTTCATGGATATATAATTGAGACATATAAAAAAAACTGGGCCCGGTTGTTCAAAGTGTCGTTAGCTTAATGAGTTCGTTAAGGGTCATTTCGTTAACTGTTTTAGCAGATTCAATATACAATATTCTGATATTTTTTGCTGAAAAAATGTGAGTAGCTTTTGCACTGCAAAAGCTACTCACATTTTTTCAACAAAAAATTTCAGCATATTTGTGTATCACGATGTAAATTTTAACGAATCGTTAACTAACGACATCGTTAGCTTTGAACAACCGGGCCCTGATTAGATTTTGGTTATCTTGACCTAATTTTTAAGATCCCAGCAGTAGAAAAACGAGGGAACATCTCGAGGGTTGACCGCAAGACTATGGTAACTCAAACATATTTTTGAAACCCATGTTTAGGGGCAACTTGGACCCCTTTGTAAACAATGCAAATTTAGGTGCCATTGCTCATACGAGCAATGGCACCTAAATTTTCATTGTTTACAGAAAGAAATGTTGTAATCTTCATAACACCTTCACGGTGAGGAGATTAGGTTTGGGGAAAAACAACCATCTGACTTACGCCAGTCTTGCGCTCAACCCTCGATCTGTTTCCCTGAAAACACTATTACTAGTATTACATTAATTTTTTAATTGTTCACTTCTCTTATAAATTAATACTTACCGCTAAAATGCAGACTTAGTGCCACAGATTGGTTATAGAATATCTATTAATGAACTATTTTTGGACCTGTTCCAGAATGCACTTTAATGTGTACACAAATATGCATATGTGTGTTACAGTGACCACAGCTCCAATTAAGATGCTTTTTTATCAGTCAGAATGTGTCTTTATTCTTCTTACTGTTCAATTAATAAATATTTGTTGTGGGTGCTCATTAAAATTGCCACACTGAGGTGCTTCTAATGAGTACATACAATGTATATTTTTATAGAGAAATTGAGAAAAAATATTAATTTTGATACCCTTTATATCTAGGGATTTGGTTACATACATATCTAAGATGTACAGGAGGGAATGATCTTGTGTTAAGACTGGTTTAGGGTAGAGAATCTACAGATTATATTTGAATGTATTAGAGGCAGACTGGGTATTAAAAGAACCATTAGACATTTTTAGAATATATTAGTGGCAGACTGGCTAGGGAAGAATGGGTAGAGAAAGACAAGGATATGGATGATCTCACTGAGATTCAAATGAAATATTAGTTCGGGAGAAAAATGATAACTTCAAATATTTATATTAAGGGGCATTGATACACTTCCAGGGTAGATAACTGTCAAAATGGTTTTTATCCTCTTCTGAAAAAGCGTCTGGTCTATAAGGAAAGAATTTGCTCCCAGAGATAGCAAATTCTTCCCTTATAGAGTAGACCCCTTTCAGAAGTGGTTTTATATATATTAAAGCAAAAAGGAAATCTCAGCAGTTGTCTCCCTTGGCAGAAATAGCAAAAATTTCTCAAGTGTATCCAGTCCCCTTTAATATGAATAATTTCATTCCCAAACTAACAAGTTATCTAACATCCTGATTATCAGATATTTGGTCATTAATGGTGAAAAAAAAATTAACTTATTTTTTATTTGGTTTCTTTATTTCAGATGAAAGAAAGAGAAAAAGTAAGAAATCTAGGAAAAGAAAGGAAAGTTCTTCCGATAAAAGTCATTCCGAATCTGGTAAAATACTATTATCATAATAATTATTATTTAAATACTTTTTTTATTTATTTCTTTTTCTTTGTTGTTGTTTAAGAGTAGTTACTGGACAAACAGGACTGAGAAATTAGTGTAGACCAAGATCAGATGTTTCAGAATGCACTGTTTGCCATTCACCCAGCATATTTTTAGTGACTGCACGAGCTGGGTGTTAAATGGACTTGTTAAAATGTTTGTATATCAGAAGAATTATTAAGGAGGAGTATTAGATGATTATACTGAGATAATTTTACTTATTTCTCTATTAAATCATATGTTGTAAGTTTTCATTAGAAGTATCTTACCAAATGTTTGAATGCATCATCTGATCTGAGTCTTTGCTATGACACACATGTCATATGGTGTTTTTGTGTTGTTTTTTTTTTCAATTAAAAATTGTTCATATTTTACTTATTTCTCAACAAAAGATATGTTGTGGTGCTCATTAGAAGTGCCTTGACAAGGCACTTCCAATGAGTATCCACAACTTATATTGTCATGGAGAAATAAGAAAAATATTTTCCTGATACCCTGTCTTATCTGGAACTCTGTATAAGATATGACTGTCTGAGATCTGTTTGCATTGTATGGCAAAGTTGACTGATAAGTTGCAACTAGTTATAGTTGATTTGTTTTCTTATATCTCCATGAACACATATGTTGTGGGTACTCATAAGAAGTACTTCTATAAGGTGCTTCTAATATTTATGCCCACAACATAAATTTTCATGGAGAAATAAGAAAAATATTTTCCCAGATACTCCTCTTATATGGAGCAATGTATAGCATATGGATATTGCTTTTTCAACTAAATATTGTTGACATTTTTCTTTTTTCTCCGTGGAAATGGAAACTAGATGTTGTGGGTATGCATTAGAAGTGCCTCACTTTCTTGACGAAAACAAGTTGTAGTTTCTCGTTAGAAGCACCTCGGCAAGGCACTCCTAATGAGTACCCACAATATGTATTTTCATGGAAAAATATGTTTTCCTAAGACACCACTTTTGTCTGTTTTATTTGCATGGTCCAATTAATCAATAAACCATGTTGCAAGTCTTTGTGCTCATCATTTCAGATTCTGATGAACCAATGAGGAAAAATGGGGGAATTGGTAGGAAATCTAGCCATGATAAAGGTGACAGTAAAAAAGAAAGAAACAGAGATAAACATAATAGAGACAGAGATGGAGAAACTAGACATGATAAAGAATCAAGGAGAGACAGAGAAAGACATGCTGATTATAGACACAGAGAAGAAAGCAGAATGGAAGAAAGAAATGGTAGAGGAAATGAAAGAGACAGTTGGGATGATAAAAGAAATAGAAAGAGAAGTCCAGTTTCTAATAATAGATCAAACTATGAAAGAAGTAGATCTAGAGACAGGTCAAATTCTAAAGAAAATTTAAGAAGAAGTAGAAATGAAAGGTCTAGATCAGTTGAAAGAAATAGAAGGGATCAGTCAAGGTCAGTTGAAAAGTATAGAAGGAATAGAGACAGATCAGTTGAAAGAAATAGAAGAGATAGATCGAGGTCTGTTGAAAAGCATAGAAGGGAGAGAGACAGATCAGTTGAAAAAATTAGAAGGGATAGATCAGAGTCATTTGAAAGAAACAGAAAAGATCAAGACAGATCCATTAAAAGGGAGGGAGATAGAGATGAATTGCACAGTAGGAAACACATTAAGAGAAATAAGTCAGAATCAAGTGATGAAGATTATGAAAGAAAACAAAAAGACAGGTCATATGAAAAAGAAGGTGCCAGACCAAAAGTTAGGAGGAGACAGGAGAGAAGTTCGGATTCAAGTGACTAATACTTTAAAGCATTATGAACTAAAGTTGATATTTAGCAAATTCTTTGACTGCGAGAAATCCGGGTTGAAAAAGGACAATTTAGTAGGCAGGGTATGAATTTTCTGTGTACTCATATTTCAGAAGTGATTTACATTGTTTGGAACTTCATAGAAAGATAACTTTATAGGGAACGGATACACCTGAGAAATTTTGCCACCATTTTGCAAAGGGAAATAACTTCTGCAGACAATAAGTTGCCTATTCACTCTTCAGTATTTTAAACCTTTAACAATTGGGGCTTCTTTGAAGAGTAGCCCTCACTGGGAAATGGGGCAAATGTATCTGTGTTAGTTATTTACCTTCGAGATGTATACATTTCCTTTAAGTGCAAGTTTAATATAAGAATGTAAACAGCCCATAAACAGCCTGTTTTGAAAAGAAAAAAAAATAACAATGAACTTGTGAATAAAAACATGATCTTGAATTTAGTTTAACTGATGAGCTTTTTTTCAACATTTAAAATGGTTCTGTTAAACAGAGACGCCAGAAAAAAAAAGAAACTATCTTTTTATGTCTTTTAGTAGAAGTGGGGCTAGTAATTAAAAAGGCTGTGTTCTTTCTTTTTTCACTTTTCATGAAAAAATGTTGGAAAATGCATTTGTATTTGCTTAAATAAAGTTTTGACAAAAAAGAAACTGATTGTATAATATAATAAATATATTATTTATTTAAAATTAATGTCTATCAATTGTACAAAGTGACTAGAGACCTTATATCAAAGTCAAAAAAAAGAAGGCCAAGCCAGCTTGTGGCCTAGGACCTCTCGTTTCTGCCTGCAGATTTTTTTTTATTGAATATTTTTGCATGAATCTGGTACAATGAAAGCCTCGCTACGACTACAGAAGCAATCCTCTGCTGTTATAAACTGTAAGATTTTATTTAATATTTAGCATGCTGGGTAAAAACTTCTTTATAGACAATTTGCATGAAACATCAAATCCTATTTTAAAAATATTTAAAAATTTCTGCAGAAATTATTAGCCAGAATGCTAAGTGTTAAATGCTGAATTTCAGTATTTTGATTTTCCCCAGAAAATAGGGCTTGACATTTGACTTATGGGGACTGGATACACCAAGTAGTTTTTCCACCATGTTTTACAGGACAGACACCTTTAATCACTACCTATTTGCTTTCCTACACACCAAGGCCCTTCTGGAAAAGGGACCTGCTCAAAAAGGAAAGAGTTTATTCACAAGAGGAGCAGTTGCTTTCCTATTAGAGTAGACCCCAGGGAGGCAAAAACAATTTTGACAGATACCACCCCCACCCCTGCCCTGAAAGTTTATCCATTCCCCTTTTCTCCCTGATGATGATTTGAAATATTAATCCTTCTCTTGCTGAACACGACATGCCCTATCTTAACAAACAGTGTTGATTCAGATCAGTTGGCTTCTGAAGAAGCCAACTGATCTGGATCTGCACTGTTTGTCATTAAATACATGTATGTGAATTTCTATCAAAAAATCAGAAAAAATAATCTGATTGGCTGGAAATTAGAAGTGGGCGTGGCAAATCTTAATTTATTCAGCAAGGCAAGGATTAAACATTTATTTGTGTGAGAGGAGAGCGGTGGGATGAGGAGGGAAATATGAAAATTGGTTAATTTTTTTGTCTGCTGATTTAGCCTAAACAGTTCTATAAAGTTAATGCTTTTGTATGATAGGTAAGATTTCGGTAGACATTTTAGGTATTTTATTTTTCCCAGGAAATAGACAATGACATTTAAGTAGATAATTTGCATGAAATGTCAAAGCTATTTTCTGGAAAAATAAAAAAAAAATATTGTCAATACGTCATCTAGAAGTAGAATAAGCCGAGAGAGTATGATGGTTAGGCTAATGATGCTTTGAACAGCCAAACCACCATGAACCAGAAAACCACAAATCGAGGGTTGAGCGCAAGACTATAGTAACTCAAACATATTTTTGAAACCCTTGTTTAGGGGCAACTTGGACCCCTTTGTAAACAATGCAAATTTAGGTGCCATTGCTCATACGAGCAATGGCACCTAAATTTTCATTGTTTACAGAAAGAAATGTTGTAATCTTCATAACGCCTTCATGGTGAGGAGATTAGGTTTGGGGAAAAACAACCATCTGACTTACGCTAGTCTTGCGCTCAACCCTCGAAACACAGTTTGTAAGCTCTCTTTTTAAAAATGTTTTACTGGGTTTTTCTAGGCAGCCATAAATATAGAATCAAAATGTTTATTTTTAGGTGAACTACATGTATTGTCAAAGAGAGAAATTCTGGAAAATGCATGGAAATTATTGTTTCAAGAGGGTGAGAGAAAGCATTTTTTTTTAATTTTATTGCAATAAATAAATTTTAAAAAAAAATGCAGTTGGGTTTTATTTAGTTTTTCCTGTCATTTTACCGATAAAGTGCTGAAAATAATTTCAGTTTTACTTTTATAACACCATACAATTTGTGGATGTTAGGGTGCTGGTGAAAAACGTATTGTACCTGAGGAGGCGGGGAAGAGGCCAAGATATTTTGTTTCTGCACCACGGTAAATGTCCTAAAATTTCGTACACCAAAGTTTCAAATAAAATGGAATATGCAAACACTGCAGACCCAGATCAGACTGCTTCTGAAGGAGCAGTCTGATCAGGGTCTACACTGTTTGTCTTTCCACTAATTATTTTTAAGAAATAACTGCAGAAAATGCAAAATTTAGGCAAAAAGGTAAGGAATAAAGTGTTCGAAAATTTGGGACATTTACCATAACTCTTCTATCCCTTTTCTTTGGGAGACAACACAAAATGACCCACTAGGACTGATGTGCCATTAACCCATTTATGCCAAATGGACTCTTCTGCCTTCAATTTTTGGACCATCCATTTGTAATATAGGGGATGAATGGTTACTTTTCATGATAACCATATTTTTTAGAAATTCCTGTATTTAATGCAAATAGTGTAGGCAATGATCAGACGCCACATTCTGCGGCATCTGATCTTGGTCTACACTGTTTGCCTATGTCCCTTTTATGGGACGCTAGGCATAAATGAGTGAAAGAAGAACACAAACGAATTTAGCAGAAGGTATTCATTTTTTTTTTTTCAGAAAAATATAAGGCTTGACCCCATATTTTACCATAGTGCAGATTATATTTTATTTCCTTTGGGATTATTGTCAGAGCCCATTCTTATTACTTTGAGAAGCAAATACCACTTAAACCAGTGCTAGGGGGGTGTGTGCAGCCTCACAAACTACACAGCTGTTTATGAAGAGACTTAATAAAACTGAGTTGCCAATTTTCATTCTTTTGTATGTTCTTTGTTTCCAAAGGCAACATTTTAGAGTTTTTATTGACATTTCAGGTTAATAGCCCTCATCGACATATATATAAAATGGCTATTAAAAAATTAATAACATACAAAAAATAGTAGGACAAACAAACCTTTACACTATAGCAATCACATGATTACTTGTGAATGTACTCATGTGTAACAATAATGGTCAATGAAAAAAAAGGAATTAATAGTGACCATATATGGAAATGGTTTTGTTTGTCCTGCTCTGTGATGTCAGTGCTGATTAGTGCTATTGATGATTTGCATGAAATGTCAGGTCCCTTTTTTCCAACAAAAAAATCACAATAACAACAGAATGTCATCTGTTGCTGTGACTTGGTTTAAGTCTTAACCCTTGTCCTGCTGAACCTGGATATACACTGCCTTTGCAAATAGTGTAGATCCAGATTAGTTGGCTTCTAAGAAGCCAGCTGATCTGGTTTTGCACTGTTTGTCATCAAGTATTCAAATTTGTATCAACAACTTGAATCAAGTAATCTGATTGGCTGAAAATTAGAAATCTTAGTATCTTAATTTATTCAGCAAGACAAGGGTTCAATTACTTTTCAGTGCTAGGGCTACAGGCAACCTCCATAACTTAACAAATGATCCTATTTTGAATAACAAAATTTTCTCCATATGTGAACAGAGAATGTAAATGGATAAAGTCACTTCAAAAAATCCTTTGCTGTTTGCTTAGTCATGAAGTATTATAGAATATGTGGCTGATCAGTGAGGATCCTGATCAGATTGCAGGTGTGCAGGGTTATTGACTCTTTTGTTGTCAGCATACAGAAAAAGAATTCTCATGATGGACTCATTTATTGTAAGTAAACGATTAGCATGCTGGATAAAAAAATTCAGCAGATAACATTTTGAAATATTTTTCTTAGTTTTCTCATGCAAAGGAGACTGTTTGCATGGAATGTCAAAGCCCATTTTCTCTGAAAAATATCAAATGGTCATCTGCTGAATTCGCCCATAGAGTGGTAAAGATTTATACAAGAACAGAAACAAAACTTGTTTTGTTTTTATCAAAGTTTATTGAATTAAACATGACATATTCAGATGCATTTAACATCTTGAAGAATTGTGTATTGAAGGAAGAGAATTGTCAGTAATCAGTAACATCTTTCTGAACATATGGCCAATAGTTTAATTGAACATTTTTCATTGTGTCTTTCACATCACATTGATGTAGTGACGGTAGCTAGAAGTGTATGGAAAGATATCTCGGGACAAACAACCAGTCAAATAACCTTTGAAATTTAAACCGGAAAGGCTACCATAATATGAAATGTGTATCAATCTACTGTAAAAGCCCTAAATATTGGGACAGACAAGCCTTAGCAAACAGTGTAGACCCAGATCAGTTGCCACAGAATGCGGCATCTGATCAGGCTCTACACTATCACTAGTTCAGCGGTTTTTCAGACACATCAAGAGGTTAAATGGGCTTGCTAGATTTAGTAGGATGATTATGATGATGATGATGATGATGATTTATGTCTCCTTCCAATAGTGTTAACCTTATTTACCCTAAGTATTGGGACGCCTTATCTACTTACCATAAATGTGTTAAAATTTGAAATAGTCCATTCTACCACCTGTTGATGTATTGCTGTATGTATGGCAAACCGTGTAGACCTTGATCAGATCCCGTATGTTGCAGTGTCTGAGCTGGGTCTACACTGCTTGCAAAGGTCTATCTGTCACAATACTTAGGGTTATTATGATAAGTCATTACAAGATGACAGGAGGGTGTTAATTAGCCTAGCTACTAGGCCAATATATAAGTATATTTGTCACTTTTTGTTTACTTATTATTTTTTTTCCTTTTACAGTCTACTTTTTGATTCAATGTTTAGCTAGTCTATGGGTGAACTTTTCTTCTGTGGTTGTCTTTGTAATATATTAGAAATCCAGACCATATTATCTATAGACTAGCCACAGAGCTCAATAAGCCAAAAAATATATATGTATATTTCTAAGCCTTGGGCAAGGCTAGGTGTTAATAAAAGGCTCTGTGCATTGTGTCATACAGTTAAGGGCTGAATTCCACCCCGGGCCTCGTGATTCGCAGTTGGGAGCTAACCACTCAGGCATATGGATGCTTTAACCCTTAAAGCGCCAGTCACAACTATTGTAGTCTGCTTTGTCATCTGCTTGTGATTTTAAAAGTCATTTTTGCAAACAGTGTGGACCCAGATCAGACTGCTCCTTTAGGAGCAGTCTGATCTGGGTCCACACTGTTTGCCTAAATGCAAAATGTAAGTTTGAAAAGTTTGCAAGAAGATGCAGCAGACGACATAAGCAGACGACATTTTCAGATGCAGATTTTCTTGGCGCTTTAAGGGTTAAACTCAAGAGAAGTAGGATCAGGAGTTCAGGTATCCCTATATTTGGGATAAATTTGGTATGCTTGAAGCCAACCCTCATTGGTATCTGGTGGAAACATTGTTAGTTACCCACACTGTACAAGGTCCAAATACAGTGTGTCCTCTGGGCTGGGCTGGGCTGGTCTGATCTCTGCCTTGGCTGGGTACAAAGTGTTTGGGCAGATGAACAAGTCTGTTTCCTACATATTTACATGTGTCTAAAATCTCAGTCTTGGCTGGGCACATACTTTCATAGGCCTAGATAAGAGTGGGTTTATGTTTAATATTTTTATTTATTTCCCAAGAAAACATATGTTGTGGGTACTCATTAGAAGTGCCTCATATGTTTTCGTGGAGAAATAAGAAAAATATCAATGCTTTTGGACTGAAAAAACTCCTTAACTAGAGCTATGCTTGTTTGTCATAAGGAACCTTTTCTGGTACCTTATTTTCAATTTGAATTGTCTTAACTTCTTACCATACTTGTTCTGGCTTTTGAACAAGACCATTTCACTCTATATAGAACTAAGATGTGTCTAAAAACTGCTGGATATTGCAGTGTAGATCCGGATCAGATCTGCATTCAGTGGTGTCTGATCTGGGTCTCCACTGTTTGCTAAGTATTGTCTGTCAGAATTATTAGGGTAAGTATGATAGCTTGAATAATTTGGATGCCTAGTAGTATGCTGCTGTTATGTAAAAATTGTGAACAGAAGTAAAATTTTATGAGTATTTAAATATGGAAGCAGAACCTAATGTATGCAAAGCTTTTGTCACAAAAAAAAACAAAAAAAAAACAAACAAAAAAAAACAACAAAAAACAACTGCATTTTACTGAACTAAAAAAATCTAATAAATACCAGTAAATGATTGCCAGTAATTTTCACTCTGGATCCTCTCTTTCTCAAATATCTATTGAGACAGTAAAATTCATTGATTATGTTTTCCTACAGATTTATCTTTTGGCAGCTAATATTATCTTTCAGCAATTAATGATACAGATTTAACTTTCAGCAGTTAATGGTACACAGTTAATAGTACAGATTTATCTTTCAGCAGTTAATGATACAGATTTATCTTTCAGCAGTAAATGAAACAGATTTATCTTTCAGCAGTTAATGATACAGATTTATCTTTCAGCAGTTAATGATACAGATTTATCTTTCAGCAGTTAATGATACAGATTTCAGCAACCGATTCTTTGTTCCATAATTTATTGTCCCTTTGTTCTTGGTGGAGGTGCCTGTTGAACTTTTGACGCTGGGTAAGCCCTGTAATAATATGGTACAGCAGGATAGTAAGCGTAAGCCGCAACCGCCCGTCCTCTAGCCCCAGGTGGACCACGTGCTCCCGGGACTCCAGTGTAACCCCGAGCTCCTTTTTGTCCTGGTAAACCTGGTAATCCATCCTGTCCTGGCTCACCATCTGGTCCCTTTTGTCCTCTAAGTCCACTGAAACCTTGTTCACCCATGAGGCCTTGCTCACCCTGAAAGCAAAGACAAAGTGCAAATTTAGTTATTCAATATTGTTTTCTGGTCAAAAAATAAGGTAAATGTCCTAGATTTTGTACACCAAAGTTTCTGACAAAATGGCATATGCAAACAGCGCAGACCCAGATCAGACTGCTCCTAGGAGCAGTCTGATCTGGGTTTACACTGTTTGTCATTCAACTATGTATTTTAAGAAACAGTTGCATAAAAAGCAAATTTTAGATGAAAAAAAATATGGTGTATATTTATCATAACCTATTCCTCATGTGAATGATAACTTAAGTTGGCAACATATTCTTCATCAAGCAGACAGCTAGTAGCCAAATCGGCTTGAGCACTTGTGCAGTCTGATCAGGGGTTTTATCGTTCACCTACATAATATATAGATCTCGTATATCATATGCAATCTACTTACCACATACATAGGGTTTTCAAAAATTACTGTAAAACTTGTAGTAAAATATCCACCTTTAAAGAAAGATCAGCAGGCATATTTAACCATTAAAGTGCCAAGCAAAATTTGTAGCAGACGACATTCTAAATACCTTTTTTTATTTTTCAGAGAAAATAAGTATTGACATTTCATGTGAATCTTCTGTTGAAAGTAAGTTGACATTTCACGTGAAACATCTGCTTGACATGATTCACATGAAATGTCCTAGAAGTCAAGATTATTTTCTTTGCTTAAAGCATATGTTGTCGAAGCTCATTCACATTGCCTCAACTTGTCTGGGAGCAAATTCTTTCCTTTAAGAGAAGCCCCAATTTCGGAAACGATACTAGGGAGAGTTTTCAATATTTTTCCTGGTTGTGCATAAAAATAATTCACTGTCTATGCCATTGCTCACGTATTTTTCTTATTTCTCCATGAAAACCCGTTGTGGGTACTCATTATTACCTACAGTCGAACTTCGTTGACTCGAACATCTTTGGGACTATGGAAATTTGTTATGGGTAAAGTTAGAGCCACTGAGGGTTAATCAAAGCACCAGGTCAGGAAGCAAATGAGGATAATTTAGGGAGGCGTTTATGATCTATACAGAAATGGTATGTTGAGTGTACTCATTAGAATCTCCTCGGTGAGGAGATTCTAATGAGTACACACAACATACAATTTCATGATAAAACAAGACAATTTCACAAAAAAAAAAAAAAAAAAAAAAAAAAAATCCCAAAGGATTTTTTTTCTGGAGCTATCGGAAGAATTTCGTAGGGACTATAAAACTAGTTCGAATTAGCCATGGTAAATGAACCATCGATGTTCGAGCTATTGAGGTTCAACTGTAGCTTCCTTGAAACATTCCAAAAATAAAATATAGCTAGCAGCAGAAAAAAAGAAAGATAAAAGGAGGCATGCAGATGATTCATAAGTAGAAAAATGACAGGTGTTATTTTTATATATAGGTTCAAATTAAATATTATCCAATAACTGACCTGTTCACCCACATCTCCCTGAGGTCCTTCATCACCAAATTCACCTTTGGCTCCTGGATGCCCTGGGTATCCCTGTGGACCCTCGTGTCCTGTGGGTCCCTGGGGACCTGGTGCTCCATCCATCCCTGACACACCAATGTCACCCTCCTCTCCTTGTTCTCCAGGTACACCTGAATAAAAACAAAAAAATCTGTGAACAAAGACCCCCAGTATGCTGAAATTAACGCTTAGCATGCTTAGCAGACGACATTTTGAAATACATTTATTTTATCTTATTTTTCTCAGAAAACAGGCTTTGACATTTCATACAAATTAGACAATTTGCATGAAATGTCTAAGCCAGTTTTCTTGGAAAAATAAGAATAATATCACCAGTTTGTTAATTTGCTGGAGAGTGTTAAAGGTTCAACATTTGCAGACGTCAGTCAGTTATTTTATTCTCTCCAGAAAATAGGGCTTTTCATTTCAGCCCACCTAACTTTAAGCAGACCATTCAAAATGTACAAAAATGTCAAGCATATTTTCTGCAAAACTCAGTAAAACCTGGTATTTTGATACACCCAAGGGAAATAACTATGGCATCGAAATATTTATCTCCCTTCTATCGGAACTGTTGGACGGGGAGCTGGGTGGGGCTAGGGGGTGGCAGGGGGAGTAATGGTTAGACATTACATATATTCAAGTGGCCGTTCACATTTTAGGATGTATACGATAAGGTGCTAGGTTTTCAATATTTACGGTAATAACTATTTATTCTGATTCTGGTGGTGGGTTTACGGCCCTTTCAACAACGTTTCAGTTTTATCGGACTGACCTTGAGTATGTTTGCATACGATGGTGCAACTTCCTTTTCATATTCATGCAACTTTTATGTGCATACAAAGCCGATCTTCATCCACAAAGGCTACCATTTCCGGTTTATACTTAAACAAGGGCGCATCAAGTCTGGGTGATGTACTTATGGACTGAAGACTTCTTGGCCGAAGCTGAGATTTAATCTGCAATCTCCGGATGCCATGTCAGGTAAGCAATTCATTAGCTATTATCATGCTGGGTAAAAATTTCAGCGGACGAAATTTTGAGTTATTTTTCTTATATTACCCAGAAACTAGGCTTTGGTATTTCATATAAATTGTCTCTTGAGACAATTTGCATAAAAATATCAAAGCCTATTTTCTGAAAAAAAAAAAAAAAAAAGAAAGAAAAAATATCGTGTTTGTCATCTGCTGAAATTGCCCAGAGAGTGGTAAAGGTCAAGGTATCCGGATATAAGGTCTAACCTGGAAGCCCGTCGTATCCAGCGATGCCTCTCGGTCCCTTTTCTCCCTCAGCCCCTTCTTCACCTTCCTCTCCCCATGGACCGTAAGGTCCAGGTGGTCCCACGATGCCCTCTTCACCCTTAATTCCCTTCTCTCCTTGAGCTCCCGCGTGTCCTGGGATGCCATTCTTTCCGGGTGCACCAGGTGGTCCTGAAAAATAGAAATAAATGATGCATAAATGATTTATAAGAAACCGACATCTATCTGTCTAACTAACTATCCGTTCGTTTCTTTGTCGATCGATCGTCTGTCCGACCACACCATCCAACCACTCGTCCACACATGAGTGCTGTCCCTTGGACCAACATGCCAAGGGGGGGGGGGGGGGGGGGGTGGGGGGGGGGGGGTGGAGAAACGGCTTAAAATCGATAAAAAAAAAAATAATAATAATAAAAAAATGTTTGGAACTGAAGAATGAATTTACATTGATAAGAGTTATGTTTTGCTGGTGTATATCCGAAAAAGAGAAAGTTCGCTTTGAATTTGTAATTTGGAGGACTTTTAATCGGAAAGTTGTGAGCGGGTTCATACGTTTTATGTATTATCACACTGGCAGCTACGGGCAATGATCATTGAATGTTTATGTATAAATATTGAATCTATATGAATGATCAGCCCTTAAAAACATATATCTGAAAATTACTGGACGTTAGAACATTTTTGAGTACCGGCAGAAAGTCTGAGGACTTTGAGTCATGGGCAGGACAGGGCAACAATGGCGTGCGGCGATAGGTGGGTTCTGCCAGACTATCAAACCGAATTCGATCTCATTACCGCACATATCCCTATAAGCGCACAGTCCAGAATTTCTTAGTCTTCAGATTACAGCCCGCATGCTTTTGTCTCCTTCTTTCTAAAAGCATACGTTGTTGGTACTCATTTGAGTAGGCTTCCTAAGATAATACATTCATACAGTATACAGCTGATTTTTTTTTCTTTAACACGTGCCTTATTAGGGAGTTATTTTACTTTTTTTTTTTTTTTTTTTTTGAGTAAGTTTGAAAAACCTAAGAGTACAGTGCGGTAATTAGACCGAATTCGGTACGTCTATATCAACTGGTATTCGAAACCTATTGTTTTTGTAGTCTGTAGTAGAGGAAATCTAGTCAAATCCGGTCCCCCAAAGCCACACTTTCAACGTGGTCGTGCTTTTCGAGGTCGTTATCGGGGGCCACCTCATGGGTTTGGGCCATCACGTACCGATTATTTCGCGGATTACTCGGACTCGGATAGTCGGCAAGCGGGGAGGAATGATACCAACGTCGGTCTCAGAGGCTGCAGTATCAAGCACGTGATACACGATCAGCGAGAGCTCGGATGGTCGGCAAGCGGGGAGGAATGATACCTACGTGATACACGATCAGCGAGAGCTAGCCAGTCATCAATCAGCCAGTGGTTGATGCAGTCGCAGCCTGAACACAAAGATTCACCTGATCCCCACCTAAACAATCGACCTAAACATGAACCGATTGAAGCGCAGTCTAGGAGGGACAATTTGAAATTTTACGGTAAGTCGAAGACTCAAATGAAACGTGGGATCAGTCTGAACAAAAGATACGTTGCTATAGCGGAATTATTTTTGCGCACATCTAGAAAATTTCTTGAAAAAGTATGCCTAGAAAAACTTCCAAAATAGAGGCTACTCTTAAAGGAAGGAATTTACTCCCTGTAGAATTTGCTCCCACGGGGAGCAAATTATTTCCTTTAAGAGCAGCCCTTATGGTAAAGAAACAAAATATGTTGTGTTGATGTCACTTTATTGAAAGCGCTTTTCTTACACATGTTACGCATATGCGTAACTACCTGGACAGTGAGCTCGATGTTGATGACTCTAACATTTAATTTGAACGCACACATAGGCTGCCCCGCGTCCGATTATTATCAATTTTTCCCACTTTAAAGACAAGGAACAGGTGCTTAAACGTACCGCATGAAACGTAAACAGCGACAGGATGCCGCAAATGCAAAAATCCAGGCTGATGAAAATGCGGACGATGCAGGAAATAATGTAGTAAGACCGATGCAGGTCAGTGAGGACTTTCCCCTGAGAGGTGACGTAAACGCCATTGCGTTCATATATTGAATGACGTTCAACGAACAACGAAACGGCGGGACGTATATGCCATTGCATTCTACAGTGAACCCTCGTTACAACGACAACATTTCCTAAAGATGTTGCCATTAAAATGAATTTTCTGTTGTAAAGAATCCTTAATGGACAGATTGTTATGAAAGGTAGACCTTGTTTTATTCTTATTTCCTTGTAGAACATATGTTTTGGATATTTGTTAGAATCGCCTCAGTGAGGCGATTCTAACAAATATCCAAAACATGTTGCTTGAAGTTTCAATGCAATATTCTTGCACAATTTCTCATTGTCACCTCTTGAGCGAAGGTTTCGTGACATTCAAATTGTCATTATTACGAACGTTATCGCTGTATCGAGTGTCGGTATGAAGAGGGTTGACTGTATATACATACCGTATTATATGTACCTACCTTGAGGTCCTTTAGGTCCGGCGACCATTGGCACGGCATAAGCGTAAGGAGCTGCAGCGTAAACGTAGCCACTTCTCTTCACCCGGCTTACTGAAAAAAAAAATCAACCATGCTAAGTAGTACTACCCAGCATGTTTTCCCCACGGACAGACAGGCCTGGGCAAACAGTGCAGACCCAGAACAGACGCCGCAGAACGTACACTGTTTGCCACTCCTCCAGCATTTTCGACCTATCATCGGGTGGTAAAATGAACCTGTCCAAATTTGAGGATAAATATGGTGGTAAGCAGTTATGGTGTCGAGCCCAGCTGGCACACAACGTTGATTCAACGTCTTGGTGTTGAATGAACGTTGTGTGCCTGCTGGGTCAGTATTTAGGATAAATATGATAAGAGTGTTGCCATGAAACTGGTGACTTTGCGGTAAATGCGTGAGGATGGGGTGGGTGGTGGTGGTGGTTGGGGTAAGGGTAAAGATGCAGAATATCCAGATCGATTAACGCGTCTGCTCAGTAATTTTATTACTGTCTGCTTGATTTCGTAAAATTAAGACACACACACACACACACACACACACACACACACACACACACACACACACACACACACACACACACACACACACCTTTCTGACGCTACTTGTAACCTTTTAGACTGCAGCAAAACTGGGAAATTCCGGGCAAATGTTCGCCCTTAAATAGAATATTTAGCAAAACGCCTGTCTTCAGCAAAACATGTACAAATCTTCTCGATAACAACTGCAATCCAAATTGGGCTGAAGTCAGAAGAGAGGCCTTTATCGTATATAAACATTTTAACGGATTGTTTCATAGCTTCGCGCTACGCATACGCAAGGGCTTTTTTTTTTTTTTTTTTTTTTAAAAAACTCATTTATGCCTACTGTACTAGTGATACAGTTTTGGCAAACAGTTTACACCCAAATCAGACGCCGCAGCGTTTAACCAGGGTATTGAACTACGCGCCGGACCCGCAAATACTAAATCGATTCGTCCTACCGTATATACCGTAAGTATTCGGACAGACAGGCCTGGGCAAACAATGTAGACCCAGATGAGACGCCACAGAACGCGGCGTCTCACCAGGGTCTATTCTGTTTGCTACTCATGCAGCAATTTTAGACACAACAACAGGTAATAAATTATACTTGTTCAAATTTTAGAACAAGCATGGTAATGAGTTAATTAAGGTGTAAGAATACTTAGAATAAATACGGTATTCCGACTGAGCATAAATGGGTTTAATGCATACAAATGCATCGACACTTTAATAAGGTTTTAGGGGGAATAGATGCGTTTCCGGGGAAGCAACTCTTAATCGTTTTCGCTTCCCTTCTGAAAAGAGGTCTACTCAAAAAAGGAAATAATTTGGAGCAGATAAGTCACAAAAGTTGTATACCTTATAAAAGGTGGCGTAAAAAATACCAGCCCAGCGGGCACACAACGTTGAAACAACGTCGATTGAACTTCGACCATGTTTTAATGAAACAACGTCGATTCAACCTGACATTGACTGGACGTTTTTTTCTACGTTGTGTGCCAGCTGGGGTATCCAGTCTATTTAAACAATCAATGTTAATTTCTTACTTTCTTCTTTTTCAAGTCGTATGGCCTGTGTCATTTCTTCTATCCGTGAGTTCCATTGTTCCAATTCAGTCCTCTCCCTGGAATAGATTTGAACCACGTCAGAAGCCATTCTCGAAACCCAAGAGTAAGGCGCTCTGAAGGTTACACTAAAACTTTGATATGAGCTTGGGTTCCGAGGGTGGTCAGAAGCATGCAACTGGCCGAACGGTTGATGCCCACGATGTCTCAGACCAGTCTGTCCATCCGTGCACCATGGTCATGGTGTTTGCATTGAGGAAGTTTGCCGTAAAGCCAACTTGCGAAAAGCAAATGCCCTGATCAAAAAGTACAATTCACCAAAAATATTGACTCTGCAACTCGCAAACGTCTCCTGAACCATTGCTACGTTCAGACGTGCAAGTTCCTCGCGAATGCTTTTGTCCTGGGTCCCTGTTCCTGGTGGCGCTCGTCAGTTGGTAGAGAGATCCAGGACAAAAATATTCGCGATGCCTCTGCACTTCTGAACGCAGCCCAGGTAATCCTGATCGCCGAACCTTCGCTGATAGCTTGGCAGAGTGATCTTTGCCTAGCCAGTCAATGTAGACATCGTATTCTAACGCTTAGCATACTGGGTAAATATTTCAGGGGACGAAATTTTGAAATATTTTTTTCTTAACAAATACAAAAAAAATAGGCTTTTGATATTTTAGAGACAGTATGCATGAACTGTCAAAGACTATTTTCTGGGAAAAATGAGGAAAAAATAACATGAATTTGTCGTCTGCTGAAAGCCCAGTGCGTGATAAAGGTTAATAGTGAGGGTCATAATGTATACGTCCCGGTCTGAGAAATAGCGTGAGAAATGTATCTTAAGACTCGGTTCAAACTGCGTGCCTGCATAATCTGACCGGACCTTTAGCTGGGCGCTCTGTGGGTAGCAAAGGATTAAAGTGTTGTTGTTGTTTTTTTTTTGTTTGTTTGTTTTTTTTTTTTTTTGTTTTTTTTTGTTTTGTTTTGTTTTTTTTTCTGGCGGAGAGCGAATTAACTCTAATCTAATGCGAAAGCGCAGGCTCATATTAGGCTTCCATACATGCCATATCTCACTCTGTGAGATACAATCTCACAGAATTTGGCCCATCTTGAAGGCAATTCCCATAAGAAATTCAAATCTCACAGAATTTTCAAACCATTTTATTACAAACTGTATGAAGAAATAAACATTAATTACACATTGTTATGGTTTTCACAAAAAAAAAAAAGACTTTAGACTATATTGGGGGAGCTCCAAAGTAATATATAAAAAAAATCTCACAGAATTTTGTCAAATCTCCCTTAAAATTTTGCCTTAACTAGCAGATTTTAGTCCATAGCTTATGGCATGTATGGGCTTCGCTGGGCGCGATGTTACCATATTTATCCGAAGCATTCGGACGGACAGACAAACCTAAGCAAACACTGTAGACCCAGATCAGACGCCGCAGAACACGGCGTCTGATCAGGGCCTATAATGTTTGCCACTTATTCAGCAGTTTCTAGACACATTAACAATGAATGAAAAATGATTTGTTCAAATTTTAGAAGCGTGAAAAGAAGTTACGGCGTCTCAATAGTTAGGGTAAAATACTTTTTTTTTTCTTTTTTTTTTATCAAATTGCGCTTATCTGAAAAGTTCTGTTTATATATCTGATGAGACACATAAGCAGTCATTAGTTAACGATTCGTTAAAATTTACATCGGGTGATACGCAAATAAGCTGAAATTTTTTGCTGAAAAAATGTGAGTAGCTTTTGCAGTAAAAGCTACTCACATTTTTTCAGCAAAAAATATCAGAATATTGTACATTGAATCCGCTAAAATAGTTAACGAAATGATCCTTAACGAGCTCGTTAAGTTAACGACGCTTTGAACAATTGGGCCCAGTTTTTTAAGATGTAAAACTGTTAAAGATCACCGTATAAATGCAGTGCTGCTAAGAGGAATGCCAACTAAGTCACTTTTTTTCTCTTTTTTTCTTTTTAATTAAAACGATTAGGAATATCAAAATAACCCTTAGTATTGGGACAAATTTGTCTGAGCAAACGGTGCAGAACCAGTTCAGACGCCACAAAACGCTGCGTCTAACCAGGGTATGCACTGAGATTCACCCAGCAGTTTGCTGATACATCAAAAGGTAGCAAAATGGACTTGCAAAGTCAATTGCTGTTTATGAAGAGACTTAATAAAACCGAGTCTCCGGTTTTCGTTCTTTTGTATATTCTTTGTTTCCAAAGACAACCTTTTAGATTTTTATCATTCAAATACTTGAACAAGTATGGTAAGAGGAGAGGGTGTCCTAATACCTAGGATAAATACAATAGATTTCAAGCATATTTAGTTTTATATGTAAATACAGTCGACTCTCGTTATCGCGTCGTCGCTTATCTGGAATAACCGCTTATCTCGAAGTGAAAATCTGATCCCTGACCTAACATGGATCTAACAACAGGTAACAAAGTATTGTGAAAAAGAGGAGAAATTGCTACTAAGAAGCAATTTCTTCTTCTTTCCACAATATTTTCAATATATCTCTAACTTCAGGAGTCAAACTGCATATTCATTTGTTAAATGTGGTTGTTCGATTTATTTTTTCCTCAATTTTACAAATCTGATATGTCGAGACGGATATCTCGAAGTATTTCAGAGAGACCTTTGGACTTCGAGATAACGAGAATCGACCGTAATAGTCTTAGAATACTTTTACAACTGCCTTCTAGTAATATTTCCATCCCACCACCCCTAAAAAACAAAATAGAAAACGAAAAAAAAAAAAAAATTCTACATCGGTATTTATTAATATAATGATTTAACTAGTTCAATAATCATACCTTTGAAGTTGTTGTTGAACTTCCGCTATCTCCTGCCTGAGTCTGAGAATATCTTCAGGCCCGATCCCCAGGGCCAGGGACACACCCACAGAGAAGAGGAAGATCTGGCCTAACATAATGGTATATGTAACTGCCGAGACACTTTCAATAGGTAGACTGATAATCTATCTCTGGCCGACAACTCCTCTTATTTACCGTTAAATTAGATAAAAACATGCCTTCCCGATTTACTTTTATTACCTCTGTTACCGTATTAATGTTAATGATAGCACCCTTACAAGTATTAGCTTTTAAAAATAGTTTACCCATCTTCATTCCATAACCCATTTATGCCTAGCGTCCCACAAAGGGACTGGCAAACAGTGTAAACCCTGATCAGACGCCACAGAACACTGCGTCCGATCAGGGTATACACTGTTTGCATTAAATACAGGAATTTCTACAAAACATAGAAATTACAATAACTAACCAGACACCCAGTTATTAGAAATAGACCGGTCCAAAGAGTTGTGGTAGAAGAATCCACTCGACATAAAGGGGTTAATGCCAATATCCTTACGAGTATTAGCGTTTCAAAATATCTTCCCAGTTTTCATGCAACAAACTTTTTGTTTGTTTTCCTTGTGGTCACTGGGCCCATTTTGGTAACTTGGAAAATCGAGTTCCGCTTACCGCTTTAAGAGACTTTATTACTCAGAGTTTATTACCGTTCTTTGTTTCGAAAGCCAACTTTTAGGTGCAGCTGGTATTAATTCTAACACTCCTCGCCTATATAGCCAGTGGTTAAACTCAGTGATATATTATGCAATAAATCACTGGGCGGAAACGCGCGATGCTTTCTGGCGCCTTTCCGACGTCATTTCGACACGCTGCTGACGTCAGTCTTAGTTTCTACGACGCTAGACTGTGTAACGTCGTCTTTCTCACTTCAGCAACGTAAGAAATGCATGTAAACGTCAGCGTTACAGTCAAAACTTTTGGCGGGATTTCTTTATTCGATGGCAGAAAGTTTGAAAAATCTAAAGGATACAATTACCTTTTCGTCGTTTTCTATGTGTTAGAATCGAAATAGATCAGCTCTTGTGCGTGATTTGTTGAGTAATAAATCACAGTTTGTCGGTCAGTTGTAAGAAGATAAATCACTCGCGCTCGTGATTTGATCTACCTTACAACTGACCTCCAAACAGTGATTTATTACTCAACAAATCACTGCTAGAGCTGATCTATTTCTTAAGTGACGTATGGCGGCCATAAAAAGTCTCCCCGTACTTTATCATAGTTCAGTTTTTATTTATATTTTCTTTAGGACCGTTGAATGCTTCCGGTAACTTAGAAAATTTGAGTACCGCTTAAGCTAGGGGTCGCATGCATCCCTGTCAAGTACAATTCCAGCTAGCATTCATTATAAATCTACAGCGGGCCGTTATCGGCCCGTCAGCTACCCTGACGGGCCGATAACGGCCCGCTATATATTTATAATGAATGCTTACTGGGATGTTGTCAATTAAACCGGGATTCAGATTTTCGTTCTTTTATATGCTATTCGTTTCTATGGGCAACGTTCACAGATTTTAGTTGAAGCGCAAAACGGGTTTATCACTCGTCCAGATTTTGACCATGAATTGCCTTCAGTTTGATTCAAACAGTATTTTATTGTTAATATTTTAAAAAATATGGCTATCAGTATTAAACAAAGATCTAAGGTTTCTTCATCTGGCAGTTAGCGTTAAGCTGATTCAAACCTTGACCGCAGGATCAACGGTAAGCTTAAAACTTAATCAATTCATTGCCTTAGGATCTGACGGTAAGCTAAGAGCTTCTTCAAGTCAATGCCTGAAGATCTGACAGTCAGCTTAAAGCTTATTTACGTCATTGCCGGAGGATCTTACGGCTACCTTAAAGCTTATTAAAGTCATGCCCTTAAGATCTGACGATTAGCTTAAAGTCTACTTAAGTCGCCTGAGGATCTGACGGTACGCTTAAAGCTTATTCACGTCATTACCTGAGGCGCTGACGGTAAGCTTAAAGCCTGAAGTCGTTGTCTGAGGATCTGACAGTACATTTAAAGCTTATTTACGTCATTTTCTGACGATCTGACAGTAAACTAAAAGCTCGCAATATGAACAAAGAACACTTAAAATGCGTATACAAAACTGACGACTTCGAGGAGTATGAGTATTAGGTACCTTTGTTTGATCGTTAATAACTTTAAGGCATATACGCTTCATTCTTGTATGTGTGTGTTTGAGGAAGTTGGGGATCTCTCCTTTTAGAATAGATCCCTTTTCAAAAAGGCGGCTAAACGAATTTGATAAGAGTTGTCTCCCTTGAAAGTATATCGATTTCCCTTAAGAAAATTATCATTAGGTTGCATTACCAGTTTTTATACTTTTTTTCTGTTATAGCAACCTCGCTGAGCGAAATCGAAAATGCCTCAAACAGAAAGCACTCTAAGCTGAAAGTTTATTGGCTCCCTTTTCAAGAGGAGAACACTCCAGCAGAAGAAACTTTGCTTGCTTGGTTATGGGAATCATTTCTCAAATAAGCTACTCTTAAGAAGAAAAAAAAGAGTTGGTCCTTAAGAGGAGTTGCTCTCTGGGATGCGTTCAGTAAATCACTCGCGAGAGTTTTTCAAAATCTATTTTGCATCTTCTGAACGGTTATTGTAAACTCGTCATATGTGACCGCAAATTAGCGAGTAGCCGTTATGAGATCGAATAAATTATATCAGTAATTATCAATTTAATATAGAATCAAATAAAACATATCAACACAGAACAAAGTCTCATATTTTTGGTTACAAACAAGCATACATAAATTTTATTCGCATAGGCCGCCATCTCGGTTGTATCAAAAGACAGCTTGGGAATAGTTTGGGGATGTTCGCTATCATCCGCCCAATTGTAACAACTGAACGGAAAAACCCGTGAACGTTTCGGTAAATTGAACAAAGCCCAAGGCTGCGTTCAGTAATGCGAAACACTGGCGAGTGTTTTTCAAAAACTATTTTGAGTCTTCTAAACGATTATTGTAAAGCCGTCTCATGTGACCTCCAATTAGAGAGTAGCATTAGTCTTGTATCGGGACTTGATGTTAGATAGAATAAAACATATCTATTATTATTAATTTAATATAGGTAATACCAAAGCGGTAAATATTATCATGTTTGATTATAAACAAGCATACATAAACTTTATTCGCAAAGGCCGCCATCCGCGGGCCGCCATCTTGGTTGTGCTAACGATAGCTTGCGAATAGTTTGGGGATGTTCGCTACCCTCCGCCGAAAACTGTCACAACTGAACAGAAAGTTTGCTTTTGTATTGAAGTAACCGCTAACGTTTCGGTTAACTGAACGCAGTCGCAGCCCTAGTATATCTGAATGGCGAACAGAGCACTTCCTGTTCAAACTATCACTTTAGGAGCAGTTTATCCTGGTTCTAAGGTTTGCTCAGGTATTTCTGTCCTCAAAGGGTAATACGGTACACACGAACATGAGTGAAAACGTTTGCTGTTTCACTGTTGTTTAAAGTCGGAATTAGATTAGAGAGTTAAGAATGGTTTAAAAACATAAATTGAGAACTAACAAGAGAGAATTTGAGCCGCAACGTCAGAAAACGTACCATCGGACTTGTCCACCCAGCGAAGATTTAGATCAGCGTGCGCATCACGCAGAGTTTTCCTTGTTAACATGATAAAACTTTTTACCTTCGCTATCTAAAATGCTCCTACAGAAGATTCTGATCAGACTGCACGAATATCTGTGTCTGCGCTCTGCGCACATGTCCGAAGGTACGTTTTCTGACGTTACGGTTCATTTAATTTACCAGTAGAGAAGGAAAGTATAAATTGACCGTGAAGATGGGAGTGCCACAAATACGCTTTGATCCTAATATTTTGGAACGCCTGTGAAGGCGGTGCTAGCCACATCAAATATGTAAACAGCAAATACCTGGACCAGCATGCGCATCCAATGCAGTCTGACTTAGTTCGCTCCATATACATGTACTGATCTATATGTTTCCAATTTTATGCTTAGCACTCTCGGTAAAATTTTCAGCAGACGACATACCGAAATATTTTTCTTATTTTTCCCTAGAAAACAGGTTTTGACATTTCATGCAAATTGTCTCCAAAAGAGACAATTTGCATGAAATGTCAAATCCTGTTTTCTGGGAAAAAATAAGAAAAATATCATCAATTTGTCGTCTGCTAGTGGTCAAAGTTTACACATGGATCGATACAAATCCAGATTTTTTTTTTCTGATTTTTTTTTCCATTAAGAATTACATCATCAGTGCGATTCTAATGAATATCCACATATTTTTCATGACAGAATATGAAAAATATCAACGCTTTGCCGGATAAAAATTTCAGCAGACTACATTTTGAAATATTTTTTTCTAATTTTTCCTAGAAAATAGTCTATGACATTTCATATAATTGTCTCGTAAGGAAAAAGGGATTTGCTGACGGATGCGTCCAATCTCAATCGGACATTTACAATATAGTCGTGGCGGCCATATGGGATCCCGTTCTCAAATATTTTCGCAAACTTGACGTTTAGCCACCATGAAATCGCAAACTCTATAAGCAATTTGAATCTAATCGGGATTTATGTTCAGAGGAGTCATTTTGACAATACATGTATATAGGTATCGCAGCCATCTTGTATGCTGGTTTGTAATACTTTTTTAACCTTCAAAGATCTTGTTCCAAGTATATAGCGATGCACCCTCGCCTCTGCCGGCCCTGCAGTTTGGGTGAAGAGGTCTTTTAACCCATTTATGCCTAGCGTCCCTTAAAAGGGGCATTGACAAACTGTGTTGACCCTGATCAGACGCCGCATAACGCGGCGTCTGAAAAGGGTCTACACTGTTTGCATTAAATACAGGAATTTCTATAAAACATGGTAATAATAAAAACTAACCAGACATCCCTTATATTGGAAATAACTTGGATCAACCCAATCTTTGTTGATGGCTATGCTTCACTCTTTAATTGCACGACGGCGGTTCGGGCCCCAGACTCAATGACGGCCTCTTCATAAAACTTCCACCAGTGCACGCCTGGTA